>OX328013.1:16107242-16707242 GCA_946811545.1 Netelia fuscicornis | reverse complement strand
TTTTTTGAATAAGTAAAAATCGAAGACGATCGAAAACACGTGCAAGCAAAGCAGCTGTCTACAATTAAGTGAACATTCAAAATGGCCGAGCTTGTCGGCATAAGTGAGAGACATGAGTACCAACATAACGCCACAAAAAAATCGAAATTCGAATATACGTAACCCGCGAAAATTCAAAATTCGCGATACTTTTTGAACACACCTCGTATATATATATATATTGTGACGTTGCACAATTTCCCTCATGCCGGTGGCCCCCAAAGGCAACCGTTCCACGTACAATATAAAAAGCGCGAGTAAGAAATTATCATTTTTAATCCCCAAATTCCCGTTCCTCCCAAATTTTTTAAATGTGCAACTCTTATCGACGCCCCGAAGAAACCCCAAGAATGAAATTTTTTTTTCGAAATTTTTTTTCCACCTTTTTCCGGCCAGTTCAGTTGATCTGAATACCATGAAAATAATAGAAAATTTATAATTAAAAATTTTTTACTTACATCGAAGAAACTCCGTCGTCGAAGAAACCTCCGAAGAGACTAAAGTTTAATATGTAAGTAAAAAATTTATTTCTATTATTTTCATGGTATTCGGATCAATCGAGCTGACCGGAAACAGGTGGAAAAAAAATCTGAAAATATTCTCTTGAACTCAGCAAGAAGTAATAGACCTTTTTGCCATGGTGAGGTTTTGTTGTAAACCTCATTGTTTTCGCCCTATGGAGCAATTTTCAAATTGTCTATTTTTTCTCAAAGAACGACATATCTTTGAAAAAAAAAAAATCGTAGACCATTTTCTAAAAAATGAACTTGAAGCTTAGACTTCCCCCTTTATGAGTATGGTGAAAGAAATTCGTTAAAAAAAATTTCTGCAAAGGGGGTCCACTTGCAAAAGAACAAAAGAACGACCAAAAATTGTCGTTTTCAAAACTGGGTGCCAGTTGTAAAAAAAATCTTAAATTTTTTTTAGGAAGCCAACATTAAGTGAAATCCCTGCTCTTTAAAATGGCGTGTGTTAAATTGGCCTAGGCCAACTACCGGCGAAATGGCATAAAAAACCGTTCCGGCACTGTTTTCAACTTTTGTCCGGAAACTTTCCGCTGGTAGTGTATGTCCATTAAAAAAATATATATAACCAAAAGTAGGTACTGGCAGTTTTCAGTACTAGCTATTTTTTAGACATTATGGGACGAATGGGTCCCTTTCGGGTCTTGGGATATATAAGCAGCTTTCAAGACGCTGCAGAGAGATAGGTACTTTTCAGGACTTGTTGAATATATATTGGCAGTTTTCGGAACAGTACTAAGAGATAGGCATTTTGCAGCACTTTTTGAATACATATTGGCAATTTGCGGAACAGTAGAAAGAGATAGTTATTTTCAGCAGTTTGCATGTATTCAAAAGTTCGGTGACAGCGCAAAGTGAATTGATGATTTTACAACCCCACATGAGTCAAGCATTTTCTCACTGCAGGAGGCAACGTTACGTACATAAAATTATTTTCATTGACATAGGGCGTCTCCTTCCGAAGCTCATTCGGTCAGTTTTATCAATTATATAATATTTATGATTCGCTCATGGTACTCTGGACTAATCTAGAAAGTCAAATCTAAACTACCCCAATATTATGTGCTATTGAAATCCTACCTGGGCAATCGGCAATTTTTAGTGCGATACGAGAATGATTTTTCGGGCTTATATTCAATCGAGTCTGGAGTTCCGCAAGGCAGTATTCTTGGACCTGTTCTGTCCATAATATTCACAGCCGATCTACAAATAATACACGATACCACAGTGACGACATTTGCTGATGATATCACTGTACGTGCTGTACACGACAATGCTACGCCAGCTTTCAAAATATTAGGAAAGGCACTCAAGAAGATCGAGGAGTATAGAACTTTCACTTTTGTTTTATTTGTGTACACATTTACCAACAAAATTATTTACTATTACTGTTGTAATAGCTTATAATATTTTCTAATAAGTACTAAAAAAAAATAATTCGCTCACATTTTAGTCAAAACAAAGAACGAAACACAATATATTTGTTGTCGAATATATTATAAAATACATTTTATATAAGTCTGCATTGTTTTTTAAATTATCATTGTACGTGGTTATATGCTTTCTTTGTCAAATTATTATACATAATATTAGTTAAATATATCGATGGTTAAAAGGCCATTTAACTCAAGCGCCATTTTCATCATTTTCGAGAGGAGTGATTTAAAGATTTATTTCTCGGAATTGTCTTGTATGATATATTAATTAAACTGAGCTAGACTAGGTGGTTCACTTAACACGAAAATTTGTTTTCCAAAAAATAAATCTTTATATAACTCTGTTGTACCGCACGATTTCCGTACTGCACAGTATGTTTAGGGATATTCTAATTAAGGGTTAGAACCCAAGTGAAAAATCAAAGTAAAAATAAGAATAGTTTATTTTGCACAAGAACAAGAGAAAGGAAAGACGGATTTATTACGTAAATCCGTCGTACCGCACGTACAGGTTTTAAAGTTAAATTTCAGACTGCCTCAATGTTGGCTGGCTGGTCCTTTTATAGGATTATAAGTGGAACAGCTTAGTCAACATTGTTTTTGTTTTTTGTGCTCCAAGTCTGGTTTACATTATTTTCCCGGATTTGGAGATTCTTTTCCGAAGTAATTTTAATTTGGAACTCGGCTGCGTCGGCGTTCGCGCGGCTTCTGATAATTGCGCAATGCCGAGTCAGCGCAATGTTTAACCTACTCGGTGTATGTACTACTTAATACGTACGACTTATTATCGGGTTACAACATCCCTCCCCCCTAAAAAGAAAAGAAATCATGTAATTTTTTCTTTTCGCTCGTCTCCGGCGAGCTACGTTAGTGCTTTTCGCTTAATACAAGTAATTATAATGTACCCGGCGAGGACGAGTAGAGATATCGTCCCTAAGGAGTACTGGCCAATGGTGTGGTACAATTGTAGCGGAGTAGACGGATTCTGGTCCAATTCTTTTGCCATTCCTCTGATGCGAACACTGAGTTTGTTCAGCTCATCGGGGTTGCTTTCTACTCGTTCTAGAGTTATTCCCTCGCAGACGTCTACCACTTACGGTATTGCTACTTCTTCGTCCGTCGTTAGCGTTAAATTGTGCGCAGGCAAGTAGCTATTATCTTGTATTAGTTGCATCTTGCTCCTTGCTGCCTTGATTTTGAAATTCCTCGTACTGGCGGTGCATCGTCCACTAAGGGTGAGCGTTCCGGTTCCCCGGAGGATTACTGCTTTTGATGGCGCATCATCACATGCAATACTCATGACCTCGTCGTGCGGTGCTGCATATAGCCATAGTCCTGGTTGCTGTAGGCTGATGACGAGGATGTCCTTCAACGTGACGGCCCGTTTTGGGCATCGGTGTCCTGAGGCCAACGTTCCTTCGGTGAACATGAGTACGCCACAAGGCGCATTTTCCGTTATGTCCATGGAAGGGTACCTGTTGCGACAAAGGTATCGATTTCCTTGAACCTTACACGTTTTTAGTTCCATCCAGGTTAACTGGAGGAAATTCCCGTTTTCTTTATCCACTATTATTGGGTTTTCGGGTGTCTCCAAATAGAAAAAATTATCGTTTACTCCCTTAGCGGGAAGGGGATACATACGATTTAGACTGAATTCTGATTGTTCCACTAGTGATATTTCTAGCAACAGCGTTATTATTTCGCCTTTTCGGTAGGCTTTTGGGGTCGCCAAGCGCAACATTTCTGCTCCGTTTTTCCTCGTAACAGGTAGCGGAAAACTGGGTCCTCTTGGGAGGTGAGGTAAAGCTTCGGTCAAATACTGCGTCAATCGTTGTGGCGTGATGAGGGCAGGATTCACGGTCCCTGCTGTAACGCCGGCGAATAGGTCGACTACATCCTTGATTTCCCTCAGAAAGGTTTCCACGTAGTCATCCATGAGCGTCAAACTTTCGGTGAAATGTTGCACATTTCGTAATGTCCCGGTTTGATTCGTCAGGTATTTGTTTACCGAATCCACCATTTTTAATAGCTTGGGGTAGTTGCGGTCGGCTGCGCGAAATGACTTATTGAATATGTCCAGCGTCGTTTCTATGACCTGGAGTTGCTTTTTCATCCCTTCTTTAAGGGATTCCCCTGATCCACGGAGGGCGGCGATTTCCGCCTCTAATCGTTCTCCATCGGCTGCATCCAGATTTCCAGTGATCGATTTCAAGATCGAACCTAGTCCATCGACAAGACCGCGTCGTTTCCGGGGATGGTCGGTTCCTACGAGGTCGTGGACCACTCCGACTTTTTCTTGAATATTTTCCGAAAGTCGAGCGATGTTGTCCACCATCCGTCCACAGAAATTTGCCGGCCCTATGACCTTCTCACATTTCTCCCGGAAGTCAGAGAGGGAGTGAGAGATCCGGGCTTCCATAAATGCAAGATGCGTTAGATCCATCTGCACTGCAAGCGTCCATGCGTCCGTGTAGAGATTCAACGTTCCGATCTGTTCGTAGTAGATTCCGGGGGCGTCCTTGATTTTTCTTACTTCGTACGGCGGACTTGAGTCAATGGCCAGCGATAGCTGACTCATCATTGTTACCCTGTAACAGTGTGGTCAGAATTCACGTGCTGGCCTGCTGTGGGCGTTTGCTGTTTGTTGGTATATTTTCTGAACAGCGCGAGGAGAATGGCGGGGCTACATATTACATATACGTACACAGAGATTTTTTTTTTTCATACAGATAAAATAATGAAATAATGAAAAAATATGTGTAAAAATATATATATATATATGTATATATATATGTATATATATATTCTTCTTAGTGTTCAATATAGTTTTTTACGCGGTTCACATGCACTCGCACGCTGCGTCGACCTTTCCGGATCTCATAGTTTGTTGGCGGGTGTATCTGTTCGACGATGTACGGACCCGTCCATTTCGGCGTCAATTTGGCTGATCTGCCTCGTCGCACCGTCTCATCGTATAGGAGAACTTTTTCTCCTACCTTAAAATCTAGCGGCTTACTCTTTCGATCATACAGTATTTTAGCTCGCTCCTTTGCGACTTTCAAATTGTCTCTTGCAGATGTCCAAGCTGCTCGAAGACGCTCGCGCAGTTCCTGTGCGTAGTCGTCATACGAGTAGGTAACCCTTGGTTCTCTCTGCAGAGCTGTTGGCAATTCTGCTTCACTCCCATATATGAGGCTGTGCGGGGTATGGCCGGTCGCCGTATGAGGAGTGGAGTTGTAGGTGAGCATGGGGTACGGCAGCCATTCGTCCCAATCTCCTTGATCTTCGTCTGCATAACTTTTTAAATATTCCGCTAGAGTCCTGTGCGATCGCTCTAACGCACCATTGGACTGGGGATGGTAAGCAGTTGTTTGAATTTTCTCTATCTGCAGCAGTTTGCAGATAGCCTTGAATGTGGCGCTCAGAAAATTCGTACCTTGGTCGGTGAGTACGGTCTCTGGCGTACCGTATTGGCAGATGATTTGCTCTGGCATTGGAGCTCTGACCATGGGACGTATTTTATTTCGCTGGCATTTGTCACATTTCCTCACGTAATTCTCGACGTCCTTACGTATCCCTGGCCAGTCGTAATTTAATCGTAATCTATTCGACATTCGGATCACTCCCTGATGCCCGCCTAGGGAAGCACTATGATGCTCATGTAGTAGTTTTTCCTTTTCTTCTTCGCTCAACCTGTGAGTGCCGTCTGGGTTGCTGAGTGAGTCTCGTGACTCCGAATTCCTCGAATTTTTTCTGGCGTCTTCAACTTTAGCACTCGTGTCGCCGGTATCTCCTGTTTTATCCACCAGCCGATTTTTGCTTACTTGCGAGCGCGTGGTCGCACATATGCGACTTAATGCGTCAGCATTTGTGTTTCGCTTACCCGCTTTATACACGATATCGAACTCATGTTCGGACAATTTTAATTTCCACCGTATGAGTCTCGAGCCGGGGTCTTTGACCCCAAACAACCAAGTTAAAGGCTTATGGTCCGTTACCACCATAAAACGTGTACCATATACATATGGACGGAATTGCCCTATCGCCCATACGATGGCCAGCAATTCCTTTTCCGTCGTCGAATAGTTTTGTTCGGCTTTGTTTAGCGTCCTACTCGCATAACAGATGGGCAAGTCTTCGCCTATGTTGCCTTGCGATAGGATTGCACCGATAGCTTTATCTGAAGCGTCTGTGGTCACGATAAACGGCTTGTTGAAGTCCGGATATTGTAGTACCGGCGCCGTGGTCAGGGCGGCCTTCAACTCGTGGAACGATTGTTCTTGTTGCGGCGTCCATTCGAATGCCGTGTCCTTTTTAATCAAGTGGGTTAAGGGCTTAGCGATTCGGGAGAAGTCTCGTATAAATTTCCGATAATATGCTGCTAACCCTAGGAACGATTGAACGCCCTTAGCATTTCTCGGCGTCGGGAAATTCTGTACGGCGTCGATTTTCCCTGGATCGGGGAGTACTCCTCTTTCGGAGATGATGTGACCCAGGTACTGCGTCTCCTTACGCATAAATCGACATTTTTCGGACTGAAGGGATAGCTTGGCTTCCCTTAGCCGCTGGAAAACTTCTCGGAGCCGTTTGTTGTGTTCCGACAAGGTCGTACCAAATATTACGATATCGTTGAGATATACGTAACATTTTATCCCCTCCAGTCCCGTCAAAACGACATTCATTAGTCTTTGGAAGGTCGGCGGGGCATTCTTCAGTCCGAACGGCATTCGAAGAAATTCGAAATGTCCTTTAGGAGTGGAGAAGGCGGTCTTCTCCCCATCCTCTTTGGCCATCGGGATTTGGTGAAACCCCGATGCAAGGTCGAGGGTTGAGAAATAGCATGCCCTGCCTAATTGATCCAAAATGTCCGTAATATTGGGCAATGGATATGAATCGCCTACGGTGGCGTCATTCAGTTTTCTGAAATCGACGACGATTCGCTTTTTTATTCGACCTGCTGCGTCAGGTTTCTTTGCGACGACGAGTAATGGTGCGTTCTATTGACTCTTGCTGTGTTGAATGATTTGATCACGCAACATCTCTTCGGTCTGCCTCTGCACCTCCTGTTTGTGCGTCTCGGGCAGGCGGTAGGAGCGGACCTTTATGGGTAGCACCCCGTCTTTTAATGGTATGGCGTGTTCCGCCATATGGGTGCAAGGTAGCTTATCTCCTTCTAGGTGAAAGATGTCGGCGTATTCCTTGCAAATCTCCCAATGCGATCCTGATTCCTCGCGATTGAGATGTGTGGTGTCTACCGTCTCTTTTAATTTTTCGAGACGCGTAACCCAGTCTTTTGGGCTGACTGCGCCTACGTCGTGTGTCGACCTTGGGGCCGCCTCGAGGCCGGCTGGCTCTTTCGCTGACAGCAGCGGCTCGAGTTCTACTATGGGTCGTACGACTTCCACTTCCTTGGCCGTCGTGTTTACTACACTTACCATGCAGCTGTTTCCTTGTGGCTTCGTGACACATGCCCCCATTACGACTCCGTCCGTCAAAATTCTTTTTTCTGTCGTTCCGACAAATTTGCAACCCGTGGCCGCGTACGTGATACTTTCGCTGCGAGGCGGGAGTTTAAGTTTCGTCGTCCCTTGGATCAAGGGCATACAGTGTTCATTAATAACAATTTCCCTGCTTCCTAGGATATTCACAGCGTGCTTTCGCATAAAATCCATTCCTAGAAAACCATCGACTCCCAGGGGTACCTTATCTGGAATTACTTGAAACCAGTGAGCGATTTTTCCGTTAGGAGTGGTGGTCAGTTTCACCGCGCACAGTGCTTTTATTTCCTGACCTCCTACGCCAGTTATGGAAATATTTGTATCCTCGGCCTCTGTCCCGGATTTTACGGCGCCTCGGTTGATAATGCTGATTTGTGCTCCGGTGTCGGCTTTCAGTGTCAGTATTCCGAATTGACTCTCCGGCGACTCTATGTGGAAATCGCTGGCAGCGCCGACTCGCGTTTCTAACTGATTTATCGAGCGTTCATTGGGGTTTGCCGTAATCATATTTAGATCGTACGAGTCTATCGTACGGGAGTCATGCTTCGGGCGATAGGGTGCCGTCCTTGTTGAGTCCCTATCTTTCCGCGGGGGTGCCAATAGCCGTTGCTTGCAGTCCCTGAGCTCATGCCCCGTCATTCTGCAGTAAGAGCAGCTTGACTCTACTTGATTAACTCGGTGCGGAGCCTGAGTTGGGAGGCTGCGTCGTCCCATGGACTGTCGGCAATCTTTCTGCACATGTCCTATTTTTCCACACGCGAAACATTTCGGTGGAGCAGCGCCGGTGGCTGGTAAGGAGCATCGCACTTCCCTTTTCTCCGTATGGGGTTTCCCTATATGTCCCATGAGTTTTTCAACCTCCATGGCCCCCACCGCGGACTCATGCAGACTTGGATAATTTCGTGAGCGTACGATTACCTGTATCTCCTTTTCCAGCCCGTTTTCGAAATTCATTTGGGCCGTTTTGCGAGTAGCTTCCTTGATATACCGGGCCCCGTGCGGGTCCACTCCCGAGCACAATGTATCGTTTAACTCCATCGTTAAACGCTCTGCCCTTGCGGCATACTCGGAGACACTTTCCTTCCCTCCCTGTCGCAGTTGGCAAAATTCGTACTGCAGGGTGGCGAGGGTTTTCCGTCGTCCGTACAGAGCCTCTAGCTCTGTTCGTAATTCGGCTAAAGATTGTGTCGTTTTATATCGCATTTCTCGCGAGGCCCGACCACACACTTTGCCACTTCTAATCAGAGCGAGGAGAGTATCCTGCTCTCTGGGATGCACTTTATCCCATACAGTCTCACAAGAGAGTAGAAATTCGTCTAGATCACCTGGATCTTTTCGTTCGAATTTCGGGATAGTCCGTAGGGCTAACCCAAGGTCGATATACCTGGGCTCTTCCACATACGGGTCTGCAAATTGTACCCCCGGCCGTTGGCGCTGTGGCTGCGTCGGGTATATTTGGATTTTTATTTCGCGAACATCCTCGACCAGTTCTCCGACTAGTCATTCTAGGGCATTGAGGCGGTCGTTCGCCGCGTCCTCTGAAGCAGGCGGTCCTTGTAGCCGTCTTCGTCCATCCTCGGGTTCTTCCCTTTCGATCGGTAGGTCGAGGCAGCGCAAGACTCGGTAACCCTAACCTGCGCCTGGCGTCCATCGGAGATTCCCTGAGACTAATGTCTGGATGGTATTCCGAATTTCCTTCGTTTCGAGCCCTTCGCGAAGGCCCTCTAGGTACCACGTCCCCCCGTGGGGGTGTACGAGCCAGCACGGTACGCCGGGGTTCGAACACGCTCTGTTCAAGATCCTGAAGATCATCCGTTTCTTCGAAATCGGTTCCCCTCTGCGTATTAATTCCGTCCACTGGTGTTCTCGTAGTACTCATCTTTCCCGTGTACTAGCGCGTCACTTTTTGCGAGAATTTTTCCGGCAATATCTCGCAGCGTCCGTAGCGCTTTACTTTTGGTACAATAATATGAGAAAAATGTGACTTACAGCCAGATGATTCTCGACATCCCCGTTGGATCTTGTGAAGCTTGTACGTCTTCCTAGGATCCTCTCGTTTAGGTGCGTCTTCTTATCGATCGGTGCGGACCAATTGGAGTCTGCCTTCCGCACTGACGATGACTGCTATTCTTCGGAATGAAGGGTCGTCCTTGCGACGACAGCAACAATTTACTATTTTTGTGTCACTTTAGAATCCCACCGCTGCCACCAATGTTGTACCGCACGATTTCCGTACTGCACAGTATGTTTAGGGATATTCTAATTAAGGGTTAGAACCCAAGTGAAAAATCAAAGTAAAAATAAGAATAGTTTATTTTGCACAAGATCAAGAGAAAGGAAAAACGGATTTATTACGTAAATCCGTCGTACCGCACGTACAGGTTTTAAAGTTAAATTTCAGACTGCCTCAATGTTGGCTGGCTGGTCCTTTTATAGGATTATAAGTGGAACAGCTTAGTCAACATTATTTTTTTTTTGTGCTCCAAATCTGGTTTACATTATTTTCCCGGATTTGGAGATTCTTTTCCGAAGTAATTTTAATTTGGAACTCGGCTGCGTCGGCGTTCGCGCGGCTTCTGATAATTGCGCAATGCCGAGTGAGCGCAATGTTTAACCTACTCGGTGTATGTATTACTTAATATGTACTACTTATTATCGGGTTACAACAACTCTCTATAAATTATCAAAATGGCGCTTAACTCAAATAAGGATTATTTGAGTCAAGTGTTGAGTTAACCCTTTCGCTACGGGGCGGATCTCCGCCGCGGTACTCCCGCAGTACGGCACGCTACACCGAAACAGTGTACGGTGCACGCAACCGATCGCATCAATGCCTTATTGTAACCTGCGTTCTTGGCTGGTGCTTTCGACGAAAAAACTTGTTTCAAAACAGAGTATTTATAGAGTATTTAAAATTTATTAACATGCACACTTTTAATTGCTGAGATCAAATGATATTACACAATATAATAATATTATACAACATGATATAAGCGTATGATTAGAATTGATTTTAATAATGATACTGCGTGTGGTACTTTTCAAAACACGGTGTTGCGCATAGGCCAACATCACAAATCTTACATTGATATCGCGATTCCCTCCTCTTATCATTTTTAGTACAGACTACACGCTTTCGTAACGGGTTCTTACGTTTCGTTGATTCATTTGTGAACAGCGACATGAAGTGCCTTCCAGTCTAGCGAAGCGGATTCGTTTGTCCTGATTTCGTTCCGACATTTTTCTTATAGTTTGATAAATAATGATGTAAAAATTGGCGAATTAACTCCAGGTGAAATTTTGCCATAGAGATTTGTTTGCTAGTTTTTAATTTGTACAGGTAAAGAGCGTTCCAAACCCACATATCGATTAAATGGAAGACATATTTTTTATACCACTTCAAGGGTGTGCGTTGGGAGTGTATGGGGCTAATAACCATATCTGCTTTATCCACACTTCCCATCAAACGATTGTAGTCGACAACACACTTTGGTTTCTTTATCATTTCTCGCGTTCGGTAATGAAGTTTTGTATTAACAAATTCATGATTGTGGCAAGAAGACAGCATATACACTTCCCTCTTGTTACACCATTCCATTACTTGTAAATGCTTAGAAGAGCGGAAACTCGCTTCACCAGTATTTAATTTATCCTGGAAAATCGGCATGCCTTTTTGTCTTTTTCGGACAGTTCCACATGCGTTAGTTGCGTTTTTATGTAAATGAATGAAAAGTGCCGGGCTAGTATACCAATTATCCACATATAATGTGTGGCCTTTACCTAAGTAAGGTTTTAATAATTCCATTACTATATTGCCCGATTTTCCGATAAATTCATTTTCAAAGTTTACTGTGAGAGATCAGGGAAGTAAGGGCATGCGCTAGAGTGCACGAACAGTCACAGTTCCGAAACACTTTATTATTACTTTCACAAACAAATGATAAAAGACGCTCCTGCTAAAGCGACACACAACGGTACGAGTGACGCCATGCGTTGTGCGAAGAAGAACATAGATAATAGAAATTGAGAAGACAGGTAGATCGTGAATAGAAAAGTAGCTAGCGCTACGTGGGGAGACGCCACGCGGACGTCGTCGGCGCTCTCGTATCGCTAGTCAGTGATCCATTATAAATAATAAAATCTTGCACAAACCCAGAATGGGTATCACACAAAATGAAGGATTTAATTCCAAATCTACTTCTCTTGGAAGGAATGTATTGTTTGACCAATAATCTGCCTTTGTAAAGAAGCAGACTTTCATCAATACAAAGGTTTTCAAATGGATATAATGCCTGCTGAAAACTTTGTCGGAGCTTATCGCAAATTTCCCGTATTTTATATAATTTGTCAGTATCCGCAGTTACATTATTCGTGTTAAAATGTAAGATTTTTTACAAATATGGAAATCTATCCCTACTCATAACTTCTCCAAAAACGGTGCTCTTCAGCAATATGTCGTTAGGCCAGTACTCAGAAAATGTCAATTTTTTATTTCGCGACATTAATAATTTGACGGCGAGAAATCAATACATCTCAGGGACAGAAGTGCTTTGATAATTCACGTTATTAGTACTCTTATTAAGGCTATTCCGATAATCGTGTGTTGTACTGACAATGAAATTTATAAAGTTTTCAGAACAAAATAACTGAAAAAACTCTAAAATCGATGCTGAATTACTAATCGATGCTTTTATTCCCGAATGTTTGGAACTAAACTTATGAATAGTTGGTCGGAATAATTCTTTCGTCCATGTAATTTCTGTGAGATTCCTGCCAGATTCCGTTGAAGTATCTTCTTCATATTCTGACGTGCTGGATATGATTTGCCGAAATCTTTTACAATTTTGGGTGCGCTTTCCCGTATCAAATTTGAATTTATTTGCTCATCTTCTGACAGATCCAAAAAAAATTCTGATTTATGTCAATTCGTCTTTTTCTATTATTCGACATCTTTTTGAGGGGCGGATAAAATCTGTTTATAAATAATATAAATAATATAAATAATTTAATCTCAATAGAGCTACCCAAATTTGACAAACAATAAAACATACATTTTTATATGTTCTTGGACGAAAACTTAAATTTATTATATTCCTGCAGTAAGCACTAACGTAATTCGCATAGACCGTTCGAGCCGGTGTCGTAACACTGATGATCGAGGTATTTGTTTTATTATTGAAGCCCGTAAAAAACAAATGATGCAAAACAAAAGACTCACGCGGCACGTCCAGAGTGAGATACTCTGTGCATAGCAACTGCAGGCGCTTATCATATATACAATTACGCGAAATCTTTAGCGGGAGCGACTATAGTCGCTCGTAGTATCTCAGCGGCATCACATGGAAAGCGACTATAGTCGCCCGTAGTACCTGAGCGGCACTACATGGAGAGCGACTATAGTCGCTCGTAGTAGCGAAAGGGTTAAGCATCGATATTTCATAATTAGACGACGAGACAAGAACATGACGCTAACATGACGTCGAATACTCGTACTTCACGTCTTACGAGAAAACGCGAGCTTTATTAACTCCCTGCCCGGTGGGAGGATACTCGGGGGCCTTACCTCAACGTGACATACGTGACAGACATCGTAAAATCCATAAAAAATATTGGTGACTCGCCCCCGATGACGACTGACACTGTATCCTGAAAGGTTAAAACGCATTCTCGCATCACACTCACCCCCATTCAATCCTCATCTATCTTTCTCGCACCTCATCCTCTCATCATACATATACACGCCCCTTTTGTACCATACATTTCACTCTCATTCATCTCATTCTCGCACTCATTTACTCATTCTTACAATATTTCTTGTTTATATAAAATTACACTCACACTAGCGCATTCACACGTCATTCGTACCATGCAATATGTTGTTTCTTTAATTCATATAAAAACGCTCATTCTCGCGCATCTTTCATTAATTCATTCATTCGTCATCCATACTATGCCTTATTTGTACAAATACTCACCGATATCACCATCATATAGTCCATAAATTCGTTTATTTATTCTCTTTTTCTCTACTCTTTTTTCTTTGTCACCATCATGACAATGTAAAGGGTGCAGTTTCCCATAACCTTTCCGCAGCCTAATTATTTTATTTCTTTCAGCAACGTAATATAGGCTTGAGGCCGCTTTTACACTATATACGAACGCGAATTACACACACGCAAACAACATACTGCACGAAACATAACCACGAGAGCTCTTACCAGAGCCATTTGTTTTATTAATATTTTTTAACGATTGTCAGCCTGTTTAATGACTCCTCCTATCTTCCAATGTAATTTTTTAATTGTGGCTTAATAAAAGGATCTTTTTTAAAAAATTTCATTATTAGATTAAATATGATTAATTATAAAATATTTATTACTAACACAACATAACACTCTTTATTAATTATTCTTTAATTTCGAATTATACAATTATCTTTGGCAGGAACATTCTTTAGCGAGCTGCTTTATTTGTTAACTGATTCTTCTTTTTCATCTGATTTGAGATTCATGCTTTCATAACCATTGGTGAACGATTGCTCAATCACGGATATTCATGTATAACTGCCTTGAATTGTTTTCAGTGATGGGTATGAGCAATTGCTGATGTGATGTTCAAACAAGTCCGTGGCTACTTTAACCTCTTGTTCGCTCCATCTTTTCTTCGACTTGACTGCCCCATAAGGAGATGCTAAAATAAAAAATACATTGAATAAATACATATAAATGGTAAAATTTATATAAGTCTACAACTTTAAAAATTCAATCGATTTTTTTCACAAGAACACTTACGAGAGCGTCTTTTAGACTTTTTGTTCGTCATTGTTTGTTCTAAATTGGTTTTGATTCGACGGTGTGAAAATTCAGAGGTTGACTCATTGTGAGTGCTGTGGCTCAGTCCGGCCTGCTTACCGCACGGAATGCTGTGATCTCGTTTGTCGAGTATCTCGCTGTGACATTGCTCCGCCGTTACTGCCGTTTCAAACAAATAATTGTAAAAATATTGGGAATAAATGTAAATTTTCATGGAAATAAAATATAGGTACTTCGTAGGTTATATTAATGGTTAACGATAAATTTGCTAAAATATTGCCTGCAAGTTTTATCGTACTTTCGTATTCATTTCGTTGCACGCTGTGTGCGATGTTCTCGTCGTCAGCAGAAGTTTCCCAATCGTCCATTTCATTGTCATCATCGTCGCCTTTTTGCGCCATCTCCAGAACTCTGGGCATGCGTAGAATCTCCCGATTCACGATCGGTTGCCTGTAAATTTCTGTGAATTTTTTCTGCCTGCCCTATAAAATTGGCGACATCCGCTCTCTCATTTTCAGATAAATTTATATTGATGCAGTTTGTCGCGATATGTTTTCGTAGTTTCGCCCCTATAAGTTTGTGAGGAAACTCCGCCCCGGATTCTGTTGTAAACTTTCGTAGCAGGTTGCACGCACGAACATAGCGGTTTTCGGGTGGTACGCCGAAGTTTATACTATGTTTCAATAATATTTCGATGGACTGTACGAGATCCTGTGATAATAGCACTGGAACTGTACGGTTGAGCTTCCCACGAATGACAAAGCGTACGTATTTCTGAGCAATGGTATGAGCATCACTAGATAAAGTCTTCCAAAGTTCTTCGCCGATTCTCTCATAATTTTCATAATCTTCGATCAGTACGCGCTCTATTTCCCCTGCTCGACGTAGATTAAAAAGTTGTACGGAAATCAAAGTTACTTGAGCTAGCAACAACCACGCCTCATATATGTCGTTGTTTTCTAGCAACCCCGATATCCACTTTTCTTTTAAATATACGTGCAGTTTCTTGATGTCATTGGATGATGGCAGTTCATTTTTTTGTCGTTTTTGTTGAGACTGAGATTCTATTACTGTTTTGTAGACGATCACGCCGATGTCTTCTACAAACAGTTTTAAGAAATCCTCAGTATTTGTTTTCTGCGTAGAATCATGTCGCTTAATGCAATCCGTTACTAGGAACTGGCCAATCTTTTTTATAAGTGATCCAAGACTATAAGCTGTGGACGGTGCGGCGTACATATTTGTTATTTGATTGAATCCAGCGACTACATTTGTTGCCATAATGACATTATCGTAATATTTCGGATCATATAAATTAGCGAATTCGAGAATATCATTATTTATTTTTTTGAGCGCAATTAGGAATCGTCTCAGTGCCCGTAAGTGTGCTCGTATCATTTCGTGCTGGTGCAGCAGTCTGTACTTGCAACACATTTTGTTGTTATATAGAATTATCAATCGATCATACAGAATGATTCGAACAACGTCATCTTCGCGTAAAACAGGAAAAACTTTTTTCCTTAAAGTATCCGATGCATCAGGATGTATACGACCAATAATTTTACGGCCCAAAACCATTACGCTTCTGCTTTCTTTTCCAGAATACCCAAAGCATTATTTTGCGTGGTGTCGAAGATTGTTATTACTAAAAAATCCTCGAAAGTTCTGGCAAACTGCAAAATCAGTTACCGTCTTCTGCAATTTACTGCTTGGTCGTCTGCATACCAACAGCTCTCCGTTATTTACACTATTATTTGTATTAAAATTAAACTGACATTTTTTTCTGATTGCGTCAATAATTTTCAGCCGCTCCGGAGATTTTTTTGGTAACCTAAAAAAGCTTGAACCTTTTTTAAATCTTTGTGAATGTGTTCGAGGTAACGCACCAATTTAGACTGCGTTTTTTTACAATACATGCAGAATGTCCGTTTTCCGTGACCTCGCTTTCCGTCCGACGCGACGACGAACATATCTTTGTCGTCTCGAAAGAATTTTCTTGAGTTATTTTCTTCGTCGCTTGAATATGATTTTTCTTCGCATTTTTTTATGACTATTATTACTATCCTTTCGCGTGCTTTCGAGTTGAAAATCATCGTTTTGACTAGAAACGTCGTCTACCGATTCCTTAATTACGGAAACTTCAAATTCATCATGAAATGGATAGTATTCCGATCTATCGTCTTCGGTAGTGGTGTTCGTATTCACAGATTCAGTTGCCTCAAAAGTAGGCGAATTGCGTATTGTTATAGCAGAGTCAATGGAAACTTCATGGTTTATAATATTATTCAAAAATGAGCATACCGCCTCTGTATCGTTAAGAATATCGATATCTGATACGTTTAAATCGGCGACATTGACGGTATCAGATATTTCAATTTGCATTGCATTTCTAGTACTATCGTTTAACAGAAGTGAGTCAAGTTTGGTTAACGACACATTTTTAATATCGCAAATAGTTATATCGACCGAGTTATTTGGTAATTTAGTGTCTAGGATAGAACTATTGTTGTTGCAATCCTCGACTTGTCCGGTTAACAAAATGTTAGTAACAATTTCGTTTTTAATCGAATGAGCAGGGCTGACGTTTATGGGAATATCTACAGGCGTGACGACACTGTCTACAGTGAATGTAAAATTTGCCATGATCATATGAGTTTTATCGGCGTCAGAGTTGTCACTCGTGTCGGTAATACTGGCATCGTTATTTTCATTTATGTTTTCGAGTTTCGAAACTTCCAGTCTTCGTATGAAGGAGAGCGGTAATTTTTTTTCGGGAAGGATCCGATCGTCCTGAATTTTAATTTTATTTTTGAGACAGGTGGTTTGATTTTGACCATCATCCGAAGGAGATCGTAGATTTTCTTTGCCGGCCACAGTTGAGACATCTTTTCCGTTTTGACCTTCTCGAGGTTTTAAGGTCATCTATTGATTAAAATACGAACAAATAATATTACATTCGAAATACCTGTTCATTTAAAAACAGAAATCCAAACGGCTGCCAAATTAAATAATGTGTGGTTTCTGGTTGCCGTAAAGAGAGGGGGGGGGGGGGGGGGGGGCATGAAAAAAGCTTTTTTTCTGATCGGTACAGTGTTATCTTGCCTTCAACGGGAATCCGTAATTTTTTAATTCACATATTATGTAAATCAGTATTTTGAAAATAACAAACACACACGGACAAATGCGAATGAAGAAATAAAAGACGTAAAATAAAATCATACGCACAATAGTTTTGAAAAATTGTAAGGAACAGGGCAAAGATCAAAGATATGACAAGAAAATCGATTCTCGTCATAATATAGTAGCAATAAGAACATCAGAAAAGGGTTGTCATCGTAATTGGGAATTGAGTATAATTTGAGGGTTTGAGAAGCAGAGAGGGGGGGGGGGGGGGAGTCATTTCGATCGTTACCGTACTTAAAAATTTAATTACCGTGAAGCATAAGTATCCGAGCTGGATATCGACTTCCATTGGTGTACTTGACACAGCATGTGTCTCCTTTTTTTGAACTTATCCGTGATTCACTACACACATAATAAATATCGTCGTCTATAAACTGCATTAGCGCGTACATATTTTATAAAAGCCAGCTAGAACTCGACTGTGGAAATTATCGAAGTCGTCCTGTTATTTAAAGGTTCTAGAAGCTCTTTGTCGCCGAATATGCAAATCCTCTCCTATAGCGCCGTATTTCTCGAAAATATAATAAAATTTCAATTCGGAATTTTTTTTGCGAATTATAGTTAGATGTAGGAATAACAGCGCGTTTCCTATGAAAAACTGAGGTTGTACGTTGCGTTCAATCGAAAAAACTCTCACCTCTTATTTCCATTTACACGATTGTCCTGATACAGAATATCATAATACAAAACCGTCTTCAAAAATTACAATGTATCAGTACAAAGAAGTTGTACAGCATGTTGGAGACCGTACGGTTCTTTTCAAGACTGTCCTGATAATGAACGATTGCCAAAGACATCGGTCCAGAAAACTCTCGATACAAAAAGTGGCAACACTCAATGCACTAGGTAATTGTCTAATAATAATAATTATTATTATTATTGTACTATTTATCATTCACCATCTATAAATGAGAATAATGTTAAAGTAAATATGAAGAGGCCTAATGGGATTTGAAAATAATAATTGGGATACCCGAAATTAAATCAAATTATCAAACATATATATTTATTCAATATAATTATTTATTTTATCAAATATAAATGTTATGCTCAAAAACTTTAACGTTGCCAAAAATAACAATAGTTATTGAACATAGCATAGAACATAGCAACAGTAGCATATATATTATTTATATATATCACAAATTTAACCCTTATTTGACACACTGGGCTTGTTCATATCCCAGCGAAATAAATTGTTATAAAAAATTAATTAATTAATATTTTGAATCGAAAATTTGTGTAAAACTTCTTCAAAGGTTATTGTTTAAAGTTATATAGGATTTATAGTTGAATATTGAAATGGAATATGATGAAAAAATTGAAATATTTAAAGAAATTTCAAAAATTACAGCTTTTACGTAAAAACTTGGAGTATTTTGTACCATAGTCTGTCAAGTAAGGGTTCATACAATTCTTTGGAATAATGAGTCGTGGTATCGTGGTGAACTTGCTTCAATTACTCTTTGAAATGATTTACGATGGTATCCAAATTTTTTTTGTTTTTATTACTTAACTTTTGATATTACTTCTTTTTTGAAGTATCGATATTATTTCTTGCTGTCCTTGACAATACGCTTGTTGCAATGAAACGTAGTTGATGCCGGCATCAGCCATTCTCATTAAAATTGTTTTAGATACGCAATTTGCCAAAGGTTTGAGTTATTCAAAACTTTGATTGTGCTCGAGCGTCGCAATGAAACTTTTATTACCGAGAAGTAGTTCATCGACAATAAAATGATGGTGCGTTACGTTCTGTAGCATAACAACGTCGTACATAGCATCATGAGCGTGTTATCGGCGTAGAGCAAAGTTATTTGCTGCTAATTTGACCAAAGAAAAATCTTCGCCGGGAAACTTTTTCCTGAAAAGTGGTAGAGTATCTACGAAACCATCAATGACTTTAATAAACTCAGCAACGAGGCCCGTCATATTTATCAGACGCATGAGTCGTGGAGTATCGAAAGCACAATTATAGGCAATCAACACGCACGGCTTCGCTATACTTCTAAAAAATTCAAGTCATTCCTTCGCGACAATTTCCACAGGCTTTGATGGAATTCTTTGTTTGTGTAGATATAAGTCGTGCCCATCGTTCGTTAGTCTGTTGACTTTAGATGCTGCCGGAGATATATTTTCGTTCGGATTTATGTGCTCATTGAACAACGCGTTTCTGCACTTCATTGCAATCTGCAAAACGTGGCAATTAAGTTGTAATCCCGCTGTTTCCAAGTCGAAGAAAACTAAAGCTTTGTCGTGATGATCGTTCTCGAAACTATTGGATAAGCTTAGCAACCCGGCAGATGATGTATCAGAAGAAGTTTCTACTGCAGGCATACTCAGCAGACCCATATGAGATTTATAGGTTTCTCCCTCGAAGAGTGAAGATCTGTTCCGTAACTGCGATCTTTGTTTTCGGAGAACTCGTCTCCGTGACTTGAAGGCTATCGTCTTTGTTTCAAACGCCCGTATCCGAGCTGCCTTTTCGCATCTTACCACGTGCTTAGATAGCTGTGTTACTGAACTCAGACCATAGTTGATGCAAGTATCTTGTACATATTTCTCTCCCCGATTTTTCTGGGCGACCGCATATGCATACCGAAAATCAGCAGACTCCGAAAGACTGTAGCACACAGCTTTTGGTGCGTTTTTAGCCATTATACTATTCAGGCTTTCATTGGCCTGACTTGAAGCGCTGGTCGAGAATTTGTCTGCGTTATCTGCCAATTTAGCGAAAAGAATTTTCAACTCACGAATTAAATCTTCACTTTGAAAGCCACCGAGTACCGTTAAATGAGTGTAGTTTTCCAGATCCTTCGAATAACTGCACCAATCGCTGTAGTTATCGTGAATGTTAAACGCATGTGTTGAGAACGGGGGTTTATCACGCTCACTGTACCCGAGATAAATTTCCGTTGACGACTTTACGCGAGGCTAGCGTCGAGGTGCGCGCGCACGAGTGATTCCGAAGTCGGAGTCGGGATTGGTCAGGCGTGTTCGGTCGTTATCTCAGGCACGCTGAAGAAGCGGCCATGTTCTATTAGTCTTGTCGGTACCTCTGCTGCGAGAGCACGTACAAGTATTATTCAGTTCCTACTAGCTATAATAAAGAAATATAATTTTGTTCACAGTAATTCATTTTATTTAACCCTTTTCCCCAACAGTTCCTAGAAAAGAGCTAACAGCATGGAACGGAATATTTCTGATTGCATGCGCCAAATTTTCCGAACTTCCCGTATTTTGAGAGATAGCGTATGTGAAACATCGATGTAAATATTTCACAGCCTCTGACGTCAGCTCTTTGTTAGTGTCAAGTTTTTAGTAAATTTTGTACAGCATATTTGTTACGCGCGTTGACGTATGGTTTTTGTCCGAGTGTTTCACGACGGTATGATTGCATGCGTTTCTGACAGCTAAGATACTTGAATTTTCATCATCACCTATGAAAACTCCCACTTCGACGTTTTTTCTCTGCAAAACTTCAATGTTGGCTGCTAATTGAGCTGCAACCTCGGGTTCCATTGCCTTGACACTGCCTTAGAAGTTTAGGCGACAATCGCGAAATTCAAGATTCGACCAGACTGTGTACCAATAATAGCGTCGTAACCATTCAAACTATCATATTGACATTCGGAACCACGTTTGCTCCAACCCATATCGTATGCAACGGAAAATCGCGTTAAATCAGTTGTTAAAGCTAATTCGTTTAACATGATTGAGCTTTCTGGAAGTTCCGACGAAGCTTCTCTCTCGGTGTCTCTCTTCGGTGGAATTGAAACTTGGAATTCTTTTCGGCTGTGTAGAAACCTATTTCACAGATCTTGTGGTCTATTAATTAATGGATGAAAGGAAATTGCATAACAGAAAGGAAAAGCCGCGAAAAAAATTAAACAATCAAAATCAAGAAATATCATGTTTGTACAGGTATACAGTTTATTCATGATTTCATTCAATTTGTAGTAACGCTACATGAGAATTACTTATTAATTTAATTTAATATTTCGGAATTATTGATTTATTTTCGTTAATTTCGTGCAAGAGTAACGAGAGTAATTTTAAATTCTATATATATAATTTTAAAGATCAGCATTAATATTTCCAATAGGAAAACAATACTGTATAAACATAGCAGACGTATATAAATAGAAAATATAAATATAAAAGTGTAAAGGATGAGGTGTAAATCATTAATATAAGTTACCAGCTATAAATTATATCAACATAAATTACAAATAATCAATTGTAAACTTACTTTTTAAAAAATCGAAGATCTGAGCAGTAATGCTCTTACAATTAGATACAATAATTATCTTATCAAATATTTCTTAAAAATTCAAAGATAATGAAGAAATTTAATTGTAATAAAATATTCGTCAATGTCATAGCGTACTGATGCCGAGGGATTTACCAAAGTTTTTCCAAAAATGGCAAATTTTCAAAGGTCAGAGATCGTTTCAATTCGATCGCTTCTTGGCACGATTCCTTGGCAACTGCTTCGATCACAGGTCCGATGTTCTCTCTCATATCGCTTATACGAAGTCGGTGTCATGTTTGGGATGTTCAAAATGCGCAAGTACTTATTGACTGACGTATATCCTAATCCGGCATGGAGCGTCCCTATGATAAATTCTCACGGTTAAAAAGTATACATTTCATTTCAGAATTTGTTAAAGTTTTTTATCGTTTAATGGTTTTTTTAAAATAACTACCTATTATCTAATAAACAGCATATTAATGTACAGCGATTAGAAATGAATAGAGTGTGAGCTTACCCAACGCCGCTTTAGTATTGATGTCATATAGTGGCTGTTTTTATTTCCAATGTGTTGAGCTGCACTAGGTACTTTATTGGTGAACAAACAGTGGTAGCATAGTACGTTAAATACTGAAGCCAATTCATATTGGACCTCGGATTTAATATTTTGCAGTGATAAATCTTGGGTACAGAAAGAGCACCGCATATGCTTCGACATAACCTTTAAATCGACGATCCGGCGCCAATCTACCGCACATTCTGCTTCGTCTTTGACTCATTTTTTCCGACCTTTCCCACTCTCCACTTGTTTCAATCAACGATTATATTGTTTTTTCGACACCAGTTTTCCCTTCCACCTTGGCATTTTTATGAAAAAATGAGTGCACTAAATATGCCCGTGAGAACTGTCACACCGCAACGTTTGTTTACGTCTCGAATCGTGCGTAAACGCGTCAGGGGTGCCAGCTACTGAAAACTGAATTGCACAGTTGCCATATTTCAACATCGATAATCATATATTTCGATGTTAATATTATAAATAATTATTTTAAATCTTTATATACTACTAACTATTGATATATTGCGTAAAAATTTGTCGGTATTTGTTCATTTTTATCTACTTGAATGACAGAAATTTTTTTTTCGCAGTTGACAACCATTGGATGAGCCCGTGTATAAGCATAAGCTTAACCCGCTTACTGCCGAGGTGTGTATCCACCCTCCTTAAACGCGTCGGGTGCCATCTGTTTGCCCATGCAGCCCTGTCGGTACAGACCTTCCTACACCGACTGACGATATATCATTTTATAACATCATATCACAGTTCACATGGGATAGTTGTCCCAAATTCCTTACTTACACTTTCTTATTTAAATGATTACGATTTATTACAAACTGTTATTTCTTTATATTCTCAGATCTATACTACTAATAAACTTAGCTAACGCCCCTATCACTCTACCAGACTTTTGAGCCATTACCGACGCAATAGGATATGGTGGATATACTGTTGCTTTTAGTAAATCGGAGTTTAACTGTTTCCGGGCTTCGGTATATACCTCGCATTGCCAGGATAATATGGTTCGGTGTGTCCCGGTATTTTCCGCAAACACACACCTCATTTTGAACTATATTAAATCTACTTAAACTGTAATTGAGTGAATTATGATTATACCTTAATCTGTTTAACGATGCTATAACATTTATATTTAATACTTTCCACCTTTCGTACTAAGGTGTACAGTCATATTCGGAGTATTCCTTAAAATATGTACAGCCTTTAAACTGACTACTAATAGGTGAAATGTCGGCTATATCGGTTACCCACAGATTTTTGTATTAATAGTCCTTCCTGGTAAGAGATCTGCGGAGGATACATCGTTGATTGAAATACTATTATACAAAAATAGGTCATTTCGAAGATAGCTATGGTTTGTGCGACCGTTTCTACTACTGTTTCGAATCCTTTTAACAAAATTGGTTTTCCGATGTTCGTAACAAATAAAGGGTTTTCAAAGCGCGTACTCATATCCCGTAATATGCCAATCAGCAGGTGCCTTCGGTTTGCTATTATTTTTGTTATATACCTTTTGCACAAGTACTCTTTTCGTGCTACCAATTGAGGCTCTCTAGATTCAGCAAGCAAAATATTTGTTGGTGTGGAGTTTCTATAGCCAAAGGCGATTTTTATCGCCTTATATTGTAATCGATCAAAGTTGGCAAGTAATTTTCCTTCTTTGGTGTTTACAATAAATCCTGCGTACTCGATCCGTGATCTAATTAACGCTTTATAAATTTTCATTAGGACTGAGGGATCTGCTCCCCACCAAGTATGTCTCAAACAACTAATTATTTTAAAGGCGGTTTGACATGCCTGAATCACCTTAGTAATGTGTGAGCCCCACTCAAATTATATTGCAATGTGACCCCTAAAAATTTAACCTCCTTCACCGGATTGATTCTGATTTCGTCAATAAGTATATGGAACCCATTCAACAAGGTAAAATTGCCTTGGGAAAAAATGACCATCTCGCACTTGTTTGGTTCTAACTCCAGGCCACTGTTAGCGAGGAACAGTCTGATTTTTTTCAATATATGTCTCAACCATGACAAGCCCTAGACGAACTGGGTTTACCTTTGAAACGACCGCAATGTCATCCGCAAACTGTAGCATTTCACAGTCATCATTGATTACTCTATCTCAATCGTATAAAGACTGTATAACAGAGGACTCAAGGCACTTCCTTGAGGCAGTCCCTTGAATGTCTTACAGGAGCTGAGCAAGTCACCCAGTCTGAAATGAAGCATTCTTTCGGATGTTAAATTGTAAATGAAATATAATAGATTCTCTGGAAGATTTAGCTTCTTGAGTCTGGATATAAGAATATCTGCTAACACATTATCATAAGCCCCCTTCACACCCAAAAAGGCGCCAACTACCCGGTTCTTATGGATAAAGTCATTATTCACTAGTGATTGAAGAAAGGCTAAATTGTCAATACAAGATTTTTGTTTTCTGAACCCAAACTGCGAGTTAGCCAATAACTGTTCTTTTTCTAACCACCAACTTAGCCGGTTGTTGATAATTTGTTCCAGGATTTTGGTCGAACGCGGAGCCAACGATATAGGTCGAAATTTATTGGCTTGGACTTTGGGGATGAAAAACATTAAGTAATTCATATTGTAAAGTGCCAATAAATGATTTTTTGTTTGAGTTTGGAAGTTCTGTATCAGATTGTAATCAATTCCATCCATCCCCGGTGCTGAACGAGGCCTTACCAACCCGATTGCCTTTTCCAGTTCCTCTAACGAATAAGGATTATCTAGGGCTATTACCGGGTGTTCACGTGTGAACACCCGGTGCTTTACATTTTGTCCATGGCGAGCATAAACTTTTTATACCGTTCTCAATTTCCTGACTTCTTTATTCACTAACTGTCTGCTGTGATGTTTTATTTGCCCACCTATTCTTGAAACACTTAACTTTTGACCATATATACGTAGGACTTGTGCATCTATTGAGCCCTTCACAGAAGGCCACAAAATTTTCTTTTTTAACCCTCCTAAAAGTATATTTTGCTTTGTCTTCTTTTTTTTTAAGTCCTGGTTCCACCACGGACTTATCGGTCCTTCACACGTCTATTTTTCCCCTTTGAGAAAATTCCCTTATTTCCTGGGATGGCGCACCGAACACTTTCATAGATCAGCTCGACGAATTGCGTGTACCGTTCAGTAATTGCTATATTTTCTACGATTAACCCTTCCCTTTGTTCTTTTACCGCGCTCTCTAAATTATTGGAAAATAGATTCCAGCCTATTTTATTAACCGGATATATCCTGGTTTTCGCGCCTGGGCTTTCCGCCAGAGTCGGAGCCAGAGTCGGACCCAACCCGATTTCAATGGGGAATTGATCGCTACCCCATCCATCCTCGATTACCTGCCAATCACATAGGAGTGCCAGTTCTTCATTAACCATTGACAAATCTAGACATGATTTAGTTCCAAACGGCCGTGAGATGAATTTCGGTGTACCATTGTTTAATAAGAAAATATCTTCCGTTTCTATAGCTTTCCCTATCCCCCTTCCTGCCTTGCATGTGGAATTGCTCCCCCAAAATGCTTTAAGGCCATTAAAATCTCCTACGACTAAGAACCTTCTGTACCGAACGACCGAGCTGAACAATTTTTTCCACGCCCTGCCAGTGACATTTTTTTCGGTGGCCTATAACACGACATGATTAATATATCTCCGATATCAGTTCTCATTATTATACCCACATATTCTATAGCACCATTATCGTTCTCTATATCGCTGATTGCTGTATAATCAATATCTTTTTTGACTAATATGGCTGTCCCGCCCTCATTTTGCAACTCTCGGTCGCATCTAATAACTTGAAAATCTTTCAAGTAAAAAGTGTCAGTTTCTTTAAGCCATGTTTCGGAGAGTAGTATTACGTCATATTTACCGGCATACTTGTTTAGCTCTGGAAATTTGCCTCTTATACTGCAACAATTCCACTGTAAGATCGATAATACCTTCCTATTTCTCTCTAAACTTGTCATGATTTTCCGCTACCTTGAACAGGCGTGATAGAAACAACCCTCTATCTTTATCTAAGACGATTCGCTGTATCAGTTCATTAATTAGAATGAGCAGTTTCTTCACATCAGATTCCATGTTCTCCTCTTCTGCTATTTTAATTTCGTTGATCATTTTTGTCACATCTTCTTTTTCCAAACTGTGATACCCTAGTGTTTGCATCGGACATCTCTAGCTCGAAGCAGAAGCTGGTTTGTTGTCGATGGTGTTGTTCACCCTGCCTACATACTTGCCATTTCTCGATGTCGTTCGTCCTTCCGCATCCTCGAAGTTAAATCTCATTTGTCCTGTTCCTTCTCTGTTTAGGGCCTCAGAGCAGGGAAATTTCTCAAGTTCGTTAAGTCCACCTCCTCCTTGTTGCGTGTTTTCAATGTTGTATTTGAAACAATATACGATGTTTTCGATTCGTCGAAGGATACATTATCGTATGCCAAAATCTTGTTAATTCGTTGCTGCTTCTTAAAAATTCGACAACTTGGATCGGTACTCTGATGTTCTTCCTTACAGTTAACGCACCTGGGCGTTTGCGATTGGCATGACGTTCCTTCATGTTTATCGTTCCCACAAGTCTCACATTTCGCATTATTGTTACAAAATGTTTTGATGTGTCCCATTTTGAAACACCTCAAACACCGATACATTTTGTGTATGATACATTTTGATAACAAAATATATCATTCAATTTTGATAACAAAATGTATCCTTCAATTTTCATAACAAAATGTATCATTCAATTCTTACAATCAATCCTGTAAAAATAATGTATTGTAGGGGGCGATATGGCCGCTCTGAAGTGAAGAACCTGAAACATAATAAAAATAGTTAGAAGACGATAGTTATACGATAAACACACAGATGGACTAACGCAGGGAGCAATCTCACAACACAAACATTATAAGCTAACATATAAAGAGTGTCTACAGAAATAAAAAATCATTCCCGAAATTTTCCAAACTCTGCTAAATCTGAATCGATGAGAGCTTAGGCCGTTATTTGGGAAGTAAGACCGAACACTGAATAAGAGGGTTAAGTGGCGGTAAACAAAGGACGTATGCTGGAGAACTCTGAAAGGAAGACGGGCGAGTGGAGTACAGTAAAGGAGTAAGCAATAGCAATAAAACTATTAGCCACTTACACGGATCATAGCGATCTCACCAGAGAAGACAGCCGATGCAACAACGTATCCGCTCCGGCGCAGCACGTACGACGATATTGGACAACCATAAAAGGGAACTTCTACGAAGATTCGCCAGAAAACGCAGCCGACATAACAGAATAACATATCGAGCACTTGGCAACACGCCACATACGAAACCGTCGTTGCCATCTTAAAAGGTTTTGATAGCTGATCATCGGTCATCGTAGCGCGAGACCGGCAACCTGCCAACGAGAGTGGACACCGGCGCTGCGAGCGGCGCGCTCAGTGGTGAACTACACCACACCGACCAATCAGGAGCCGGCGACACAATCATATACCGCGACACCAAGCAGGCGGCGCGGCAATCGAACACCCGCGTCATCACGCATATCACGACACGTAGATTCATAACTATCTAACTATTTATCTATCGAGTTATCTTCAATAAAATTGCTTAATCACTTACATTGAAGGTTATCGGACTACAATTTTTTTGAGCCTGAATCCTGAAATTTTATTGAAAAGGTTTTCGCCATTTCAGTATATATTTCAACAAAATGGCAATATAACTACTACATATGACACATTAGAGCATAATATATCCTGAAGAGGACCCATTCTATGGAACGAAACGTCGACAAACAAATCAGTTTTTTTCTTTTATTCACCGTACTGCTAGACCGACACCGATAAACAACATAGTTCAGCATCGACGGCAGAAAAAACCAAGGTTATTATTGAATTTCCATCATTTTCTCAAAATAATGTTTCCTAGGGGACAGTGGATACCCATCCAAAACGTATTTATTCACACCATACTTAAACCCCACAATGGAAGCTGAAGGACTGTATAACGAATCCGAAATTAGAAGTCGAGTACTAATTGAGCACACCTTTGGCATGTGGAAAAGGAAGTTTCCAGTTCTTGCTTGCAGTGGCCACTTCAAGTTGAAAACAATACTCGTAGTTATTGTGTCAGCGGGAGTACTTCATAATATTGCTCGTCATATGAATGATGATGAAGAGCTTTTACTAGGCGAATATGAACATCCGATTAATGCAGATGAACTGCCAAATTTACCGGATGTTTGGTGTCAAAGAGCAAATACTGGAATTTATGAAAAATGCTCTCATTCAGGATTACTTTGATGAATTGGCTAGACGTCGTGGGTAATTGGACAGAAAATTAATCATGAAAATAAAATTGTACATACAAATATTTATTAAGTTGTAACAGTTTCATATACGCATAATAAACTATACTGAAATATATAATGATTTTAATGTCCAATCTAATTCGTAAGAAGGTTAATAATATATAATAGGAACTTTTTCAATAATATGCCTTGTTTTAAATGGTATGATAAATGAATTAGTATCAAAAACTTGTACACCATTTGAAATCTATGAAAATTATTTGTAGTATTTGGTGTCTGTTAAAGGAACACTTGCATATCATATTTTTTTTGGTACGTGTATTGATTGCTTTATATTAAAATGCTCTCTGCTTACTACCCGTCAAGTATTACTTTCAAACGCTGTAGGTACTTGTTTTTTTTTTAATTTCAATATCTAACTCGAGAAATTTCTTTCTCAGATTAAGGGGTTACATGGGTTTCGTCGGGTAAAAAAAGGCCTATTTTCAATATTTTTGTTCTATGTTAAAAATTATCTATTTAATTCAAACTTTTTTCTGTCTTATAGATACATATTTAAAGAATAATTTCTGCAATTTAAAGAAAAAAAAAATTAAAACTCCTCCATTGTGATGTCATTTCCGGTGACCCCTCGGAAAAAAGGTGCGTCCGCGTTGTCAGCATAACTCCTGACAGGATCATCTAAAATGAAAAAACAAAAATAAGTGTTTTAGTTAAGACCATAAACTCGTGCTTGAAGGAAGGAAAGAAAAAAAAAGTAAAAATTGGAATTTTGGCAGACATTTTTCCAAAAAAATGAAAATTTCGGTCAAATTTGCTTGACATTTTGTTTTTTTTAAATAGTTGTAATTGAAAAAAAATCCTTCGCCCAAGCACGAGTAAATTGTATCTCGAACACCTGTGTAAAATTTCATCAAGATCGGTTGAGTAGTTTTCGAGAACATTTGACAACCGACTTTGAAAACACGGTTCCGAGAAAAACGCGTTTAAAGTTTTGAGTAACAATAAAATTGGAAAAAAAATGTTTTTTGTAACTTACAGTGAATTGTCGATTCCTGGGCCATAAAGTAAAGATCCTGCAGCAGTTGCAATGTCCAGGGCATCCTTTTGCTCCTGTCGATGACGGATTCTGGCTTCGCGAGTCTCGCTCTCAGATTTTGTTTCGCCTGCGCACACACGGTTTTCATCCGAAATTCGGGCATATTCGTGGGAGTTTCGGCCTAATTTTAAATTCATACCGTCCATAATCAATAGAAAATCTGATGTTCCTTCATTGAACATACAAGCAGCGATCAATGCCGCAATATTAACAATCTTTGAACCAGCAGGAAGTATTTTTGGAGTAATTTTCCAGATCAACTGGTTCAAGCTCTCGTTGTTATTTTGTGTGAAACCACCAACACACCGTGCGAGAAGCTCATCATTACTGAGATCATCATATATTGGTTTGATAGCAATCAAAACTTCATCTGGTAATGGAGTATACTCATATTTAAATGATGAAAGAGTATTTGTAGCTGATGCTCGTTGCCAAGCGCACCAAGAGTCTGGACCTTTTGGGCAGTTATCGTGCTGAGATTTTGTATCTGTAGTGCTATAGTGATAATAGGTAGCCCATATAGCGTCTTTCATTTTTTCTACTGATTCACAGTCTCTTCTTATCGCCAAACCATAGTACACAGTTAATTTGTTTATTAGTTTACTGGTCAGTTTACCTTTGCCAGAAAGAGTTTTTTTTGTGTTTTTTTACCTTTTACTATTTTTTCTCAGTTGTTTTCTTTACTAACTCACGCAAACGGGTCCCCATTCTTTTTTGAACGTGTCCAACGCATTCTTTTTTATTGATAACAAAATCGTCACCGTAAGGTTGGGCTTTGAGAAGACCAGAGTAGGTTTTTGAATCCCCATCTCCTATATAATTTACGAACCTCAGTCCATATTTGGCAATCGAGCGTTTAAACATTTCAATAATCGATGAGACTTCCATGTTTCCTGATGCTCCAGTGTGATTGGCGGTGCATTGATTTGTTTCAATGTGTTCTTCTTTCCATTCTTCATATTCTGCAGTATCTAATTTTTTTTCCAGTTTTCACATAACTTACAATAAGAAGATTTCACCAACACATTCAACACTTTTCCCGAATAATATCCGATTAGTGAACGCACACCATATAGTGATGAGAAACCACGTTTCTTCCAGGTACCGTCACCGGAAACACTCACATCTGTCGTATCTTGTAAATCGTTTTCAATATTTGTAAATTGTTTTTCTTCATCAGCAGCAGATGAGAATAGAGTCTGAGTAACTGTCTCAATACACTCATGTATTTTATCAATATAAAAATCGTATGTAGACTGGTTTAAAAATGAACTGCTTATGTCCATCAAACCGCAGAATTTCTTGCATCCGGCGAGCCCTAAGCCCAATATTCTCATAACAAAAATGAACCGGCGATTTAGTTCATACATTCTTCCGATTTTTTGACAAGATAAAATATATTTTGGATCACATCGTTCACATTCTACTACGATTTTATATCCCAGACCAAATTTCGAACATTGCTTAAACTGTACTTTACCATTACACAATTGATCTTCTTCATTGTCAATAATGTTAGAACACCGCACAAACGATGAGAGTGTTGAGAAAACCAAGGCAAAATCTATGATTGAATATTGGAGCGTGTCCTCTTCTGGCACGTGCTCTTTACTATATCATCACCTTTTAATTTTTTTGCTGAGGTGCTCGTGAAGGAACTATCATCAGTTTCCGGATCTTTAGGATTAAAGGACTGTTTCCTTTTTCTCGGTCTATCTTTTCTACGAGCTCCAAGGGTTAACTGTTTTCTTGAAATTTTATGCATTGCTTATCAACTTCACAAATGACACTAGATAACCACAAATAATACCACGTTTTTAATAAATTATATGATAGAAACTTGGGATAACCTCAAATGAACCTCGTCCTTCAAGAAGTAATCACCAAATAAAATATTTCAAACTAGTTTTCCTTAGGAAGTGAAAGTAATATACAACAATGACAGACAAACAATAGACGAGCAGCTGCTCACTATACCTGAGGCGCGCTGACCCTTCTATACCTGACTTGGAGCGCACACCTTCCAAAGGCTGTATCTCCGAAACTATTATTCGGATCGACTTGAAAATTTAGGATAATATTCTTGAGATGTTGTAGAAATTAATAAGCCAAAAAAAATCGATTTTTTGAACCCACGAAACCCATGTAACCCCTTAAACTCTATTTCGCCTCACTCTGTTTTTATTTTTGAAAGTTCTGCTTCTGCCTGGGATATTACCAGCTGTTCTTGAACGAGTTTTAGCTTTATAGTCGCAAATTCAGAATACTCCTTAGCAAGATCGGTGCTATGTAAGCCTATGATTCCTGGACGCCGTTTCGAAGATTTTAATGATGTATTCTTTTGAGGTAGTCTATTTGGGTATGTGATATTTAAAACTGACTCCTTGGTTGTTGGTATTGAATTGTTGGCTGTTTGCTTTTCACTAATCTGTAGTGCTAGCTTTTTGTTCAAAGGCCTCTTCAAGTCAGTTGGGGTATAATATCTCCAATTGTCATCAACCGCAGTCGATAAATCGCCTTCGTTACCGACAGCAGTACTATTATATGCGCTCGAAATTTCCTATAATAATATTTTTCGATCATAAATTTTGGTAAATCATTCCCAGGCAACACATTTTCGTAACAAACACGTATAAATTATGTTACACTTGGTTCCGTGAATATCACTGCCAGGTTGTATGTAAAGTGAATGTGGTGGTCCAAGCACTCTAAAATGTCCGCCACATATCATGCTATAGTTTGGTCACGATTGTGTTAAATGGCTACATGCTAGTTACATTGCTGAAGCATGAATTTTACATAACAGAGATGTCACAATGTGTTATGTGGATGATCATGGCGCGAAGTATTGCATCATTGCAGCGTCTCGAGCGTCTCGTCATTGCAACGTCTCAAAAACTCCGTGTCCTGTCGGCTCGTGTCAACATTGATGTCAGATCTAGCATCTTCGAGTGGGCAGGCGCGTGCACTCAAAAAATCAGTTTCAGGTCGTCGTCCGAACGACGCACTTCAGGGTCGTGTGCTTACGCGCAAGGTCTACGTAAGACCAACATACGTACAATCGGGCCTACCAAAGGCCAATATACAGCCAACCGATCAGGTTGATGAAACAATACAGGTTGATGAATCAGTACAGCCAACCGATAAGGTTGATGAGTCCATACGGCCAACCGATCAGGTTGATGACTCAATATACAGCCAACCGACAAGGTTGATGAAACTAAACACGAGACTGCAATGACGCGCGCGAAAAACCTTTAATAGTAAAATCATATTTGTATTTATATGTGCACAATAACATAGTCTCAACAACATGGGTTTTTATGCCTTCGGGCTTTTCCCATACGAGCCAATAACAACATTACATTTCACGGCTCAATTATCGTGAGTTTTCAATCAAAAATCATATCATAATTCAATCCTTATCACTCGATCCAAAACGCTAAACGAAACTACGAGGTGACTTCGCATTTGAAGGAGCTTCGACAATACACAATGTTACGTCGAATCTATATAGCAGTATGCACCGCTTGGTATCGAAGTTACATGGTGTCCATGTTGCTAAGATGTTTCAGGAAATGATGGTAGGTATCAGATACATCACGATCAATGATACATGAATGCATCAAGTATATAATTACTGTTCTGCGTTTTCTTTTATTGTTATATTACTATCCATTGCACAAACATAAATTCAAAAGTTTAATTGGATATTAGGAACGATTCCAATTTACACTCTTATTAAACTTTGAGTAACTCACAAGTATAGCATACGTAGAACTCTTCACATTTTATTCTTATATTATATCTAATTCACATCACAAGAACACTTAACTATATATTATTAAAGGTACAAAATCTGTTTTGATATTATAGTACGTAAAGGAGAAACTAAGAAATCCGTTTTATCAAAGAAACTGACCAGAATTAATATTAAAAAATAAAGAGAATAGAAAAGCAGAGAAGCAATACCTTTGTGTATTGTAGATCATTACTAATTGTAACTTAATTTTGAGGTACATAACGTACGTACACTCGTATTTATTATAATATTTTTATTAATCAAGTTTGTGTTTTTTTAATCTCAATAATCTGAGAGGGCCGAGTAATCGTACATCATCACAAATGTGGATTAAGTTATGAATATTATACGAGTAAGAAACATGTTCTGCACCATATAACCGTGAATAATTCGATACAAAATATATCAATAGGCTTCGTGCGTAATCAATCAATGTCGTAGAATATTTTTGCTGGATAAAATTCGTACAGCGACGCGCAGGCTCAGAAAGTGATAATATTTATCTTTATCTAAGTGTTCTTTAAATATTATCGGCCCAGTATAGAGTAAGAGTTGCCTTAGCTCCGTTGCCTTATATCGTTCGTGGTGCTCTAACGGTCTCGGCTTTCTTGCAAATTCTTTAGGCAATGTTGTAGCTAATGACATCAAATAATCGGGGGCTGACTGCAATTGTGCATTGGTCATCCGGGCATTTTTTCTTCCTTTTATCCAAAATTGCAGCAACTTTTTCATAATATCAAGGCATATGAGATGCATATAATCCAATGGGAACTGACTCACCATTCCTATCTTCAACTCTTCGAGAATGCATCGCTTCTTATGGTATTCTTCGTTGACTTTCAATGTGAATGACTCATCGGTTCTCAGAGTAGCATCCACTTTAGGATACGTCATACGATTTGCCTTGAACTTACCCTCTTGCATACATTTGCTACATCCAAAGTATGCGTTATGTCCTTTGATACCAGTGATGTAAGCTTTCGCAGGTGCGTCGCATATGAAAACGTTCAGTTCACATGATATTTTGTGACTTTCTATTTGTATACTCGATTCACAAACCTTCAAAGTATCTTCGACAAAATATTTTAAGAAGTAGTTACAATCCAGAGGCTTCTCATTACCATGGAATATGCTGACCACGCAAGACTGAGTATGAAAAGGTGTTTCAAGAGCCGTTAAAATTGGCCAAATCTGGCTTCCAGAGCTTTTGGTTATTGGTAGACCGTCCACATTAATGTGAAATTTGATTGATGACAAATCTTTGGGTGAATAATGCTTTAAAGTCAATTTCGTTAAAGCGTTGGCTAAACCAAAATGGTAATAGTTACCCGGTGACATACTAATAGTTTTTATATTTTTTGGTGTTTTCATTAAAGTTCTTGCGTCAGATGGCAAATCATGTCCATATTTATTTCAAATTTTCGAGAAACTATTCAGATGGTTTTGACTTATACATGATTCAATAGCCCAATTCTGAATTTCAATATAAATACCAGGATTATTTTCGTTGCGATGCTGTTTACAATCTTCAATATTCTTTGTGAAATAACTACTATTACCGCTACTATCAGGCTCGGCATTAAAGTTTTCGTTTCTATCCGGACTGTTTTGTTCTGTCACTGGAAAATTATAGACTAAATATTCGGCCTCCGACACTTCACCATTAGGATTTGTATTTTCTGAGTTATTGGCATTCGTATTATGCTCACGTTTTTCACTGTTCGTTTTTGAACCCGCGGTTTTTAGCACTTTCTTCAAGTTATTAACTTTTTTCGTAATTAACCGTCTCCGCGGCCTTGTAGACAAAATAGAAATTCCTTTTCTAATCTTGGGCATCTTACGTAATGATATCCGGTTAAAATAATCGAACGAATTGAAATACTCACCAACTACGAGCATAATGGTGGCTAATTTGAATTGAGTTATCACAAACATTTTAAAAATGAAGCTCAAGCGCCCGATAATATATATTAAAAATCGCGAATCCAGATAAGATTTTAAACTTTTTGTAGAGAAAACTAATCGTCTTCATGGAGAAAATACAGGTATATAAACTATATAACGTAGTGTACAATTTATTGTAGTAACGGAGAAATGAGTAAATTTCTATCTATAACACTTCAGAATGTATACCTATACTTATTACGTTGAACAGAAGATTAAGCGTTTTCATTTATAAAGAGATCCAGTATCATAAAACGCTTGAATACTCGTCAAAGTATAAGCATTGAGATTTTCGGTTCCATAATTTTTTCGTGATTTTGATATAAATTCACTCATATGAACGAGGTGATTCTTTCGTCGACGACTCGGCTCAGGTGAATAAATGTAAATTAATGTAAATTAATTACCTGATATATGTATGTGGGACCGGGCCCGCAGGCCTCTGACGACGCCCCTGAGGCGTGAGCAGTGAGAGATGGAGAAAGAAAGAGGCAGTCTACAAAGAGCGTCCGAGCGACGAACTAACCCTAAATAGCTTGTTAATTATTCAGTAAATTTTATACTTTTTATCCTTATCGACTCGTGTATAATTTTTCGCCTCTCCCAACTCCGAATCCTACATGTATAATTCGTAAGCTGTGTTGAAGTCACAAATGAAACTCACGACACGTGTGTATAATGCTTTATGTTTCACTTGTAAGGTCTTGCATTTATAACCAAAAACGCATGTGTTGTGTAGAGCCATATGTCTGTCTCTTTCGCACACGACATCCCCTTTCCTATGCGCATCATGGGGCCGAAAAATGAAAGAAAAAACTGGACGCTAACCGACGCACATTTCACTCAGACCTGTATGTCAGACCGTGGACGTGACACAGTCACTGATACCGACGAATTTAGCAAACGTCTAAATACGTTGCAAATACACAGAAACATATAGCAGCGGCAGATCTTGGTATACGTTGCGCTTGTGCCCACATAAGTATATACCCGTACCAGGGATGGTAGACGACTGCGGTGGCTTTCTCATACCAACGTAAGGAAATTCTCATACCACAGACAAAATTCTCATACGCCGCAAAACCAGGGATGGGCCACGATGTTTTCGCAGGAGGTGCATACGAATGATCTTTTTTTTGGCGATGCGCTGGCCATTTTTCGTACATATTTGTTGCGTTAACATACGACTTTCTTTTGTTTTTAAGAATACCATTCCTGAAACTTCAACATTTCGTCAACTACAGCTATTTCGGTTTTGCGTGGGACGCTATACCGTTGCGCCTCCTACAGAATCGGCGCAAGAGCGAAATAATTATACTTTTCGTTACTCTGTCATTCCGCCGAGTACATCATCCCGCTACACTTATGGCCAGTTTTTTTTACTTCTAGATAAGTTCTGGATAACTATATCCGGAAGATATTCTGTAGGCTCCTTGAGGGATATCGTTCGGATAAATTTATCCAAAGGTGAAGAAACTGGTAATATATGCACAACCCAAACGGAATAGGTGTCCGATTAATAGTAATACCCAATCCTATAATCCTATGCTCGATTACAACGGAAAGGCTGCCTCTCATTGTTTTTCACTACCTAACAGTTACGAAAATGGCCGCTTCCTGCGCTGCGCAACGCAAACTATAACTATTTCCAAAGGAGAACTATTATTGGATAAAGCTCATCTGTTCTCGCTCGTCGCGCACAGTGTCCGAAGCGGCCGTTTCTGTAATTGCGTGGAACGCTATGCCTTTGCGCCAAGTGCAGAATCCCACTACACGTCTGAAAATTCCTATGTTCCGTGGAGATAGATTCATTCGAACAGGCAAATATCAAGTGTAGCTTATACGCTCCATAAAAATATGTAAACATAAATATATTTCATTTTATTCAACAATTATTTTTAATTTTTGGAAGGAAATAAGAGGTGTACAATTCGATAACGCCAGTACTGATCTTCGAACACCGATAATAAATATTTACATTTCACAACACATTAAACTTTTGATACAAGAGAACTTTATCAATAAAAAAAAATTATACAATATTTTTGTTCAGTATTTCATTAACTCAAACAACTCTTCATCTCGTAATAACATTGTAAATTATGTCTGTATATAAAAATATGTCCTTTATCTCCTTAAATGCTATTTTAATTATGTTTATCTTTTAATATATTGTGATTAAATCACTTTTGTGGTTTCTTTGGCTTTTTCACATTTGCCGTTCAGCAAACAACTCAGGAACGCATTTTTAACATTTAGTACTGACAATAAGAAAAAATTGATATTCTTACGATCGAAGGATCTCAAAGATTACTTACAAAGGTTTTCTCGGCCGCGAATGCGGATTGCACATTGTCGCCTCTGCGAGGTGAAATATTGTTCTCGGGGATGTATCTGATTGCATGTTGCGCAGATCGGTCTCAATCGTCAAGTTCTACATCGTCGTCAACAGTGTCTGGGTGGGCGTATAAAACTGTTGATGTCATCCGACTAAACATGTCGCTAGTTGGCTTAAAACTGTAACAGCATTGCGTCGATTGTGTTTTTACACATTGCGACGATAGCAGGCACCCCTTCGTAGTTTCTGTCGATAATTTATTCCGCAGCGTCGTTTTTGTTAATTTATTTTTGCTAAATAATCTCTCTGTGTCGGCGTTGCTGTGAAGCAGCGTTAATAGAGAGAGTGCGAAATCTGCGAGAATTGCGTACTTTTTATGGTCTTCGCCGGAGAACGATATATTTCTGACCTAAAACAGTAAAACCAACGTTGGAAAATGTATACATTTATAATACATTTGTCAGGTGTACAGAAATAAAAGCTTTATCAATTTGTTAATCAATGGAAAATATATAATTAATTACCTTATGCCAAAACACGTCTACTTCTTTTTCGTTTTTGATATGGTCCTCTACGTGTTCAAACGGCAGCCGGCGCCATTCGTCATCCAGTTCTTGCAATTCCTCGGGAAGCTTTGCTCTTGGGCATAGGTCCCGTAGAAAAAGCAGAGAGGGCGTGGCGTTTCTCTGCCCTACGGATAACGCCTTTTCTGGACTTAAAATATTGATTCCCGTAAGCAATGGGTTGCCAAATTCAAATCGCTCCTTTATCCCTCGGCATAGATCGGATAGGTACTCTCTACATTTCTCTCTGAAATATTGTTCGAGATCCGGTCTTTCTAATATTTCTTTTTGTTTCAATTCCTCCGCCACATGAATTCCGAGATACATGTTGTCTAGGGGTATAAATTTGCTGCTGTCCTTGGGGTTTAAATTTTGGAGAGCATTCTTCGCCACATAATCGTGAAGCATATAGGTTGTTAAAAGATCCTTATATGCCATTTCCATTTTAGCGTGTAATATGGTTACCGTGACTTTTTCCGATTGAAAGAAGGCATTCATATACGATATTTTAGGCAACACGCACGCCAAAAATCGATAATATAATTTCATAAATGGATCATTTAGAGCTATATAGATTTGCTCGGCTGCGATCGTTCGGTCACTGACCCAAGCATTCGTGAAATACAGTTTAAGCGCAACCCATTGTTCAAGAATGCGTTGTACCGCGGGTAGGAAGGATAGCCAGCGTGTCACGGAAATCCCCAACATGTTATGTTCCTGTACCTGAAAAGAAAAACCATTTTCAACTTAAGGTAGTTCTATAGTCTTTTTTGATATTTACCAAAGTGTTGAAATTTTAATATGTTGTTTACTAGCTTATCACGCATGAGTCCTGAAATTTTTAAGTCGATTCACCATCTACTTTCAGAAATTTTCTCGATTGAAATTGTATTTTTTAACATATTTTACATGGCGTATATGTGGAAAAATACGTTTACGATGGCATTTCAAATTGTAATTTCTAAACTAATCTTACCAGCTTGATAACAAACTAGAAGGGTTTTAAGAAATATTGTAGGATTTACATTAAAAAAAAAAAAATTATGCTTTACCACATAGTTTCCAAGAAATTGTATTCTGAAAAATATCATTTTTATTCGGGACCAAGCCTCGAGACAATCGGCTGCAACGAACCACGTCCAAACATGTGAAGATCGCATTCATACACACGGTACGTGTATGGGTGGCGCTTCGAGCGGTACAGGTCATGTCATAAGTTTTCATAAAATGCTACGCTGCAGAAAGTGTCCCCGGCTATCTGATAGGAGGGAAACTTTTTGCTCGTACGTGTACCTATAGAACTACCTTAAGTATACATGTTATATTTATAAATATTTACTAAAACATTGACCGCCTAAAAATTACAATGCTGTTTGTAGAACGACGTTAAATCGTGTAATATTTTACCTCCACAAATGTTTGAAATTGTTTCAACTGTGCCGATCTCTTCGCACTGTGTTGGAAATAGTAGAAGACATTTCTCGCCAGATTTTCACAAGAACGCGGCAAAACCTTGCATGCATGGCTTGAAGCGCGATGCAACGAGTGGCACACACACTTCATGAGGATTATACCCGGACAATCCGTACGGAGGCGACTGATGATAGAATTATATTCTCCTATATTGTTGCTGGCGGAATCGCACCCAAAGCCGAGAATATTATCCATCGACACCCCCTTGTCATTAAATGACTTCTTCAATAAGTCATATAGGCGGGCTCCAGTTGCGCCTTCTTCGGGGGCTTTCACGTCGTCTTTTGGGAAAACATCATGCAGATCGTAAAATCTGGGAGAAATAAAATAAAGAAAACTTTTGCAAAACCGTAAATATTTGTGTGCTTATGATAGAAATACACGACACTTTTACCTCGTAACAATACGGCCCATGCTTTCGTCATAAAAACGCACCATCACACACGACGTTTTACTACGCAATGTAGTAGACTCGTCCGTCAGGATCGAGAATTTCACATTTTTTAATTTTTCCCATAACTCGTCCCCATGCGAAGCTCCTATTACATTTTTTACAATGTTTGTACATTTTTTTCGTTTCATCTGCATGCCTTGGCAAATTGCAGAGTCAGGAAAACAAGCTTTTAGCGTAGGGATGAGGTGGTCGACAGTGCTGAACGGTAGATAATGTACCGGTAGAAATGCGCTTAATTTTATTTCCGCCTCTTTTATTTTCCTGTCAAGAGGGGACGGCATATTCTTGGTTACGAAATGTTTCATAACACTTGGTGTAGTTGATCCTTTGTCATGATTTTGGTGACGTTTCGACCGTTGGTGGTCTTTCAAACACGTCACAGTGGCTGTCAAAGTAACACCACACCACGTGCACTTGGCTTTGCAATCATTGTCTGGGCACGGTTTTAGCCACAAAGAGACGTTAGCACCGAAATCTTTAGTATTTCTCAGCCACTCGCAACGAAATTTTTGCTCCCGGTTTTCCGTTTTTCTTTTCTTTGTCGAGACGCTATTAGAGCATTCGCTGACGTTAAACCCTTCTAAATTGTTGTCGGAATTACGATCCATATCGGATCTGATTGATTATATTATTTTGAAAAAACAGAATTTAATGAATTAGCATAGAAAAACGTACACGATAAATATATGTATAAGGAAAATCAACTTTATTAATCATTATTACGTACGTGTTACAACTTAGGATGTCGATTTTTATATGAAATTCGGCAACAATACGTTCTCACACTTTATATCTTTCACTTACTTTGTACGACTTGGGTAGTTGGGGGAATAGTGGGAATTCCCTAAGCTTAGATTAGCACGTCAGTAGCGGAATACTGTACTTGGCGAAATAGCCCCAAGTAGCATTTGACGCAATATTTTGCGTCGAATGCTACTTGGGGCTATGCCATTGCATCGATGGGAATGTGGATAAATCTGTGAAGTCATCCCCCGACGATGCTTGATGCAAACTATATGGTAAACGAGGATAATAGGCGTCACTTGAGCGAGAATTGAAATAAAAACTCATTTCAAAATATCACCTGTGAGAGATACAGTAGACACGGAAATCGTACGTACTATTTGAGTACATAACCAGAGAGTAGAGTTGGCATAGTAGACTCGTGACAAGGTTCATGGTGCTTCCTGACATCGATAAAGCAGATTTCTATAAGTTGAGAAATACAAAACATTATTGCAACAGGAGTTTGACACGGCGAAATTCTCATACTTTTGCGTATGAGAATCGAGTTCCTCTCATACCTCATACGCCGGGCGAAATTCTCATACGCGTATGAGAATCCTCATACGTCTACCAACCCTGACCCGTACTGTCACTTTCAGGGATGGCACAGTAGCAGACACGCAGAACCATAGGAGCCGTAGATTTCGGTACACATTGCGCGTGGGCGCGCAATCTTATGTATCTGAGCTATCACTTTTAGAAATTATTTAATCAAACATACACTGTAACGTAGATGTGACAGATTGCTGTTACGGCATGCATACGTTAGGTTAGTTAAGTCACACTTGCACCCTCAAATATGTAAAGTATATGTTACAGTATTCCATACACGTTATGTACAAATGGTTCCTTATTGCTTACATCATTTCTATAGAGCATATTATTAGAGATGCACCATAGCATATACTTTACGTAACACGCTTACATGGCTGTGATGGATTGTCGTTATATGTAGTTTACGTTTCAGACAAGTTAGTTCTATTTGTATTACGTAAATATTACGATCACAATTAAACGTATCAGGGTTATCGCAATAAAGACGTCACAATCATATCAAAAGATTATATTGTTACCTGGGTTAGAATTTACTGTGCGTAAAACAGTTGTTTTACCCTTTCATTTCGCTCCTGTCGCAGCGATTCCATCACATCAGAATATTCTTCATTGGTCACATCAGACAACATTTCGACACCAAAATCATTATTGGCATTATTCACAGGAAAGTCAAGAATATCCGAGTCGAATGGATTCTGTAACCCTATATGATCATACACGTTACATACAAAAATATTGAGAAAATTGACTATCGAGTTTATGTAAAGCATTTATTACCTCTCACAGTCTTCGAATTCATTATAGACAAGACCTTTTCATGGACTGGATTTATTACACCTGTTTTCGCACAGCCGCCACCCGTGTCAATCATTTCATTTTTCTCTTCGGTAGATTATTTCTTTGCGTTATGTTTTATGTTTTCGTAGCAGTTTTTTAGTGCGTCAGCAAACCTAAATGTTGCATTGGGACACAGTGCATTGAATTGCGAGGCTACTGTCCCCCATGCAGTCTCTTTGCCCTTCCATGTGACGATGTTCGATTTTTTCGATTCGATTACATCTTTGAACTCATTGTCAGTGTCAATGGTGCACAGATCATATTTTTCTGTTTTAGTAAAATTGCTTGATCGAGATTTTTTATGTTGTTGAGCTTGAAATTCGTCCAAGATAAAAAAAAATCCAAATACAAAATTCCTAATTACATTTTAAATAATTTTCGAGAATAGTCTTAGTTATTGAAGTACAAAGTATGAGGTTATATATGTAGGGGAAAGGGGGGTAGCCCCGGCCAGTTTTCTATTTTTATAAGTACGCTGCAAATTAAGGGTGGATAATTAATCGGAAATGCGCGAATATGATAATCAATATATATTGTAACAGAATATCGTACAGAAAAAAATTTTAATTGTCAAAAACTTAAAAAAAAATGTTAATCTTTAGTCAGAATTTGGCCTCTCAAGAAATATGGCGGGTAGCTCCGACCACTGCGAAATTTAACAGTTAAATCGTTTTTTTTTCTACACAAACCTTGCATGCGTAGTAAAAATCGCCTGGATTTATATTTATTATATTTATATTTATATTTTTAGGACGCGATTTCCCTGCTGCTTTTTCTTTTGTGACGTTCCTTTTCTTCACCGCGATCTTTCGTTTCTTCTTTGAAACTGTTGATTTCTCAATTAGTTCATTTTGGTAAGGAGATGATGTTAAAATCTTACTTCTGTCGCTCTTCTTATATTTTCGCCACTCCAATTTCGTCGATTTGTTGTTCTCCCTTTGAACTTTGGCATTTTGACATGCGCTTACTAAAACAAATGACAAATAATGGAAGCAAACTTTTTTTTAATGAATTTTTGATAAGAAAAAGGCATTCGAATGAATGGCCGGAGCTACCCGCCAAAGTGGTGGCCGGGGCTACCCGATTCAATTTTAAACAAAATTATGGCTTTTGCACATAAATAAATATTAAGATTCTCAAACTAAAAATTACACGTAAGATATAATGTTTATACTAAATGTTGATCATGTAAACAATATTATTACTTACGTATTTTCAACGGTACACTGTTTTCTATTTCAAGCGTATCGTGATTGTGTCTTACAAAAATCACTGTTGACGTTTTCACGACCGAACACAAAGACGAACTGAGCTCAAATAGTCACGCGTGTGTGGTAGGACGCGAGAGAACACAAGATAACGAAAACATTACCAGTAAACGCAAAGTGAGCATACATTTAGCACATGGCCGGGGTTACCCCCCCCCCCCTCCCCTATATAAAAATAATTTGAGACTGTATGCATATATAATAAATATGATTTAATAATACAATTATTTTTTTTTCAGCTATGCATTGTTATTGTATATTTAAGTTACATATTACATGTAATAGTCCATTTTTTAACTTACCCCTGAAAACCGTGCGCATATACACAATTGAACAGAAATGGCCGATATACCAATCGCATATACACAAAGTTACTAGAAATATTATCCTTAATTAAGATTCACCCATAACGAGTTGGTGCAAGCGGAGCGGCTTTAAGTCACACTTGAGACTTGAGTGTTACTTGCTAAAGATACGCTCTAAAGTGCAAGCGGTGTAATCGGGCTTGAGAGAAGTATTCGAATGGCTATGAGAAGCCAAATTAAAAATTCAACCGAAAAAATGTCAGTTTCGGCGAAAAGAAACTCGACATCTGGGACATGTATTGGTTGTTCAAAAAGTCATTGCGTTTTTTCATTTGATTTTCAGGTGTGTTTATTTAATATACGTAATGAACATTAATCAATAATATATTGGCCGTTTTGTTCGACGACCTTTTGCCATCTTTCGGGCAACTTCATAATACCGCGTTCATAAAACTTCCTATCTTTCTCTCCGAGAAACTTGTCAAGGTGCTGTTTGATGAGGTCTTCAGAAGCAAACGTTTTTCCATTCAAAGAGTTTTGCAAAGAGCGAAATAAATGGAAGTCTGATGGCGCAAGGTCTGGGCTATATGGTGGATGTGGCAACAAATCCCAACCAAGCTGAAACAATTTTTGCCGAGTGACCAAACTTGTGTGTGGTCTCGCATTGTCGTGGTGAAACACCACACCCTTACGATTGATCAGCTCGGGACGTTTCTGTGCGATGGCATCACTTAATTTCTATAGCTGCTCACAGTAGACATCGGAATTAATCGTTTTATTGTTTGGAAGCAGCTCATAGAAGACTGGTCCCTTCCAATCCCACCAGATTGACAGCATCACCTTCTTTTGGTGGATGTCCGCCTTTGCTTGCCTTTCCGGTGCTTCATCTCGCCTACTCCAAATCCTTTTTCGGTTCACATTGTTGTGGACAATCCATTTTTCGTCGCCCGTGATCATACGCTTCAAGAACGGATCGTTTTCTTCGCGTTTGGTGAGTTGATCGCAGACGTTCATACGCTTCGTCAGATGAATTTCTTTCAACTCATGCGGTACCCAAACATCAAGCTTCTTCATGAAACCAAGCGATTTCAAATGACCATGAACACTTCCAATGGACACTTTTAGAGCGGTAGCAAGCTCCCGAACCGTTGAATGCCTATTTGCTTGCACCAATGCCTTGATTTTATCGTCGTCAATCTCAGAAGGCCTACCGGAGCGATGAGCGTCTTTAACTGAAAAATCACCACCACGGAATCGGGCAAACCAGTTCTGGCACTGACGTTTTTCGATGACATTTCTGCCGTAAATTTGACGCAACTCTTCCCATGCTTCAGTTGCTTTCTTCCCGTTTTTAAAGTAATAAAGCAAAATATGGCGAATATGCTCTTCAAAATTCTCCATGTTTAAACCACAATTACAAACACAAAACTCGACCGAAGTCCTAGGACTCGCAGGATATTACAAAAAATGCTCAAAATACGCCAAACAAGTAACGAACCTAACGAAGAAAGAAATAACCTTTGAATGGATGAAGAACTGCCAATTAGCTATTGATAAATTAAAAGACATTCTTAGTACACAAATTTTACAAATTTTACAATATCCAGATATTGTAAAGCCATTCATCTTCCCAACAGTCGCGTCAGATAAAGCGATTGGAGCGATACTATCGCAAGGGAAAATTGCAGAACATTTACCGATTTGCTACGCTAGTCGAACACTCAATACCGCGGAAGTCAATTACTCAACAACGGAAAAATAAATGGCTTTTGGCACTCAAACGAAATTTACTGCTGTCACCGATCACAAACCTCTTACGTGGTTATCCAATATTAAAGATCCGGGATTAAGACTAATGAGGAGGAGGATCAAACTAGAAGAATACGAATATAAAGCTGGACAGAAAAATACGAATGCAGCTGCTCTAAGCCAAATGTACAGTTGCATGCAAATGTGTCCGGCCAAAGATAATTTTATGATTATGTAACGTTTAAAGTATGAAAAATGGAAACACAAATATATCATTGAAAACTTCTTTTATTATGCAAAAATTGTTTATAAGGTTTAACATTTATTTGTACCAAAAATGACACATTTTGCTTCTTCATAAATGTCCGGCCAAATTCCAAGAACATATAATTCCTTCGCTTTGTTTACATTATCAGTCGCCAAGGTATGTCAACATTGAACGCTCCGTTTCTTTTATATTGAACGATCAGTAACACTCACACAAGATGCCGAAACGCACGTCTTTAGATTTACGAAAAGTGGTCATGAAGTTGTACAACGAAGGAAAACTTTCACGTTAAATAGCTAAAATTTTGTCTATCAGAAAATCGACAGTTAACGACTTAATAAATAAATTCAAGACTACAGGTAGTCTAGAAGATAAATATTGTCCTGGGAGACCTGTAAAAACAACGAATCGCGTCGACAAAGTGATTAAAAGAAAGGCTGTCGTAGACGTAAAAAAGAATGCTGCAATCATCGCATCTGAATTACGCGAGGAAAATTTGGCTGATATTAGCCAAAGTACTGTTTCACGTAGACTGACAGAAGTGGGACTTTTTGGACGTATTGGAGTTAAAAACCCCCTCATCAGTCAAAAGAATAAGAAAGCCAGATTAGAATTCGCAAAGAAATACCAGATCTGGACTGTTGACAGTTGGTAGAAAGTGTTGCTTTCAGACGAAACTAAAATTAATTTATTTGGAAATGATGGGAGAAGGTACGTTCGACGGCCAAAAGGCACTAGAAATAATTTCCGCTATCAAATACCAACTGTGAAACACGGTGGAGGTAGTATTATGCTATGGGGTGCATTCTCTTGGAAAGGCGTTGGTCCAATCTTTAAAATTGAAGGCACTATGGACTCTGCTATGTATAGAGACATTATATTAGAAGAAATGTTGCCTTATGCTCGCCAGAACATGCCACGAGGATGGATTTTTCAGCAAGATAATGATCCAAAGCATCGATCACAGCTCCTTCAGCAGGTTTTTAGTAAGAAAAATATTCGAGTTTTAGAATGGCCAGGTCAATCTCCGGACTTGAATCCCATAGAACATTTATGGCAAGAGTTAAAATTAAGAGTAGGAACCAAAAGCTGTGCCAATAAAGCTGCTTTGTGGGAAAAAATTCAAGAAGAGTGGAAAAATATCTCTCAAGAGAGAATCACCAAACTTATTGAATCGATGCCTCACCGATGTGCTGCCGTAATAGCTTCAAAGGGCATGGCTACGAAGTATTGATGAAAGTTATTACATTTGTTACCGTTTTCAAATCTTTTTGTTGAGTTACTAGAGTTTTTCTTCGTATATAGTGTGTAATTTGTAATTGGCCGGGTATTTATGAAAAAGCGAAAATTGTTACATTTGTTAAAAATAATTATAAATGGTTAGATATAATTTTTCAATTGCACGTTTTGATTGCACAATAAAAGAACTATACGATGATATATTTGTTTTTCCATTTTGCATCCTTTAAATGTTACTTCATCATAAAATTATGTTTGGCCGGACACGTTTGCATGCAACTATATATCATTATACAATGACAAGGGATATCACCAAATAATGCACAAGACAAGGACAGCGAAAAACACCACCGAGGCAGGCTGCGAAAGGTTGCCTCTTATCCGCCACCAGTCGGCAACACCATGAGTTCTACAGACAGTACCGGGTAATCGTCACAGCCCCGATGCCGCGAACCCGAGTCCCAGCGACATAGCAAAGACCCACACAAAAGAGAATGAGGAAGAGCTTCATGCCACAGAGAAAACACAAGATAGCGAATCCGACGTGGAAACCGTCCCGAGCGCGATAGCTCCATGTTCAAGTGAAAGCGAGACAGAAAGTCTCAACGCAGCCCGACCGAGAGAGAACGAGCCACGATACTCAGAAAATATCACGACGCTCCTCTCGGCAGCCACATCGGAGTGAAAAGAATGATACAAAGGATAAAATTGAAATACAACTGGCAAACGATGGTTAAAGATATGAGGGAATACATAGCAATCTGCGACAAATGTCAAAAAAATAAAGTCACGAAACTGAAAACAGCACCTATGATAATCACCAACATACCAGAACGAGCTTTTGAAAAATGTGCAGTTGACGTAGTAGGACCACTCCCAGAAATGGAATAAAGACTGTCACGCCGACGGGCGGGTGGAACCGGGGGGTAAGGGGGAGAAGGGGGTCCTGAAACGGGGAAAAGAAATAGCAACACAATTACGATAAACAAGAAATGGCGCAAGGTTTATTATCACAGAAAAAAAATCAAACACAAGAACAACAACAAAAAATTCAATAATGGCGGTCAGCGGACGATCTCCGGGAGTAATATTATATCGACCAACAAACACAAGAAATTAGGATTCTGGGCGCCAGTTAATTTTTCTTTCACAAAAATTAACAAAAAGAAATAATAAAATAACAACAATGTTAAACGCTCTTATTCGATAATTCCTTATTAACTACGGCGGTACGGGGACGATCTTATGGGAAACAAAAAAAAAGGAAGCTCAGGGTGTGGGTTCTCCGACTCTATTTGGCCTCTTATTAATTACCATCAGTCTCGTAAATTTGGGAATTAATACTGGTCGGTTAAATTTGAAACGGCATATATGGTGATCGGGAGAATATTCGGGACGCTCTAATAATTGTGGGTTACTCTGTTTCGTTTCGCATGCTGACTGAAGGACAGCGGCGCGAGACAATACAACAATAACTAAGCACGCGAGTACCAATGTCACGCGTAACGGCCGGAGCGGCCGACCTAGGGAGCGGCGAAACAAGGGAAAGGGGACGTACCGGACTCGCACTTATTCTACGCGCGCACAACCGTTCCACACGACTATTTCTCGAACTTAGAATATTTGTAGTACGCTTAATCTCGGAGTTCTCAAAACGCAAGGGAAAGAAAAAAAGGGGGGGGGGGGATTCTCTAGATAATATTGCAACCACCGGAGAAATACAAAATAAGTACCTAAATGCAGAGGTTTGGAAAAGAGGGAATCGGTGCAAACACTTACTCGTCGCTGTATTCTTTGCCGGTCCTTCCTCTCCTTCTCTCTCTCTCGATGTTAAGGTACGTTCCTTCTAGCTCTCCTTCTCTCTCTCGCTGTCAATCCGTTCTTCTCGCTCTCGCTCACTCTCACTGTCAATCCGTTTTCCTCGCTTTCGCTCACTCTCACTCCTCGCTCTTCTAATCTATATCACTCTCACGCCTCGCTTTATCCTTTCTCACACTCACTCCTCGCCTTTTCTAATATTTCGCATTCTCATTTTTCTCTCCAAACTATTCCCTCTCGCACTATATTCCTCCGCTATATCTCGCTCTAACTTTGATTATAATTTTTGCTTCGCTCACGTCTCTTCGGTGGGTTAACTCCAAGTGCGGACCATGCGGTCCGTCGGAAGTGCGAGAGTTTTCGCGGCCTCTTGATTGGCCGGGTCAGTCGAATTTTAATTGGTCAGTAGCGGCACGGGTCTAGCGGTAACGGGTCGATGGGAAATCGATAATTTCGGGACGGACTAGGGAGATCTATCGGGGATACAGGTAAGTAGGGCAGGCGGTCGGTAAGACAAGATCGTTCTCATGGATATTGGGATTACGGGTAAGGATAATCGATTATGCTCGTCGCGCGCTGCTGCCATCTCCTCGTAACTCGAATTACTGCCGATGGATGACATGTAACCGAGTTACGGGATGTGTGAGAGCGTGCCGGTGAATTCTTGCCTGGTTTCTGGACGTCCTGGGAGTTCCTCGGGTTATATTTTCTTGGCCTGTCGGGGTGTCCTCAGGATTTCCTTGATGATGGCGGTGACGATGACAATGATGATTACGGCGATTACGATGACGACTATGATGACGATGGCGGCGATGATGACGAGGACGAAGATGATAATTATGATGATTACGACGATTACGATGCAAGTGTTTGCACGGGGTCTACTATTGGGACTTTTTTTTCGGGAGTGGAAGGGATGAGGGTGGTCCTCGAATGACTTTGTACTTACACTTATTCGTAGATTATGCGTGTGGAACGGTTGCCTTGGAGCCCACCTGCGGGGTGAGGTTGTGCAACATCACAAGACATAAATACATCCTAACCTTTCAAGACGCTTTAACAAAATATACTGCAGCGATTCCCCTCATCACACAAGAATCACAAGAAGTCACGAAAAGATTCGCAACGGAAATTGTATGCAAATACGACAAACCAAAGTTTGTTTTATCGGATTAAGGAAAGAATTTTCTCAGTGAACTTTTTACAGAAATGTGCAAATTATTACACATTAAGAAGATCCACACATAGACACAGCATACCACTTTCAATTTAATAGAGCATTGGAAAGACCGCATCGAACTTTCGCGAAATATTAAAAAAAATTGATTAGAGAGGATCAGAGAGATTGGGATAAGTGATTACCATACGCAACGTTTACATTTAACACCACACCACACACGGCGACAGGGCACACGCCATAGGAGTTGGTATTCGGACGGATAGCCGAGTTACCAACATCGTTAACACAAACACCCCGAAAAACTTATAGTTATGATAATTATGTCATCGAACTGCGAGAGAGACTCCGCGCGATATGGAAAATCGCTAGAGAAAGACCGACGCAGAAGAAAAAAAAGTAAAGGAAGAGAGTGACAAAACAATTGATAAAACTGAGTAGGGGAGCTCGGGGCTTGCTGTAACAGGGGTAAGTAGTAACACTCAATTTTTTCCTAGATCCATATATTATGCACTGTATTGCACGAGCCCCGTCAGTGTCTCGCCAAACGACTCATCGAGTGGTTGTGTGCGTGAGCTCCGTTTCTGCCAGGTACTAAAGAATTTCTTATTCATAATTTTTTGCTTTTTCGTACTTTTTAAAAGGATTTTAACTGTTTTATTAATTCGAATCGATAAATAATTTATTGAAGTTCGTGTAACGGATGGTGAACGGCGAGTTGTACGAATAATTATACGTGTTTGCGATGATAAAGATTGATATTTATTGAATAGTGGAAAAGGTCTAGTTGGTTAGGAAGTCGGAGGAGAACTGATTTAGATGATGGAAAATGCTGGGAGAAAGGGTTTGAAAGAAAGAGTTTAGGAGTGGAGGAGATGTCGCGTGAGGGTGATAAGCGACCGTGGGATTGTGGAGTCAGCGGAATTGGGAGTTAGCAAGAAAAGGGATTAGGAGTAGGTGAGAACAGTGGGAATTAAGTGTGGGACCGTTACACTCCTCTTCTTGGGAAAAGAATGGATGCTCCTGCATCCGTTTTACAAAATTTTGTTTGTGTTATGTGCTTCTATATAATTTTAAGTGGTTTGTTTACAAAAAGAATTTCGATTTGAGTGTGCGATTTTATATAATTTGTTTTTTATATAGTTTGTGGTGTTTGCGTGTGTGGTTGTATCTCCTTGCTTTTATATTGGTCGTTCTGCTGGTTTCCGTAAAGGTTTCTGTAGAAGTTGCTGTTTTTTACCTGTAACTTATAAAGATGCATTATTCTTTGGGTTAGTGGGTGGTGGTGTATTACGATGAGAGGGTAGGTTTGTGTGGTTGTATGTATGACGTATGTTTATAAATGTATGGAGTGGTTATTTGCCGTCTGGTTGATTGATCCTTATTTCCTTTCAATTTTCGTTGAATGGTGTGTTTTATGCGTTCCCTTGGTTATGTGTTTTATTTTGGATGTGGCCTTGATTATTCGTCCTGGTTATTGGCTTGTATTTGATCTAGCTTGTGTATTTTATGTTTGGTCTTTATTATTATTTGTTTCCTTTTGTTATTGTATTGTTCGTCGTGGTGTGGCTGCTAGAACATTCTGAATCTTTTATTAGCTTGTTGGTTAGTAGAAGACGTACGTTATCTAGGATTCTTTGGTTGGCTTATGTGGGTGTTTTGTTTGTGGGTTGAATGGATACGTTTTAGATATAATTAAAAGTTTTATTGTAAAAGAAAGATAAAGTAAAGAAATTATAGGTATATGTGTATGATTAAGTATATATGATTATATGATTAGATATATGTGGTTAAGTATCTCGTATGGTTAAGTGGGTAGTTTGATTATGTTCATAACTGTTTTTAATGTTATTTGGTTTTTTTTCTTTTTTTTTTTTGTTAGATCGTTGTTTATTGTGTTTGAAGCCAAGGGCTATATAAATTTTCCCGTTTCTAGGAGAATTGCGGTGATATTTAGATTGTAGTTCTGGATTGAATTTTCTATTATTTTTGTCATATTGAATATTAGGGTTGTAGAGAAATTTATCTGGGTTGAGGATGTTATGTCGATGGAATGTGTTAGTTGAGTCGTACGGGTTTTCGCTTAGTATAGCGAGCTAATATTTAAGATGCCAGTATTTTTATTGTGTGAATGGATGACTGATGGTTATCACAGTTGACGTAGAGGTTTTCTGATTCTAGTGCTGCAAAGAGCCATGTGTTTGTATCTGGGATCCTGGACCAATAGGTGTGGCGGAGTGTTTTTAGCCGAATGTCGCATTCTGCTAGATTCTTGAATTGAGGGTTTAACAAGAGTTGAGTCTCGCATTGGGTATTTTGATCTATCTGTTGGACGGGGTTGACCTGGTTGCACACGTAGTACGACATTGTGATTTTACAATTTGTTAAAGTTTCAAGGTTGAAATATTTTTCGTAGTTTTCTGAGATTGCTGTATAACTGAATGCTGGTTTGATGAAGGCAAAACGTGAATTATTGGTTAGCATTGGTTGGCGGATGGGGATTGAGAAGTGTCGGTATAATTTATACCGTGATAAATCTAACAATGGAACTTTGCATATGTAAATTAGTTTTCCTTGTACATAAAATATTGTGATATCTGATATGGAGATGAGGTTCGGCATGTACTTAATATCTAATGGTACGGGAAATTCGGTATTTGATATTGTTTTTTGTATTGCTTGTGCACTTGTTAGGATTTGTCTCATGGTAAGTATTTGCGTTTGAATTTGACCTGTTTTTGCGAAAAAAATTGCGTTCATAAATGTGTCTGTATCGAGTTCCAATTCTATTAGGTCTTCCTCCGTTTGAGTAATATACTTTATGGCTACTTGGTTATATTTAAGGACGTCTGTTTCGTTTTTTAGAGCTATTATTACGTGGTTAATTTGTTCCATGTCGTTTGCGACCATTTTTGCGAGGTTTTTTATGCGTTTTTGGTCGAGGTCGAATTTTGATTTTAAAACATGCGTTTGGTTTTTAACGATTTCTGCTAATTCTAGTGAGTTATTTGCTAGCATGTTGAGTTCGCTGTAAATTCTTTCACCGTCTTCTGAGTCTAGGGTGCCATATAGTGTTTTCTGTATTTTTCCTGCGAAATTTAAGAGTCCTCTTTTTTCTCTATGATTACTACTATCGTTTCGAGTATATGGTATAAGTTCTTGCAAGATTATTTCTGTTTTATGGATTGTTTTCAGTCGGGATTCCATTATTTGCAGTTGGGCACTGACCAGGGAGTGTGGGGTGATCATGTCGCAATATCTTTGAATTGCGAATAGGTTGCGGGAGAGTTGTTCACGTCTTGTTGTGAGTCCATCTGCGTTGACACCGGTAATGAGGGTCCATGTTGTGTGGTAGGAGCGTAGTATGCCGTATTCTTCGGAATATAGTCCTGGATTTTGTGCGAGTTGTGTAATTTTTATTAAGGGGTTGCCGCTTAAGGCGTGTGAGTGGCATCTGTAACATGTGCCATTTTTATTTTATCTATTCGTACTATTTTCGTTTTATCGTCCTTAATTTCTAACTTAACATTATGTTTATCTAATACTTCTAAGATTTTAAATGGTCCTACATAATGGGGGTCGAGTTTTCCTTTTCTTGGTTCCTTTATGAGGAATACTAGTTGTCCTTTTTCGTATTTCGGTTTTGTTACTCTTTTATCGTAATATCGTTTTGTTCTTTCTTTAAATTTGATTTGTTTTTCCCATGCGGCTTGTCGTGTCTTTTTTAAGTTGCTCGTGAGGTTTGTCATGTAGTCGTCATATGTTATTGTTGTTTCTGGAGGTGGAAATTCTGAAGGTGTACGGGCTGTTCTTTCGAAGACGAGTTCGTATGGTGTGAATCCGCTGCTTTCGCGTGTGCTTGTGTTGTGAGAGAATGTTGCGAGTGTAAGGAGTTCGTCCCAATTGCGATTGTCGTCAGTGAAATGTTTTAGGAATTCAGTGAGGCTGTGATGATATCGTTCTAATACGCCATTTGATTGAGGATGATACGCTGTTGTTTTGTATTGTCGGATCTGAAACAGTTCGGCGAATTGTTTGAACGTGTCTGACATAAAGTTTCTTCCTTGGTCCGATAGTATTGCTCGGGGAGCACCAAATGTTGTTATTAAAGCTGTAGTACTATAAGTGCTTTAGCGATATCCGTAGAAGTTTGATGTTTTAAGGGAACTGCTATGGCGAATTTACTGAAGAGGTCTAAAATGGTCAAGATATATTCGTGTCCCTGTGTGGTTTTTGGTAAGGGTCCTACGATATCGATTGCGACCTTATCGAATGGTTCTGCTGGAGAATCGGTGATGATCATGGGTGCTTTATCTTTCACTCGTACCAGTTTATTCTTTTGACAATCGAAACAGTATTTGATGAATTCTCGAATGTCGTTTTTGAGGTTTTTCCAGTAGTATTGTGATAGGATTCGATTATATGTTTTCGATAGTCCGTTATATCCACCGATTGTTGAGCTGTGAAACTCTTGGATGATATTTTTTCTGCGTGGTTGTGGAGGTACTGACAGTAGACCATAATGTAATGTTTGTACGTGAATTCGTTGATTTTTCTCGTACGAATGATTTGATGTATTCCCAAACGAACGGATTTAGAATTTTAGGGTCCTTTGGGATCATACAAGTCTCTAGCTGCAATTTATTGAATACTTCGAATAGTGTTTTTAAGCAATTTCGAAGTTCTGTAATGGACAGTGAATCTGTTGATTTCTGTTTACAGATGATTGTGAAATAGCAAGTGATTCCTCGGCGAGTAATTAGAATGTCGCCAATTTGGGGGTTACAGTCCAAAAGTGATTGTTGGTTGATTCTGCCTTTTTCCTGTAGAATTTCTGATATCATCGTATTCATTGTACAGTCTGCTGATAGAAAGTATGCGATATTGTCTTTTCGTGCTAGGATATTTTTTTGTGTGGTGGTAATTTTGAGTTTGTTTGTTATATCTTCCGTTATTTCTGTTCTTCTAGTTGCGGGGCGAGATTCTCTGTGTGTTATTTTCTTTCTGTAGTATTGTGATGGTACAAATGGAGTATCACTGTGTGCCTCTGTTAGGTTGTTTCCACTTGAGGTGTTTTCGCCTGATGATGGGTTTGATGGATTGTTCAATGATTCTCGCTGTCGAGTAGCTTGTCTGGTGATTCGTTCAACATTTCCGGGTGGAGATCGAAATGTTGGCTCGATTGTTGCTTGTGTGTCGTGCAACTGTGGTACTTCTACTGGAAGGTTGGTGTTATTTCCGATATTTCCTTCAGGAGATAGATTTACTTCGTCGTTGTTATTTGAAGGTGACTCTGCTAACGAATCGAAGTATTCGGGTGTCATTTCCGGTGAGTATGGGCCTATGTTCGTGATACGTTTTGGCTTCTTTATGGACATTCGTGGTGGTGATGGTGATCTAAAATTCGGCTGCACTTGCGGCTGTGCCTTTCGCTGTTGATTCTCTTCCTTTGAGGCGTTAATTTCTTCGCTGGTGAAGTTCGGTTGCGCTTGCGTCTGTGCATTTCGTTCCTTATTTTCTTCATTTGATTCATTAATCTTTTTCTTTTTAAAGTTCGGTTGCATCTGCGCTTGTGCGTTTCGTTCTTCATTTTCTTCGTTTGATTCATTAATTTTTTCCTCGTTAGAGTTCGGCTGCACTTGCCGTTGTGCATTTTGTTCTTCGTTCTCTTCATTCGATTTGTTAATCTTTTTCTTGTTTTTGTTATATTTTTCCGTTGTTCCTTCATCTCGTGTCGTTTGCGCCTGTTTTTCGTCTTTGCTTCCTTTGTCGTATTGTTCCTTGTGCGTTTCCGGGTCGTTATATTTTTTGTGAGTTCCTCCTCCGTTGCTTCTGTTTCTGTGATGACGCCTGTGCTATCTTTTCTTATATTTGTTTCCTCTTCTGTTTGTGGAGATTCATCGTTGATTTTTGGATCTGATTTGTGGTGTGTGTTGTTTTCATGTTCGTTTTCACTTTCCGTTTTCTGTCCGTCTTGTTGTTTCTTTTTTGGTGTTGGGTTGCCTGATTCTTCGTCTGAATCAGAGCGTTGTTGTGTGTTTGGCTGATGTGAGTATTTCGGTCTTTTTGGGGTGTTTTCTTTAATTTGTTATTTAAATATGTTAAAGCTCTATTATCTGTAATCAATGTGAATTGTCTACCGTATAGATCCGGGCGAAAATGTTCTACTGCGAAGACTACTGCTAACAATTCTTTTCTCATTGTGTCGTACGCTTGTTGTGGTTTCGAGAGTGTTTTTTAATAGAATGCTACGGGGTGGTTGAATTTATTATATTCCTGACTTAGGACTGCGCCTATTGCGTAGTCTGAAGCGTCTGTGGTAAGTGTGAATGGTTTTTCAAAATCGGGATAACGCAAAATTGGACGTTCTATAATTTTGTTTTTGAGTAATTCGAATGCTTTTTGGCATTCGTCTGTCCATTGGAATTTCACATCTTTTTTCAATTGTTTTGTTAGTGGTGCTGCGATTTTTGCGAAGTCGCTAATGAAACGTCTATAATAACCTGCAAGTGCTGCGAATCGTTTTATGCTTTTTTTATCAGTTGGAGGTGTGAATTCTGTTATGGATTTTACTATTGTGTTGTTGGGTTTTACGCCTTCTTCCGTAATTGTGTGTCCTAAATATGTGACTTCTGTTCGCAAAAATTGACATTTATCGGTTTGCAAGGTTAGACCTGCTTCGGAAAGGCGTTTCGCTAATCGCCGAAATTTTGTCGCATGTTCCTCGAGAGTGTTAGCGTAAATAACAATGTCGTCCAGGTATACGAACAGGTCATTACCCTGGAGTCCTGATAATACGACATCCATCAATCTTTGAAATGTTGCGGGCGCATTTTTCAACCCAAATGGCATACGGTTGAACTCAAAATGTCCGTTTGCCGTTGAAAATGCGGTTTTTTGTTTGTGGTCGGGATCCATTTCGATTTGATGGAAGCCGGACGCTAAGTCAAAAATGGAGAAGTATCGTGCTTTGCCCAATTGGTCCAGAATATCTACGATACTCGGTAATGGATAAGCATCGGATATTGTTTCCGCCTTTAATTTGCGAAAATCGATAACCATTCGCCATCTCTTTTTGCCCTGTGAGTCTGCCTTTTTGGGTACGACCCAAACTGGTGAGTTATAGGGTGAGAGGGAAGGTTGGATGATGTTTTTCTCTAATAAATTATTAACTTGCGTTTGGATCTCTTTTTTGTGTACAGGTGGAAATCGGTATTGTTTTGTGTTAATAGGTTTGTTGTCTGTCGTGGGAATTTTATGTTGTGTTATTGTTGTGTGACCAAGTTCGTCGTTTGGTAGAAAAAAGAGTTTTGGGTATTCAGAGACTAATTGTAAAATGTGTTCTTTTTCTTCGTTATTCAGATGATCTAAATGGAGCAATGATTTGAGACTTTGTATTCGTTCTTCATTATTTTCGGATACGTTTGCTGTGTTACATCCCCATAACGTAACCACCATCGCGCCTTAAATACGAGCATCCCTCCTTACGCCAACGCACGACGCAACCCTAACTCGGGGATGAACGCGGCGGGGAGAGATGCTCAGGCCCAAGAGTGGGGACAGACGATAAGGAAAATTTATCCTTATCGTCTGTCCCCACTCTTGGGCCTGAGCATCTCTCCCCGCCGCGTTCATCCCCGAGTTAGGGTTGCGTCGTGCGTTGGCGTAAGGAGGGATGCTCGTATTTAAGGCGCGATGGTGGTTACGTTATGGGGATGTAACACCTCCCCCCTAAGATTAAATGTCGTTATAGATTTTGAGAAAAACGACATTTATATATTGAGGTATGTACGTATGTCGTGAATATAAAACAAAAAAAAAGATTAGAAATAGAGAAACAGAATCAATTCTATCAGTTAATTTTGTTTGTCAAAAATTCATTCATCTGATCAAACTCCATTAGCCCGTTTCCCAAGACTCATTAGCTTTGCTAAGGTCAAAAATAGGGCAACTATTATGTTACTAGGACGTAACATACATTTTTGGTGACAGCGGTGGGATATTAAAATGGTAGTTTGATCGAATCATGCCTGTAGAGCATACTCCAACAAAACCCGAAACATCTCGAAAACAGACTAGCGAAGATCCAGGAGTTGGCTTCCAAGAAACAAATCCTCAAAACCCCCAATCAAACGGTTCAATCGAACGTTCACACCATGTGTTGAGTGAATATCTAAAACAATTTGCGAACCAAGACGAAGAATGGGACCAATGGCTTGAACTAGCCATGTTTTCATATAATACGAGTACGCACGAGGGTACTAAGCATACCCCTTTCGAACTAGTATTCGGCAAACTTGCGAGGCTCCCATCGAGAACCAAAAAATGTATGTTACGTCCTAGTAACATAATAGTTGCCCTATTTTTGACCTTAGCAAAGCTAATGAGTCTTGGGAAACGGGCTAATGGAGTTTGATCAGATGAATGAATTTTTGACAAACAAAATTAACTGATAGAATTGATTCTGTTTATTGAGTTGCAACTTTGTTACATGTTTCTAATCTCTGTTCGTATATTCTCCGTCGAGGATCGTTCTCAGGGATCCAAGATGGGTGTAAGAAATTAATTGTATATTCCAATTTGTGTAACAAATAATGGTTCTTGATGGGTTTCTGAGAGAACGTATGGCTCAGGAATTCCTCGGTGTAGTAACCGTGAGTTTTATCCCGTGAATACCCGTAATATTGAGCGGCAATTTTCCGCAGCTGGTTTTTGCGTCCCCCTGATCGGCGTTTCTTTCCCACTAGAATTTGAAATGAATTTTTGTCTATGGAGTCCCCAGAAGTTAGCAGGAATTTGGATTAATGTGTAGGGAAGGTATCCTCTGAGTTCGAGGTGGTCCTCGCAACTCAACGGATGATGGAAAGAATGAGCTCGCTGTTGTCCTCGCAACTCATTTATTCTTTGGGGAATCTATCGAACTCGGGGTGGACCTCGCAGTTCAATGGGTTGTGTAGGAGGATGATCGAACTCGAGGTGGGCCTCGCAGTTCAATATGGAGTATTGGAGGATCGTCGAACTCGGGGTGGTCCACGCAATTCGACTTGTTGTTGAGAAGGAATTTTGAACTCGAGGTGGTCCTCGCAATTCAATAATTTGTGGGAGTCAGTTAGTAACTTACTCTTTTCTATTTTTCTTGGTTTGGTTGAGTTGAGACTGGTAGAGCAGTACAGGGTTTTTGCTCTATCCAGGACTTTTACAATTTTGAAGACTTAAGAGAAGCTTACAAGTTTGGATGTTGATGAAGAACTCCTTTTTATGCTAAAATTCGGGCCTTATATACTAGTCTATCAACTATCTTTGTCTATTGCGTAGGGGTTGGAGAGGGTAGTTTACAAATTTCTTATTGGTCCAAAGTCTCCACCGTCTCCTACTCCTTACTTTTCCAATTCGGAGGAAAATTTATCCTTATCGTCTGTCCCCACTCTTGGGCCTGAGCATCTCTCCCCGCCGCGTTCATCCCCGAGTTAGGGTTGCGTCGTGCGTTGGCGTAAGGAGGGATGCTCGTATTTAAGGCGCGATGGTGGTTACGTTATGGGGATGTAACAGCTGTGTAAATTGATGCGTTATTGTTTTGCGAATTTTTGTAAAAGTCGGTTTCGAGTTTGAATGGTGTTTCCGAAATGATCTCGATTGGTTGCAATTCTATGGATGGAATTTCCAATTCTATTGATTTTGGTTGGCGGTTGATTACTTGTAAGTATGCAATTCCGTTGTTGTTTTTTACTAATGCGCCACCGTAACGAATACCTTCTTTGGTTTTGTATGGTGGGACATAGCCCTCTGAAATTTCGTTGTTTTTTATTCTTATGTGCATTATTGTTTTTGATTTTGGTGGGATTGCGATATATTCACGTTCGGAAAATGGTATAACATGGCCATGGAAGGTTATGCATCTTTGTGTATATAGTATATCGGCTGGGATCTGTTTGAAGAATGCGTCGCCAAGTATCGCGTTTTCCTGGTTTGGAAATGCGTCGGTGACAACATGAAATTCTGCTTTTACTGATTTAATTTGGATTGAGCATTTTCCTCGAGTGTATGTTTTACCGTCAGTTATACCTGTCAATTCATAAAATTCTCGTGTGTCGATTTCTGTTGTGGGATTGAGTGCGCTTCGTTTGATTAAGTTTATTTGTGCACCTGTGTCGATTAATAACTTTGTTTCTCTGTGCGTAACATCAGGTGAGTTTAATGCTATTGAGGGAGATTTGTGATTCTTCGAAATTCCTAATTTAAGCGTTGCCTCTTTGAATTTAATTCCGATTTCTTTTAATTGATCGCGGTTAAAGGTCTTTAGTGCTCTGATAATGAGTCTCGTATCGCACTTTTCCGCGAGACGTTGTCTTAGTTTTTTAGGTCTACTTTTTCGAAAAGTGTATCAATGTGTTCTGTGCTGTTCGTTCTTGATTTTGTCGGGGTATTTCTACCGGGTGAATTATTTTGAGATTTTCGTTGCTCGGCATTTGAGTCCGTATTAGGTCGTTCCTGATATTCGTTTTGGTGTTGCTCAAATGAGTTGTTTCTGTATCGATTTTGGGAATTGTCTCTGTGTTTATCTCGGGAGTAGTTTTTATGTCTGTCGTTCGAATTACTTCTGTTTGAATAATTGGTATGTCTGTTGTTCGAGTAATCTCTGTGTCTGTCGTTTGAATAATTTCTGGATCTGTCGTTTGAGTATCTGTCGTTTGAACGATTTCTGTATCTGTCGTTAGAGTTATTTCTGTACCTGTCGTTTGAATATCTGTCGTTTGAACGATTTCTGTATCTGTCGTTTGAGTATCTCTCGTTTGAATAGTTTCTGTATCTGTCGTTAGAGTTATCTCTGTACCTGTCGTCTGAATAATTTCGGTATTCGTCGTTTGAGTATCTGTCGTTTGAGTATCTGTCGTTTGAACGATTTCTGTATCTGTCGTTAGAGTTATTTCTGTACCTGTCGTTTGAATATCTGTCGTTTGAACGATTTCTGTATCTGTCGTTTGAGTATCTCTCGTTTGAATAGTTTCTGTATCTGTCGTTAGAGTTATCTCTGTACCTGTCGTCTGAATAATTTCGGTATTCGTCGTTTGAGTATCTGTCGTTTGAATATCTGTCATTTGAACGATTCCTATATCTGTCGTTTGAGTATCTGTCATTTGAATAGTTTCTGTATCTGTCGTTTAATCGGTTTCTCGAATGATTTCTATATTTGTCGTTTGAGTAATTTCTGTATCTGTCGTTTGAGTCGTTTCTGTATTGGCCTCTAGAATTTCTGGTTTTGTTTTGAGTGTATCTGTCTCGTGAATTATTTCGGTATCGGTCAGATGTTTCTTGTGAGCGCTAAGAATTTTTACCTTCGCGCATGTTTTTTATTGTGAAGCAGTCTTTTGTGTCGTGTGTATGTGATTGATGAAGTTCGCAAAATTTTGCTGGGTTTTTGTGTTCTGTGAAATGTACTTTTGCGGTGTTTCTGATGTCGAGTGTTCCGCGCATTCGCTTTTGTTTCTCGATTTCGTATTCTATTGTTTGAGCTCGATCTATGATATTATCAAATGTTTCTGCGTTGTGTAGAATCAAATGAGAACCTATTGCCGGTATTAGTCCTCTAACGTAAGCTCTTTTTGCCCTAGCTGTTACTTCCTCGATTCGTGTATCTAAAAATGTTCTCTGTGCGGCTGCGTTGTATACATCCGATAATTTATCTATTATATTATTGAGAATGTCGCGCGTTCTCGCTGCGTATTCAATAACGGTTTCACCGTAATTTTGTGGGGATGATTCTATTTCATTTTCTAAGTCTGCCAAATCTTTATTTTTACTAAATGTTTTCTTTAATATTTTTAGGAGTGACTCTAGAGAATTTGGGGGGTTTGCATCGATGACTGAACGTGCGATGCCGTTTAGTTTGAGTGGAATCATTTTTAATAATTTAGATCGTTCGCCATCTGAAAGGCATTCATTGACTCGTTTAATTGTTTTTGCGTACTCTTCTATTTTTATATTTTTCCCATCGTATACGGGGACAACTTTAAAAGCGTCTCTAAATGTAAATGTATTGTTATTTTCGGCCATTGTAATAATTTGGTGTTCAATGTTTGGGTAAAAATGTGGGGGTACTGAATTTCGCCTATTTGTCCTACGGGGTGGTTTGGTCGGTGGATTGGAGATTACGGCGCGATAAAATGACATGGAGACATGTTTATTAACTTTGAACTGTAGCTGCTAAATGTACATTTTTGTTCGTTGGTGGTTAAATGTAAAAAAAAAAGTTCTGTCGAAAAATTTTCGAGAGGGAGAGACAACAAAAAAAATGTTTACATTCCGTGTGTAGTTATTAATATTTGTCTGTGAGTTACTTCCACCATAAACGAATATGCGTTTTTTAGAGCTAGCATGCAAAAGATTTTTGAGTGGAGTGTACTTACAATGCCAGAAGAACGATAGTGAACGTAAGCATCAGCTGATCTTTTATGCGCTGGGACGGTAGCTCACGCGTAGCGGCTGAGTCGTTGTGTGCGTGCGTCTTCGTTGTTCCGTCCGTGTGTTGGCGTAGTAGTCCATTGAAATGTTACAAAAATAAGGCCTAACCCTGCATTTATCAAAGTCAGCAATTTTTTTTTTTATGTATAGGGGATGGTATAGGAAGCTTAAGTCCAAGTTTGTGGGGTTGTAACCCTTGAGGAAAACCCGCCATTTGAAAAAGGGTTAAAACAATTTTTGGGTTATAACAATGAAACTATCCACCGCGCAAGAAAATTATGCCGTCGTTTTTTGTAGAAAATTAAATCCTCTACAAATTCACTCTCTTGACTTTTTGCCGTAAAATCGAAAATAGCAAAGTTATTAACAATAAATGACAACAAATGGAAAAACATCGTTTTTTTGAGTCGCTGTAACTTTTTATTTTTTCATTTTTCAGAAAAATTTATTCTTAGAAATTTTTTGGCGCTCCTTGAGACGAACAAATTTCACCCCTTATTTTTTAAATTTCGTTTTTTTTTAAGGATTTTACAGCCATTCAAAGGTAAAAATGTGCGTCGGCACATCATACTTTGGGTTTGGGTTTAAAATCGTTGTATTGATATAACAGGAAAACTATCCACCGGGCAAGAAAATTGTTTAGTTATTTTTTGTAGGAAATTAAATTCTCTACAAATCTATTTTTTGACTTTTTGTCGCACAATCAAGAATATCAAAGTTATTAACAAACAACGACAAAAAATGAAGGAGTAATTTCCTTTAAGTCGCTCTAACTTTTTTCTTTTCATTTTGCAGAAAAATATATTCAATGCATTTCGATAGAACACCTTCTGACGAATAAATTTCAATATAAATGTGTCAACTTTTGTTTATTTATAAACATTTTACAGTGCTGCAAAGGTAAGTGTCGGAGAACTCGAAAATAGACATAAAAATGCACGATTATGCGTCGTTTCTTTGCAAATTTCATTAATTGCGGCGGACAAATTTTATTTGTTGCTATTGCAATGTTCATAATAATTAGTTATGAACTCTTTTCCGCGCCACCTACGAGGAGTTAATAATAATAATTAGTTATGAACTCTTTTCCGCTCTACCTACGAGGAGTTCATAGCTAATTATTATGAATATTGCAATAACAACAAATAAAATTTGTCCGCCGCAATTAATGAAATTTGCAAAGAAACGACGCATAATCGTTCATTTTTATGTCTATTTTCGAGTACTCCGACACTTACCTTTGCAGCACTGTAAAATGTTTATAAATAAACAAAAGTTGACACATTTATATTGAAATTTATTCGTCAGAAGGTGTTCTATCGAAATGCATTGAATATATTTTTCTGCAAAATGAAAAGAAAAAAGTTAGAGCGACTTAAAGGAAATTACTCCTTCATTTTTTGTCGTTGTTTGTTAATAACTTTGATATTTTTGATTTTACGACAAAAAGTTAATAGAGTAAATTTGTAGACAATTTAATTTCCTACAAAAAACAACGTTATAATTTTTTTGTGCGATGGATAGTTTTCCTGTTATATCAATACAACGATTTTAAACCCAAACCCAAAATATTGTGTGCTGAGGCATATTTTTACCTTTGAATGGTTGTAAAATCTTTAAAAATAAATGAAATTTGAAAAGTGAGGGGTGAAATTTGTTCGTCTAAAAATCTTCTATCAAAAAGCTCTAAACATATTTTTCTGAAAAATGCAAAAACAAAACGTTAGATCGACTTAAAAGAAATTACTCGTTCACTTTTTTGTCGTTGTTTGTTAATAACTTTGGTATTTTGAATTTTACGACAAAAAGTCAAAAGAGCAAATTTGTAGAGAATTCCATTTCCTACAAAAAACGATGTAATAATTTTCTTGCGCGGTGGATAGTTTTCCTGTTATATCAATACAACGATTTTAAACCCAAACCCAAAGTATGATGTGCCGACGCACATTTTTACCTTTGAATGGCTGTAAAATCTTTAAAAATAAACGAAATTTAAAAAATAAGGGGTGAAATTTGTTCATCTCAAGGAGCGCCAAAAAATTTCTCTAAACATATTTTTCTGAAAAATGCAAAAACAATAAGTTAGAGCGACTTAAAGGAAATTACTCCTTAATTTTTTGTCGTTTTTTATTAATAACTTTGATATTTTTGATTTTACAAAAAAAAATCAAGAGAGCAAATTTGTAGAGAATTTCATTTCCTACAAAAAACGACACCATAATTTTCTTGCGCGGTGGATAGTTTCATAGTTATTTTGCAAAAACTATTTCACCCCTTTTTTCAAGATGGCGGATTTTCCTCAAGGGTCACAACCCCACAAACTTAGACTTAAGCTTTTCATACCTCCCCCTATGCACCAGAAAAAAAAATTGCTGACTTTGATAAATGCAGGGTCAATGTAACATTTCAATGGACTATAGTAGGTCTGGTGTGGCTGAGGTCGTGTTGTGTGTGGCTCGTTCGTTGTTCCTTGGTCGTTGCTTCGTTGTGTGTGTTATCGGTGATCGTTGCGTGTGTGTTCTTTCTTCTTTCTTTGCTGCTTCGTGTCCGTGTACGTTGTGTAGAGTATAATGTATAGTGTGGCCTGTGTTTGATGTGATTTGTCTCCAACCTTTTTGTTCACTTGTGTTAAATTATTGTTATTTTATTATTTTTTTTTATGTCTTCGCTGTGTCGTTTGTATAATTTATTATTGTTATTAAAAAAATGTTTAAGGTGATTCGCGTTGGTCGAATCGGACTTCTGACACCATGTAACGGATGGTGAACGGCGAGTTGTACGAATAATTATACGTGTTTGCGATGATAAAGATTGATATTTATTGAATAGTGGAAAAGGTCTAGTTGGTTAGGAAGTCGGAGGAGAACTGATTTAAATGATGGAAGATGCTGGGAGAAAGGGTTTAAAAGAAAGAGTTTAGGAATGGAGGGGATGTCGCGTGAGGGTGATAAGGGACCGTGCATGGGATTGTGGAGTCAGCGGAATTGGGAGTTAGCAAGAAAAGAGATTAGGAGTAGGTGAGAACAGTGGGAATTAAGTGTGGGACCGTTACATTCGTATATATGGAGTTAATTTTCCTCTTAATTATATTGATTTTTAGTAATCTAAGTTTGTGTCAGCAAATGTGCTGCGGGGCAAGATGTAACAAATTTGTGGGGCAAGTTGTAACATGTTACAACTTAAGATTTTAAGTATCTAGCAACTTCTTTTTTTTTATTGCAGAATGAGAAATTGCACAAGACAGTACGATCGGGCAACTCAAAGCAAACAAGTTTACGAGTCGGCAGCTATTGAAGTTACAGAAAAAAAGACTAGTGTTAGAAAAGCAGCCAAAGTATTTAATTTGTGCCATGTGTCATTAAGTAAATACATAAAAAAAAAGAGAAAACAATGAATCGGTATCCGTTGGCTACGTAAAACTGAGGTTGGTATTTACAAAAGAAGAAGAAGAGAAGATATCTTTATATTTATTGACGTGTGCAAATATTTATTTTGGACTGCTACCAACGGAGGTCAGGAAGTTGGCATATCAATGTGCTGTTGAAATTGGCGCAAAAAGTATACCTCCCTCATGGCACGAAAATAATATGGCAGGACCTGATTGGTTCCAAAGCTTTGTGAAAAGAAATCTAAGACTTGCACTTAGGACGCCAGAAGCGACATCTTTAAGTCGGGCTACGTCCTTTAACAGGACTAACGTAACGGATTTTTTTCGAAAATATGAAGAGGTACTTCAAAAATATCACTCCACCATCACGGATTTATAACATAGACGAAGCTGGTGTGACCACGGTTCAAAAACAGAAGAAAAATCATAGTGTCGCGTGGGCAAAAGCAAGTAGGATCCGTCACTTCAGCCGAAAGAGGTACCCTCGTGACACTCACTTGTGCTGCAAATGCTGCTGGCAATTACGTCCCACCGATGTTTGTGTTTTCCAGACTAAGGTACACAGAGGTATTTGTTCGATGTGGACCACCAGATTCTATTGGTGCTGGGAACTCTTCAGGATGGATGACAGAGAAAGAATTTATGATATTCATGAATCATTTCATTAAATTCGTCAAACCAACTGAAGACGATCCTGTATTGGTGTTGCTCGATAATCACAGCTCGCATATCAGTATTGGTGTTGTGACGAAGGCGAAAAAGAATAACATTGTTATGTTACCTTTTCCGCCTCATTGGTCTGTTGCAGCCACTAGACGTGAGCGTTTACGGTCCCTTTAAAAATTACTTAAACCGAACGCAAACGATTTGGATGTACAATAATCCCGGGAAAACTATGACAGTTTACGACATTCCGGGCATTGTCAAAGATGCATTACCATTGGCATTAAATCCTGCAAATGTTATGAGCGGATTTCGAGCAAGCGGTATTTGGCCATTGAATGTAGAAATAGTTCAAGATTCAGACTTCGCACCATCTTATGTAGCAGATCGCCCCAACCCTGTTATTGATAAAAAAAAATGAAGAAAATATGAATATGATTGAAAATGCCTCTGATTTGACGCTAGATCTCGGCGATCCTGAAGTTTTTCTATCTGTTCCGAAAGTAGACATTAGTCTCACTGAATTAATAAATGTGATTGAACAATCAACCGAATCAAGTTCAGGTCCATCCGACATTAATAATTTACACACCGAAACTACGCCTCCTTCGAATGCTCCATCCCAAGCGATTAAACCAACTGCATGTTCTTCGGGTCTGCAAACCACATCAAATTTTTCCCCTTAAAAAATTAGGCCTCTTCCAAAAGCTCCGCCTCGGAAAAAAACTAACCGCACTCAGTGTAAAAGAAAGTGCTCCGTTTTAACAGATACGCCGGAAAAGGAAGCTTTGGAGAAGGAATATGAACAGAAAATAACAAATAGTAAGTTAAAAAATAAAGGAAACGGGAAGGGAAAAGGCAAAGGAAAAAAGAGCGAAAAGGTTAAGACTAAAAAAAGGCAAGGAGTAGAAAAAGTTAAAAAGAAAATTTTGACATCTGATTCAGAGGCTGAGCCAGATGAATGGTTTTGTTTGGCTTGTGGCGAAGCTTATGGCGATTCTAATAATGAAGAATGGGTCGAATGCATTTTATGCAAATTATGGTCTCACGTGAAATGCGCTACAGGAGATACGATCTCATTTATATGCCTGATTTGCACTTCAGATAAAAACTGATTATACTCATGCCTAACGTAGATAATTGTTAACATTATGTAATATTCTATTATTCTATTGTTATTAAAACTGCAAAGGGCTGTGAGCTTCAATGTACCTGAATAGATATAATAAAATAGTAGATTAAGAGATGTTGTTTAATAACGTTCAATAATAATGTTGTTTTTCTTAGTAAATAGTCATTGAATACTTTTCTATTTGAATACTTTTGAAAAAGATTTGATAAATATAAATAAATTGAGCACGTACTGTAGAGTTTTTAATGTTACTACATGCCCCAAGGCTGTTTGCGACTAGCCCCGAATACGGGGTAAGTTGTAACACGTGCCTTTTTTGTTTCAATACCCCCCCGTTAAACAATACGAACGAATCTTCAAATATTACTTCATGAGAAGCTCATTAGATAACTAATCTTGCAAGTCGTGTTTTTATAACTAAAAAATATTGCGTAGTTTCGGTTTTACATAGGTACATTTGATTTGGTGATTTGGTACTGCTATACAACACCACCCTGCGTCGTGGAAGATCCATTAAATTAACCTCTAAGTGGACAGGACCAGTGTGAAGCCAAGAATCCGAAGTAAATTATATCATCGACCGTGGTCGCAAGACGACCCACGTACATACTAACCGGTTTAAGCCGTACATCTCTGATTATAACAAAACAAAACAAAAACACAATACAAAAATTGTTTTCTTATCCTTATTCGTTATTATAGGCTCTCTATGGGACTACTTGGACCCAGCGTGAACTACGCAAATAAAAAACAGGAAAATTTCCGCCTAGAAAAGTTCTGATCTTCGCCGAGAATTTACTATAAAGAAATCGGAACGTTATTTGTCGTCCGAGACATTTGGAAAATGGTAATCCGAATGGATCTCAAACCAATTGCTTTGAGAGAAGCGAATGTAAGAGTATCACTAAAGAATCTCTTGAAGACGTGCCGTGTAGCCTGACGCGATGCGTTATGTGCAGTAATAACTGAGTCCCTCAAACCCATGTTAGATAAAATAACAAACGACGCTCAAAAATTTGATAAAGAAATTATGGCAATTGATCTAAGACAAAAAACGACAAAAGACGCACTGACAGAAAATGTACAAATTTCAGAATCCACAGTAGCAATGTTCAATAAAACCACGAACCATCTAGCAGCTAATGAAAATGCTCTCAGACAATAGGGATGTTGATTAATTTTAGGAACTGATTTTATTTGATAGATAAACCCTTATTTAAGATGAAAAAAGAAATTTATAAAAAAAAAAGTTTAGTTTTAAAGAAAAATTCGTTAAATTAAAATAATTTTCAAATTCCCCGCTGAAACGCTCGACTTTGTCGCGTGACGTCACAAACCGCTAAACAACGGCTCATGATCTGTCAAAGTGTAATCAAAGTTGAATGAAAAGCCATAATCACGAATGAATCGTTTGACAAATGCTGTGCAGTGCCCATGTGTAAAAGCACATCCATCTACACACCGGAAAAACTATTTATACATGTTCCGAAAAATACAGAAATTAGAAAAAAGTGGTTAAAAGTTGCCAGAAGAGATCCAGCAGCATTATCGTCAACAAATACGAGTTATTTTTGTGAAGATCACTTTGATGTAAGTTCTGATTATAACTACAAATTACAATATCAATACCATCTATTTAAATCAGGTGCAGATAATTTCTTTTCGGTTATGTTAACCCTTAGTCTGCCTAGGGTTTTTTGGCACCTTCAGTCTGCCTAGGGGGGTCGTTGGCGTCCTGACGGTTTTTCAACCAGTTTCAGTGGGGTTAAAAATCTAAATGAATTCATGGAGTTTCTTTAAACCTTTAAGTTGAAGTATCGATCATAAAATTATAAAACATTTTATTTTTTAATATATTATTTATCCAAAAAATGATAAAAAACGGTATCAATGCATTTGTTCACTCAAAAAATCATAACTTTAAGACAAATAAAGATATCGAAACTGCCAAAAAAGAATATTAAAGGGGAAGATTGTTGCTTTTGAGAAAAAAATCAACCGTATCCAATTTTTGTTAAATTAACCTTAAGTTTGGGACCTAAAAATTGGCAATAATTTAGTCGCAAATTTCGAAGTAAAGAGGCAATAAATGCGTATTAAATACAAACTAAGTAATAAAATCAGTAATAACTCATTCGTTAAGTGTCACAATATATTTTTATTGTAGAAAATATGAAAAAAATTAGAAAAAGTTAGAAATTACGAAAAAAACACAAATGAAAAAAAAACAAAAAATTCTGTTAAGCGAATTACACGAAGCATCCCGGGCAGAGGGTAATCCTATGATCATCGCAAATCGGTTTCTTGCACGTAATGCAACAATAGTTCGTTTTACGATCCTTTTCTTTGGGGCACAACGCGCATCGCTTCCTTTTGCTCATTTTCGCCATACCGATATTGCAATCTGGAATTTCGTTTGTTTCCAGCACTTCGTGTACCTATGTGCGATAATAAATTTTTTTGTATTCCTGGCTATTTTGCGCGCTCTTCAAGATGGGGTTTTATGACTGAAAATGCGAGTTCTTTCAAAAACTCTCGTCTGTTTAGAACGGTTCGATGTCCGAGATACTCATTTCGGAGTCCGCGCTCTCCTCATCTTCGATAGCGTCCGCTTCGCTTTCGCTCTCTTCGCCGCCAAAATATACAATATCCCTGCCAGGACGGAGTTGCCGTACAACGTCATCAGCGGATCGTTGCGTCATTTTCATCAATCAACTTAAAAAAAAAGTTTGAAAAAAAAATTGAAATAAATCGAATTTTTTTTTGCGCCCAACTTTTTTGTGGCACTTTTATAGCCTCAATAAAGACTTTCAAGCGAAAAAACGAAAAAAAATTACTTACAGTTTTGACAACCGCCGTCTGCCTAGGGGGGTCGTATGCGTCCGGAACGAAAATCAATTGCAGATGAATGTTATGAGTGACCGTGTGGAAGTCCGTTATTGGTGGATTTTCGGCTATGTCTCGGTCGATGATGTTAGGCGATAGTGAAAAAACTCATTATAATGACTTGAATATGATTATTTCAGCCTTAATAAAATATATTTCTGAAGAGGATCCAGACCAGGATCGAAACGTAAACATTGTTTTTTTCACTATCGCCTAACATCATCGACCGAGACATAGCCGAAAATCCACCAATAACGAAAATCAATTGCTCCTTACAACAGCTGGGTAAGAACTAGAATAGCGCCTCTTTGCAGGTCGGGTCTAGAGGGGCCTAACTTTTTTACATAAGCCTAACAGCGCCTCCCGTGATCGGATTTAGGAGTTACACCGACATTTGATTTTCGCTCGGACGCAAACGACCCCCCTAGGCAGACTAAGGGTTAACAATATTATTTAAAATAATGGCGTGTATTAGGCACGGTTTATTTACATCGTTTAATCAATCTAATACTACTTTCAAATCTAATTTCAGCTTCCAAATGATACGGAAAATTATATTCAATATACAACAATGGGCACAGTATCGCAAATACGAATGAAGACTGGTTGTTTGAAAACAAAATTCAATTGCCAGCCAAAAAGACCCAGCACTTCTTCGGATTTATGTCGACAAGTCGCTGCCAAACGTCAAAGATTTGAATCGATAGAAGAACGTGAAGAATTGCAAGACATTAGAGCAAGTACATCTCAAGATTGCGGAAACTTACGGATTGATATTCCAAGCACAAGCTCAGGTACTCTCTGACATACATTATTACATAAATTTTAATAATATCTCAATAGTCTCTTTATATGTCTGTTTATGGTCATGCGTGTTATGTCTATTGTGCAGAATCTTTTTGTATCAAGTAGATTTGGGTTTTGATTTTTAAAAGTAACTAAATCAAAAGTATTTAATAAGCAAATTGGAAAATTATTGTTATACCACTTAAAATTTAATTTCTTTTTATTCAGATCCACCCCATGAAGCAGAAAAACACAAGTCGATAAAGCAGTGCCTGTATATATCACGGCCAAATATAGAAGTTAATCTACACTGTGACAGGAGAATTGTCTCTCGACGTCACGAGAAAGAGTGCGTGCAGACACAGAGGCATACGGGTCGGAGATCGACCAATAATTCGACTCCTTATTTCCAGTCGATATTGGGGACTATTACATGCATGCTAATAGGCTAATTTTTCCCCCTCCAGGCGTCGACCGTGTGAACGATAATCTCGGGCCAGGAGATGACACCCTGTGTCTGCCGGCCTTAGCGAGAAGTCCCTTAGTAAAGCGACTAGTTAAATAAAGCCGTGATTTGAAAAAAGGATTTCTGTTACGGAAATTAGTGGGATATCGTGTTTGATTTTGTTTGTATCGACTGTGGTCGAACTAAGTATTAAGTCGAGAGTGAATCGACTGGACCAAGGAAAATAGGAATTCGAGGAGAGAGGAATCGGGCAGTTAGAATTCGTCAAATCGACAGACAAGGTAAGTCTCTATCGAATTTCTTCGACGATGCGGTGGACCGTTCTCTCTCTCTCTCTCTCTCTCTCTCTCTGTCAAAACGAAGGGTCGTCCAGCGTCTTCGACCTTGAGCGGGCTTAGCCGGAAATTATTGCGTGAAAAGATAAAAGATTATTTTGCTAGTTTTAGAAAGACTAGCTGGCGTCCAAATCGGTTGACGAATAGCGTTTGAATTCGCCTGTTATAATCTCATGGGCCCGGACAGCCCTGACCCAGCCGCGTCCGGTGGTGATCTTCTCGCGCGTAGAGAAGTCACGGTCTCAACACAAACTCACACCAAATCACATACGAAGCAGACTTCCCCAATAAAATTTTATGGCACATCTGTATCGACATCTACTTTTAAAATTTGTAAGTTACACCCACATGTAAAACGGCAGCCATTTCGCTTCAACATAACACGGAACATAAATAACGATGATATATCAGACAGTGATATATCGATGTACACTCCTTCTGTAGTTTAATCAATCCTGTCAAAAACATCATCTGATACTAGTACTTTTAATGAACCAGAGCTAAAGACAGAACAGAACTCTCAACTTATATTAAAAGTTACTGTAGATAAAATTGAAAAAGACCACAATTTTACATTGGTGTACCAAAAGATTGTTATTTTTTAATTAAATTGATACATGAACATACTGGTGTTCCCGAGCATCGGATATTATTGTGTTTGAAAAAGATTCGATTGGACAGCAAGTTTTCTGAACTTGGTGATGATTTTGCAATAAGTGGTCCGTACGCATGTAAATTTTTTACAGAGAATATTCCCAAAATGGCCGAAGTTATGAGGCCTTTTATTGTAAGTTTAGATAACTCTGCAATCAAAAGATGTTTGCCCATAGCGTTTAGGAAAAATTATTACAACGTAACTTGCATTATCGACTGTTTAGAAATCGAAATTCAAAAACCTGGTCAATTATATTTCACGGGGTTATGGAGGGAGGATTAGTGACGTATGTCTTGTTGAAAATTGTGATTTTTTAAACTGTTTGCCAAGTGGTTCTCATGCAATGGCTGACAGGGCCTTCAAGCATATTGAACCACTACTACTTCGAGCTGGGTGTCAGCTGATACGACTACCCAGTGTTGAATCAGGTGTTAAGCTATCAAAGGATAAAGTGAAAGAGACAAAAAAGATTGCAAGCCTGCGGATTCACATAGAAAGAGTGATTATGCGCTTAAGAGGCAGTGTAACTGGCGACGAGCTACTTGCGCTTCGAAAACGGGATCCGTAAATTGTCCGGCACTAAGCAACCGATCGCCTTAAAATTTTGAGGGTACATATAGAATTATGGCATAAAGTGCATGACAGTCTTATTTTTTCAAAATTTTCCGATGGTAACTGAATCTGCAAAAAATTTTCCGGAAATCAAAAGCGTGAGGGACGATGGCAAGCAAACCGGCTTTAGTCGCTTCAACATTATTCTTATTCATGACCAGTACGTTACTATTTCCTTCACGTCGTTGCGCATACTGACAACGCGTGCAACGTTTGCTTCACGTTGGGTAGCCGACGGCTTTACCAGAATAAAATCCTATGGCAGTGCCGTGACCTGCAATCAAATCTCAATCTTATTACTTGTGATCTTTTTCTATTATTCATATTATAGTATGTTAATACAAACCCGTTAAACTATTATAACATCGACCCGATCCTCTTTTTTGCCCCCCTGCATCGTAGCTTATCGTCAACTCAACTACATAATCTTATGACCATTCGCTTGCATTTTTCAGGCTATCGGTAGAATTAAAAATTTTATCACATAATGATTACCATTTTTTTTTATAAGAATGATAGTATTCGAAATTAATTCATTAATATTGACAAAGTATATAGAGATAACCAATTGAAGCATGAGCTATCCAGTCTGAGACGAACTTCTGTTCCTATAAACATTAATATTATAGTATATAATATTCATGCTTATAGAAATACAAATGTATATAGCTTGTAATGGTTACTCATTATTGAGGATGTATTATATGTACTCAATAACGCGTAACTATTGTACGCGACTATGTGTGTTACTTTCTTTTTCAATTGTCAGCTCTTTTTTTATCATTAAATTCTCTTGACAATTAGCCTCTGCAAGACTCTCTATCGCTGCACCGACTTTTCTTTCGTATCTCTTATACGTTGATGGATGAAAATTTGAGAGATCACCTGCCGATAAAATTTTGTTTAAATGTGTCAAGCCAATTCCACTCTCGATGGCACTTTTTTTTATTTCAGAATCTGTTTATTCAGGCAATAACGTAAAGAAGGTACAGTGTAAACAGTAGGGGCCATTAAACAGAAACTGACAACCTTATAAATTTTTGATAAACAAATGGCTCTTCCTCGAGGTCTCGTCGTTATGTTCCGTGAAGCGTCCGTGTTCGCGCGTGTAGTTACGTTTCCGTGTTTTGTACGAAAAGCGGCCTTAACCTAGATTTGTACAGTGTTTTATTTTTGGTAAGGTACAGAAGGCTTCGAAACTGTACATTTTTGGTTAACAGGGTGAAAGAAGAGAAAAGAAGAAAGAGATATAAACTAGAGATAAATAACGAAGAGGGAGCAATTACTATATGGCGGTGATATTGATGAGATTTATACAGGTAAACGATCGGATGACATCATATGAATGTGCGATGAATGACGATGAGTGTGATGATGATGAGTGATCGTGCTTCTGTATAGAAACAAACTGCAAGCAGACAATGAACGTGATTGGGGTAAATGTGCAAATATGGTATGATTATGCGTAAAAGATACTATTGTAATAGATGCATGATATGTGCATGGGATGAATGTGCACGATATAGCGTGATTGTATATAAAGCTATTGCGAACATGGATGATCCACGAATGAATGAATGAATGAACGAATGAGTGGATGAGTGAATGATGCAACAATGCGAGAATATATAGTACAAAAGTGTGCGAGTGATGAGGCGACTGTATGAGAGATGAAGTAATGGGGGTGAATGATTCGTGAGTGGTTTTACGCGAATGCAATAAGCTGAAGCGTCAGCCATCGGGGGCGAGCCACTAGTATTTTTTGATATTTTGTTTATGTTTATCTTTGGCTTGTCGTGCGCGTATTGCCCTCAAGTATCAGCAGAAAGCGCCGGGCGCACCGATATCGATATCTTTGTCGTATGAAATTGTGGTGTTGCCTGAATCTTGAAACACGTGGTAAACGGTCGACACGCCGGCGCCATTTTGCAGATATCCGAGGGCATCAAGATATACAAATATCTCGGGTGGTACGTTGCCTGTCTGTAATTTGTTTGCGTTATAGAGTGTGTTGGGGTAGATTTGACCGTTTATCAGTCCATTTTCCGTGACGTCGCGTGTCGTCGCGGAGTGGTTTCGTGCGAGTTTAATTATAAATTGTCTATTCTTGGTACGTTCGTCGCATCGTGTGATTTTTTGTTGCTCGGAAAATGAATATTATTTAATTTAGATGATCTGTATAGGCTGGAGCAGGTCCTTAAACATTTTCGTTCGAACGTCCGTATCTTTTCCATGACGGAGGCGCTTATGTTGTACCAAATCGGTGCTCCGTATGTTACAATGGGTCGTATTAAGGCCTAATAGGCCATAACCTTGACCCGCTTTCCAAGAAGGCCGCTGTAAAAAAGTCTTCTCAAAGAGAAGAAGGCGTTCCTTGCTTTCGGCAGTCTTTTATTCTCCGTTATACTCGACATTTTTCTTTTTACATTTTTTCATTATATCCTCGCCGCCACTGTCGCATCGTGGTGAGGGAACTAAGTGTTGAAACGGTGCGAACCCTTTCATTGATTTAAGTTTGGTGTTCGAGGCTCGTGCATAGAATAAAAAGTGTTAAATGTTCTGGTAATTTCTGAATTTTCTTTATTTGCGAGCGTCGTGTATAAATGATACTGACGTGATAGAGGTAAGGAAGTAAGCTTCCTTTTCTTGTACGTGGTTCTGCCGATATGCGTGCTTACGGCGTGTGTCGCTTCTGCCGAGTTGATGGATGCTCGCTGTCGATCACACCTCGTGGCGGGTGGGTCGATGTTCGCTTGTATGTTGCCGTTCGCTGTCAAGAAGCCCCGTGGTTCTTTTTCTGGTACGAGGTGTTGCCTCGGAGCTGCGTTACTGCCTACTGCTGATGACTGCTGTGGCCTTTCTTGGTAACCTCTGCGCTGATACTCCTCCACTGCGCTGCTGGCAACCTTGATGCGGCTCATTGAGCTGCAGCTCTATCCCGCTTTTCCTCGGATGGTTCCGTAGACCGTCCCTTTTCCCTGCAATTCTCAAGACAGCGGAGTTCTTGCTAGGCCACCAATCAAAAACCCCGCCTTGTCTGCCGAAGCAGAAATTTGGGCGTCAAAAGACAGCGCTAATACGTACCGTTGGTCGAACGAAGTTTCAGACACGCGAAAAGCGAACTGGTTTTCCTGAATTTCACCGCTTACTTATGGTTCTCTCGCCTGCTGATTACTTGCAAGAACACCGACGGTGATACAGTTATTATTATTCCCGTGTCCGACGCGCAAACCGGCTCTTGACTGACTCTCTCGCCGACGTCTTCGAGTACAATACAAGTACTTCGAGTACAGTACGAGTACAATACAGTACATAGTACAATCCATATATGTATAATATAGAAGGTGGGGCATTAACTGTTGCCACCATAAATATCTCTGTAATTATGGACATCACAAAACAAAGTTGCAAACAAAAGTTGTATCGTACGGAAGGGGCCATCAAATACGACCATTTTTTTCATTTCAGTGGAGGCGCTGACGCACAGTGAAGGTGTGTCACTTTTTTAAATGGGACCGTACATTTTTTCCCTACCATCTTGTCGAGCATCGCAAACTGCATAAAAACATTAAGGGGTCAAAGTTGTTTAAGGTCATTTTAAAATGAAAAAGTGACATGAACTCTATTTTTATGTGAACTGAACTTTATTTACAGTAGATGTTCAAAATGATTGCCATTAGAATCGATGCCGTATTGCAATCTCTTTATCGCAGATTGTGTAGAATTTGTTATCATCTTCGCAGGAATATTCCTTGTACATCATTTACATTCGCTAGATTGATTAATACTAGTCTTACTGTTCTTACTATCGTTATCTTGGATTTAATGTAATGTGAATGTGTGTAAATAATGTAATATGTGTGAATGTGATGTGTACTTGTAGGTTTGGTGCCGTTGTTTACATGTGAACACAGCAAATACAAGACAATGATAATGAGAATGGTAAGACTACGGGCAAACTACGATTAAATTTTGCACGATAGACGAGATAAAATCAAACTAATATTAGTTTGAGCATGTAATTCGATAAGTGCTGAAGTGATAAAAAATTCTGCAAGATCTGTGATAAGGAGACTGCATTACTGCATCAATTCCAATGGCAATCATTTTGAACACCCACTGTAAATAAAATCACTTTTTCATCTTAAAATGACCTTGAACTACTTTGACCCCTTAATGGTTTTTATGCAGTTTGCGATGCTCTACAAGATGGTAAGAAAAAAATGTACCTTCCCATTTAAAAAAGTGGAGGTGACCTTCAATGTATTCCTGTACTTATAGTTTTTCGGATCGCTGGTTCCGAAAATGAATGCAAAAATGCGAAATTCAAAATGGTGGACCAAATATAGCGGAAATATTTCGTGAAAAATGGTACAATTTTGGTGAAAGTCATATTTTGTACATTAATTTCTTTAATTTAAACAAATTATTTCTTATAAAACAAAACGACACAACGTTTGAAGTCGCTATCTGAATTTTCGTTATCGACGTCATTTTGATCAATGACGTCGTACGTCGGCTTCTCGAAAACTGATTTTTTCATAACTTAGAAGCGCGACCGCTTCAGGAAACAAACTTTTTCCCATTTTGGGAAGTGCCTTTCGCAAACTCGAAATAAGCGGATCTGAAGAAGCTAGAAGTCGGAGAAAAATGTCTTGAATAGTTTTTCTCTCGAGCATTTTCGTGAGTAATGTTCACGGTAATTCCGCACATCTTTATTTCGCGCCTCCTGAGCTTCTTCAGAGAGCTGTCCTATTGGCAAAATGGCTAATTCAACAATCCGTGGGCTATGGATAAGTACTTTATGTACAGTTGTGGGCATACAAAACCATGGGTATAATTCAACGAATCGATCAGCAGTCTCGTTGCAATATTTTTCAAACAAATCTACTTTGACGTTGAATCCGCTCGAAATAACTTGCAAAATGACATGAAATCTTTTCATCAACTGAGCATCGACCCCAAGAATGCAAGCAGACGTTTGAGTATTTTGAAAAAACGCCAAGACGTATTGCCGTCAGTCGAGTTGCCCATACCTTGCTTTGGCCGATCTATGATGAAGTGCAGTTCGTCTTTGAACGCTTTCTGAATATAATTTTTACGTATTTTCAAAGCGTTTTTAGCTTCTTCGCCACGAGACTGTCATTTTTCGCTTTTCAGTTTATATCCAACATGGAGTAAATACTCGAGAAATCTTATCCAACAATGCAAAGTTGATAATCCGTATATCAATTTTGAATCATCGACTTTTATCTGTCGCATAGCCTGCAGATCGTTAAAATTTTTCGACGTTGCATCGCACATGTAACATCTCATTAAGGACTTCGTACCAGTTACAGTACAGCAAACCTTTCCATCAATCATGGTAAAGGTTAATTTATAACTCACTTTGCAATCTTTGCCATCAATTACGGTCTGCAAAGGTACTAGTCTTGCAATTTGATCGTCAATGACTGCGCTTTTCCTCGATGATCGATTGTTCCGTTTCGGGTTTAAATTGGAGTCAAATCGGTCGAGAATACTATGGAGAAGAAGGCCTAGGGTTTTTCCAAATCGCAGGTTCGGAATTTTCATCTCCGTCGTAGCCAATAAGTTGTAAGGGAACGAGAGAAGTTAGGAGAACACTTGAATCGGAGCTACCTTCTTGAGAAAATTTTTGTTTGTACTCCTTTTATCCAGAACTTCCGTAGAACCCCCACTTAACAACGAGAGTCAAATTTTTAAGTAATTACCGCTCATTAAATCCAAAACATCGTTTTGAAGTTCCAAAATTCGTTTACTCGTATAGTGCAGAAGAGATTGTAATTCAACTTCGGCACAGTTTTCAGAAATAGAAATAGTTGGTGGATAATACAGTTTTTTGACCTCCAAAACGGGATTGTAAGTAGGAAAAACTGTACTATTGCCTAATTGCGCGGTATACCTGATATTTATATACTGCGACTTAGATAATTTCGAATCAAGAACGAGGTCTAGAGCAGTGTTTGGAGGCATTTTTCTTTCCGTTTTAGAAAGCTTTTGCATGGCAGATATGTATTTCACTGCTCGCGTGGGAGATTTGGAGGTTACATCGTCGATAACTTTAGCTGCTGAGACAGCTCCAGATTCGCGAAGAACCATTTTAATAACGTAGGAGAGCTCATCCGCGCTGTAACTCTCATGCAATTTCTGCACTTTCCTCCGTTTTGAACGGTCACTCGATTCGGAAAAAGAAGTTTGGGGACGCCTAGCACTGTCTCTTGATTTTGTGGAAGCCACACTATCATTTGCATTTCCTTCTTGGTCCAGGAAGACGACCGAGTTTTATATATTGTTACACTTACGTTAATTTCTATATAATTAATATTTACCGTAATGCTTATCGATCCCCCCAACCCGCTTTTGTTATTTTTTAGAAAAGGATGCTCAACGAGGCAAGCATTTTGCCATTTCATTTTTAAATTGCAAATGACTTTTTTTAACGCCTGTCGTGAACGATCTTCAATATGGAACAAATGTCCAGCTTTATTAAGGAGTTTAACGCCCAAAATTTCGATAAGGGTATCGAGATTTTTGTCCCATTCCTGATGCGTGGCGTCAAACTGTTGCTGTCATGTCCACTGCACAACCTCCATCATTAAAGAGTAAAGAGTCCTATCATTAAAAATCCAGAAATTTTACTTACATGTTTTAAAGATTTTTCCCCACTCACACAGACTTTTACCTCTAAGATATGAATTCCCCAACAAAAGACCGTAGTTATGAATTGTATGTTTTATTAAGCATCTCAGCTCATTCAGTTTTATATCGTTCAACTCACACAGTATTTAATGTACACAGCTAATTCAATCAGTTCTCTCTTGTAACGCGCAGCTCTAACATTCTCACTCAGTTCTACTCTTTGTCTCTCTCACTCAGCTCCTTGTTCACTGTCGTTTTATAATACTCGCACGCTCCGACTCTTGACTGCTCGTAAGCTTGTAACGTTTTTCTACGCTTCTTGCCGGTCGTTCGCGTAGCAACGCCGTTGTCATGGCACTATTTAAAATCTGCTATTTCATGGCTACCACACTGTCATCTATATCGGCCCGCCAATATTATACATATACACAAAATAATACACAAAACAAAAGGTCTCCAGCGCCGCGTGGTACCAACGCACAAGGCGGGCCACGAGGCTCCGACCGAGTCGACATAACACTGCTTCAAATAACGCGTGTTTTTGACCAATGGAGCAAACAAGAGCAGGTAATGCCAACGGCTTCATATTCTCTACAATTTTTCACACTAGGAATCGTTTAAACGTTCGTAGGATCTCCTGGGATCATTAGTAATTCTTACAGATAGTAATGCAATTTAATGAAACAGAGTAATTTACAGTACTCATATTGCATCATTAATATCGTCGCCATAAACTCCAAAAATTGACTTATTCAAAAAGTTTACGTAATTCATTTACCTTATGGAACAATATCCATTTTTGTTCACTCGATTTCGATGAAAATTGAAAAAACTACAGGCTTTTTTCTTGAACGCTCGGAAGCGTGCACACGCCACAGTCCCGTGCGGGTTTCAACAATGGTCACTTTTAAGTACTTACCACGGGCGAGGTATTCAATATAAACACCTACCCTTTTGGATTTTAATGTTCTAATACCATCTATTGAAATATATATGAAGCTTTACCTCCTACGATAACTTTCAATTTTTGGGTTTTGGCCAGGAAGTCGGGATTTTGGACCACTGTGCGCCGGTGCGATACCTGCCAACACTGCAAGGTGGAACAGCGAGCTCCCGCCTGACTGATAAATCGCCGCCTTATCGAAGAGCCCTGGGTGATGGTAGCTGCCGACGTCATGGGCCCAGTTACGCCGAGCTTGCCCGGCCACGCTGAGGTCCTCGTCGTTCAGAACCTGCTACACGAACTGGATTGAGGTCCACAAACTGAGGAAGGCGAACGTTAGAACGATTGCCAATGCTCTCCATGAACTTGTGGTTGCCCGATGGGGTGCACCCCGGGTGCTCCACACAGATAACGGTATGGAATTCGTCAATCGCGACATCAGGTAATTTATCGAACGAGTCAATCGCGTGTATCCAGACAATGAGACCAGCATCTTTACGAGTTCCGGCTTGGGTACAATACGGTGCACCGCAGTTCTCAATAGGCGACGCCGCATTTCGCGAACTTTAGTCGTGAACCGACGGCCGGTGCCTCTCTTCGGTGAAGAACCGAAGGTGCTCCCGGGATAGACCCCCGGTTATTGGACGACTGGTTACAGACAATGGCTCATCTCAACACTCTAAGGAAGGCCTTCACTCTCGATGAATCGTTCCGTCAGCAAGCTGGCCAGTACAACCGACACCAGCGACACTGAAGGTTTAGGGTTAGTGAGCTAGTACTGCGCTGAACGCATCAGTTATCGTTCGCCGCGAGACACATCACGGCGGTCTTACTGCCCCTCTTTAAATAGCCGCATGCGATCGTGAAACAGCTCTCCTGGGTAGTATAATATTTGAATTATCCGATCTCGATGGTCGATAGGCAAAGTCTCGGTCCAAGACCTGAAACTGTATGAGATGCCCGCGGTACCGCAATAAAATCGTACTAACCTCTTTTTTTCCAACGTCTTCAAGGATGAATGGTCACGAGGAAAACCGGAGCGAGGAGGAGTTCATGGTCGTCTCGGATTATGGGGAAGGCGGGTGGTTCGATGAAAAGTTTCGGGCCACCACCGCTTTCCCGCCCCCGGGAGCCAAATATGAGTCCCTTTAGGTGTGCGCCGCAAATCTGGCAGGTGACGGTGGCGGGGACCTGGAGCCGACGGAGGAGCTGGTCCGCGTCTTCCGGGAATTGGTCCACGACATCCTTACCTCGGACTCCCTCGAATCAGCTCTCGCGACCGCCGACTTGGATCCCCGGCACCGGCAAACCCCCACCGAAGAAGAAGATGACGGTGACCACCACACCGTCCACCTTACCGACGGCTCCGCTCCCGTCAGCGTTCGCCACCACGATGCCGATCCCGACGACACCAATAACTTCGATGGCATCACTTCCGGCCACTCTGCCCCAGCCACCCCGTCGTGTGCTGGAACGGGCGTGTTATAATTGCCAGCAGATGAGACACTGCTGCACGCAGTGACCTAGCAGCACTCCGACCAGTGTCTTATATCGCCGGTGCAATTGTCGCGGTAAAATCCTGCGGATGTGCCCGGCGTGCAGTGAAACTTATGTTAGTGGAAGTTGAGCCCGTAATTCGTTTAATAACTGCGAGAGAGAAAACAATCCTGGGTAGACTAGAAGCTCTTTAGCTATTGGTCTTGATCCTTGTCCAGGATTAGGAAGCAACGCCTCTAGATGAAGAGGATCGTTCTTCGGGCTAGACGCCACTGTTGTTAAATTGCGTGGTTTTGGCGGTCCTCCTCCCCTCGGTAGAACTGGCGCTTGGCGCGGTGGCAGGACAGAATGTACTCGGGGAGGAACTCTCGGCCTTACGAATCCCGCAGTCTGCTCACCGGCCCGACAACTAAGCGGCGACCCCCACACCACGGCCAGTAAGCTCCCGACCACCGGCTTTGCCTCCACGGGGCCGGAAGCCGTTGGTCCGTACTTGAGCGGATCGTCGGACGATTCCGTTAGCGAGAGTTATGGCGCGGGCCTCTCGCATCCTCTCTTAACCCGTGGATCGCGAAAACTGGCCTCGGGCCACAGCTATCGCACAATATCGTAAAAATACTTAGATTCCGCAACTTCGAGCCCAACGGCCCGTGATCCCGCTGACTCTTACTAATCACAGTTCTCATATAATACAGCAGAAATCCCGAGTTCTCGTAAAATCGGGTCTGACGGCCCGTGATCCCGGTGGTTCTTCCAGGTCAAGTCCTGGTGGAGGTCACCTACCGTGAGTTGTTGAATCTAGATACTTTTCTTTTACCCTCTGGGCTAACTCCAAGTTCCCGAGGATTCGCATGGATTAGCCGATAGTAGTGACGACCCAAGGATCGATATCGTCGTCCAACAAGAACAAGGGTGTAGTATTGCCGTGTTTCGGTAAGTCTTACACTCCCCTGGAGCGCCCCTTATTGGTAGCGTGCCGTGCGAGTCTAATACCTTATTGCAATAGTTAATCGTACTGATCTCGCTCATATACATCACGTTTAATTTTTCGATCCGAAACCCACCCTAAGGGGTGGGGAGTTGTGACGTGATTTTACCAATATAAGGAAAAGTCGTCGTCCCAAAGTCGTTCTCGTAGGTCGCCCTCGCTCAATCACCCCGCTATCCGTTATGCACTCCCAGCTAGATTTTGGTACCGATTTTGTTATTGATATTATTATTGTTGATGTAAGTTTTGGAGTTATGATCGGTCGTGGCATTAAACCCTGACGTGAAGAGTAGTACTCACCGTAACGAGTTACTCGTCAGATAAGAACGGCCGGCGAATACGCCCGATAAGTTTCATGCGGGTCCAGCTATAATCCCGGCGCCCTGCCGTAAGCTGCATCACGAAAGAGGACGAGCGCAGTTGTTCAAGATTACGGGCGAGGGTGGGAACTCCTCGTACCGTCGACGAAAGTGCTCTCCTATGCGCGATGGCCATGGGGAAACGATTTTCGGTGTGCTCGCTAGATCTCATGCAATGTCGATAATCGCGATATCTTTGAAGTTAAGAATTTCACTGAGCGAGAGGGCAGGAGCTATTGGCTATAGATTTCGGGTACGATCTTGTGTGAATTCTCATTGGCAAAGAGTTTGGGTGATCTCTTCCTAGAACGAGAGGTCCGAGTTTACGTACGTGCTTTGGGGAATGCTGTGTGGATCCCGCTCTTTATGGATATTACAATTTCAGTGTGCTCTCGTCATATAAAAAAAAAGATGAAAAATAAATTCAGTCGTTGATTTCGGACGGTGGTGTTTTGATCTCGGGGTATTTTTTATGAGCGCTTGTTCGGATTCAGGTGATCCCGAAAGTGAATTTTCTTTGCCAGTGTTGAGTGAGCCGGCGATGCGAAAATTCAAGTTCTCGTTCTCCGATGCGTGATTTGTCTCTCGGAGAGAGAAAGAGCGATATTTCGCTATCCCGAGGTGACATAAACCGACCCTGCCTACCATGAACTGCAACCTGAGCAGCCTAGCGTTTCCGGTTTTGCCGATCCACGGATGCAGCCAGATAACTCGGATCGTCACTTCCGGAGATTCAAAAAGGGACGCCGACCTCGACGCTGAATCCGACGTCGGTCGCAAGGTAAGTAGTTCCCGCCTTTCTTGTCCCGATCTGTGGAGGTAGCTCGGCCGGGCTATAAGTTAATACCCCCCCCCCCCCCCCCCCCCCCCCCCTCGTGCCGTGCGTCGTGCCTGTTGTCGATACTGGCGAAACCAAAAATCCACTGGCGCCCGCCGGCAAAATTGCGGGTGCAAACGCGAGGGCGAGAGCCGAAGGTGACAGTGACGGAAGGATTCCGGAACTCCGTCACAATATACATGTATATGACCGAAGCTGTGAGATCAGCTCGCGCATACTCTATTGTTTTCGCTTCGTCACATTCTCTCCGAGAGTTGATGTGGGGAAAACGCGAGCACCCGCATATTACTACGAGGTCTCGGCGTTTGGCCGTTTTGTTGTACTGAGGCTTCATAGCATATGCGCGCCATTCCATCTAGCAGTAGTCGGTGGTGACACTTAGCCAAATGCTACGAGTTCTGCATTATCGCGGTGAAAGGGAATGCATTTCAATTTTCTCACTTCATTACTCATTAATTAATATCATTAATCGATATTAATATCAATATCCCATGAAAAATAAATTATAACAAAATACTCATCTGGTGATGAAAAATAATTGTTATGCACAATGTTTAGGTATAATTTCAAATCAATTTGACCATTGGACATCGAGAAATGATTATACTGGTTTAAAGTGCTTCGTTTAAAAAAAATATATTTAAAGTCTTATGAGTATTATTTTTAATGTAGTTATGGCTTTGACATAATTTACATTCTGCGATTCTTACACTGCATAATGGATATTCCACTTCCATCTCAGTTATCTCTAAAGATGTCTCCACCGAGCGAGTTCTTTCCCAGTTTGACCTATTTCGATGCCTCCAATCCTCAAGCTTCACTGATTGTGTTTTTATTTTAGTAGGTGTTTGCCCATACACATCTGAAAGTATTTTACATATACTTTTTTTGTTCAGTCCACTTCTTTATTGTTATAGAAAATCTAGGTAATGTAACAGGTAGAGAAATGTGAGCTTCTCTTCTATGCCATGCATCCGGTTCACGTTCACTTGCGCGCTTATTCAGTCCAAGTGCTATTACTTTAAAAATAAATTAAATATCGATGTGGGATATATGGTAAATAATTTTAAAGCTTCAAAGTATATTGTAAAACAAAAAAATGGTGTTCTCACATTTTGACAGCACGATAACTTTTTTAATAGACTAAAACATAATGAAGAAGTCAATACTGCATACGAAAATGTTATCGTCAAAGAGCACATGAAACATTAATAACTTTCACATAGGTTTTTATAGGAGTGACGGACACGGTTATAACTACATTTTTCAGTACAGGAATATGGATAAATAACTTTTCTTGTATCACAGAAATATTTTTTAGAATTTCTAATTATTTGTTAAAAGAATTTCTTTTACTTACACAAAACTCGACCGACTGTGACATTGTGTAGTCGAAATATGTATGTGTTTCATATATGTAAGCTTTTGTACTATTTTGGTATCAAATTTTCTCATGCGCACAAGGGCATGTGCATTTGCAGATGCAAATAACACCGATGTATATTTTAATCGTACAATAATCACGTGAACCTTTCTTTACATTACAGACAGAATATTGCGGTATATGTTGAGGACTAAAATGACGAGGAGCAATGAAACAGCCGTGAAATCATAATGACACGATGAAGAGCCTGGTTGGGATTATGTGGATAGTATTAGTACTAATATCAGGTACGTCTTTTATTTTCAGTCGCTTAATACATTTTCTCTTTAATTATTCTGTTCCTTTCGACATTCTAATACCATTTTTTTATGAAGCCAGCTTTTCTTAAGCTGGCACTAAAATAAGTTTTAAAATATATGGAAGTTCTATAGTGTAAATATAATATAGTATAAAGAAGTGATACCGTCTTATAAGGCTTACGTCATTAGATACTTGAGACAGCGTATTTACTATAATTTTCTGGATAATCGTACAGGCTGAATGACTTTCAGCGTAATAGATTGCGGAAAATGGTTCGAAAAGAAAAACTGGCTAATCTATGATATTCAAAGCTGAATATCAATAGTGGAATGCCTTTTGATGAAAAATGCGCGAATTTAAAAGTCATTTTCGACAGTCATATAGGACATTGTTAGGAAATCCTTTATTGCGGGACATTGAAAGAAACTGGGTAATAAAACCAAAAAGTTTATTAAGGAATTATTACAAACAGTGAAAAAAATATTTCGATTTGGCCTCGTTTATCTTTACTCGTTCATCTTCGAACTCGATCTGTCTTCGTCCAGGTGTGTTGTCGCATAAGGGCAATGGCGTCCCGATCCCCAATGCTCGCCTCGCGGAGCATGCATGTAAAAAAGTAAGGTTATGCGGCACACTGAAAAAACCCTGTACTATGTTCCAGTCAAGCTCATTTTACACTTATTTCATTTTATCCATTTTCTAATAAATGGTTAAGCAAAAATTATAAATAAATTATGCGTTTTATTTCGAGAAGTAGGTTATTAGACTAACATCAAATTCTATTTGAAATTGTTAAAATAAACGTGAAATTATATATTGATGTGCCAAAATAAGGATTAATCTACGCACTGTCATAATCATATGATAGCGTACAGATAGGGTTTAAATGACTTCAGTACGTTTAAAATCGTTTCGCTTCAGATGTAACTAATATCAACAGTTAGAAAAAAGTAAGTTGTTCTTACTTAACACGTTCACGCCGGGGCCGATTTTCATTGGTTTTGCTGTGGGGCGGCGCTTAAATTAATGCAATGTAATGCGGGCCACCGGTGGTCCACGCCGCCCAATGAGACAGTCTAGCGTGACCCACCGGTGGGTCACGCCGGCTTGAACGTGTTAAAATAAATGCAGTGACTAGAGTAAATGAGATATTCGCTGTCATCGTATTAAAACGACATTTAGAAGTGTAAAGGTCGGAAATCTTGAGTTTGCATTAAAATTCTTTTAACTTATTTAACGCATAACGTGCGAGCTTTTTCGTCATACTTTACTATTTATGATTCGTAACAGGAAATCTTACTTGTGTTAGTAGTAAGTTAAATATGGAATTATTCATCGTACCTATTTATTTGGTATCAGTGTTATTCGTTGGCCGAATTGTCAGGCCTCGACAAATGGATCTCAACCCTTTTTAAATCAGGACAATGCCCTTGCCTTTGTATATATGTGTATATGAATCCGTCGCTGATCTTGGTGAAATGTAGAGTGTTGTAAAATAATAAGAAAGACTCTGGTTGCGGCAGGTTATCATCATATCTCGCCAATTTATTACTTGTGATCATGTAATTTAGGGAATTTCACATGTTACACGAATTTGTAATTTTTGACATCCGGCTCGAAAGACTTAAAATATTATCAAAATTGCTAGATCATCATTTAATATGATTTTTTGGTTCATGAATTTTCTGTATTTTTACGAAACACCGATTGCGGATATCACGGGAAGAACAATGCTTGGTGTTTCGGCGATACCGAAATCTTAAATTTGCCGAGCAACTGTCTAGCTCGTGGTCGATAGAGGAGTAAGCGTCGTTCGATACTCTCGACGCCCCCCCCCCCCCCCCCTCTACGAAGTTCGCGTGGCACGCGTCTCGTGCTTGACCGGAACCGGTTTCTCAGCTATTCTCTCTAGCGAAAAATTATCATTAACACGCGCGTACCTAAAACCATTGAACATTCTCCTTTTGTATATCGACGTTGGCTCAAACCCTGTTCTATTATCTTTTGATCGGCGCAAGAATAGTATGGCTCGGCTCTTTTAGTGATAATCGATTGCTGATGAACTTGTCGGCTCAGTTGATAGGAATCATTCTCGGGCGAACTTTAATTGTAAACACGAGTTTACCGACAAACTGTCGTTGAATTCTATGAACATATCCCGACGTTGGCTCTTACATTTGTACATTCACTTTTGATCTTCACAGAATTAATATCGACACGACTCTCTTTTTTCACAATCGAATAAGTTTATCACAGTCTGCTCTAGTATACACGAAGGTTTGCCCGGCTTGAGGCGGTTATCGTTGAACGATTACGCCTTTTTGTGTCTATTGTCAAGATGACGATTAATAATGAAGTGACGACCAAACGTTTGCTGTACGGAAAGTGTATTGTGGTTGTGGTTTTTTCATTTTTTCTCACTTCCCTCTACCTGCACACCAGATCCTCGCTCAAATACTAGGAAATATTTCTCGAAACACAACGCCTTTTATTTTAGTACGAGTATTAAAGATACGCCGCGACGTGGATCACACTATCGATGTGAATAGTGCGCGAATTCATGCATAATTTTCGTAATTTACAAACGGGACGAATTTGAGCAAAAGGGTGGCCTTCTTGGGTTATAAACAGAGACTTACTCCGAAATTGCGTGATATTTTGCAGATTTTCGGAAACCTACGGGGAGCGGAGACGAGCGAAAATAAAAATTCACACGTCGCACTGACATCGCTACCGAGCCGAGAATGTCTCAAGGCTAGGTGCGCCATGTTTACGTGGGGTCAACGAGACCGTAAGTCGCGAAATGGGGAGCTATAACATACTCGTATAATATGGCGTACGAAATATTACGCGCGCGACTAAATTATTCTATTCTAATTTAATCAAATTTGAACATACTTTCTCCTCGACGCCGGTCAAAGGATATTTCGGTATGGATTTAAACAAAGCTTTTGCATGGACCATAAGTATACTAGTTGTAGGTGATGTCTTAAGACGGTGTATTATATAAGTAGCGATGCCTCCGTAATACGTATGGTGCAATATTTCAAATAGTTCATGAGACAAAAAGCGCTATTGGTCCGTACGAACCGCAAGCGCTTCTCAACGCCGTTTAGCAAAAATCTCTCTTGATTAAAGATATCGCAGTGTAAATGTCTGCGGAGATCGATCGTTTTATTCTTATCTAAAACTATCCGTCTGTTTACAAGATCAATAATAGTATCCTCTGCATCATCCACTTTGTTTGGCGAATGATTCTACCATAGAGTACTCGAGCGATGCGAAGGCTTAGCAGCAGGCCCACAATTCACGAGGGTTTCAATGTATGCATAAACATTTTTAGGAGTTGGTACAAGTTTCTAATTCAAACATACATCGACCTGATTGAACATAGAGTGCCGTAGATTATTAACCGGTTCTACTTTCAGCGCTGGCACATTTGTTTTATTTCGGGTTTTCATTTTAACACGCATGCTCAGCATGGTGAGTGCAAGATTGATGTACCTAGCCCCCTGACCCGGTATGACAATCTATATCAGTGAGTCATCCGTCAATGATGAAATCGGCTTGTAATACACTGCATGTGTTCCCTCTATTGTGATCTGGGTCGGCGGTAAGTAGGAGGGAGTGCACTATGGTGGCTCTCACTCCTTTTCCCCTACTTCGCAGTGCCGAGTTTGCCGAGAGCTCGGGCTGCTGTTGGTGGGCGGGAAGAGGTGCGCAAAGGGCGGAGGGGGCTGGAGCGTTTCGGCACAGTGGCGTACTGTTTTTTACAGAAAAAATCGCAATATAAAAAATGTTGTTGATGCCGGCGGGAATCTGACCCGGGCCCGGTGCGTGTAAGCCATGAGCGCTACAGCTCTACCGCCGTCACTTTAACTTTATCGTCACATGCTTAATTCTAAGCGTTACCTTTTTTCTCGTCTGACTCTCTCTGCCTCTCTGTCTCTCTCTCTCTCTCTCTCTCTCTCTGTCTGTCGGTGATTTAGGTTTTTGTTATTTGCCGTCACTCTTGTTTCTCTCTCTCACTTTTGCGCACGCGCGCGCTTGGAAGATATGAGCACGCACACATAAGCACACGAACATGCCCGCGCACACGCACGTACTCTCTTACTCACTACATTCATCGCTATCACTATCGCTCAAAAACTCCTGCGGTATATTCCTCCGTCCTTATCGAGCAGGTGTATGGTGGTTCTCCCCATCGTTCGATACACCACCTTGGCCATGGCGACGTGGACTGTTAATGCGTATAACACCTCCTCTGGCCGGTGAAATCGTGCTCGGTGTGTCAACCGGTATCGGGCGCGCCACATTTAACGCAGGTATCGGTTTACAGGGGGTGTATAGATGAAAAATGTCACTGAGTTCCTCTTACTCATCACGGCTTTCGTCGACCAGTTGATCATCACTATACCCATTCCATGATGAGTAGCGAATGACACCTCTATACATACACCCCCCGACGAACGGCGCTAAACATTTCCACCGTACGAACGGCTGAATTAAAGCGTTTGCCACAATGTTCCTCGAGATAATAGATCCATAATAACGCACGAAGTTCGGTGTATACCTCCGTCATTACGGGCGTACGTAGGTGTACCACGTCGAGGCTGTTAAAGTCGACTACCTCGCATTCAAAAAGAGTTTCCTACAGGATATACATGATTGATATTTCGTGGTTGAACAAGAAGAACAGTAACAAGGAAGATAATAGCCATTTCGCAGTTGAGTTTTAACTGAAGTCTATCCAGCCATGAGATCTTTCAACCCCTCGCTGCAATCCCCCACCCGTTTATCTTTGGATCGTTTTTAATTTTGTCGCGATACTTTTGCGGGCGTATACGTCGCATCACCATCCGGGGAACTCTATAATCAATACCATATAATATGATTATTATTTAAAAGTCGATTGTACGTTAATAATGTTTATTCCGCTCAAGTGATTGGCGGAGGGTCCAAATACACCAATACATTTAATATTGCAATAGTTATATAACCTCACCGCCGCTCTAATGTTGAGAGAACGAAAGTTGTGGAGTTGCTGGGATTGATTCCCGCTGGAGTCCGGGTTTATCCTCCGCTGCTTTTCCGTATTGCAGTCGATATGGAACTGGCTCGGCATCTCTCCACGTGCGAATGAGAGTACATGTTATGACAGAAGATTTGTCTCTCGACGTCACGAGAAAGAGTACATTCAGACACAGAGGCATACGGGTAGGAGATCGACCAGTAATTCGACTCCTTATTTCCAGTCGATATTGGGAATTACTACGTGCACGTTAATAGGCGAATTTTCCCTCCTCCAAGCGTCGACCGTGTTAACGAAAAATTTCGGATCAGGAGACGACACTCTGTGTCTGCCGGCCCTAGCGAAAGGTCCCATAGCAAGCGACTAGTAAAATCACTGTGGTTGTAAGAAAGATTCTCGTTACAGAATTTGGATTTATATCATTTCTTGATTTTGTGTGTATCGACTGTGATCGAATTGTGTGTTAAACCGAGCGTGAATCGACTGACAACAGGCGAATAAGAGTCCGAGGAGAGAGGTATCGGGTGGCTAGAATTCGTCCAATTTACCGATCGACAAGGTAAGTTTCTTTCGAATTTCTTCGCCGATGCGGTGGACCGTTCTCTCTCTCTCTCTCTCTCTCTCTCTCTCTCTCTCTCTCTCTCTCTGTCTAAAAAAAGGGTCGTCCAGCGTCCCCGACCTTGAGCAGGCTTAGCCGGCAATTGTTGCACAAATTCATAAGAAGATTACTTTGCTAGTTTTGGAGAAACTAGCTGGCGCCCAATAGTTTAATTAAGTTGTTGCTAAATTCGTCCGCTGTAATTTTATGGGCCCGGACAGCCCTGACCCAGCCACGTTCGGTGACGATCTTCTCGTGTAAAGAGAAGTCACGGTCTCAATGTGAACGGCCCAACAATTATGCGATCCTTTGTGATATGCCGTTTGGAAAAGAGCCCTGAGTTGTGTGTGATTCTTCGTCTTGTGAATTCCGGACTTTGCGGCGAGGTACCTCTGACCTCCTCAGAGTCCAGCATTCCAGTGATTGCCTCTCGGCTCCGGAACACACACAAAGAGAGGGAGAGAGAGAAAGAGAGAGAGAGAGAGAGATTGATTGATCGATTGAAGTTTATTTAGCTTCCTCGGCTATTATGTGTTACATTGTACGTATACTTTATGTTCTTAATACTTACTCTTATATATTAAATTTACCTACTATAAATATCCTCCATTAGCATTCGCTTGAATGCATCCATTCTATCACAGGCTCTTATTTCCGCTGGTAGCGCATTGCACAATTGCATGCCCTCATAGTACATGCTGTTTTGCGCACTTCTCGTTCTACAGAATTTTATAGCAATAGTTCCCTCTTGCCTTGTATGTCTCCCACTCACATTCCTAATTATTTGGAACTTATTTCTTATTGTTAGTTCATGTGGCGCCAAATGGAGTAGAATCTTAAATATAAATATGCATGAATTGTAGTGTAGCCTGTGTCTGATGGACATAAATTGGAGCATTTGTAACTTAAGCTCAATTTTGGTATATCTATTGCATTGCAATATTACTTGCATCACCCGATTCTGTGCTATTTGTACATTTTGTAGTTGCATCTCTCCCATTTCTATTAGTAACGTTTCACAGTACTCGAAGTGCGGAGCTATTATCGACTTGTCCACAGGGTGGTCCACGCGACGCGTGCTCCTTTTTTACGACCAAAATATGTGTTGTACGGAAAAATGTTATATACAAAAGTTACATAGTTTATAAGGCTACATCATGTGGCGCATTTATTTTTCTTCTTGGTGGAAGCGCTTCAGAGATTTCAAGGTCAACTTTGTTTTTTTAAAGGGAATGCTATATTTTTTATAGCATAATATGGTACAGTATCGAATTATGAGTAAAAAAGTATAGACCTTTATTAGCCCTAAAGTTAATATGTATAATTTAAATGTAATGAAACTGGATAGCTGAAATCTAAAACCTTTTCGTTCGGTTGTTGTTTAAACTTTGCAAATTCTGTAAACCAATCCTCAACATCTTTTTTTAGCCTGTAGTGTTTTGAGAAAAATTCAATAAAGATCGTCTACTATTGCTGCGGCCGCTTGACCTGCCCGCATCAAAGGTTCACCCTTGCATTTATTTATTAATGTTCTTACTACGAGTGATTCGTTTACTCCTTGTGCCAGCTCTTTCGCTAGTTTGCAATCGCGTAAAAATGAATCTATTGAATATCCGTCTGTCCCGTTATCGAAATACGGGATTGTTTAAAAAAATTCTCGGAAATTTTGTTCCGTCCTATATACTAATGGTGGGTCTATTGACATGTTCATTATCGATGCGTTTTCATTTGCGGTAGCCATTGTTATGCAAAAAAAAAAGGAAACGCTTACTCCTTGAGAAGATCGATGCGGGCTGGATACAGTTGTTTGGTCCTCGAACTCCGATGTCGTTGACGAGATTTAAGGCATTGCTGGTCGTTGACAGGTGTCTTGGTATGTTGCGTCGGTCATGATGGGTCTCTTGCGGTGCGTTTATGGGTTTTTGATGTCCTTGGAGTTGCGGCTCTACCTGCTGCGGTGGTGGATGCCGATGTCCCTCGAGTTGTTGTCGTCAGAAGTAGTTGGTTTATTATGGTTTTACGTGATTTAGTTATCGCGTCGTTGTTCTGACTTTTGATGGGTCAGGATGAAATAGGAAATAATATTTTTCCACATTTTCGTGTTGTATATGATGTCTTCGGTCGCATCCCGTTCGCTGCCGCCAAATTTATTTATAAACTGAGCTATTACGTCCCCGATACTGAATTGGAACAGGTTGATAACATAGTTCCGTTTACTCTGCCGATACACTGTTACGTCCCAAGTTTGAAGCTCTGTCGATAATGCGATGTGCGCGCGATATTTGAATTAGATTGCGCTATTCGGCTGGACGTGAGCTCGCCGCCTTGGACTTACTTGTACTCAATGTACCAACTCAACGATTTAGGATTAATCGTCGAGGATGATTCCTCTTCGAAGACGTATTGTTGATTGATGATGTTTCCCAGAGTTCTCGATTGAACCGAGAAGATGTATTTTCTTGGGAAAATTATTATTGATTGAAACACCAACACTTCACATACAATTAACAAAAACAACTGTACTTTATTCAAGTTTGAAATTGTACTTTGAAATTACAACACAAATTGGACTTAGAGTGATTTTTCAAATGTCGGAGATTTGTTAGCTTAAGATGCTTTCGATTTCGAGGTTCAGTCGATTCTACTTCTCTTGTCGAAGTTGGTTGACGATTTCGTCTCGGTTCGGGCGGAGTTACAAAATTATATAAATCTTATTGGTCGGATTCTTTAGCGAGATTTTGAGTTGTCCTATCGGAGGGGTTGTTTCAAAGATATGGGGGTGTCCTGAGAGCGTCGTTTGTTTGGACGTCGATCGTGGGAAAGAAAAGTGTGTTCTCTGATTATGGTTCTGAGAAATACAGCATTTGGTTTTCGTCTGATTTTACGAGTGGTGATATCGAACGAGGCGCTCGTAAAAATGTGACATAAATAAGGAGAGCAGGGAAAAGTTTTTCGTGCCTGATAATTATGAATTCGTATATGGTCCGCTTTTACAACTAGGAGTAAATAATATCGTTATCAACTAGGTTTTCGAGCTACGAAATCGCGCAAGAGGTTCGTGGAAAAGACATAAAAAAGGATGTTTGTCAGAGCGGGTGTTTATGAATGGATGGGGTGTTTTGGTTATGGTTTTAAATTCCCTGGTATATGTATGCGATAAGAGCTTGGTGCTTTGGTAATCTTAGCTGGGATCTTTCCCCTAATCAGTTTAGTTTCTACGGATAAATGGTATAGTTTATAAATGCAATAGTAAAATAATAATAAGAGAAAAAAAAAGATGTACATACTGTTTAAATTTTACCGGCAGGCTGCATTGGTTTACAGGGAGATAAGGTAGTAGTCTAATTTATCGACCGGAGATGTGCGTCTCCCATGCTGGGACTTTCTTGGCGCGAGATATGGGCGTACGCTCAGTGACATCAGAATGAATAGATATTCTGATCGTACTGAGATTCGGAGATTCGAAGATTCGGAGGTTCGGAGGTTCGGTATGAAATTCGACCCCTGCTGTGTGCAGTTTAAGCGAACAACTCGATGAATAATTGTAAATTGTTGAGTTTATTCTCACTGAATATATGATAGTGATTTACAGTTGATTTCGGTCGTTTTAGATGGGACGAACGTCCTGCTTGACGTCTTACAGAATTTGTCGTGACTGTTAACTAACTCAGAACTCGATTTGTGTAAAAAGGACAAGAATTTGGGTCAGAGCGTCCTTTTTATAGGTGGTCTAGTTTTGGGTGAAAGATTTTTACTTTAGGGTGGAGTTGCGGTTGTTCCTTAGGAGAGGGTTGGAAAGTTCTTGTGATAGGCTGGGTTTTCCGTACCATCTCTTCGTACTAGGTTAGTTGGTACTATTTACTTACTGAAAGGAAATATCTGTTATGTCGCTTGGTCATTGGTAAGTTTTGAAAATTGACTGGGCTTTGAATGCCGGCCCGTACGTAACCCTGCGACCCAGTCAACTAGCAGCAAAAATTGGAAGGGTATAGCCCAGGCGAACCCAGAGCACCAGAGTCGACGGCAGCGGTGTTAGCAACATTAGAAACAAACGCAGATCCAATTGACGAGGAATGGTGAGAGGACCTGGAGACTTTAATCCTACAAGACGACGAGGACGAAGAAGTAACCGAGGAGGAACAGTTCAGATGGCTATGGGTCTATGCAGACGACTTGCGAAGAAGAAAAAAAAGAAAAAAACAACAGATAAACCAACAAGTAGAAAAAAAAAATATTTTTATATAATCATTCGCGCAATCAAATTTAATTTTTGTAAGAAAAAACTTAGGGTTTTGATTCGTTCAATCAAAATGCAAATTGTCACTAGGCACATATATATCAAAATCAAATTTGACAGAAAAATTTGTATTATTATTTTTTGTTATTATTATATATTTGCTTTTGATTCACTCAATCAAATTCAAATTTTAATATTGTAAGAATTTGATTCTGTTTTTTCTTTTTTTCAAATCAACAGTTATGCCGCACGATTTCGCACTGCATTTTAATATTTAGGGATCTACTAGTAAAGGGTTGGAACCCAAATGAAAGATCAAAGTAAAATATAAATAGTTTATTGACACTTTGAATAAGAGAAAGGAAAGAAGGATTCCTTGCGCGAATCCGTCGTGCCGCACGTACAGGTTAAATATTAATTATAGACCGTTTAAATGTTGGCTTGCTGGTCCTTTTATACAGTTATAAATGGAACAGCTTAACAAGCATTGTTTTGTTATTTTGTGCTCCAAATCTGATTTCCATTATTTCCCAAATTTGGAAGTTGTTTTTTTGGAGTAACTTTTTCGTAGAATTTGTCTGAGTCGGCGTGCGCATAGCCTAATATCGAAGACGGCCTTAATTGCGCAATGCCGATTCAGGAGATTGTTGGCCTACTCGGCTATACGTACTTCTTACAAGAATGTAATAACTCTCGATTATCAGGGCACAACACTACTTGGTATACATTTTGTTTGAAATAAGCAAAAATTATATTTCTTTTTCTCTCTAGATAAAAGTATTCTTGTTACAAACCAAACAGGTGGAGACTTTTTTTTGTTGGTGTTATCTTGACAAGAGTAAGGTAGTGTCCCAATAGACTAAATAAGCAAAAATTATATTTTATTAATGAAAACCTAAGATGGGAAATAAATAAGAGAGAAGAAAATGAAAGAGTATCTATCTCCACCTTAGCGTAGAAAGGAGAAGCCCAAGGAAAGAATTTTCCTTTGCGACACGGCGACGAAGAAGACTTTGATCTTGCCGCTGGGCTCAGGAAAATATGGGGGACAATGTGACGATGTCAAACCAAGAGGCAGCACACCTGAAACAAATAGCTAATCTTAACAACGGTCACTAGAGGGCGTCGTTTCGCGTTAACTATAAACACAATCGAACTGTATAAATATTGGGAAACTGAAGTCGACAAGCACTCACCTGACCTGACTGGTATGCAATACTCAGCTGTTACCTATCGACGCTCGAACATTCCACTCCGGTGGAAAAGACGAGTATCGTCTGGTAGCAGCAATCATAGGGAGCGAGCCCTCCGCAGCTCAGACACCGCAATTGCCAATAGCGGAGAGGATCCGCCACTTGCCCGAGATACACACCGGCTACGTCGACGAGATCACACAATTGTCAGTCACTTATACCAAGGCCACCGACGTGCTGCATCACCTGCAAGAATACGGCAATTCTATTTAACAAAAGGGAGACAGAGACGACCAAAATTGGACCAACTCATCTGCTGAGCGATCGGTTTGTCGTTACGCCAACAATACCACTGGCACAAACCAAAAATAAGCGTGGAAAACACTCGAAAGTCACATCTCACATTAGGACGCACCGAGGATGATCGACAATATCGATCAAACAAAATCAGCACACCCAAGTCCCTCCTGTATTACCTGTCACTATCTATACGAATAAACATATCTGTGTTACTCGAAAGGTTTTAAACTATTTATTCAACGCTCGAGTCTCGAATACATCATAAAATCAGTGAATCGGCTGTTTCAATATATGAGACTTACAAGGAACATCACTTAGGTGTCCCCCTCCGATTTTGTTGAAGCTTGGTACGTGCTAGAGTATCGAAAACTAAGTGATACGTATATTTTTTATCGGCGGAAAAACGGTTTTAGGGGGTGAAACACACACTCAAAAATGTTTTTTTTTCATTTTTCGGCGATAACTTTTTAACGGTACGAGATATTAAAAAAATTCAAATTGCAACAACCTTTATTTTTTCACGTTCTATACATTGGAGACGAGAACGATGCAAATAACAATAAATTTCATATTGTTTATTGCAAAATTCTAATTTTTTCATATGTACCTCCGAGAATTTTTAATCGATTCAAATGTAAATTTGCATACACGTGGAGGATGGAAAACTAGCGGATACGTATGTTTTGCTTTTCCGATATTTTGCAACCAAGGGGTTGTAACTGCCCTTCGATTTTTGAGGCAAAAGCATCTGATAGTCAGCTAGTATTATGGAATTCCGGGCTAAATTCACGTTATTATTCACGTTCGTGTGCATGTTTGTAAATACCCCCCCCCCTCCTCCCTACAAACAAAAAATTAAGGGACGAACCACCCTTGTATTTATCTTTCCCCCACCTTCTCTGAAAACGAGGTGGATGGAACGAGGTGGCTAATTGACGGAAACCTATTTGTGTATTTGATGGTAACACAAAAATCTAGTTGGCGTGTTTTTGCATTTTTTTTAAATAGCAACCTTAAGAGGTGTTGAGTCGCAACATATACGGGTGAGCGGAGAGAGTGGGTGTGTGTGTGGCTGACGTGAGAGCAAGGCGGATTCGCATGGTCGCGACGTGCGATGGCGGCACTGATCACGTCAGCCTGTCCCGCACGACCATGTGACCACGCATTGTTCGGAAAGAGATAAGGACGAGAGTCCCGATGCCACGGGAAAAGAAAGAATGACACTTCTTCTTCGAACGTTTTCGGGGGTAGTCGACTATCACGATCAGGAATCACCGATTCCTCGTTACCCAGTAACGCAATTCGAATCTATATCGGGAATCACCGATTCCTCGTTACCCAGTAACGCAATTCGAATCTATATCAGGAATCACCGATTCCTCGTTACCCAGTAACGCAATTTGAATCTATATCAGGAATCACCGATTCCTCGTTACACGGTAACGTTTAGATTTCTTCCTTGTGTTTCCACGGTTGTCGAGTGTGTAAGAGTAGCGCGTCGTATACCTACGACATATTTGAAATCGCGATAGTTGACCGCCACGTGGTCGGGACAATAATAGTTTTAAAGTAGTGTTAAACGTGTGTGACGCCAGCCGCAAGTGTATGAAATATTAAAGTTGGGGTTTTTATGCCAGTAAGGCTTTTTTCCAATATATCTGTATTCAGTTTATTATTCATTCCTTCGTCCAATAAGACAGTGCATTTAAAGTTCATTATTGCGTCATAATTTAACACAGCGACGTTTCCTCATGTTGCGACCTCAATATGACGCCCTGATTGTGAGAGGGTAATCAAACCCCTCTCTATTTTCTTTTTCATTGGCGATTTAAAAAGTTGCCACGCTATTTTGATGAATATGGTTTTGGAGATCTGTGGATATTTCGCATTAGTCTCTAATGGATTAATTTTTATTAATCTCTAATGGGTATTTTGCATTAATCTCAACAAGGGCCGGGGAAGGGGGACGCCGAGATTTGCCTCTTACTTCTCACTTTTCTAACGTTTATGAGAAACTTGTTTTCTATACGCGCACGGGTAAATACTTTTTCCACTTACTTTCTTTAATGCGATTATTTCTTTCATTTAGGTAAAGAAAAAAATGCACACATAGAGATGTATTCCCAGTGTTTATATTAGACGTTTGCGGCATTTTTGTGTGATTTGTGCGACTCCGATCGCTCAGCCATCCCGTGACATGACTTGATATCTACGCAGCGACCTAATTGTAGTTTATTAAATGCGTTTGTGCAAATGATATCGTAGCGCGGGAGATTTTTTTTTCTTTTTCCATGCTTCCCGACTAGAAATTTTCATAGGGACAACCCTATATGGCATAAGGGCCCTATCAGGTTAACTAAATAGGGAATCCCACATAAGAGTCCTGATAAAGATAGTAGGGTACAACCCTGTGACGGGAAGTACTGATAACATCCTTATAACGTTTTGACAGGATCTTCCCAACTAGGGTTTGATTAGAGTAATGAAGTAAGGTTCCAACAATGTTTATTTAGTGGTAACCCCATAAGTCATAGGTGAACATTTATTTTTAAACCTTATATACTTCCCAATAATAAATAAATATACAAATACATTTTTGATAGATACTGCAATAAGTAGATATATTATGAGATTTTTCTTCATTGTAGAACTTGTTTTATTTTTTTATTCGGATCTTAACTTTTCATTTTATTTTATTGTGCGGTATTTTGTTTTAAAAGTAAACAATACCTTGAATATTTACCTTCACCGTTTATTAGCAAAAAAACAATCACTTATCAAATGAAACATCCACATAATTGGGAGATTGAAGAATTGTGAATTAGATGTGTGTCGCGCTGGAAGTACCGCCAGACTCCGACAGATGGCTAGGATTCTCGTGGACGGTGTAGCGACCATAATTGTATATAACTGAGGAAATCAATCTAAATGAGAATCGCACATTGTTATACATGCTGATGACGATTTTGTACTAAAGTAGTTTCCTTAAAGGAGTTATCGTTGTATGAGCAATTTGTGGTACCCTATTCCTCATACACATATAAATATGTCTGTATTTTTGCAGCTATAGAAGCGCTTGTACGGATATAAAGCTAATTCTCGCTACTCGAAAATAATCTCTAATGCTACGGCCACACCCTCGACGATTAGCGAGGAAAGTAGCGAGTGAAGTAGGCAGCGACGTAGTGTGGCCACGTTACTCGTCATGCTCCTCGTGCTGCTCCTCGTCATGCTCCTCGTGCTGCTCCTCGTCATGCCCACTGCTTCCTCTTTTGGCGGTTTTTCGTGCGCGAGTCAAAGGACTGGCAATACGAGGACGAGTATACTGGCCACATACTCGCGTACCGCACTCTGCGCAGTGTGTCGATTGGGGTCGGGTTTTTCGCGCATGCGCGGCAACAGCAGCATGAAGACAGTGCCGTGCTATGTCACTAGTGCGAGATCATGTTTTTCTTTTCCAGATTCTAAAGTAGAATATTTTATTTATCTGTTAATAAATGATGTTTGTTATATCACATATACACATATTATACAATTTTTATTTATTTGAAAGTTATATACGTATTAAAACGTTTTTTTAATGACATGTAATAGTTTAATACAAACTTAGCAGAATGGTTGAATAATGAACCCGATGCTCGATACCTCTTTTCACTAGATATTGATACATCACTGATGCTTGTTCAGTTGCGCATGCGCGAAAAACCCAACCCCAATCGACACACTGAGTCTGCGTCGAGCGCTCGTAGTGGGAAAACGCGGCGAAATTTATATTAAAACCATGGCGCCGATGGATGAATGGACGCATGATAAAACGTTCAAATTAATTGAATTATTAGCGACTGAACCAGCAATATGGAATGCGCGATGTAAACAACATAAATTAAAGCATAAGGTAGTATAGCTCGTGAAAATTCTAGACGTACGTAAAAAATTTATATGTAATATTTTGTAGTTGCAAAATACTATTATGTATTTAGATGCAAGAGAAACTGAAAACAATTTTTTAATGTTGATATTAATTTTTCTCGTATCTGTGTATGATAGGAGAGACGTATGTTAGTATGAAAGTATAAGTACTTATCGCAAGGGATTATTGAAAATACCTGCAAAATAAAAATAAATTCAAAATATACCACCAAGCCATGCCTCCTCTCTCCCATACTTCAGGTATAATCCGTAAAACACAGATTGATATGTGCGATAGGCGATACCACTTGAGATATGCAATCTAATATTATTTTCAGTTATTTATAGATTACTTTTACATAGTGAAATTTTGTGAACATGAATTAAATTAAATAAATATGAAGTATATCAAATTATTGTGGAGACGTTTAGTCAAGTTTTGTTGGCCTCTTCGATGGCAGTTGTCGCAGATATCATGTTATATCTCATATACTATAGGTACTTATATCATAATTCTTGTTTATGCTTATTATTAAGTGACATATTTAGGTATAGGAAAACCACATTATGTTGTTTAATGATAGGTCTACGCACATGTAAACCACATTTTGTAAAAAATTCTCTCATTTTTCGTACATATGTGTGTAATGACCTGTCTATGATGACAGGTCTGTACAGTATATATATGTACGAAAAGTGAGAGCATTTTTTACAAAATGTGGTCTACATCTGCGTAGACCTATCATTAGACAACATAATGTGGTTTTTCTATACCTAAATAAGGCAGTTAATAATAAGCATAAACAAGATTTTTGATATAAGGCCAGGTTACTCCAAAAACGTGATTTTTTTCAATAAATTTTATTCATAGCACAAAACATGTTGAGTAATCAATTTGTTTACATATGAAAGCACATATGTGAAATTACTTGAAAAAAAACTTTTTTTTTTTTAAATGGCGGTTTTGAAAATGGCTGCTGAAACTCATCTGATTAGTAGATGGATGACATCATTTCTTGGAAACGAATTATCTGAAAGCAAAAAACAAAACCGTTTCATGTTCTGTATCGAATTGGCTATGGCCTCTCGCAGAATGAAACATTTTCAAAGAAAAAACACAAAATGGCGGACTTTTGAATTTTTTTTACCCGTTTTTTCACTTTTAATTGTTTATAACTTTTTTAAATAATAATGAATATTTCTGGTTCTGCTTGAGGCCACAGCCAGACATCTTAAGAGTAAAATGCCATTTGGTTCATATCGATAAGTGCAATAGTTTGAAATGAGAGTGTCATCCATGCGAAAAAACGTGGTTCGGAGAAAAATCAGTTTAAAGTTTTTATTCGTGAAAAATCGTAAAAAAAAGTGAATTTTACTCACATCCATTCCAGCTTCATACCCAACTCCTTCCTGGTCTTCGTAAGCATCATACTGAAGAATTCTTGCATTTCTTAAAGCAGATCTGTGTTCCTTAGACGCTTCAGTAGCTTCTAGCTCAGCTCGATCAACACGCCTGTTGTTGGCCCTATTAGCAAAGTGCCTTGCTTGCGGGCCGATTCTGACACCCATAACTTCCATTACTTTTAATATGGGTGAAAACCCTTCATTGAAAATGCAAGCAGCACTGAGAGCAGCAATTTCAAGCGGTTTTTTTCCCAACGAACTTATGTTTAGGGGCTATGTTCCAGACACATGAGTTGTCACTTTCGTTATTGTTTTGCGTGTTAGCCCCTAAACATCTCCCGAGCAACTTTTCGTCGGTTAGTTCTTCATAAATTAGCTGTAAAAGATCTTGAATTTCCTGATCGAAAGTTGGAGGATGGTTATAATTCTGTTTTGTAGCTACTGCCTTTTGATAAGCGCATCATGAATCTGTTCCGGCTGGACAATACTGATGTTGTGGCTTAGCATCGGTGGAACACTTATGATAAAATGAGGCCAGAATTGCATTCTTCATGTCTGGCACAGAATCGAGATGAGTAAGCACAGCTTTTTTAAAATAGCTAGATAAGAGCGACAGTTGCGCTTCAGTAAATTTTAAAGATTTTTCGACAGGTTGTTTACTTTTTTTAGCCTTCTTCTCTTTGGCAGCTTTTTTAAAAACTATTTCACTAACAGTCTTCAATGCAATATAAACTTGCTCTATGCATTTATAATAGTCAGTTATACTCAATGCAGTTGCTGAGATATCCATCAGTCCACAAAAATTCAATAAGCCATGAAATCCAACTCCTAACAAGCGCATTGCATAAACTATTCTTCTGTTTATTTCATAACCATTTTTGATTTTTGGAGATGAAGGGATTGGTTCACTCTCCTCACAATCACAGATAATTTGTAATTCAAAACCTAATCCTTTTTCGTCACTTTTTGCAAATTCCACTTTTTTATTACACTTTGCACAAACAACTCTCTGCTGCAATGTAGCAAATATAGACCACTGAACGATCACGTAAGTCAGCAACGGATGGATTTTCACTTCAAGTTGAGGATCGGCGTTTTTCAGTTTTTTTGCAGCAGCACTGGTTTGTTCTGTATCATCATTTGAAGTATGTTGATTACCCAAAAAACTCCTTCCTGACCTATGTGAGACACCACTTCTTCTTTTTTTGTCCATGATAAATTTTGAGAGCACACAAACGAAAAATTTACCGACGCGTGCGTAGACTGAAGCGAACAACCATCACCAACGAAAATTTCACTTGTACTGCCGTATATTATATACGAAGGACGCTCTCTAATTGTAAAAGACAGAATATTTTCGAGAAATAGAGTGGAACAAACCAATAAAACGATCCGACGGCACGCAGCAGCTGCCGCTATCGAAGGCGTTCGAGCGGCCGTATTTACCGCACCGCTCCCGACTCTTTTATACCTGATTTTCGGTCTTGCTGACCTTCGGGACTAATTCTATACTATTTCTACGAGTATACAGTAGTAATTTATGAAAAAAAAATTCGATTTTTTCAAAATTGTTTGGAGTAAGCTGGCCATAAGTACCTATAGTATATGAAATATACCATGATATCTGCGACCGCTGCCATCAAAGAGTCCAACAAAACTTGAACAAACGTCTTTTCAATAGTTTAACATACTTCATATTTATTTTATTTAATCCATGTTCAAAAAATTTAACTATGAAAAAGTAATCTATAAATAACTGAAAATAATATTAGATTGCATATTTCAAATGGTATCGGCGTAAACATTATATTTGGGTTTCATGTACCTATCTACCTTAGTTTGATTTCATACTCATTTCCCGACTTATTTATTTAGATACACGATGCTTGGCAGAGAATAGCCGAAACGACGCATATTCCGATAGAAGACCTAAAATAAAAAAAAAAGTATCTGATGGCATCTTTTAGGCCATTAGTTAACAAAAAAAAAAGCATCACTTCGTTCGGGATGTTCGGTTGAGGACGTTTTTCAACCGACATGGTTTACTTACGATGCTATGGAGAGTTTTTTGGGGTCGGTGTACGAAGTTAATGAAACCATCAATACGGAAGGCAACGTAAGTTCTGTATTTCTATCCAACAAGTTTTATTCAAAACATAAATTATAATACAATAACGATGCAAGTATCCGTGATTTTACCAAAATATATAAAAATGTAATGAGATGATGTGTGTTATAAATGTATAGGTCTGTATGTTCAGTATAATGTACTTATTCATTTCCTAATAATTAGCAAAATTAATTTAATTCAAATTATAAAAATAGTTTGCAAATTCATTTCTAATTTCCGTGATATCGTTTGAAACGCGTCTCGGTATATGCCGTAATGGTGTAATTCCAATGCAATTAGTACAGTCTTGTCTCCAAAGACCGTCAACTCGTAATTCACCAAATATAGAATCAAAAGTTGCGGGTGGAGTGTAAATGTTTCGCGAATCTTTACTGTTTCTTAAAAAATTATGGAGTAGTATACATGTCATTGTTAGCAGTGGCACTTTTTCTACATCTATCTCGATTGGTTTTCGAAAAACTTGAAAAACCGATGTCAACACACCAAATACATTCTCGACGATTACGCGTCTGCTTGATAACTTATAATTAAAAGCACGTTCTTTCGTACCAACATTATGATTTCCTGGGAAAGGCTTCATAATGTGTTTGTGCAAAGCAAAAGCGCAATTGCCGAGAAACACATACGGTATACTTCTTTCCCTTCCGGGCAATGGGGTATCTTGCGGTAAATTTAGAGACCCCGTGTTAATTTTCTCCCAAAGCACAGTATTTTTAAAAATGCCTCCATCACTAATTCGGCCCTGCCCTCCAATGTCTGCGAAAACGAAACGATAATCGTTGTCGGCTAGAGCCATTAGTACGACACTGTATGTGTTTTTAAAATTGTAAAACTCAGAACCACTATGCGCTGGGCATCGTATTATAATGTGCTTCCCGTCAATGGCTCCAACGCATCGTGGAAACCGTTCTCTGAAGCCTTTTTCAATATTTAACCAGTCTTCCGGTGTTTGTGGTAACTGAAACAAAGAAATAATTAATGCATAACGTGAACCCAATTTTATTTTTATTTATCATTTGAAATTAATCTTATTTTCTGTTGTAGTCTCAAAATGATGAGAACCATGACAATATTTCCGAGGATGAGAATACTCTGGGGGAAAGTACGCAGGACGAAGTTATAGCGACTGAACAATCTGAGAATATTCAAATTCGAGATTCATCAAGTACTCAACAAAGAAAGCGCCGCCGAATCTTTAATATTGAAGAAGCTAGGAACAAAACAGATAGTAGTTTTGAAACGCTAAATAATATTCTGGCTTCTAATAAATCGCAAGAAGACGAATGCGATATGTACGGGAAACTGCTAGCGAAGAAATTGCGAAAATATCCCGATGGGATTCGACAAAGACTGATGTATAAAATTGACGGTTTGCTTTTGGACAATCCCTATCCTTTCCAAGATTCTTCCCAAGAGTCATCTTCATCCTTTCCATGCTATTCACCCACACAATATTCAGGCCATCATAGTTCGACACCATCTCCAGCCTACACTATCGTCCGATCTCCAGCCAATACTATTTTGCCCTCTCCAGTCTACTCTATTCCAGCATCTGCAGCCGTTCCACCATCTCCCACCTATCTCATTCCACCATCTCCAGGCAGTATTGTTTCATCCCCGGTTACGGTAAACATCCCGGAAAACAGTGTACAGTGGCATAATTCCAAACCGATTGTTAAAATTTTGTCACGAGAAAAACGAAATCTTATAGAAACCGCATTCTTAAATGCGCAATATGATACGCAATAAGTACACGCTATGATGAACCCTGTACACCTATTTCTAAATACATTTTTTAAAAGAATATGAAAGTTTTTTCTTACATACCCTAATTTGATCCTTGAGAACAGAGTTGATGGCTTCACAAGTTTCATGCACTATCAATGAGATAGCTTGATGCGACATTTTGAAAAGAAAGTGAAGACTTCTGTAACTATCTCCCGTGGCCAAATAACGTAATGTTATTAATAAGCGAATTTTTGGTGGGATCGCAATTCTCATTGGAGTATCTTCCTTTTTGATTAGGTGTCCAATCTTATCCAGTAAAAATTCAAAATCTCTTGGTGCCATTCTGCAGAAGTTCCTGAATTCTCCAGAGTCCTCGCAAGTTTCTTCTTGAATGAAATTGGTCATGCTGCTTCTGTAAGAAATATACAAATATGTATTTGTGTAACGCGTTTTGGTTATCAAGTCTAAAATTGTAAATGCTATACTCTTGTCGAGGTTAGACGAGGCAAAGTTTACCGGGGTTATGAGACTCATACAAGATGACGCGAGGGTGTCATCTACATTCTCGGGCTCACGATACCTCGCCAAATCTCGACGAGAGTGTAGAGCTAGCATTAAATAAACATCAACTATCATAAAAACAGACCGTTTCGTTGACATCTAACAAAATGTTAACATATACGCGTCGATAAACAAACTCACCTACCTATTGCGCATAGACAAACTTAATATTGTGATGAAATAATGACAGATTAATTAATTAAATAAATGTACTTACCTCGTTTTATTACGATGAATCGCTGTCATCCACCATCTCCGTTGGCGAGGGCGACGACGTTTATTTATATTTTCTTCGATAACGTCGACATAATTTGATAGGTTATACAAACACAGTGCGAACGTTGCTGCAACATCGTCCTCCATTTTCGAGACGCGAGTACTGAATGCGGAGTATGGCGAGGAGTAGCGCGACTAGAGCAACGTGTGGCCACCTATGGGAATATTGCGGTAGCGCGAGGAGCAGCACGAGCAGCAGCGCGAGGAGCATAGTGTGGCCGTAGGGTAAGAGTGATAAAACAAAACAAAGATAAAACGGAAAATAACCCGAATAAATTAAAGAACAACAATGTCATCTTAAATAAAGGTTGTTACACATTACGCGACATGGGTCGTCGCGTGACGTAGCGGGACGTAGCGACAGCGACCGATAATTTTTTCGCGTATGTTCACATTGCAAGCGACACGGGCCGATACGCAACGTAGCGGGACGTAGCGACAGCGCTCGACAATCTTGTCGCGTACGTCCATGTTGCATGTGACACAATTCGTGGCGTAACGGAGCGGAACGTAGCGTGAACGACCGACAATTTTATGCATATGTTCAGATGCTCCGTCAGGTATTCTTCAGTTATTTTTAAACATTCATCAATGGCAATGAATCGATCGTTGAGCGACGAGAAACTGGCTCTCATAGCCTTACTTTTAGATGAAGAAGAAGAAAAAAAATCTAAAAAACGTAAACGAATGTGGGTGCACCCAATATCAAAGAAAAGAAAGACAGAGGGAGAATATTGGACTTTGTTTAAATATTTATTGAAATTTGACGACAAGTTTTACCGATATTTTCGAATGCCGCAATCCAAATTTAATGATTTATTGGAATTGATAAAACCAATGATTTTGAAAGAAAATTCGCAGTTCCGTGAAGCAATTTCATCAACAGAAAAGCTTGCAGTTTGTTTAAGGTACGGAATTTATCAGGTCAGAAATATTAAACAGGGGAGACTTCCACTTTTCGTGTGACCGGAGTGTTTCGGCGAGGACCTGGTTAGCGGATAAAGGAGAGCGAGGGAAAATAACAAATTGTCAACACTGAGCATTGCGTTAAAACATTCGTTGGTCGTCACTTTATTGCAGCATCACTTTACAAACATAACACAGAGCCGGCTAATCGCAATGCAGAGCAATTCACGTGTAGAGCCGGTCAACCTTTCCTTATACACTAGCTGAGCGCGTAACGCGTACTCGATGATCCAAGAGAGCGCAAACTACTGATGATATTCGAGACATCAACAAATGTATGGGTACACGAGCACACACCCAGAGTGACTCACAAACGAGCATACCGAGACGGTCGAAAACCTATAGATATCGATGGTCCTTGTGGTCTCAATAAGCGGAGGAAACCTCGATGACGGTTAGGACGCGCGATGGCAAGAAACGTTATGCACACCGAGTCGACACGAGCGATTCTAACGAAGGGTCGAGCAGAAGATCGCTGCCGTTCCGCGTTTCGAGCGCACCTCGCTTAACGGTAGATTGCTACGAGCCGACCGCGTTAACAATGGAGCTCGTCGAGCGATAATCGTTCACCAATGTCTCGTGGTCCACAATCCAAGAGAACTATCTTAATTATCGCGTGCCGTCGTCGCCAATCCGAAAGTACATATAACAAGCCGGGCCGAGACAAACTGGGAGGGTCGAGTAATACACGGGACTGAGCAGAGACGTGATATAGAAACTTGGCACTCGAGCGCGTGTACCCTAATCGAGACCTTTCCCGTTAATAATGATTAACCGGCGTCTGTTAATCGTTCGGCCGTTAACAGACCCCGAGAGAGAGGGAAGCGCCGCTCGGACAAAGCACGACGCTGCCACCTCGATCAATCAGCGCTCGATCACGCGACCGGTGCTGAACGAATTCCGGCGTGGCCGGAACACGGAGTAACATTTTATTTAACTATACAAATATCGGCCCTTAAATATTTAAATCTACAGTTTCTGGTACTCATTATAAATTTGTTCCTCATGGGTTTGAGTTTGGATCGCTGGGAGACTGATGGAAAAAGGTGATGCTGTGCTTGGAGTTGCGCTCGTTGCTGGCGTAGGACTCGGAGTTGAAATCGGCGATCCTAATGTGGGATATGTATAGTTCTTCCCAGTTTGGTACGGTTGACGAGGATGTTGCTGTGCATTCGTCATGGGTGCAGAATATAATCTTTGTGCTAGTTGATTTGGGACCGAAAATTGTTGTTGTTGCATCATAATTTGCTGCATTTCCAAATCATTTATAATACAGTAATACCTCGAAGTTACGCCATAGGTCGTTCTAACAAAGATGGCGTAAGTCGAAAAAAACGTAAGTCGGGGTACACGTTATATACGGTTGTTTGATGTATGTATATTCTCACCTGAAATAATGATACATACCTCACAGAAAGCCTGTGGAACAAAACTAAAAAAAAAAAAATACTGTTCTATTTTACAGCGTTTTTTTATAATACGTGAATCATTTCGAAGTGGATGGTTTCCAAATCTCGAGCATAGTCATCTGACGAGACAGGGACTTTTTTTCTCCCGCAAAATCTCTTCATATGGAGCAATGAGTTTTCGAATGCCATGTATTGTGGTCGAAAAACGTTCGTCATTCGGATCTATATCCTCCAGAATACGCATTCCAAGCTCAATATGGTCGAGACCCTCTGTCAATTTGGCAATCGTCATCTTTCTTTCCTCCGGTCTTGATTCTGTTTCTTCCGATTCTTCCACAGCGATTTGTGCTTGAAGCTCCTCGACCGTAAGCTCCTCGTTATGCGATTCCAGCAGGTCAAAAATATCGTCTTTATCAACCTCCAAATTGATTTCTGCAGCAAGACTCAAAGTTTCGTCTATGGCTTGAGCGAATCCCTCCTGTTGAGAAGTTACGATCGATGGTTCATAAAAAAAAACGGGCAAAGGTTTTTCCAAACAGAATTCATTGTTTTTTCGGAAACTTCAGCCCACGAATCTCCTATGATCTTTACTGCGTCGAGAATACTGAATTTTTTCCAGGCATCTTTAACAGACAGTTCGCTGTTCAACTTCATGATCTCATTCAAATTAGCAAACGAACGTCGTGTGTAATAGGCCTTGAAAGTTTTTATAGCTCCCTGATCCATCGGCTGGATTAAACTTGTCGTGTTTGGAGGTAAAAAACAACTTTTACGCGAGGATCAAAATCAACGAGAGTTGTTGGAGGGTGGCCTGGAGCGTTGTCAAGAATCAATAGGACTTTGAACGGAAGCTTTTGCGAAGCGCAGTAGCGTTCGACTTGAGGAATGAAGTGGTGACGAAACCAATCCTCAAAGACGGAAGCGGTGACCCAAGCTTTACGATTGGATTTCCAAATTACGGGCAGTCCCGTTTTCGAGACATTTTTCAATGCTCTTGGATTCTCGGCGCGATAAATTAAAAGCGGTTTCAATTTACAATCACCCGCGGCATTTCCACCAAGCATCACTGTTAAGCGATCTTTTGCAACCTTGAATCCTGAAAACGTCTTCTCTTCCCGGGCAATAAAAGTCCTTTTCGGCATTTTTTTCCAAAAGAGACCGGTTTCATCTACGTTAAATACGGTCTTCGCGGAAAAACCGCCCTCTTGGATCATTTCCTTCAATTTTTCTGGAAAAGACGCAGCGCTCTCTTTATCGGCACTTGCCGCCTCTCCTGTTGCCGCAATACTATGCCAATTGCAGCGACTTTTGAAGCGGTTGAACCAACCATTGCTGGCTACAAAATTTTCATCCGTTGCCTTATCACCAGCTTGTTCTTTCAGTTTTGCAAAGATAAGTTTTGCTTCATTGCAAACAGTATTTTGGTCAACAGGGCAATGCTTGACCGAGTTTTCAAATTTTCGTATAATACTTAGTTTCGTTTCCATAGTTATGGTTTTTCGTTTTCTTGTCAAAGAACTATCTGGCTGTTTTCGTTTCGACATAGTGTCGAAATCTTTTTGAATCTTTGAAAAGAACACTTGAAAACGAAAATTTAATATAACAGTAGTCGTAGCCGCAATCACTATCCGTACACTGAGCAAAAAATCGAATAAAGCATCGACAGCATAAGAAAACGTGCTCATTCGTGTTCGCGACAAGTTCGTGCGTGAAAACCAGCAGCGAGTTGCGAAGGCGGAGCGGCGCAGGAGGTTGGGGGGGGGGGGGGGGGGGGGGGACTCGCGACCTACGGCGTAACTCCGGGGTGGCGTAAGTCGGGAAGACGTAAGTCGGGGTATTACTGTATTAAATACTTTTGATTTTGCTATATTTTAAAAATATGGGGAGAAATTTTCCACTGTTTTTCCAATACTTGAAAAAAATATTTCAATTGCGCCTGGTTCTTTGGTGGGTACTTCTTTTGTGGGTACGGTTGCTATGTCAGCTGAATTTTTTTCCAGCAAGTATCTCATCACCAGTGCTGATGGCGTTTCCAATTGTACCCGATAAATTTTTGCTTCTCTATTTTTACGCACCTTAGTAATAATATTTCTATTAATTTTGGATTGTCGTTTGATTTTCTCGTTCCCAGAACTTTATTGATTGTTATCGATATCATCATTTTTCGTTTTTTATCGTGGTAAAAACGTAGGGGAAATCTTTTATAGACCGTAGGCGTTTCCGCTACGCCCGGAGTTGGGGGCTGCCCTCCAATTCTAGGAGGAGCGTCCGCGCCCGTGTGCTGGACTCTCATCCCACTCCACTGGACAGAACGGAGGGATGGTAGCCCCCTCTCGATCCGATGAAGTAGGATGCCTACCAGCTAAACCCTCCCTCCCCTGACCAGTTGATCCGGCGAGAGAAATCCACTTCTGTCCGCTTCCCGTCCGTGTACTGCTTTCGCATGCGTCCGTCGGGTAGTCCTGTCCAAGTCAAACTTGTCTATTACGTGGTCTCTTGTCGGGACTAGGCTGCTGAAGAGTCACCCTCTCATTTGCTCAGTCATTCAAGCATCCATCTTCATTTTTGCTCCTAAGAACAGTTTCGATGTAGGTGGCCACAAGGTCCACCGTTCGTCATTTTGGGCCATCACGCTGACAATGTTGTCTGTCGTGATGGTTCCAACTGTCGCGTCTAGTCTTCGTCTCGTCTGTGTCCATCGGTCACATGTGAAAAACGTGTGCTCCACGTCGTCTTGGTCGTGTCCACAGTACTTGCAGTCTGCAGTCCGTACCCTCCCCATTTTGTGTAGGTAACGTCTAAAGTAGCCGTGTCCCGTCAGGAACTGCGTAAGGTAAAAATTTACCTTCCCGCCGCTCCTTCCGATCCACGGTTTTAGTTCCGGTATCAGTCATCTTGTCCATGCTCCGGTCGTGTCGTTTGTCCATCGTGTTTGCCATTCTTGGATGGTCATGTCCCTTTCCCTTATTGCCGCGTCCGCCTGTCCGTCCGTCCTGCTTCGGGCATAGATCCTCTTACGCTTGCGCGCAAGAAGGTCTATCGGGACCACGCCCGCCACGACCAGGACCGCTCCTGTGGAGACGGTCCTTCAGGCGCACGCAATCCTGAGTGCTCCGCGTCTCTGTACCGTTGTCATTGCGGTTCTGTACTTTTTGACGTTCAGTGTGTCCGCCCATATTTCTGCCCCGTATAAAAAGATCGAGTGAGTCGTCGACATTAATATTTGTAGTTAGTCGTTTCGGCTCAATATCGGTCCAAGATTTTCAGCGGTAAAAGAAAAACAAACCAACGTTTTACGTTTCGATCCTCTGTTCGGATCCTCTTCAGAAATAATGATTTTATTGCAGCTAAAATAGTCACATTAGGATAATTATAATGATGTTCCGTGTAACAATTAGTTAAAATACATCGCATGGACAAAGATTTTTGACCAATTTTATAGGTTAAGTACTAGGGAATAGACGTACCTTCATATGTCACTAAGATATAAATCAAAAATGTATTTCTCTCGTCATAAATTGTTTGGGAAATATGTATGACAGGCGCGAGTGAATTTCTACAGTATTGAACATGGAGAATTTCTCAGTTCATCCATTTTGTGTGTTCGAGCACATGTGCGATTGAAATCTAACAGTTGATCGTCTGTTAGATATCATCTGTAAATTTCACATAAAAAGTTGAGTAACACCTTAATTAATAGAACACACAAGAGAAATTCGAGTAATTACCTGTGTCAATTCACGGGTGGTAATTTAATTGTTCGACATTCAATAAGTAGCCATACTAATTCACTCTTTCGAGTTTGAGAACGAGATCAAGATCGATGTTTCAGTTAGCATAAATACGAGTGTACTGGTGTCGAGAGATCTCTCGGTCTCATTGTATTACGCGACAGTGCCGTACATACTTAATTTCTGCATGTTAGGGGAGGCCATCACTTTCATTAAAGAGCCACGATGGGCTTCACTATTATATGAATTTAAGATCAATTAGGTGTAAAGTAGTCACAATATTCCAGTGTGTATGTTCATGAGGCTTATTCACTGCTAATATTAATGATTGTATTCACCGTGGGCTCAGTTTTTATATTCTTCACATTCACCACAGTCAATCATAGGATGCTGTTGTATGTAGCACTCAATTTTTGAATATCAGTTCTGAAGTTAATGGAGGAAGAGTGAGACTTGATTTCAATCATTTCTAAAATGAGTCGTTTCTTTAACAATTCCTCATTGCCTAGGATTTTAACATCATCGAAGTTGAATTTGTGTTTTGTCTGAATGCTGTGTAATGCTAATGCAGTGTGAGATGCATCTGTGTGTTTTATGCTATTCTGGTGTTCACTCATTCTCATTTTTAGGTATCTTTTGTTTGTCCAATGTACACTGCGTTGCAGTCAGAACATTCTATTTTGTACACCACATTGGCTCTATTCATTAACTCAATTTTGTCTTTGGTAGTTCCCGTTATCAGTGCAATATTGTGTTTGTTATTCGTCACAAGTGTTATATTGTATTGTTGTAGAAGACGTACTAGTTCGTAGTGAATATTTTGAGTATAAGGTAGGTTTATTAATCTCGACGAGTCAAAGCTGCTAGCGGTTTGTCGATCAGCTGCTAGTTCTCGTAGTCGTCGTTGAATGATTCGATCAGTGAAACTCTCAGGGTAACAATTTCGTATCATGGTCGTTCTAATGAGTGACAAGTTGCCATGGTGGAATGATTTATGGGCTAATCTAATTGCTCGGTCAACTAGCATAATGATGATTCCCTTCTTTTGGCTTAGAGGATGATGTGAGAAGTAGTTAATGTACCTGCCGGACCAAGTCGGTTTTCTATACCAATTAGTGATAATGTTGTTATTGTTTCTAATTAAAAGGAGATCTAAAAACGGTATTTTATTGTGTAGTTCTATTTCACTTGTGAACTTAAGTTTAGTGTGGTATGCGTTAAAGATGTCCAACGTCGTATCGATTTCATTCGAAGGAAGAGTTAAGATTAAGTCATCAACGTATCGTTTGTAAAGCGGTAGCGTAAATTTCAATTTTTGCAGGCAATTCATTTCAAGGTCGGTCATCACTAAGTTCGAGAGTATTGGGGCTAAAGGAGATCCCATAGGGAGACCAAATATCTGTTGGTAAATTGTATTTTGGAAAGTAAAATATGTTGAGGACATGATAAATTCAATTGACTTTATAAGTTCATCTAACGGAAATTGTTCCGTAAATAATGTAGATCTGTTTCTGAGGCTCTGAATTACTAATTCAAGTGGAATATTTGTGTATAGGGAAACAACATCAAACGAGACTAATCTGTAATTATCCGGTATTGTGATATTCGAGACCAATATTTGTAGTGAAAAACTGTCTTTTATGTAGGAATCAGTAGTATTTATTATTTTCGATAGTTTTTCTTGAATGAAATAGGCTAATTTGTGCGTGGGACAGTTAATAGATGACACAATAGGGCGCAATGGGTAATTATTTTTGTGAATTTTTGGGAGGCAATAGAGACGAGACAGAGTGCAATTTTCTGCTTTTAAGTGTTTTTGTGTCATTTCATCAATAATCCGTAGTGCTCTCCATCTAGTCAAAATTTTATTCACTCCTTTCTGAAGACTGGTAATTGGATTCCTGTTTGCGAGTTTATAGTTTGTAGTGTCAGCGAGGAGATTTAAAGTTTTAGTGACGTAATCAGATCTATTGAGAATCACCGTAGTATTCCCTTTATCAGCTCGTGTTATTAGTATTTGAGGGTTTCTTCGAAGAAAAGCCACTGTGTCAAGAATCACTTTTTTTGTAGTGTTGCAGTTAATAGGTCTATTCATTTTATTAATGATACTCGTGAACTTTGTCCTAATCTCATTGTGTATTTGTTGTTCCAATAAGTAACTAATTTTGTGTTCGAATTCAGTTATGGAGCGGTGAATATAAGATTTTGTGTCTGATCGTTTCAAGTAAGGGAAACAGAATTTATTTCCCAGCGATAGGAAGGTTAATATATGTGGTGGAATAGTAGTATCAGATAAGTTCTTAAGCCAATCATTGTTCATATTATTAATCTTGCCCAACTCTAAGTTCATCAGGGGATCAAGCCTTTCGAAGTTTTGTGAGATCTCAGTGACTGCCTGTGGTCGAGGATTCATATTCAATGTGTGAAAAAAATTATTATGTGTGGTTTCTGTGCAGTTTCGATGGATAGTGACAGTATCATTGCCTCGATTAATTAACTGTTGCGAGGAAATGGCGTTTAGAAAGTCATTCTGGTTAAAAATGTGATCATGAATGCGGTGTGTTCGTTGCAGTCTAAGGAAATGTAATTTCCTACGATGCTTGTCATATAATTGTTTTGATAATCTATTAAGTCTCATATGTTCTAATTCAAAGAACTTTTTGTGTGTGTTTTCAGGAGTAAGTTTGATCATTAAAACGTCTTTGTCAATAAGTCTCTTAACATTCCTGATTCTGTAATTAATATCATCAATCTCTAAGTTCAGAATTGATTTGTACGTTTTGTGTAGGATTTTTTTAAAAAGCCATTTTCCTTTGTTATTTCTAATGGAGATGTTGTTGATATTTTGAGTAGAGATATGTTTCGGTATCAGACCTTCTCTTCTACATTTTAGTAAGAAGCGCAGTTGTTCATGCAGCCGTGTTTTTGTTGTTGCGTTGCGTGTCCAATTCTTGAAGGCAATCCACGCGATGTAACCATAGATGTGTAGGATGTCGTTAAAAAATGATTTCATCGTCTATTTTATAGCCAATCGTTTATGGTTGATAAATTTCGTGTGTGACCGTGCAGATGGTTGTAGTTAGTCGTTTCGGCTCAATATCGGTCCAAGATTTTCAGCGGTAAAAGAAAAACAAACCAACGTTTTACGTTTCGATCCTCTGTTCGGATCCTCTTCAGAAATAATGATTTTATTGCATTTTTTTTTTTTTTTTTTTTTTTTTACTTAAATTTATCCTTAGCAACATTTAATCTAATTTCTGCTTGATACAAGAACATCTAATATCCCAATCAATGTTCTGTGGAAATGCATACTAAAGGGATTGTCGATTAGACATTCATTCATTTTATTGCAAAAACTCTCAATCTCCAAGCATCTAACAACCTCTCCCCTTCTCCAGGTCAATAGCATCATGAATACTTTACGCAGTAATGCAAAGTATCCTTCATCTCTAGAATTGCCAATAGCACCCATTATCACACCTTCTGTGTACCGCTCAGCTATCCATTGCCCATGTTGCTCCAAAAATCCAAGGATTCTGGCTTGCATATCATCATTGGTTGGGACATTTGGGTCTTCAAGGGTTAGCACTCCAAGGAGGTTGGTTGGGACAAACAATGAATTGTTTATAAACATTAGATAAGAAGCGTCTTCCTTCATTACAGCATTTTGTCTTACTACATAGATTACATCCTTATTGTACCAGACTTCCCAGTGTGGGTGTTGCGCTGTGAAATATCTGTTTATTTGATCATTAGCCAGAGTCTCAATGATTAAGAGGTTCGTACGATCTGTAGCCGATCGAGCATGATGTGGGCCCCTCACACATATACCGCTGATGAATCTTTGTTTGTTGGGTATTTGACCTCCATCCGTATCAGCTTCTACTGTTCTGGGGCTATATATGGGGAACATTGCAATTCTGTTATGCGTGCTTTTCCCATTTCTTTTGTCATGCTGTAAGTAAGCTCCTCCTAGTCGTGAATAAAACCCAGCCATCCGTGATGCATATGTGGCAGTGTTTGTGGCCAACAATTCATCAAGTAGCTTCTCCATCGCTTTCTTACAAATCTTTGCCATAGGATGGTCTGTTGGTATAAGGTCGTCATATAATTCACGGTATGGTACTCCTGGAAGACTTGACCTCTGAGATCCTCTTGCAATCACTGTGTCAAACCAAATGGGATACTTGAGGGGCTCAAGAGGCTTGTACTCGGGCTGAACGGTTTCTTCACATTCAGCGTCATGTGAACGTTTTTTCATCCCAATTCCAAGGCTTTCAGACAGGAGATCCCATTCCATTTTATTGTCACTAATGAAAGTATGTTTTCTGTTTGATACCCAAGCTTCTCTGACATCATTGAGCACACCTTTCCCAACTCGCATTTGAATGTCATCAGGTATGCTTTCAAGGAATTCATCAACCATTTCTGCATCGAAGAACTTATTAGAAATCTTTGATGTGACAAGCCCCTCCGGGAGAAGTTTACCTTTCCAGAAACAGGTCTTAGACCTTTCAGGCTCATCGAGGTGTGACAACAAGTTCCTCAGAATGGATGGTTCCACAATTTTAGGTGCTTTCTCAACTACTAACAGGTTTTCCATTTAGGACTCTAAATCAATTTCCTTAGGCCACCAATCCTCTTTCCACATCGACACAATTGATTCCAAAAATGGGCTTACAAAGATGGACCCCATTATGTCGAACTCGTCTTGCATTTGTGTCTCTATAATGCCTAATGTTCTCATTTCCATGTTCCTTGTAGTGAGAAATCTGCGTACTTTTTCCTCCCCAATTAGCTTGCCAGGGTGGTTGACCCATTTAATTTCCGTAGTTTCTGGATGTATAACAACCATAGCCGTTCTACGTTTATATCCCATGCACTTTTGGTTATATTTGTCCAAGCAACTAGAGAAACCTCTGCTCACCTTCACTTCTATGTACTTTTTTACGTACAAATTAATTCTGAACTTAGAGATTGATGATATTAATTACAGAATCAGGAATGTTAAGAGACTTATTGACAAAGACGTTTTAATGATCAAACTTACTCCTGAAAACACACACAAAAAGTTCTTTGAATTAGAACATATGAGACTTAATAGATTATCAAAACAATTATATGACAAGCATCGTAGGAAATTACATTTCCTTAGACTGCAACGAACACACCGCATTCATGATCACATTTTTAACCAGAATGACTTTCTAAACGCCATTTCCTCGCAACAGTTAATTAATCGAGGCAATGATACTGTCACTATCCATCGAAACTGCACAGAAACCACACATAATAATTTTTTTCACACATTGAATATGAATCCTCGACCACAGGCAGTCACTGAGATCTCACAAAACTTCGAAAGGCTTGATCCCCTGATGAACTTAGAGTTGGGCAAGATTAATAATATGAACAATGATTGGCTTAAGAACTTATCTGATACTACTATTCCACCACATATATTAACCTTCCTATCGCTGGGAAATAAATTCTGTTTCCCTTACTTGAAACGATCAGACACAAAATCTTATATTCACCGCTCCATAACTGAATTCGAATACAAAATTAGTTACTTATTGGAACAACAAATACACAATGAGATTAGGACAAAGTTCACGAGTATCATTAATAAAATGAATAGACCTATTAACTGCAACACTACAAAAAAAGTGATTCTTGACACAGTGGCTTTTCTTCGAAGAAACCCTCAAATACTAATAACACGAGCTGATAAAGGGAATACTACGGTGATTCTCAACAGATCTGATTACGTCACTAAAACTTTAAATCTCCTCGCTGACACTACAACCTATAAACTCGCAAACAGGAATCCAATTACCAGTCTTCAGAAAGGAGTGAATAAAATTTTGACTAGATGGAGAGCACTACGGATTATTGATGAAATGACACAAAAACACTTAAAAGCAGAAAATTGCACTCTGTCTCGTCTCTATTGCCTCCCAAAAATTCACAAAAATAATTACCCATTGCGCCCTATTGTGTCATCTATTAACTGTCCCACGCACAAATTAGCCTATTTCATTCAAGAAAAACTATCGAAAATAATAAATACTACTGATTCCTACATAAAAGACAGTTTTTCACTACAAAAATTGGTCTCGAATATCACAATACCGGATAATTACAGATTAGTCTCGTTTGATGTTGTTTCCCTATACACAAATATTCCACTTGAATTAGTAATTCAGAGCCTCAGAAACAGATCTACATTATTTACGGAACAATTTCCGTTAGATGAACTTATAAAGTCAATTGAATTTATCATGTCCTCAACATATTTTACTTTCCAAAATACAATTTACCAACAGATATTTGGTCTCCCTATGGGATCTCCTTTAGCCCCAATACTCTCGAACTTAGTGATGACCGACCTTGAAATGAATTGCCTGCAAAAATTGAAATTTACGCTACCGCTTTACAAACGATACGTTGATGACTTAATCTTAACTCTTCCTTCGAATGAAATCGATACGACGTTGGACATCTTTAACGCATACCACACTAAACTTAAGTTCACAAGTGAAATAGAACTACACAATAAAATACCGTTTTTAGATCTCCTTTTAATTAGAAACAATAACAACATTATCACTAATTGGTATAGAAAACCGACTTGGTCCGGCAGGTACATTAACTACTTCTCACATCATCCTCTAAGCCAAAAGAAGGGAATCATCATTATGCTAGTTGACCGAGCAATTAGATTAGCCCATAAATCATTCCACCATGGCAACTTGTCACTCATTAGAACGACCATGATACGAAATTGTTACCCTGAGAGTTTCACTGATCGAATCATTCAACGACGACTACGAGAACTAGCAGCTGATCGACAAACCGCTAGCAGCTTTGACTCGTCGAGATTAATAAACCTACCTTATACTCAAAATATTCACTACGAACTAGTACGTCTTCTACAACAATACAATATAACACTTGTGACGAATAACAAACACAATATTGCACTGATAACGGGAACTACCAAAGACAAAATTGAGTTAATGAATAGAGCCAATGTGGTGTACAAAATAGAATGTTCTGACTGCAACGCAGTGTACATCGGACAAACAAAAGATACCTAAAAATGAGAATGAGTGAACACCAGAATAGCATAAAACACACAGATGCATCTCACACTGCATTAGCATTACACAGCATTCAGACAAAACACAAATTCAACTTCGATGATGTTAAAATCCTAGGCAATGAGGAATTGTTAAAGAAACGACTCATTTTAGAAATGATTGAAATCAAGTCTCACTCTTCCTCCATTAACTTCAGAACTGATATTCAAAAATTGAGTGCTACATACAACAGCATCCTATGATTGACTGTGGTGAATGTGAAGAATATAAAAACTGAGCCCACGGTGAATACAATCATTAATATTAGCAGTGAATAAGCCTCATGAACATACACACTGGAATATTGTGACTACTTTACACCTAATTGATCTTAAATTCATATAATAGTGAAGCCCATCGTGGCTCTTTAATGAAAGTGATGGCCTCCCCTAACATGCAGAAATTAAGTATGTACGGCACTGTCGCGTAATACAATGAGACCGAGAGATCTCTCGACACCAGTACACTCGTATTTATGCTAACTGAAACATCGATCTTGATCTCGTTCTCAAACTCGAAAGAGTGAATTAGTATGGCTACTTATTGAATGTCGAACAATTAAATTACCACCCGTGAATTGACACAGGTAATTACTCGAATTTCTCTTGTGTGTTCTATTAATTAAGGTGTTACTCAACTTTTTATGTGAAATTTACAGATGATATCTAACAGACGATCAACTGTTAGATTTCAATCGCACATGTGCTCGAACACACAAAATGGATGAACTGAGAAATTCTCCATGTTCAATACTGTAGAAATTCACTCGCGCCTGTCATACATATTTCCCAAACAATTTATGACGAGAGAAATACATTTTTGATTTATATCTTAGTGACATATGAAGGTACGTCTATTCCCTAGTACTTAACCTATAAAATTGGTCAAAAATCTTTGTCCATGCGATGTATTTTAACTAATTGTTACACGGAACATCATTATAATTATCCTAATGTGACTATTTTAGCTGCAATAAAATCATTATTTCTGAAGAGGATCCGAACAGAGGATCGAAACGTAAAACGTTGGTTTGTTTTTCTTTTACCGCTGAAAATCTTGGACCGATATTGAGCCGAAACGACTAACTACAACCATCTGCACGGTCACACACGAAATTTATCAACCGTCGACATTAATAGTCTGTGTTTACTCGGTCTCGGTCCATTTGTGTTTGCCATCAGGCGACTCAAGCTGCTACCCTTTCAGCCGCCCTTTCGGCCGTCTGTTTTATGTGAGGCCAGAAGGTCATCTTCGTATCCAGGGTGACCCCTAAGTACTTGATTTCCCCCCTGGTCGTCGTCATTTGTGTCCCAACTGTCATAGAAATGATCGTCGGTATCCGTTTCTTCGACAAAATCATCAATTCCGTTTTGTGTGTAGCCAGTCGGAGGCTGTGGTCCGTCATCCATCCTTCTACCCGTCTCATCACCTGGTTTAGTCGAAGCTGGGCCAGAGATGTATTGCTTTCGACGATCACGGCCGCCAAGTCGTCAGCGTAAGCGACCAAGAAAGTCCCCGGCGGCATCTCCAGCCGCAGCAGGCTGTCATACATTCCGTTCCAAAAGTCCAGTCCCAGTATTGATCCTTGGGCGAACCCCGCCGTGGTCCTCCGGGTCCTAAGTCCTTTTATTGTTTCGTATATGAGCCGTCTGTCTCGTAGGTAGTCGGTCATCACTCTCATCAGATACTTCGGTACCGTGAAGTCTCCTTTGAGAGCTTTTAGGATGGCAGTCCACCTTGCCGAGTTAACGGCATTTTGTACGTCCAGTGTCACCAGTAGTACGATCGAGCGAGCCCCGTGACATTGGCCTTCAAGCTGGCTGAAGTCCGCCACTACGTCTTGTATCGCGCCGATCGTCGATCGTCCTTTTCGAAAGCCGTACTGTCTGTCCGATAGTCCTCCAGCTTCTGCGATTGCACTCGTCAGTCTCGGTCTCAGTAGCTGTTCATACAGCTTTCCTGTCGTGTCAAGTAGGCTAAGCGGGCGATAGCCCGATGGCGAGTGAGGGTCCCCCTTTCCTTTAGGAATGTCGCGTGATGTGTAACAACCTTAAATCTAATAAAAGGACAATCAATCACCATTTAGAAATGGGGAAAAACAACAAACCCAACAAAATAAAAAAACTAGCTGAACCAAGTAAAAATGAAGAATGCAATACAAGCTCAACTAACGTTGAACTCGCAAAAAATCAGTCGGAAATTCTAAACGAACTAGATAGAACAGTAGAAACTCTTGAGACTGCAATTAACAAAGGAATCTCGCCAAGGAGCAAGAGCCCCCTACAAATAAACCAACTACTCCAAACAAAGACAATAAAAATATTTCCCCGATTGTGATACAATTAAGTAACACAGATATCAACTTTAAAACAACAATTCTAAGTGAATTAAGATGCAATCACAAAGGCGCCAGGCTCTCCTTTTCTAACGTTGCTATAACAATTAAGCCTTACACCTGGGAACAACACGAAAACTTAATCAAAAGTTTTATAAATAAAAAAAATGTAATTTTCATACCCACGCAAATAAAAGTCAAAAAGACAAAAAATACGTCCTCAAAGGTCTACCAAAAATAGATCTAAATGAAATAAAATTAGATATTGAAACGCACGACTTAAAATATAATATCAAGCTTATCAATATAATATCTGCGCTCAAACAAGCTAAGGACAAGGATACACTAAATCCTTTCTACTTAATTTCATTCAGTCCAACAGAGGATATCTCCACCATTAAAAATATCCAATACGTCTGCTCAGTCAAAGTAAAATGGGACACGTACAAAAACAAAAGAAAAATTACACAGTCGCTGCCAAAAATTCGGCCATGGCACTCAATCGTGTTACAGCGAACCTAAATGTGTGAAGTGCGACAAACCACACCTAACAATAAATTGTGACTCCAACACTAGTGACAACCCTAAGTGCACTAACTGCAAAGACAACCATACGGCCAACGCATCTATATTCCCAATATATCTAGAGAAATTGGAACAAATAAATAAAAAAGACAAGATAATATACAAAAACTTACAAGGAAATAACAAAATTTATCACTAATAAAATTGGAAGAATTTCCAATTCTAAACAAAGCGAGCACACGCACTCAGTTACCCAGAAACTACATTCCAACTCCAAACATAAACACATCTAATAATCACACACCGCCGTACATCGAATCTCTAAAGCGAGGACAACACAAAAACCAACAACATCAACAGCAGGACAACCGAATAGACCCATCCAAATCATCTAGAAGACACCATTCAATCATCGAAGACGACATACAGCCATCACGCGAACTGTATTCTAATGTAAGCAAAAACAGAAATACGAACACAAACACTAGGACAGATGAACCCGCAAAAATCGTAACACTTCCGAACAATATAACACCTTCACTAGGGTGTTAGAAGAAATGAGAAAAATTCCAAGAGCTATGCAATCTAAACAAAATGCTAAAAATGTTAATGGAATTAAATAGAGAATTAAAAGATTGTAAAGATCATATTTCCAAATACAACGCATTATACACAGTTGTACTTAAAAATGCTCTCTAGTCAAAACAATATAAAAATAATAAATTGGAATGCAAATAGCATCAAACCTAAATTCCTGTCATTCTTGAGGCATATGATGCTGATCTTGTCCTTAATACTAGATTCAGTAGGTTGGACATTGCGTTATTCAACACTTCCACAATTATCAGGTTGGTCCTATCTGTTGCAGCTCTGGCATGGTGCGGTCCTCTGATGCAGATCCCACTAACATATCGGGCCTTGACGTTCCCACTCAGGGTTTTTGTACAATATATGGGCATGAAAGCTATTTTGTGATGGGTACTTTTGTTTGTCTTCCGGTCATGCACTAGGTAGGCGCCTCCTAACCTTGCGTAAAATCCTGTCATTCTTGAGGCATATGATGCTGATCTTGTCCTTAATACTAGATTCAGTAGGTTGGACATTGTGTTATTCAACACTTCCACAATTATCAGGTTGGTCCTATCTGTTGCAGCTCTGGCATGGTGCGGTCCTCTGATGCAGATCCCACTAACCTAAATTTACTGAATTCATCAATTTCATACATAAATATGATGCAGATATAATCACCGTAACAGAAACTAAACTAAAACCAAACATAAACTGTAACATTACAGGCTACGACTGCTACAGAAAAGACAACTCAACCAGTCACCCTTCAGAGGGCGTAGCTATTTACTGTAAAAACAATATTCAAAGTACATTCATAGACTATGATACCAAATCCATACAAACAATCGCAATCAGACTTATAGACAATTTAACTATAGTAGCAACATACGCTACTCCATCAATCGATCATAAAGATTTGGATAAAATATTTAGTAGCTCAAATAAAGTACTACTCTCTGGTGACTTAAATGCAAAGCATAACAATTGGAACTGCACTAATAGCAATGCCAAAGGGAAAATGATAAACAACTATGCAATAAAAAATAATCTTGTGATCGAAGCACCCAATGAGTACACTTTGTATCCTTATAACGGAGCTCCCTCCTCAACGGTTGACTTAACTGTAAACAAAAATGTACCAAATGTAATAAAAATGAGTTAAACTCTGATCTCAAACTGGTCCTAGTTGAACTAGGACAAGGAATGCATTATGGATATAGAAATAAAAATAAATTCCTAAACTACAAAAAAGCCGACTCGATTAAATTCAGGAAAATGATAACCGAAAATATTAACAAAAATAACTGCCATACACATATAGTTGACATAGATACTAGCGTCAATAAACTAACTAGATATATCCAAATGGCTATGAAAACAACCATACCAAAAAGTAACACAAATACTCAAAGACAAGAACTACTACCAAGCATCAAAACCCTAATGAACGTTGGAAACAGAATAAGAAGAATATACCAACTGTTTGTTGTGCGCGGCTACGGTGCGACACGACTTGAAATGCGTGTCAGCCAGGGTCGTAAATCCTGACACCAAATTGTTAAACAAAATTTGACACCGTTGCTTTTTTAATTTTCACACCCTGCACCGCAAATTAATGGGATGAGAGTCGTTATTAGTGATTACCCAAATTATATAAGTTGAACAATATTTAATCACTATAAAGAAAACTTGATTTTACAGAATTTAACAGTCTAATAAGATGAATACAAATTTGTTATGTTTGGCCACCAGAGTTTTGGTTCAAGTAATTACGAGTCTTATTTCGAGTGAATCTTTGGATTTCGGAAGAACTGTTCCGGATGGAGTTGGACTCGTAACTGCCTACAAAAATTGAATTTGGAGAAGCAGCGTTTGATGAATTGCGTAGGCGGGTCATAAGGAGTAATTCTCATTGGTTGAAAAATGTTTTAGACAAACTCTAAGTTAGGAGATGGTGAGGTAAAAAGTTTGTTACAAAGGAGCGAAAAGGTACTGCCGATGACCGCTCGAGCGCACGTGCATACAATCATGTCATAAAAATGAACTGCGCGACGCTTTCGGTCGGTCCGATGAAGGATTAACTCTTTACAAAAATTAAAATGTGCGTTGCAGCTGACGAATAGTATACAAGAGAAGCTATTGGAAGTTGACTGACATGTGCAGGGTTTTTACGTGCACTAAATGATTGGAAAAAACTCTGGCAGTCGACGAAGTAAAAATTTGAGAATTGCCTTATTGAACTTCTAAAGGACTACCCTGCTTCTCACAATATGATAATCGAAAAAGAATATTCTTTTGTCCTTAAAATATACCGTTCCGTGCGTAGCTCTAAACAATGTACGAATAAAGAAATTTGACTACGCGACGGAACACCAACAAACCAGACATGATGGAACCTGCATACTCTTTAAACAGTTAGCAGAAAAAGTTAAAAAAGAAATAAGAGAATATAACAACAAAACATGCGAAACCAAAATCGAAAAATTAACAACAAAAAATAACTCCCTCTGGCACATGACCAAAGCCTTAGCTAAAAGAAGGGAAAAGAATCTCCCAGCCCTTATTACACTCTACGGTCTAAAAGTTACACATAAACAAAAACTAGAAATCCTTGTTGATAGTTTCTGCAATATCCACAAACTAACAAAATACATGAGCGACCAAGAAACAAATATCGATATTAACACCCAATACAACTGTATTAAGGTAAAAAAAAGTAGACTATGTACAAGTTAAGCGCACTAATACGAGTAATAGAGAAATCAAATATTTTATCAATAATGCCAAACCTAGGAAAGCCCCAGGCCCGGACAATATACAAAATATTATATTAAAAAACTTACCCGGCTCAGCTATCACAATGCTAACTAACACCTTTAACAAATGTCTAGACACTAGTTTGTTTCCAACGGCGTGGAAACACGCAAATGTACTTGCAATACATAAACCGGGTAAAAAAGCTAATCTTCCAGAGAGCTACAGACCAATAAGTCTACTCTCCACAATTGCAAAATTACTAGAAAGAATTATACTAAGAAGAATCCAAACATTTGAAGCCCAAAATAACATTATTATAAAAGAACAATTCGGTTTTAGAATACGGCATAGTAGAGTCTACCAATTAGCCAGAATAACCGGACATATCTCTAAGAATTTCAACCTAAATAAATCTACAGTAGCAATCTTGCTGGACATCGAAAAAGCTTTCGATACCGTCTGGCAAGAAGCCCTGGTAGTAAAGCAAGAAAAACAAAAGTTCCCAATTTATATAGTAAAAATCATCTAAACTACCTCTCGGATAGAACTTCTACAGTAATGGATAAACAAACTGTTTCAAGTATCAAAACCATAGAGGCTGGGCCCCCCCTGGGCTCTATATTAGGACCAGTCCTTTTTCTTTATTACATTAACGATTTACCAAAAACTCAAGAAACCAACATCGCAATCTACGCGGATGATACCGCAATATTTTTTAGTTCTTGGAAGATAAAACACGCTCAAGATAAAGTTATCAAACACACAGAAAAAATTATTAACTATTTCAACAAGTGGAAAATTAAGCTTAATAATACTAAAACCGAATTAATTTATTTCACAAAGAAAAGAAAGGCTGAATCAATCCCAAAATGTATAATTAAAGAGATGCATATCAAACCCACTAAGGCAGTAAAGTACCTAGGAATGATCCTAGACGACAAACTCACATACACAACAAATTTTAAATATAGAAGAGAAAAGGCAAGCAATATTAGATCTAGTTTATACCATCTCCTCTGCCATAATAGCCCCTTAAAACTAAAATATAAAATAATCATTGTCAATGCGATTATCATACCCATACTTACATATGCTGATTCAATATGGAGTAATACTGCTAAAAGTAACTTAAATTACCTAGAGAGCTTCCTAAACAAGACAATAAGAATGATTTCAAAATCTAAGCCAAACATCTCTAACATAAAAATTAGAAAAACAGTAAAAATCAAGTGGCTCAAAGAAATAATTCGCAATCTCACGAACAAATTATAGATAATGACCTGCTCAATGAATTCAAAATAAAAAATCTCGAACACCTAAACTTTAGAATAAAATACAAATTACCACAACATATCTTGATGAAATGACAACTTTCATAACTAAACTAAGTCAAATAAAATTATAAGATAAACAAAAACTAAGATTGTAAAGAACTAAACTCTGTGATACTACCTACCTTCTTTCTTCAACAGAAAAATAAATAGGGTTTTTATAAAAAAATTTACGTAATACTAAAATAAAAAATGAAGCGAATATATGAGATCTATAATTATTGTTGAAAAGGGTTTGTGCGAATCCGCTTTTAAGAGTCCGTCGGGAGAAGACGGCGATTGGCCGAGCGAGGCCGAATAGACAAGACGCGCGAGGCGAACCAAGTCTCGTGCGGGAGTGCGTGTGGGCGCGAGCTCACGCGTTAAGTCGAGAACAATTATTCGTTGAGGAAAGTCGAGTTACAACTAAGAGATCTAGTCGGCGAAAAAAAAAAATATATCGTGAAAGCGACTCTCTTCGCTCGTAGAAATTATTGCGTAATTTTATTGTATCTCTAGCACACGAGTGCTTGAATACATTTCTTTGGCGAGTCGGCGAAAGCCTGCCCGTCTGTGATAAATAGAATAAAAGACACAAAGATTTTTTTTTTACGTGCCAGCATTACTTATTCAACCAGACCTCGAATTCCCAATCCCATCCACAGATCTCTCTCGCACTATTGTTTTATTCAATAATTATAAATAGGTTAGTTAGTATAATATAGCAATATAATACAGGTATAACCTCTCTTTGTACAAATAAATGTATGTATGTATATATGCTCACAAATCTGAAAAATAAAATATTCTTTAAATCGTAAATCGTAAATGAGTATGGCACATTGTTATATATGCTGATGACGATTTTGTACTAAAGTAGCTTCCTTAAGGAAGTTGACTCGTTACATAAAAATAGAGAGATTTTAATGAAATTTGGCAAGCAATTACATCTTCATGAAAAAAAAATGCTTACCAAATTACAATAGATTTAGGAGAATCGTTTAGAAGTTATTCAATTTCCAATTTAACACGTGTTCTTATGAGGTTACTTCAAATTTCATAGTATCGCAACAGAAGAATGCAAGATTTATGTGGATGCAACAGAAAGAATTGAATAAAAGTTGGACGATCAACTCGTAAGTTGTTAAAGATGATGTGTGCCAAATTTCAAAAAGATTAAGAGTCGCAATTTTATTGAAAAAATTATTAAAGTATCGAGAACCATCGATCTGTCGAGTAAGCGGCAACGGTAATGGCAACGTCATATGGAAGAATTAGCACGGGAGAATCTGAATATTTGAAATTAAGGATATCCATAAATCTAATTTCGTTGCTACAAATTATATTTGGGATCTGATTCATATTGAGCTAAATTTCAAAATAATAAGTTTGTGAAAACACATATTTTCGAAAAAAAAAACATGACACTTTTTATTTAGAACATCGATATGTGTTATGAATATACGATTATATACAGGAAATTAGAGAGGCAGTGGCACAGGGGTTAGCGTTCTCGGCTCTCAACTCGAGGGTCTCGGGTTCGATTCCCCGCCGGCACCAATAGAATTTTTCTATGTGTTTATTCTGTGCTCTCGGTGGTTCGGAACCCACCTAAAAACTGTAGGTCCAACGAAGTGGTTGATGGTGGAAATGAGGATCGCGGTGATTGTAAGAGAGGAGGAATGTAAAAACCCGCAAGGGTATACATTGGAATAAGAAAGACAACAACTACTACAGGAAATTGAAATACAAACAAATTGTTTTATTTACTTATTTTTTTTTAATCAAATACGCGTACTATTTTTATTAAAAGAAACAATATCAATTTTTCATATAAACAATGTTTAAAAATAAAAAATAAACCAAGTATTATTGAAACGAACAAAAATTATTTTTATGTTAATTTTGGTATACTTGCATGCTTATAACAACGGCAACTCTAAAAAACATTGTATTTTCAATGGCATTTTTTCGATTTCATTATCGAAGAGAACATTTATGGCAGATTAATATTATTTGCTGCGTATGCTTGTGGATGCATATCACATTTAATATTTGTAGCAATAATTTGTTTTTCATTAATAAAATATAAAAATAAAAATACATAAAGAGTATTTTAAACGAACAAAGATAATATCCTTTTAATAAATCTTTGGTAAAGTTGCATTCTCACGTTGACGACAACTTTATAAAATTTTAATTTGCGATAATCCTTTTTTGGATTTCGTTACCGAAGAAAGGAGCTCTCGCAGTCCGATAATATTATTTGCTGTGTACGCTTGTGAAATCATATCACATGAGATTTACGCAGCAATAATTTTTCATGCTAAGTGAAATAGAATCACCAAACGCACTGAATTTGTTCAATTCACCAGGAATTCTTTTTTCTTCATCCTGTTTTTTCAAGTTTTCCTCCCAACTTGAGCATTGTGCGGTAATATCTTCGTCTGTGATATTCAGTTTTATAAGAATTTGCCGTAACATTTCAACATCATTAATGGCATTGTGCACCCCAACATTGCTTATGTTCAAAGAACTCGTTAGTCCTACGATCGAATTTTCTCATTTACGTTTTTTCCCATTTTTTTTTCTTACAATAGGTAAGGTATCACAGAATCCATGGATCACAAATCGGAAATGATCACTCATCTTCGTGGCTTCGATGGAGCGTAGCAAATGACCTTTGTCAAAATTGTAATTGTGTGCCGTTAATATGCATTTTTTTATTTATTTCGACTAGCAAATAATACAATTTCTTTAGACCTGAATGAAGCGAAATCGAGTTGACGCGAACATCATTCAATAGTAAAGAGCCTTCGTGTGAAGTAATACCGTGAATTGCTGACGCATGTTCGGATATTCGGCGCTCAGGATTGATATAGACGGAGAAAGTGGAATTATCATTGTTGGATATTTGCACGAGGAATGTATTTATCCTTATTCTTTTATATCGTGTGACTGCACGTGTGATGGATAGGAAGTAACGTGAGGTTCTTTATTTCTATTTCGATGCTTTTATTTCGTAAACTCAAAGGACAATTAAATATTAAATGCGTAGAAATTTCACGTCCGCCCCCGGGTCGGTCGCAGGAACTAGTGGTCGAAGAGATAGACGCTGCTCCTCGCGCGCGTCTCGCTGCTCCTCGCGCGCGTCTCGCTGCTCTCTCATTGGCTGATTGGCCCCGGCCAATCAGCGCATCCGTCGTCTCCTATCGCCGATTCCCCTGTATCGCGTGACTCGACGACTCTAACGGCGAATCCGCCTCGAACTACTCCGACAATCATACGTAGCTGCAATCTGAATTATTTCGGCATTTTTACCGAATCCCGTTGTTTCCAAATAAAAAATTATAACAACTAGTGTATCTAGTAGTAGTAGTAGTATCTTCCAATATCCTTATTGCATCGATCTCAGGCATATCTGTTGCTTGTTCGCAATTGTTAAGACCCATATTAGACTGGTAAACTACTCCTTCCGATTGCTGTTTCTTATTTCGAAGTTCGCTTTTTCGTTTTTTTCAAAAAGAAACGGCGTCTTTTGAATGCAGGTTCTTTAGATTTATCTGACCGTGATTTTGTAGTTCTACTGACGCTTTCCACATGTTTCAGCGTATGTTTTCCGGGTGACATTTTTAGTTTTTTGGCTATACAACTGATATATACCTCACCGATGTTTTTTTGGCAGACTGAGTAAGCATAACGAAAGGAAGCAGATTCCGATGTGCTATAACTGCGGGATTTTGTCGCTTTACTAGCCATAGTAGCATTCAAACTTTCATTTGCTTAACTTGAAGCGACCGAAACAAATTTTTGGGCATTATCTGCGAACTTATTGAATAAAACTTTCAAATCTTTCAATAAGGTTTCATCTTTGAAGCCATCGCCTATAATTTTGTATTTATAAGCCGGATTTTTATGATAATCACACCAATCTCAGCAATTAGTACGATTATTAAAACAGTGATCCGGTATGTTTCGAATCGCTGCTGATATTTCTTCAATTAATCCCTGATTTTGTGATAATGCATAGGTGAAACAGCGATGAAGATACTGAATGCTATCTTTTTTTAATTCTTTGTGGCTTGGTTTTAATTTGTAAAGTTCGTTAGTAGACCTTTACTAATATGATTTTTGTCGGAAAACTTTACAATTTCATGATTACTGGCGTGACGAACTGTAGCTACTGTAGACGAGTCTTCATCTCCTATCAATATCCCGATCTCCATGTTAAATTTTTTTACAATCGAGCTATTCGCGGTTACATCGACAGTTGCTGAAGGCTCCATTGCTTCAGCGCTTCCGGCAAAATTTCGTCTACAATCGTGATTTCCGCGGTCATGCCCGAAATCGCATTTTCGGCACATATGTTGTTTTGTATTAAAGTCCAAAACATGACAGTTGATCCGATGGTCTATTGACAAAGTATCGCAAAGTAAATTTTTCCCTCTTAGGCAAATATTTAGACGGGAGGGTTGTAATAGTAGATCTGAATGGAGGATTGATATCGAAACAAAAATGTTGAGAGAGGTAATATTTAGACGACATATTTAATGAAGAGGCCCACAATTTATAACACTCAGATACGAATTTAATAAAGAAGCTGTGAGGGATAGGAAGATCAAACCACAATTCAAAGGATGTTAATCCACAAATGATTTTAACTAGTCGTTTGAGGTCTCGCACACTTGAAGCCTCTTCTATCCAGCAACTGATTTCTAACAGTTCCTTAAAACAAACCGTGCCTGCACAATTAATTTCGGGATCCAATGGAATCATGATGGCAAAGACAATCACAGGTCGTTCCTGTATGATAACCAATCAAAGATCCAAATCTATTAAGGCTATCGTAATTCCTTCCTGCTGCTCTTGTACTCCAACCCAAATCCCAAGAAGCAGCGAAGCGAATGGCAGATTTTCAATGTGGAAAGGATCAGGAATTATGTAATTATGTATTAAATTCAAATGATTGGGTCTGGGGAAGAGTAAAAAATAAAACTAATTGAAATGAAAAATAAAATACGGAAACTGTGTAAAATATGTAAATCTGGGAATCTGTCTTATATGTATTGTAACGGGAGATAGTACATCGACGACAAGCACAGCCGAACAATTAATTAAATATAAAGTCCACGAAACTCCCGGCAGAGGGACAATAAACAAAATCCGCTCTCGCCAACGATGTAGCCGCGAGCAACAAATAAAAGGCCGACGAAACAAACAATTGATACCCTTCTCTTTGGTCAAACTTCGAGAAAGAGTACTCGTCCTCCGAACGCTATAGTAGTACAAGGGTGGGTGACTGTTTGAGGTCCGACATTAAGGGAACCCGGTGGTCTAGCGCACGAAAATGACACCTATTTTTACGATTTTTTTTTGCTATTAAAAATTAAAAAAACGATGTTCTAACTTTTCGAGCTTATTATTACGTTTATTAATCATACAAAACAAATTTTTCTTCATTTTAAAAACAATATTTATTATTATAAAAATGCCGCTAAAGATGACCCTCTCGAAAAATCGGATCCGGACCGCGTAGGTGATTTCGAGACTTCTACTCATCTGAAACAAAAAATCCAAAGACATTCTTAATCAGGAAGAGTGCAGTTATGGTCGGAACTAGAACAAATCGAAAAAATTGAAAATTGACAAAATGGCGGGCGTTGAAAAAAAAGTTCGTAAAATCGGGTTTTTTTCACTAGTTTTTTAGTGTAAACAATAGGAAATTATTAAAATAAAATTATAATTCTAGTTCCGACGATAGCCATACATGTTGTGAACAACATATCCAAATTTCAAGTCATTCGGTTGAATAGTTTTTTTATTTTCACCCCCGCCGTGCCGAAAAAAGTCGTTTCGAGATAAATGAGTTTAAAGTTTGAGGTACAGATATTTTCAAAAATTGAGCAAATTTTGAATACTTACAGTTAATCCGCGATTCCGGCACCATAGAGGATCCCTTCGGAACGTTTGTATTCCTCGATTTCGTCACTCCTTTCATTTTTTCGAGCTGTTCGAGCTTCTTTGGAGTTGTCAGTGCTCCTACGATTAGCGCTCCATACTCGCCGCTCGTCTCGGTTTCGTGCGAGTTGCTCCGCTTGTGGCCCGATTGTTATGCCCATGGTCTCCATTATTTTTAATAGCGATGCAAAGCCCTCGTTGAATATACACGCGGAAAAATAGGTGGCAATTTCCACGATTTTTTTGCCGGCAAACATATGTTTCGGCGCAAGGTGCCACACACAAGCGTTGAAACTTTCGTTGTTGTTCTGCGTATTGCTGCCAATACACCTTTCCAATAAATTTTCGGCGGTCAATTCTTCATAAATTGGTTTTAATATTTCTTGTGCATCATCGTCGAGAGCAGGTGGATGCTTGTAGGTGTCTAAAGTACCTGCAGCCTCACTTTGACGCCACTTGCACCACGATTCGGAACCTGGAAGACAGTACGAGTGTTGCGGATTTTCATCTGTTGAAATTTTGTGATAATATGCGGCCCATATTTCACTTCTCATCCCTTCAGTTGAATCTAAATTACGTCTAACTGCTAGACCGTAATAAGTGGACAGCTCTTGCAATAATTTATTCGTCAATTGTTGACGCTTCGGTGTTTTATCTTTCGGTTTTTTAACTTTCCGCTGTGTTTGTTTTTCCTCTTCTTTTCTTACCAATTTCTTTGTTGCTTTTTTTATTTGTGCATGAAGGGAAGGCTATATATAGATATATAGTATATAGTATATACAGAAGGTATATATTTGCGGAGAAGGGTCGGGACAGCTGCCGCGCTCCGAGTGCTGAACCCGCGTTAGGAGCGCGCGGACCGCTCTCTACCTGGTTAATGGGCTGTAGAAGCTATAATATTGGGAATTTCCGCATGAAAATTTCACAGTATATTTTTAAGATACTATACTTTCGAAATATCGAAAAAAAAAAAATCGATTTTTTGAAATTTTTAGACCAGGAGGTTCCCTTAACACGCACGTGTTACGTCGGATAGGCTCATGTGTTAGTAAGCCCGAGGAAACTATATGCGAGAAGAAGGCGAGGAAATTTAAAAGGCAACAGAACTGACCCGAACAGTCAGCTGTTTCTCCGGCGGCCATCATCGCGGCAATAGAGAGAGAGAGAGGTAGAGAGACGACAACAGCCAGAGGACTTCGTAGGCACCACACACACCAACACACCATCACGGTCTCAACGAGATCCAATACACCAACACACACACACACAAGAGCGTCTCCGATTATCGAGGAGAGATCGAGGCAATAAGAGCGAGAAACGACGCAGCAACGCTGAAGCAAGAGAGAGACGGCCGAACGAACGAGCAGCACGGCGGCGACTGAGTAACTAAAACAACACAGACACACGAGGCAATCGCAAAATAAACACACTACACATACACAAAAGATGAGCTACAGTGCCATTTAAATTCACAATTGTATTTAATCTCACATTTTAAATAAATTCCGTCGATTGTATGCGTGCATTTTACAAAATCTTTTAGCTCCTGCTCGGGTCCTGAACAAAAATAAAACACTGAAACCACAATACGTTTCAGTATATTGTCTTATATATGTTGTTACGCCGTTGGGAGGGGAGTCGGGGAGTTTGGTTGAAGAACACAAAATTAATAATGTAAATAAACTTTTATTATTTAATTTTATTCTCAATGATATGGCGGACTATCTCCGGGGTAAACGCAAAACACAAAAATATATATCACAAAAAAAAACTCTGTATAATCTATTAGCAATCTTTGGACGCCAGTTAATTTTTGAAAACAAAAAAATAACAAAAATAATAATCGAAAAATCTGTAACTGGATTGAAGGGAAGGGCTAGCGTGAAGGTAAGGGAAAGGGTCAAGCAGGAAATGTTCTCAGGGTGAGGTTCGCTGACTCAACGGCCTCTTAATTATTACCACTGGCTGTACTTCGTATTCGCGATCTTGTCTTACTTTTAATAGTAATTCGGTCTGTCGCAGGGAGAGGCGTATGCGGGGAAAAGGGAGTTGTTGTGATTCGGGAGCGGGCTGTGCCGAGGAAGGTGCGACTCGCGCGATCGAATGTTCTCGCTCGTTCGACGGTGGTAGTAGGTAAGGATGGGAGGGGGGTCAGGCGGGAAGGAATGACCGTTACTCGTATTATCTTGATTTCGCGCTTTTAATTCCTCTAATTTTCACAGCCGTCCCACCCGACGTTTCAATAGTTATAAAAACTCTGGCAAAAAAAACAAGGGGTAGACGCACGCAAAGGGGGGCGGGGGGGGGGGGGGGGTACTCCATATAAATCAACGTAAAAAGGGAGGTGGATATTTTTTATATTGTGATGTCGCGAGTTATTTATTAATTTATGTATTGTGATTGGGGCTGCCGACTCGGGTACGGAACGCGGTGATTGAGAAGTAAAACGCGGTAGACACTTAATCGAAAAGCACAAGACTTTATTTTCAGTGTTTCAACGGACAGCGTAACGTTGCTGCTTGGATGATCGGAAAACTACTAACTAGCTAGCCTAAGGAGGGGTTGGTTTTTATAACATTGACTCGTGGGAAAGTCCCGGTTTGGTAGGGAGAGAATTTGGGAGTTAAAACATTCTGGAGGCGGAAATGTCTTGGAAGATTCTAGAAATGGCAGCTGTTTCGGGCTTGAGGCGGGTCAGGCCATAAAGATAGATGTTTTATGGCGGGATCGTGGAAAATGGAAAAGATGTATTTTGGGTCTTTATCGGGAACAGAGATTATTTGTATTTCGAAGGTGAGATGCCCCTGCGATAGTGAGGGTGCAGGTGCAGGAAGTCACGCAGGCAAAAAGGAATGCGAGAGACGCGTGGGAAAGAGAAAAAAAGGTGGATGAAAGTTGACCATCGTCACACCTCCTCCCCTTAATTTAGAAAATCCTTACAAAGTTAAATGGATTTTCTAGGCCTTAATGTATCTGAAATTACTTCTACTGGTACGTCTTACAGAAGGTGAAATTTGGTGTGCGTCTCGAGGGTGGCTTATCTCGGCCAAGGCGAGTAGTTCTTCTTGTGGATACTGTACAGCGTAATTGGCATTATCGGTGTTATTGGTATGAAAACAATTATTATAAACATTGATACGGGGCGAGAAGGTACAAGAAAGAAGTTTGCTTAACAGCTTACCTAGGCAAGCACATAGTCCTATTCTACAGGCTATTACCAAGACGACCACACAGATACACGCATACTCGAAGTATTCTAATCCATCACACGCGGTCTCTAATAATGTTTTGGTTCGTCTGTGCCGTCCGATGTTTTCAGCTTCGTCTGAAATCTCGTCCAATGTCTGTCCCAAGGATTTCAACTGGGTTATGTCAATGTGTGTCGGTCTTCCTAGAGTCGTCTGTGTAATTTTTTCTTCGATTCGGGGTCTAATGATAATGTGGTCTGTTTGACCGAGACAGTTTCCCGATATCGTTTCTTTGTTTGTGCCGTAAAATGTCGTTCGTCGCATTTTGTTGTCGTCGCATAGTACGTGGAGGGTTTCGGGTTCCGGAGATGTCACAATCCAAAAGTTGCCAACTTTTAATTGAATCCATAAGGATTTCGCAAGATTCATGAATAGTACTTGGTAGTGTGAGTCGGATATATCCGATGGTCTCTGCAAAATAATCGCTTCGCAACTATTTGGGTTGTTGATTGCGTAATCGGGATTTCGTCGTTTACAAAGAAGTTACGAACTTAGTTTTTTACATTGCGAGAGTTCGTTCTCGTTACTTAGCGTGAATAAGGTGTTTACACTGTTTACAATGATCATGAAATCGGGAGGATTCAGATAGTAGAATGTACTGCCAGTAGACTTTCGTTGGAGTACTAGGATTAACCTATAAGCATGCAATATGGTTTCTTCTGCAACAGGGCCCTTTAATATAAGAGAAGCGATTGTCGCTGATTATGACGCTGATGTCCCTAATATCTACTATTGAGGCGAAGGCAGACTCTTCTATTGGTACCGGAAGTGCATCACTAGAGACACTTTTTTCTCGGATCTTAAGAAGTGCGTTTATCAAGTCATTAGGTCGAAGGATTTGTGGGTGAACAATAGCCTGTTTACCGTCGTTTACCGCATTTAGGACGTTGTTGAGATTTTCGCTGTATTCATCAATGATGGTCTCCAGTAGTGCCACTTGCCAACTGATAACTAAGTCTCGAGTGTTATTTGTGGTTCGGTAGGCTACGCTAAATAATCCGCCATGCAGGTAATCACTTTCATTCTTTAACGTCTCAATTGCCTTAGTGAAGGTAGAAATTGTTGCTTTTACTATTGTTGTCTGATTACGAACGAGTAAACTTAGTTTCTCATTATCCTGGTGCACCTTGTCTATTTCGGCATTATAATATTCCGCATCGGAGTTTCCTAAAGTGCCGAAAAGGATTTTACTTATGTCGCCAACGAAATTGAATACTTCTCTTTTAACACGGGGGGTGTGAATTATTATCCCCATGAATCGGTCTCTGCGATCTTCTATTCTATGCAATCGTTGTCGGACAGTTTCTGTTGTTATTGATTCTACACATTTCTTCCCGCTTTGCATATTATTACAAGTAATGAGCAGTTTTTCGGCAATAGATAAAAGTTTATCTAGTTGAACGTTGATTTCAGTGAGGTCTATATAGTTCATGACAGTCCAGGTCTTGTGAAACATTACCACGTTCCCCAAATGTTCCAGGTAGATGGCTCCCGTTACTGGTTCCACTTGAAACCGTATGAAGGTTCCGGTGGCTGCGGCTGAAGTTATCAGGAGGAGCAGAGATAGCGGCATGATCTAAACAAACGAGCGGTTAATTCTTGTAATAAGGTTTTAACTTATTTACATGAATGAGTTTCTTTCTGTTTCGACGGAGAATTTCGTAATTGACTTCGGATGTTCAGTCAAGTATGATCGCTAGTCCTTCCCACTTAAGCGCGAGTGGGGATTTATCTCTTTCTTGGGCGACAAGAACTTCGTCACCCACATTGAAGATCGGCGCAGGTCGATGAATCTTAGAATCCTGCGTTGACTTGTAGCGTTCTTTTGCTGCAATGAGGTGGTCACGCCCTTTCTTCAGGATTCGGTCGTGGTCCGCTCGAAGTCCTTCGAAGTATTCATCGATAGTCGTATTAGTACGATGAATTGGAATGCTGCTCGGGATGTTTGGCTTTCGTCCGAACTGCATTTGAAAGGTGTCATTCCGATCCCTTCTTGGTTCGCGGTGTTGTATGCCAAGGAGACGAATTTTAATTTCTTGTCCCAGTCTTCACGGTGATCGTGGATAAGGGATTTTAATTCCTCTTTTAGCGGTCCGTGAGCTCTCTCTAGGCTTACGCTGCTCTGCGGGTGGAAGGTCGTCGTGGTCATGTGAGAAATCTTGAAAAGTTTGTCCATGTGTTTAAAGGTTTGGCTTATAAAATTTCGTCCACCGTCGGTGAGAATCTTCTTCGGTGCTCCATGAATGTAAATGAAGTCCTGTATGAGCGCGTCAATTGTTGCTTTGGAATCCTGCGTCTGAAGCGGAATGAGAGTGATGTATTTTGTGAGCTGATCCTGTACTGAGAGGATGTATTTGTATCCATCGTCAGATTCCGGGATAGGTCCTACGAGATCTAAAGCAATTTTATCGTTTGGTCGCTCCGGTGTGTCGGTAATTATCGCCTCTGCTTGTGGGTGGATGCAAACTAGCTTAGTCCTCTGGCAAGTATCGCATTTTCGGATGAAATCCTCGATGTTCTTTTGCATGTTTGGCCAGGTAGCAACATCCTTGATGCGGTCGAGGGTCTTCGCTATCCCGAAGCGTCCCGTTGCCTTCGTACCGTGGTGTTCTTTTAGGATGCGTAGTCTGTCCTTCTCGGTACCGGGTTCGTACAATTCTCTGTCGTACAGGTACAATGTGAATCGCTCGTTTTTTGATGACGAGACAAAATTTATTATCTGTTTGACTCGGTGTTTCGTGCCCGGGTGAGCTCGCAAATGTTCACAACCCAAATAGATTTTCGTTGGTTTGTTCAATTTCATAAGAGCGGTGCCGATCTGATTGTACCAGTCAATCTCGTCTTCGTCGAAATTGATGTACAGACAATCTGAACCGAAGCTCGGTGAATCCGTAATTTTGAGTGCCAGGGTATCCTTCGGTGGGATATCCTCATTTATTTCCGCAACTGCTGGAATGTTTTTACACAATTCGAAATTCATGTAGAGTGGTGGCTCTTCCTCTACAATTTCATCCCGTGGTGCTTGTGCTGCTTCGTAGTTATCGTTACTGGTATCTTCTACGGTGGCGGCTTCCTCTTGTAACATCCCTTGCTGTCGTCGAGTAGTCACAGCATGGATTCGAGAGAGAGCGTCGGCGTTGGTGTTGAGCGAACCTTTTTTGTAGATAGACTCGTACTCGTACTCTTCCAGCTTTAACCTGAGTCTCATTAGCCGACTGTTTGTAGGAGGATCCGTCGCTTTCAGTATCCAGATGAGGGGCTTATGGTCAGTCACGATTTGGAAATGTTTTCCGTACAGATATTGACGGAAATGTTTTGTTGCCCAGGTAATGGCAAGCATCTCTTTTTCTGTTGTCGAATACCGCTGCTCCGCTTTGTTGAGTGTTCTAGATGCATAGGTTACGGGTCGGTCCTTACCGATCGTCCCTTGCGATAGCACGGCGCCGATGGCAAAATTACTGGCGTCGGTGGTCAATACAAATGGTTTTGAGAAGTCCGGGTATTGTAGCACAGGGGAAGTCGTGAGTGCTGTGCGTAATACGTTAAAAGCTTGCTCCTGCTTCTCCGTCCAGTCCCACGCAACCGTTGTCTTTAGAAGCTCTGTTAGTGGCTTCGCTACTTTACTAAAGTCTTTTTTGAACGTCCTGTAATACCCGGCGAGTCCCAAGAAACGTTTGATCGCTTTGGAATTGTTTGGTCGAGGAAATTCTTGTACTGCTTTAATTTTTGCTGGTTTTGGTTGAACACCGTTTTCAGATATTACGTCACCCAGGAATTCTAATTCAGGGCGGAGAAACTCGCATTTATCCGGCTGAAGTTTCAAATCTACTGCACGTAATTGTTTAAAAACGTCAATCATTTTTTTATTGTGTTCTTCGAGCGTGTTGCCATAAATAATTATGTCGTCGAGGTATACGAAGCATGAATTGCCGATGAGACCTCGCAAAGCGTTGTTCATCATCCTCTGGAACGTTGCCGGTGTATTCTTCAGGCCAAAGGGCATTCTGTTGTAATGATAGTGCCCCGATGGTGTAGAAAATGCCGTTTTTTCTTCATCTCGTTCGTCCATGGCGATTTAATGGAAACCGGAGGCGAGATCGAAAGCGGAGAAGTATTTGGCGCGTCCCAGTTGATCTAATATTTCATCTATGCACGGGAGAGGATATGCGTCATGGGCAGTCTTCTCGTTAAGTTTACGAAAGTCGATGACGATCCTCCCTTTCTTCTTTCCCGATGCATCCGATTTCTTGAGCACAATCCACAGCGGAGCATTGTACGGCGAGTCGCTGGGCTCGATGAGCTTTTGTTGCAGCATGTCATTTACCTGACGTTCAATTTCTTCTTTGTGTACTGGTGGGTACCTGTACTGTTTAACATTGATCGGCAGATCGTCACTTGTGATTATGCGGCGTTTGACCGCCTTTGTGCCCGGTAAAAGATCTCCAGGTAGGGGGAATAACGTCGAGGAAGGAGGAGACGATATCCCATACCTGCTCCGATTGTTCCGGTGGCACGTGTTCTAGCCGCACATTTTCCCGTAATCGGTGTACATGATCAGCTGCGTTCTGGCTTTGAATGTGGTAGTTTTTTTCAACGTCCGACGGTGCGTCTTGGCGCGCCTCCGACGGTGGAGGGGTGAGCTCATCCAGAGCTATTCCACGTAGCAGATTTATTACAAGCCGCTTGGGTTCTTCCGAGTCGTTTATTACGGGCACTCGGGCTTGGTAGTCACTGGCTTCGAAAACGCAAGGTACTACCGATTCAGAATTTTCTTCAGCTGTGATAGCTGGCCCATTTTTTTATATTTGTTAATGTCTGAATCCAACAGACCGATCTAGGTGGAATCGTTACTTCATTATTATCGAAGGCGTATCGCTGACTACCTAGTTCGAGGAATTCTTCTGGCCCAATACCAATGAGTGTTTGGTATTGCTTCATAAATGGGATACCGATGAGCCCGCCTTCCACAAGAGGGAAATCGTCTGGTATCACATGAGAGATCTGTTTTCGGTCTTCGAATTCCTGTTGCGTGATGAATAGCGACTCGTGTTCTTCATTTCCCATCGTGAACTTAGAACGAACGTTTTTATTGAACAGCGCTCCATTCGTTAGCATGCCCTTTTTTAATAAATTTATATATTTAGTTTACGGAACCTGTGTCTAATAGAAATCTTCCGGCTCCGCAGATTCCGCGCATGGGTAATCTGACCACTCGTTTGTCTGATGCGATTGCGTTGACTCCGGGCAATCCTCTTCTGGCACGTGGTTCACTCTCGGCGGGGGGCGAGGTAAAGGCTTGTCCCTTTGAAACCCCGATTGTTGTGGGAAGGGACTGACACGGTTTTCGGTGTGTCGCTTTTTCTCGCGGCAGCCTCTCTCTAGATGACCCATGCGGTTGCAATAACGACACTGCACTGGTGATCGTTGGATCGTAGACGGGTCCGCAGGTAGTCGAGGGGCTGACGGCGCGCTGCGTCAAGGAACAGCTGCTACGTTTTTTTCGGAGAAACTGAGATTTCTCGTCATCATGTCCCTCATGATGTCATATGCTTCCGAGTCTTGTGCCTTAGCTATTGCTGAGCGGATATTGTTTGGCAGTTGCGCGCGCACTTCGGTAGATATTTCCTAACGGAGTTCCAATAAATACTGTTCGAGGCCTTGTTCTCTCTCGTAATCGATAATGAATTTGCGTTTTTGATCATCCACGGGTGAGTTAGCGAGTACGGCCAAAACTTGGTTTTAAACCTCCAAGAATCGATTCGTGAATCTCGATACGGTTTCGAGCTTTCCTTAGAAAATGCGAGAACGTTTGTCGCGATATACGGTCACGGGTTGCAGATTTCCGAATAGAATTCGCAGGGCCTCATACAGTTGGTCGTATGTCGTGACGTCGTATTCTTGAATTTCGCGCGACGCGTCACCGATAATTCTTTTCGAAATAATTAGGCGGCGGAGATAATCTTGACGCGTGACTTGTGGCCTCGTGTCCTCGATGGAACTAATGAACGCCTCGACACCAATATTTTTTCCGTCGAATTCCTTGATAAGGTCTATGGCCTCTTTGGGTGTTATTTCCTCCATATGTTGCTCAGATATTTCACTGTCGCGTTCTTCGGACTGTTTGATATTTACGGGTTCGTTTTGTCGGTCCATTTTATTGTTATTCGTTTTACCGAAATTCGCGATAGAGTTCGAGTTGGTAGTTATTGAGTTACTTTCGGAATCGGTCGCGATTGACGGTAATGGATCGCGGTACTGAGTAAATGAGTTGTTTTCACTCACCGATTTTTCCTGATGATCCAGCGTTGTATTTATATCTCGTGCAACTTCTGAGTGTTTTTGAATGTCTCAACGTTCCTGGCACTTAGAGTTGGCACACCCCACATTTAGCACCAATGTGATGTCGTGAGTTATTTATTAATTTATGTATTGTGATTGGGGCTGCCGACTCGGCTACGGAACGCGGTGGTTGAGAAGTAAAACGTGGTAGACACTTAATCGAAAAGCACAAGACTTTATTTTCAGTGTTACAACGGACAGCGTAACGTTGCTGCTTGGATGATCGGAAAACTACTAACTAGCTAGCCTAAGGAGGGGGTGGTTTTTATAACATTGACTCGTGGGAAAATCCCGGTTTGGTAGGGAGAGAATTTGGGAGTTAAAACATTCTGGAGGCGGAAATGTCTTGGAAGATTCTAGGAATGGCAGCTGTTTCGGGCTTGAGGCGGGTCAGGCCATAAATATAGATGTTTTATGGCGGGATCGTGGAAAATGGAAAAGATGTAGTTTTGGGTCTTTATCGGGAACAGAGATTATTTGTATTTCGAAGGTGAGATGCCCCTGCGATAGCGAGGGTGCAGGTGCAGGAAATCACGCAGGCAAAAAGGAATGCGAGAGACGCGTGGGAAAGAGAAAAAAAGGTGGATGAAAGTTGACCATCGTCACAATATGTAAGTGTGCCAGTAATGATGACCTGTGCAAACGTTTACAGCTTGGTGACGGGTTTTCCTTCTCGTCGTCCTCTCCTTTCTCGTCTTTCCTTATCTCGTACTCCTTTTCTCGATCTTCCACGATTCGCACGCTCGCACTCGCACTCTAATAAATTTTCTTTTCTCTAACTTTTTGCTCGCTCAACTCTCCAATTCTCTATCCTCCACTCTTATTTCCTTTTTCGCTAACTTTCGCTAATGGGTTGGCTATCCGCCAGCTCGCCGCAAAGTAACCGTTCTCGTCCTTTGCTGATTCTTGGTGTCGATCATTAGTGCAGCAGCGTCACGGGTCGGTATAGATGGGTCAGGCGTATGATCGACATTTGATTGTCGCGGGCGAGATCTATCGGGACAGGCAAGTAAATAGGTCAGCCGATAATTTGGGGTATTTGCGGACGGGAGTTTATGATTGTGGGTAATTGGGAGTTTTTGGGGATCGCCGTGCGCTGCTGCCATCTTCGTCGTCTCTTATCGCCGGTCAGCCGATGGAGGGCGTCGAGGCGGGGACGGACAGATGAATTTCCTCGATAGATGACGGATGACTGATTGTGGTGTGTGCGAGTGTGCGAGTTTCTGACTGGAGTGTGATGATGATGATGGCGATGCATTGGCGATGTCTTCGGGGTTGACGGGGTCGGTCCTCTTCTTGATAAGCGTTGCGCAGGCCTTACAATTTTTAGGGAAAATGGAAGGGAAAATAAAATAATATTTCACTACTTGCCTTGTTTTGGGCCTTTCCGTGGGACGGCTGCCTTTGGGACGAGCCGGGTGCAGGGGAGATATTGTACAACGTTACAATGTAAATATACATACTGTTTTATCTTATAATTTATGCTTGTATAATAGTATATTGTAGTTTCTCGTAGAAATACATTCGGTAAAATTCATTATGGTAATTCCATTAGTATAGTCAAATCAAACAGTATTTTTATAAGTTTAATTTTTACAATTATAAACGTCCTCGTTGAAAATTTTTAACTTTCCATACATTTTTCAAGGAAATGTATAAATCTTCTTGTAGAAGCAATTATTGATTCGGAAAACTTTTGAATAAGATACGCCAGCTTTCCTTTCGTGGAGTTTGAAAACATTGCTTCGCACTGAAGGAATGTTCATCGCAGCGAACAACTTGCTGACTTGCATATTACCCAAGCCACTGTGAAGTAAACCTGCAAATTGAAATGATTGGAGATCAAATAATACATGTCGGAGATAACATTTATTACCAAAACAAACTTCAAGTACTTACCAATTGCAAGTTTGGCGTTCACGTCAAAATGAAGGTTGCCTATAGAGGCTAAATGTTGCTTGTCAGAAGGGACATGGTTTATTTGCACACATTTGCGACACTTGATAATAAAACTTGCAGCTGCTCCTTAAGATTTACTATGAATACGATCTTGCAAGGAAAGTATTTCTTTGCACGCAACACAAAACAACTGCTTCGCAAGAGTAGACACATGAATAATCCGACGCCCATCATCTATTGAATCATTTGTGAGGTTATCTGGCGAAACTTTTTTCGAGATACGCGATCTTGCTCTTGGTTTTAGACACGCTTGATATTCCGGTCTCGTCACAGTTATAAACTTTCTCGGGCATCAATTTGTATTTATCAAAGATGTCTGTGAGTAAATTGTAAACTTTATCCACAGCTACTTTGTTATAGCCCATTGCCCGAGCTGCCGATGTGGCTTCTGGTTTTAGAATGGATAAATCTGAGTGTCGCTTCATGAACCGTTTTACCCAATCTACGTGTCTTACCGTTCTTTTCTGCGAGCTGGTAGGCTACCTTGCGGAAGACGAGGGGGGTTAAACCAAAAAGCCGTTTTTCCATATCTTTCAGATATTTTACGAGTTCTTCTTCGTCTTCTTGGGAAAATATGGGCTTGAAATTTCCTATAGAGCTACCAAATGACAGCTCTCCCTTCCTAATTTTGTTCACATGACGCTCTAATGTCGTTTGTCGAACTGCATACAATTGAGCTGCTTTTCTGTAGCCCGCTGTTTTACTTAACACATCATCAATGGCCTTCTTCATACTTGCTACGGACCAACTGCGTCTCGTAGTTTTTTTTCTGTACCATTTTTTCGTACCATTTTTTATAACTAAAATAAAAAAAAACAATTAACGACAGACCAGAATCGAAAGGGGTATGACGCGGAAGCTGCGAGCAATATGGGGTACCCCATCTTTCCCCGAGGCCATGTCCCCGTTATACCCCAATACTTATAATTGGTTATAATAATTTATAACGCAACCAATTTGTAAGATATAGTCATTTTAATCACAGCATATCACAAGCAATGTTTATAGAAGACACACAAAAATAACGATGGTATTACTATGACCACGTACTTTTTCACAATCGTTTTCGTAACTATCCAAAATTACATGAAAAGGCGACAACAACTATTTATTCTAGATAATAATAAACAGGGTCACTGTCGTCTTCGGTCACGTCCGGACTGATAGACGACTGAAAATGGCTGTTTCTTTAAACATACGCGACAATGCAAGTATCCATGGTTACGTGTGTGGGTGGGGGACCTCGTCGTGCCTGACGCCCCCGTTATGCCCCCCCCCCCGTCCTCCCCTATATATATCATTCACGAGCGCCACTGGGTATTTCAAGTTTGCAGCGTTGCCACGATTTTCATTTCAACTGGTGAATCAGTATTAGTTCTAAACAAACATGTACAGGGTGCGCCAGAGAAACTTACTTATTTGAAAGGTCAATAAAAACAAAAGTACTTCAGTTATTGTTTAAAATTTTTTTTTATTTGAGAATACAATATCCCAATTTTTTTTTCATGCCGTCTTGAAAATGACATCAGATAAATGGCGACCCCCATTGCGCATACACTGATGAAGTCGATTTTTGAAATTCGTATCCACTCTTTGCAGCATATCAATCGGTATGTTGGCAATGGCGTCGCGAATGTTGTTCTTGAGGTGTGCTATGGTCCGTGGTCGATCGACATAAACCAGGGATTTCAAATAACCCCATAAAAAGAAATCGCATGGAGTCAAATCTGGAGAGCGTGCCGGCCATTGGAGATCGCCTCTGAGAGAGATGAGGCGGTCGGGGAAATGTTGTCGCAACAAATTCATTGAGTCTCGTGCTGTGTGTGCTGTGGCTTCATCTTGCTGAAACCACACGTTCCTAACGTTCATTTCTTCGAGTCTTGGAAGAAAAAATTCCTCGATCATGTTCCTGTAACGAGCTCCATTCACGGTAACTGCGCGTTCGTTTTCTTCAAAAAAATAAGGACCAATTATTCCCATTACCGACATCGCACACCAGACAGTAACTCGCTCACAATTAAGTGGCTTCTGGTGAAGCTCACGTGGATTTACACCACACCAATAACGCATGTTTTGTTTGTTGACACAGCCGGAAATGTGGAAGTGAGCCTCGTCACTGAAAAAAACGACCGCGTCTTCAGGCAGGTTGTCAATCAGCATTTCACATGCATTTTGACGGGCAACAAAATCGCGTTCAGTTAATTCTTGCACAACAGCTAATTTATAGGGATGAAATTGGAGGTCTTCATGGAGAATTCGTCGAACAGTGGTGTCAGAAATTTCCATAGCAGCTGCGTGTTTGCGAGCCGAACGCCGGGGAGAACGCATAACTGACTGCCTCACTCTTTCGATATTTTCCGGAGTTCTGATGGTCCGTTGAAGTCCATTTCTGGGTTTAGCGACACTTCCACACTCCCGAAATGAGTTAACCCACGACAGAATCGAATTACGGCCAGGAACGAGTCTGTGAGGAGGAATTTCAAAGCGAGCGCGGAAGGCACGTTGCGTAGCAACAAGTGAGCGACCGTTAGAAAAGAAGCTCTCGACGGCGAAGGTCCGCTGCTCTCTAGACCAGAGCATGATGGCAACTGACTGGAGGGAGAAACAAACTTGGGAACTTCCCCCTCCAGATGCGCCCCCTCTCGCCCCTTTACCCGCCCAACTCACCGCGCGGGAATTTTTTCAAATAAGTAAGTTTCTCTGGCGCACCCTGTACTACTTATGCATACGTAAGCTGTACCGTTACAAAAGTTTTTTACGAGCAAAACCAATCAGAATCGTGTAAAACTATACCATGTTCGTTTCGTACTGCCGAAAACTTTTTCAACAGAATGTCCCACGGCAAATCCTTACAAGTCCGTACGCGAGTTTCAAATTGCATTTTGTGTTTTGCGAACTTGGTGTATTGCGCTTAAAATATTACCAGAATGACAGTCAACCTGATTAACGTAATTAAGCTTTTACTGGCTACGTTTGAAGCTATGAATATCGGACAAATTCCTATTAATAATGCAGAAATGAAACTGAAGGAACATTTTGAGAAAAATTTACATGACTCTATGCAAAACTACAATGAAGTTGAGATGATAGAGGAAGAGACGCTAGATTTTCAAGAACTATTTAAAGAGTACGAAGCACATGCCGTTGAAGATATTGTATAGCATAAGGATGATAAAGATGATAATTCTGAAACTTGTTCGAGTGACGATGACCTACGCTATGAGAAAAATCACACAAGAATGACGCAAACGTATAATATAAACACCGGGAATGCATCATGCAGCATTAGAGATTAATAAAGATTAATCCATTAGAGACTAATGCAAAATATCCACATATTCATCAAAATAGCGTGGCAACTTTTTCAATCACCAATGAAAAGGAAAATAGAGAGCGGTTCGATTACCCTCTCACAATCAGGGTCTCATATTCAGTTCGCAACATGAGGAAACGTCGATTCGGAGTTATTAGAAATATTTTGAATCAGCAAAGACGTGTTAAATGGGAAAAGACGGCTTCGGTAAGAAAGTTCGGGTGTAGTTTATCCCCTTAAAGTTGCTATTTCAAAAAAATGCAAAAACGCGTCAACTAGATTTTTGTGTTACCATAAAAACAGAATAGGTTTCCTTCAATTAGATCGACCCCGTTCTCAGAGAGGGTGGGGGAAAGATAAATACAACGGTGGGTCGCCCCTCTTAATTTTTTGTTTGTTGGGAGGGGGCGGGCGGGGGCGGGGCGGGGTATTTACAAACATGCACACAAACGTGAACAATAACGTGAATTTAGCCCGGATTTCCATAATACTAGCTGACTATAAGATGCTTTTGCCACAAAAATCGAAGGGCAGTTACAACCCCTTAGTTGCAAGATATCGGAAAAGCAAAACACACGTATCCGCTAGTTTTCCATCCTCCATGTGTATGCAAATTTACATCTCAATCGATTAAAAATTCTTGGAGGTACGTATGAAAAAATTAAAATTTTTCAATAAACAATATGAAATTTATTGTTATTTGCATCGTTCTCGTTTCCAATATAGTACGTAAAAAATAAAAGTTGTTGCAATTTGAATTTTTAAATATTTCGTACCGTTAAAAAGTTATCGCCGAAAAATGATTTAAAAAAACCATATTTGAGGGTGTGTTTCACCCCCTAAAACCGTTTTTTCGCCGATAAATAAAATACGTGTCGCTTAGTTTTCGATACTCTACCACATAGTCCAGTCGGAATAGACATGAGATCTATTCTAAGAGCCCAGCGCTTAGTCAATTTGTTCCTAGGTAGTATGGACCCCCACGAATATGCCCTCAATTTATCCCCGACAGAACCCGTGATTTACAGCCAGGAAAATTATTTAAACAAACAAAAATCGGTTTTTCCGAGTTTTCTTGGTTGGAAACGGTGTTTTTTTTTAAATTTTACAATAAAAGTTGTGCGTTACCGTGCCCTCTACAAAATCAGTTCTATGGAAAAATTACGTGAGATTGTTAGTTTAACAGTAAATTGCAATTCTTTCGGTTTCACGTTTGCAACAATTCACCATATTCAACGGATTAAGGAGTTATTCCTATTTGTTTATAAGTAAATATTTTAAATCGTTCGAAAACGAACATTTTTATTAACGATTTTTTTCTAGTCGATCGATTCCTCAAAATACTTGGTGAATCAAACCATATGAATTTGTTTCGCCGCCGTGCGCCTTCTGGGACAGACGGAAAAGGCAAGTCCTTTTTTTCGTAGGTCGAGAATTGTTGCTAAAGTTTGCGACGCACGTCAATAAACTTTACGTGACTCTCTTGGGAGTGGCGTTATCCACATGATAAACTACTTTGAAAATCGAAATGTTTATTATATGTATGTAATTATTTATTTGTTCCCTTTCGGTTTACAAAGCCTCCCGTCTCTCGCCCTTTACAACCTTTACTATTTACATTTCCTTACCCTATGATCTTATTCTACCTTATCCACTACTTATTGTTCTACCTTAACCTATTTACATTTTACTTATACTACGTCTTATTTCTAACCTCGCTTTCCTTTCCTCCTCGCCTTTCTCTCGCACGCTCGCTCGCTATTCTACTCGCCATTCGCTCGCTCGCTTCCCTCTGTTCTTTCTCGCTCGCTCGCCTTTACATTTTCCTCGCCGCCTTTCTTTCTCTCTCTCCTTCTCACTTGTATTTTTTCCTATTCTCTACTTATCTATCGCCCTTCTCTCCTCGCCTTCCCTCCTCCTCCCGACTTCCGTTTCCTCTCCATTCATTCCATTCCTTCTTTCACTCCCTTCTTTCCTCTTCCCCCTCCCCGTTTCCCTGTTCCTCCTTTTTCTTGTGTTCTCTTGCTGCGGCCATTTCCTTCATCCACTCCTCTCCTCCCCCCTCCTCACTCAATATTTCTCTTATCCTCTCTTCTATCCCCCTCCTCTCTTCTCTTTCCCCCCTGCACCTATCCAGCACGTGTTCCCACGTCTCTTCTTCTCTCCTGCACAATCTGCACGTCCTTTCCTCCTCCTCCTCCCAGTATTTCCCTTCCCTCATTTCGTTCCCTAACCTATACCTCGCTATTCTCCTATATCTTTCCTCTGTCCAGCCTGCCCTTAGATATTTTGGTACCCCCCGGTCCTCACCTCCCTGTACCACCTATTATACGCTGACTCCCTAATCCTCTCCTCTCTTTCCTCCTCCTGTTCCCTCCTGTCCTCCTTCTCTACTTTCTCATATCCTGCCACCTCCGTCCCATTTTCCTCTCTCCCTTTTCTTCCTTTCTCTTTCATGTCTTTTCTCTCCTTCTCCCATTTCGACAATCGCTCTTCCCCCTCCCTGTCCCTTTTTTCTATTTCCTCTAAGCATTCTCTTGCTATCTCACTTCCTTCTCCTCTTTTCAGCTTTTCTTCATACCTCCACGCCCTCCTTCCTGCCCTTGTTCTTATTTTCCACCTTTTCGCTTCTTCCCTGACCATATATCCTGGCGTCCTCCAGTCCAACCCTAACGTCCATCTTATATATCGTTCCTGCATGCTCTCTATTCCCTTTCGTTCCTCCCATCCCCAAATTTCTACCCCGTATCCAATCACCGTCCACACCAAAGAATCAAACAGCCACATCCTTCTTTCCCAATTTCTCTCGAAATTTCCTTTTCCCTATACCCCACACCTGTTTCATCACCGCCCCCGCCTTCCTTATCCTATCCCTTAGTTGTCCCTACTGTCTCCCGTTTTTTTTAAACACATATCCTAGATATTTGAATTCCTTTACCTCCTCTATCCTCCTTCCTCTCCACTTCCATTTTATTTTCGTGCTCCTCCCGCCCCCCTTCCTAAACCTGATTACCTTCGTTTTCCCTACGTTTACCTCCAATCTCTTTTTCTCAAAATACCCTTCCAGTCTCCTTATCATACTCTCCATTTCCTCCTCTCTCTCCGCCAACACCACCACATCATCCGCATAAGCTAACGAGCATATTCTCCTCCCTCCCACTCTCACCCCTCCCCAACTTCCCTTACCTAACTCCTCTTCCAAATCTGCCGTCAATATATTGAATAAAATCGGACTCATTGGACACCCCTGTCTAACCCCCCTTCCCGTCCAAAAACCTTCCCCTATCTCGCCCTCCGCTTTCACCCTGCTTATCGTTTCTCTATATACCTCCTCTACTCTCTCTCTCAACCCTACCCTTACTCCTCTCTTTTCCATTGTCTCTATCAAAATTCTTCTATCCACCGTATCAAATGCCGCCTTTACATCCACAAACAGCCCTATCACTCTCCCTTTCTCTTCCGCTAGCCTTTTATTTACAATGTAGTTTAATACATAAATGTTATCCACTGTTCCCATCCCTCTTCTGAAGCCCGTCTGGTTATGTGGAATCATTTTCTTTTCCTCCACTTCCTTCTCTAATCTCTTCGCCAACACCGTCGTATATATTTTATATATCGTCGGCATTAGCGTTACCCCTCTGTACTCCTCCACTGTCCTCCCCTCTCCCTTTTTTTACTATCGGCGCAATTATTCCCGTTTTCTATTCCTCCGGCCATCCTTCCCCCCTCCACACCCTCCTGCATATCTCCCATGCCATCTCCACTGCTTTTTCTCCCCCCCACTTCCACGCTTCATTCGGCACCTCGTCCCACCCCATCGCCTTTTCTTCTTTCAATTTCTTTATCACTTTCCTTATCTCCTCCTTGCTTATTTCTTCCTAGTCTCCTCTTCTCCCTTTTGTTTCTATCCCCATCCTTACTTTTCCCTCCACCCCCCCCCCCTAACAGTCCCATAAAATATTCCTTCCACTCCTCTTTCTCTATTCCTTCCGTTATCCTTTTCCTACTTTTCCTTCCTCTATTCACAATCCTCCACACACTGTCTTCTGTCCTTGCCTGCTCTATTTCCTTTATCATTCTCTCCCTTTCCTCTTCCTTTTTCTTTTCACATAACTCCTTATACTCCCTCTTTTTCTCTCTGTATTTCTCTTTGGTTTCCCCTTTCTTCCTCACTCTCCTCAGCTCCTTTCTCGTCTCTGCTTTTTTCTCTCTGCACTCTTCATCCCACCATCCCTCCCTCGAAATGTTTATTATAATATGGTGAATTGTTGCAAACGTGAAACCGAAAGAATTGCAATTTACTGTTAAACTAATAATCTCACGTAATTTTTCCATACAACTGATTTTGTAAAGGGCATGGTAATGCAGAACTTTTATTGTAAAATTTAAAAAAAAAACCGGTTCCAACCAAGAAAATTCGAAAAAACCGATTATTGTTTGTTTAAATAATTTTCCTGGCTGCAAAACACGAGTTCTGTCGGGGACAAATTGAGGGCATATTCGTGGGGGTCCATACTACCTAGGGAAAAATTGGCTAAGCGCTGGGCTCTTAGAATAGAACTTGGTCGAAATTATGTCTATTCCGACTGGACTACACATACCAAAGTTTCAACAAAATCGGAGGTGGACGTCTAAGTGATGTTCCTTGTTAGTAAAATTATTAGATCCGGTACAGCGGTACAACGTCCCGTTAGGTTGAGTATTGGAGGAGGACTGACTGGTTATAGAGGATAGTAATGAGGGGATATCGCGTGAAGGTGATAAGGAACCATGAGACTATGAAGTCAACGAAGTTGGAAGTTAGCGGAAAAAGAGATTAGGAGTAGATGAGAGCGGTGGGAAAGAAATGTGGAACCGTTATACCTTCTCTGCTTTTCCGCGCCAATCCTCACGCGAATTCCAAATGCTGCATTCGTCGGTTATGTCCGGATGGACATTTTTATAGTTTTTGTCATCATCGGTATAGTTGTCGTTATCATGCAACGAGTTTTGTTCATCGCGGAAAGATACAAATTCGTTAATGGCATCGGTTTTTGATTCTTCGGTATGTTGGTTACCTGCGTCAGTTATATTCTCATAGATGGTGCCTTCGTCTTCTGCATCTTTTCTTAAGATCGACGGTAAATCACTTGGATTAGATGCAAATTTAATTTTGCCATCGCAGTAGTCTAATTGATGTAGTACGAATTTGTCGAGGCGCATCGGCAATTATCCTTTAAAGGCACAACCTTTCAAGTCGGCAAACTCAGCTTCTACCGACGAAGACGTTGCAACTTTTTCGCCTTTGTCGAAATGACGTCGCATGATATTCGTCCAAAGTGGCAAAAAAGGAAGCAATCGTTTTTTTACTCGTTGGGCGAAAGCAGGATTGAATAACGCATTGATGACACTTCCGTCTTTCGATATTTTACTAATGGCTGTGTAATTTTCCTCATCGCTATCTTCGGCCGTCTCCATACCAGCATTTTCAACATCGCTATCAATTTCTTTCAAGTTGACTCTGTAGGGAATATTATTTAACAATAATAATAATAATCTCTTCTTCATTATTTCGGACCATACATTTATTTCCCACTCAGTACTATGTGCGCTCGTGCTAACGGCTCGCACTTCACTCTCGCCGGTCGGCGATGCCGGGTCCCAGTCCCATTTCCCTCGCTCACCAGCGCTGTGGCGGCTCGGCCCGAACCACGACGCTGGACGAAGCGGCGCGCAAAGCTGCTTATTTAAAAATGGTTTACAACTTCTTTTATAAGATCGGTCAAGGCTTGGATATGCATTTGGATTTGCATTTGTGGTACTACTTGTCCGTCGATGGTGAATCCAATCGATTCGCTTAACGCTACAGCAAGCAATGATTCAATGTAAGCCGTTACATTTCCGAAATCGACCATTTGATAAATTGGGTAAATGCAACGCGTATAAGATCTGCGTGCTGCAATTACTGCCATGTTCAGGTATTCCCATCGAGCTACCATTGCCACAAAGTGGCTCACATCCAGTCGGATATATGTTGCCGGAACTTCAGAAAATCCTTGCGCGACACAATCGTAGTATTTTTGCAAATATTCTTGCAAATCGTTGCATTTGCCAAACTCTTGCGCAATGGCATTAACTAAGGTTCACCCGAAATCACAAACGGCAATAGGCGGCCGAGGCACACCTTTGGTAAGAATGAATTTTAAAAAGTGCCTTATTATAAATGAGTTGATAAGCTGACACCATTTGGAACACGGGGACACTGACCTCTTTCACTACCACCATACATTGATACAAATATATGTGAGGATCGTGCGCATTTAGACGTTTTGCAATTCCTGCAGTTGCGTCAATCGTCATAATGCAATCTGCATTTTGTCGGTACCATGCAGTGTACATCTGTTGTTGTTCAGGCAACCAATATCTGCAATAGAAAGTTAGTAACCTTATGCTATGTATGGAACCCGCGAATTTGCCATTCTTTCTCTTCGTTCAATAAATTGAGAGGTAGATTTGCTATCTCCAACCCCTGCAATTTCAATAGTTGCTGCTCTTTTGCTTTTCGAAGCCTGGCTGCATGTGGTACGATCGGTAGATTTTTACCCCCGAATTTTTGTATTTGTTGGGCCGCCTCGCGTTAAAAAATGACAGCGTCTTTTCTTTGTTCAATTAGTTGATTGGCTACTTTTTCACAACGTCTGCCTCTTAATTGCCTTTTTTTCTTGCCTTCGTGCAGAGCAGGTCGAATATTTTCAATATCACATGAAAATATCACGTCAACATTCTTTGCTGGTATTTTTTGGACTCGACCGGTTATTTTTGCTTCGCACTCAATGCGGTGACCAATAAATTTTGCGTAGCATGCTGAAGTAGCCGATGGTATTACTAAATTATTTTTAAATGAAAAGACGCAGTCAAACGTTCCATGCTGTTGACATATTGGTTTGGCAATTATGTCACCCCATCCTTCTTCCAATTTCCAGTGTATACGAATAGGTCCACCGGAAACTTTTTTTTTTGGATCATTTCTGACCACTTGTGAAAAGACAAAACTAATTTTATTTTGTCTCGAGAATACACTTACCGATAAAGACGCATTCTTAGCGCAATCCGAATTTTCTAGATCTGCGCTTGAAGAGCTAGTATCGGCACTATCCAGATTTCCTGGTTCTATTTCGATACTCCTCATTATCATTGCTCGGAGTCCGTTACGATCCTCGCTGACAATGGTGTACACGTGGCGCGGCTGTATAAGTGATCCACGTAGTGCTATACGGTTGGCCACACGTATATATGCCAAATTTGTCGGTGGTAAAATTTTGCCATACGTATCTAAAGTACAGGAATCTTGCTGTAGCAAAAATTCCTGCTATATGTCCTTATTGTACGGCATTGTTACACTGCACGATTAACCTGAACTAAAAAACATAGGAAACTTGGCAATATACCGGATGTTTCACCTAACTTGACCACCTTAAATATTTCGGTAATAATCGACGTCACAAAACAATGTTCCAGACTAAAGTTGTACGGTGCGAAAGGGGTCATTAGGTACGACCTTTCTTCTATTTCGGTGGAGGCGTTGACGCATCGTGAAAGTCACCTTTACTTTTACAAACAAAATTGGTCGCATTTGATGGCCCCCATAAAACATTACAATTTTTGTTTGGTACATTTTTTGTGATGTCTTTATAAGATTACCAAATATTTGATAATGATCCGAAATATTTAGATTGGTATTATCGATACTGACCTTGAATGATCTTGAATGGCGTTGACCCCCTTAATATTTTTATGCGGATTGAGGTGATCTACAAGATGGTTGAAAGAAAGAATACCATTACACTTAAAAAAGTGAAGGTGACCTTCAGTGTGCGAAACGCCTCCATCGAAATAAAAAAAAAAGTGGTTGCATTTAAAGACCCCCTTCACACCGTACAACTTTTGACTGGGACATTTGTTTGTGACGTCGATAATGGCCGACATATTTAAGGTGGTCAAGTTAGGCGAAACACGATGTGTAATATAGTACAATAGCTTGGTAATAAAGAATACAATATAAACAATATATTCCACGCGGTCGTCTTTTCGTATATAACGTATTAACAACACAACGTCTTCACAAAACTTCCTAATAACGTCTTCACAACACTTCCTGATAACGTCTTCACAACTCTTCTTAACAACAACTTCACAACTCGATATCTCGCCCAACTCTATTAGCCCAGTCGAATTAGCTCAAAAAAGGGGCAAACCCGGAAAAAATCTAAGGTAGCAATTTTCCTTCGTAATTCGTGGGGGGGGGGGGGGGGTGTCACTGGCAGTCTAAATTTGGTTTTGCGTGGTATTCGGTGTGTTGTGTCGTCCGCCATCTTGATTTTAAGGGTTAATTTTTTTATTATTGAATAACTCGTTTATTTTCAGTTTTACACGAAAAATAGTAATAACAAAAGTTATTTGGAATTTAATTTCCTACGATTTTGGTTCTTATTAATTTTTTCCTATGATCGATATTTTCCGATTTATACCCCAAAAGAGGGGGCGAATTGTTGTTTGATTAAAAAGTTATTTATTTTTAATTTTACATGAAAAAAGATTATAAACAAAGTTGTTTAAAAGTAAATTTTCTACAATTTTAGTTCTTATCAATTTTTTCGTCGGATCGATATTTTTCGAGTTATACCCGAAAAGAGAGGGGAGTAAAATATTATGATTGCATTATCACGTTTATTTTTAATTTTGCACGAAAATTTGTTACAACCGAAGTTATTTGAAATTAAATTTCCTCCAATGTTGGTTCTTATCAATTTTTTAGTAGGATCGATATTTTTTTATTTATACCTGAGAAGCGGTGAGGGTGAACCTAAATGTCCCATTATCGCGTTTATTATTGATTTTTTCGTATTATTCTTTGTTTATTTGTTGATTGTTGTTAAAAATTTGATGACAATTTGGTTTGTTGAAAAATTAATTTGATACAATTATGATGTCGATTTTGTTTTTTTGTAAGGTTCATATTCTTGGGACGCGTGCTTACGGTAGAGGAAAAGTGGGGTATAAATAATCAGTTTTTCGCACAGGATAACTTTTATAATGAAAAAAATGAACTTGACTTCACCCTCACCGCTTCTAAGGTATAAATCGAAAAATATCGATACTACCAAAAAATTGATAAGAACCAACATTGTAGGAAATTAAATTTCAAACAACTTCGGTTGTAACAAATTTTCGTGAAAAATTGAAAATAAACGTGATAATGCAATCACAATATTTTACTCCCCCCTCTTTTCGGGTATAACTTGAAAAATATCGATCCGACGAAAAATTGATAACAACCAAAATTGTAGAAAATTTACTTTTAAACAACTTTGTTTATAACAATTTTTCATGTAAAATTGAAAATAAACGAGTTGTTAATCAAACAAAATTTCACCCCCTCTTTTGGGGTATAAATGGGAAAATATCGATCCTAGGAAAAAATTAATGAGAAGCAACATTGTAGGAAATTTAATTCCAAACAACTTTTGTTATTACTATTTTTCGTGTAAAACTGAAAATAAACGAGTTATTCAATAATCAAAAATTAAGCCTTAAAATCAAGATGGCGGACGACGCAACACACCGAATACCACGTAAAACCAAATTTAGACTGCCAGTAACCCCCCCCCCCCCCCCCCCCCCACGAATTCCGAAGGAAAATTGCTACTTTAGATTTTTTCCGGGTCAAATGCTAATTCGGCTGGGCTATATCTATTCACGTATTCACAACTCCAAGTCATATTCGCATCTACCCTTTGTGGCTACGAATCGATAATTGTCGCGTTTTCGATCCTTTGTAACAACGAATTCAGACGACTATAGAAGGAATATGCTTACAGCCCGATTGAAGCTAAGTTTTCGCCGCCCGAAGTGCTGCTTGGCGTCGCGGCGGTCGACGTGTGTGACGTCATTCGAGAGTGCAGACGCCCCGGGGGCGGAGTCACGAAGACATATAGTGGTGTAGCTGCTGAAGGCACCGTCGCGAAACTTCGGCCGCACTCGGCTTTTTCCGAAGATGTCCGAACGTCGCTCGCTCTCGGACACGCGCTACTATGATTGTGGCGCGTTAGACACTAGAGAGAGGGTAACTTTTACGCGCGATCTGACAGCTCTAACTCTGTTGTCTCTAAGTTCGCAATTCCTAGAGTCGGCCGATCGAATCACCCTCGAACAATTGTTGCTTTTATTTATTTTTTTATTGTGTTCTCATTGCTTACATATACAGGAATTTTATTTGACATAAATATCAATAAAAAACAAATGAAGAATTAAGTTCGGAGTTTTTATTTATGTATTCGTGTCCACCCTCAGCTAATTTCAGTTCACGCCTTGCCATAAAATTATAGTATCGTGCTACAGAGACAGCAATTTAAAAAACGTGCGTGAGTCAAAATTACTCAATGGAAACCACGCGAAGGTGGTGGACGTCTTCCAGCAGGAGAGGAAGGATGTGTGGGGAGCAGGAGGATTGGAAATAGGGTTATAGCGAAATTAAAGAAGCAGTTTTAAATGCCTGATAAGCATGCAAAATTGAGGATAAATGTTTCGTTAAGTAATCATGAATGAATTAGTAACTGCATGCACTAAATTGTTTATATTATCTGCAGTATACACACTTGAAAAGCAGTAAGTAATTTTAATCATGAAAAATATTAGTTTGAATTAAAAGCATTTATATATAATCTGTTATAAAAAAACACGATCATTTATTGGAACATTATCCTCTCCAATATTTAACTAATATTTTATAATATTAAAGAAAAATCATATTAACAGCATATACGCGCATGCATGCACGTCACACGTAAAGTCAGGGACCCTGTGGTGCGTCACTTCCACAGTATTTTCGGACTCCAAACCCTGTCTATTACGTGTGTGTGAATGCATGCGCGCTTCTTTTTTTATGGTGCACCACTTATTGATTGGTGATTTTTAATAATTTCCTATTTGGTTGAGTCGCGGTACCCTTCAACGAATGCTTGCGATTCACTGCGTCGCGAATATCTCGGGACTTCCATTTTAAATAAGCAAACAAATGTACCCGGACGAAAAATTTTTAAATATATTCTCGGTGAAGTGCGCAGTCTCCGACAATAGACCAAAAGTCGGCGTGTTTTTGAAACACAGTATTGCTGATGATGGTTTCGAGGTGCTTCGATACGTTATTCATGTGGGAAACTTTGTGAAATACGGAATTAAAAATTTTGTACGCTGTGATCACTACGTTAAGAAAATTATCCGATGGGACTTGCAAAGAGCCGAGCTCGTCATTCGCAAGATTTTTATACGCTTTCCAAAAAATGAGGAGAACATTTGTTTCTTCAAAATATTGATGACCCCTCGTTAACAAGCCATCGCAACATTGGCAGTTGAATTTAATTTTGGACTTATGGATGAGGTACCCTGCAACGTACTTCATCGAGCATTCTTCAAGACGATTTATTGTTGGGAGTTGACTATCGATGCTATAAATTTTCCTCGTCTCATCCCGTTTGTTAAGCGCGTCGACTTCTGTTCCATTTTTAATTACTTCGATATCTCGAGAAGCGTCGGATGTTTCTCGGATTCGAGTAATTTCGAACTGCTCGTCCATCTCGATAGCGAGCAATGCGATCGAATCATCGAGTTCGCAGTTCGTTGCTGCCGATGGTTTCATCAGATGCGCCGTCATCGCATACTAAAGATTGCGACGAAAGCACATTGACGATGGGTTGTCGTTATGACCGGCGCGATTTCGGATCACAGCAAAAAGATTTTCTATCGGATCTTCATTTAATCTGGAAGAGATTAAATAAAGATATCCACGGTTCCTCATATCGTCCCACAATCCAAGCACGCTCTTAATGGTCAATCGGAAACCCTCAAAAAACGGTGGGTTCTTTCCGATTGAAACGGTTCATTTTTCGAGCCACTGGAGGGACGTATGCAGAAAATCTTCAACATGTGGCTGCGCACTCGATACAGCACGTCTCAACGGATTAGGGTCGGTACAACACCGGCTATTTAAACAGTCGAACAAATCGTTGACTCTTTGAATGAAATTCGCGGTAGCAATGCAGTCCGAATGCAGCAGTTCGCCCGTGATTTTACCGACATTAATCACGGCTGAAACCAGCTGAAAACTTGGGTAGCGAGGCTTACCTTCATTTTTTGAAATGCATTTGGTTCGACATGCATATCTGACAACTTTGGCGCGGCTTTACACATTCGATGACGTTCCACGTTACGCAGTTCGCGAATTACTTTCCACGAAGCGCGATCATTATTAATTACAAAATCTCTCGCGAGCAAATTATTCCGGACGCTTTTTATTAAGTGTGGTACATCGTACCGGAAAAAGATTTTATGCCCGGCGCGTTCAATATAAGATTTGTTTTCAGTCACCCCCATGGATGCTATCGCCGTACGATTACTTGATCCCTGGTCGCATACCATGTAACGAACATGGAAACCAATTGAAAAAAGAGAATGTAAAACCATTTCCAGAAGGGATTTAGAATCAATATTGCGCACGTTTCCATGTGACACCACATACGAAAGCGGCTGCTTCCATGAAAATTTAAGACCGCGAATCATAAAAACTAACGCGTAATTCGCGATTTCCGTACTTCTACCGAGTTCGCCGAGGTCTTGGAAACCTTCGACCAAATCATCTTTCGAATTATATTCGAGAAGCCGCTTGATCGCCATCTCGTCCCACATTAAAACGGACTCCGCTTCGAATCCGGTCATCGCTTTAGCTTTCGTTGCTAATTTTGCGTAAATTCCGGGACTGATTCCGGGCGACAGGTGAAGGTTATTCACCCACGTCGGAATCGCTTGAACGCACGGCAATGCAAAACTGTAATTGTCTTTCAAATGAGAGTATGCATTCGGCGATTTGTAGAATAAAGATAAAGCAAAATGCTTTTCATCTTCCGTCCATGGCAGTTTCTTTATGCGATTCAATTGCATTTTGAAAAAATTGCGCTGCGTATCTGTTAAGGAATTTAATGATTTAACAAACGCGGCGGTTTCTGTAACTTTTTTCAAGGCTGCCTGTAATCGCCAAATTTTTTGAATTTTATTTTTTATTTGAGAACGCAAAGTGATCAATAACCGTCGCAGCTTTTGTTCCACAGGGGTGCAGTATTTGCCTTTTAATTTTGTGTGGTTAGGCCGTTTCGCGTGCAATGGTCGGCGGATGAGATTCGCGGTCGCGATATTGTTCGGTATAAATTCGTCAGTCCCGAGGGAGTTTTTTGGATTAATTATTTCATTTACTATCGCAATACCTGCATCGATAGGTAGTGCACCGTGCTTTATTCGAAGTCTACCTTTCACACCTTATCATTCTCGGAAAAGTGATTGCCACAAATCCTGACATCATTCAATTGTTTTGGTGTCAGCTGTGCTAAGGAAGGGTTTCGGGTTCGAGTGATCCATAGCCGTTGACTGTTAAACGAGCAAACAAGATAATAACTGAATAAAGTCAAAGCAACACCAAAATGCAAAAACACATTTTTTTTTTGTTAGAAAATAAGTCAGGGTCATATTCACGAGCATCGCGTAGAATGTTGCAAGATGCACATAAAGACGACTTACATGTTCTCCTCTCGTGGAAATCGATGAAACGTTATATTTCCATATTTCCCTTTCGATACTGAACACCTACTGTACACACACACACATTTGTTACCGGCATTCTTACTTCCTTGCAAAAAACCGCAGTACGTAAACAAAACAAGCGGCGCGTGGCGTATGACGGCTCGGACTGGGGAATTTGTTAAGCCAACCGCCTAAAATTGCCTTAATTAGAGCAAAGCCTTTATTTTCATATCCATAGAATAAAAGTATTTATAAGAAATACCGAATTCATTTGTCAATAGAATAAGAGTATATATAAGAAATACCATACTTGTTTATCGATAGTATAAACGCATACAAAGAAATGCGATGCGCTTTCACAGAACAAGGCCTGCATAGTCTCCAAATATTAGAAACACCGAATGTCTAGACTGTGAAACCTGACCTCGTGTCGCCCAGGCTGTAAGACCACCACTTCAGATACTTCTAAGAACTAAACATAACGACGACCCTTAGTTTGATAAACTCCAGAACCACGTATGTCACCTGCTTTCCCACCATCACTTTCCCACAAAAATTGAGCATCGACGACTCAGAGCGACTTCGAATGCAGATTCGTTAACTGTACTTCGTGCAGAGAGGTCCTCTCTCTGGAGCCCATCTGACTGGAGCTCGGTATAATTAGTTGTCACGCCAGTTGTACTCCACGTTTTATAAACGGGATGATAGTTTAAAACTTTGTCAAATCACAAATCTATCATTCGCATCCGCTTGAAGTGAATATCATTGTAATAAAATATTAAATAAATCATTACGTGTTAACACTCGCGGTCATCTCCTTTGTGTCAACCCGAAGACATCTTGTGATACCTAAACAAGCTCTGATTCTTCGTCTGTGCACATCGTATTCATCAAGGGTTATCCTCATTCTTCGAAGACATCGACGGCTACAACTACGAAGTCAATAGAAGGGAAACACACCTTGTCTACCATTGACCAACATTTCGATAAGTTGTTACGTCCCAAGGTGGAGAGAATTGGAAGCTTCGTCGATGATTCGGTGTGCGCGCGATATTTAAATTAAGTTGCGCTATTCGGCTGGACGTGAGCTCGCCGCCTGGGACTTACTTGTGCTCAATATACCAACTCAACGATTTATGATTAATCGTCGAGGATGATTCCTCTTCGAAGACGTATTGTTGGTGAATGATGTTTCCCAGAGTTCTCGATTGAACCGAGAAGAAATATTTTATCTTGGGAAGATTGTTATTAATTGCAACACCAACACTTCTCATGCAATTAACAATAACAACTGTACTTTATTCAAGTTTGGGATTGTACCGTGAAATTACAACACAAGTTGGACTTAGAGTGATTTTACAAATGTCGGAGATTTGTTAGCTTAAGATGTTTTCGATTTCGTAGTTGAGTCGATTCTCTTCCTCTAGTCGAAGTTGGTTGACGATTTCGCCTCGGTTCGGGCGGAGTTACAAAATTATACATAATTGATTGGTCGGATTCTTTAGCGAGATTTCGAGTTTTCCCTATCAGAGGGGTTGTTTCAAAGATATGGGAGTGTCTTGAGAGCGTCGCTTTTGGACGGCGATCGTGGGAGAGAAAAGTGTATTTTCTGATTATGGTTCTGAGAAATACCGAGTTTGGTTTTCGTCAGTTTTTACGAGCGGAGATATCGAACGAGGCGCTCGTAAAAATGTGGACATAAATAAGGAGAACAGGGAAAAGTTTTTCCGTGCCTGACAATTATTATGGTTCGTTCTTAAAACTAGGAGTCTAGCTACGAAATCGCGCAAGAGGTTCGTGGAAAAGACATTAAAAAAGATGTTTGCCAGAGGGGGTGTTTATGACTGGGTGGAGTATTTTGGTTATGATTCTGAGTTGCTTGGTGCATGTGTGTAATCTTAATTGGGATCTTTCCCCTAATCTGTTTAGTTTCTACGGATAAATGATATAGTTTATAAATGCAATAGTAAGATAGCAATAAGAGAGAAAAAAGTTGTACATACTGTTTAAATTTTACCGGCAGGCTGCATTGGTTTACAGGTAGGTAAGGTAGTAGTCTAATTTATTGACTGGAGGTGCGCGTCGCCCATGCTGGGACGTAACAAAGTATCCACATACACACACAATAGTCATTTCACTCCTCATATCGGTCCTGATACTGACTACGAAGGAAGACTGCGCGGTCTATAAAGACACCGTTGGGCAACAGACCTATTGTTACGCGTATTACCATTCTGACACGTAATACAACCCTGGAAAGGCTTTACCGAAAAACTTAACCTGGCGATTCGAAAACCATGGGTTCTTTATGAGACGAGATACCTTGTGATGTGTACATTGCACAAGTGCAGAGTTAATATTGAACGCCAGTTGGATTTGAGTCATCTTTGAGCCATTTGCGTAACAAATTAAGCAAAGAGAAAGAGAGAGATAGAAGGACACCCAGCGCCTCTAGTTATTGAGGTAAACACTCGAGTATCGCTGCGTAACTCGCACGGTTGTGTGAGTTCTATAGATATTCATGTAAGCATGCAACACATATTTGCAGGGACGCCGGTGACTGATGTACTGCCTCGTGTCTTCTTTTCGTCACGTTATTAAAACTATCTCCGTTAATTACGAATCGTGTATGCAGATGTCGGCATTAAAAATCACCGAATCTCACGATCCAATTTATTTCTGTATATTATTTTCAATATTTTCTATGAAACAATACACACTGCTCAACAATAATTGAAGATTTTTTTCCCTGAACAACATTGACAATATTTTATAACACGTAACTTTGGTTGTATTCGTTGTATGGGGATGAAAACAAGCAATTTGAAAATTGATTGATCTCTTTTTTAACATCCTTCGAGAGTTTTTTTTTATAATTGAGAGCCTACATAATTACATGTCAAAAAGTAGTAGAACAAATATTCTTACATTTTTTTCGTTCAGGTTATGGCTCACTTTTTACAAACATTTGTATGCGGGAATTGTTTGATTGAATCAAAGATTATAGAGACTTGGCTACAATTTTTTTTCATAGCTCCAATACGATTTCTTTTTCTGATGTGAGTTATGCTTACTTCAATTAAAACTTGTGCTTTTTACTTCAGAGTTTAATGTCTTTTGAACTCTGAAATAGGCTTATACGAATGTTCAATAAAGAAAAATGAAATTGGACCACTAATCTTTTGAATGACGCATACTTTGTTTGTTAATTGTTTTATATTTGCACCGGACTGTAACAAAGGAAAGAAAATTTGTCATCTATTCCAACAAAACTAGTTCAAAGCTTAGTATTACAGCTTCCTTTCGAGTTTTTAAAATTTCTATAAGATCATTTCTTCAGGAGAAAAAAAATTTATTACAGGTATTAAAAATCACTTTTATAGCCGAATCTCTAAACCTTTTACTGAAACCAAACAATTCGGGCTACACAACTTTTATAAAAAGTATTAGCCAAAGTTAGACAAAAAAAGTTTAAGGTATTTCCTTTGCCATTATTTTTTGACACGCGACTCATGTAGGATCTCAATGAAAAAGAAATTTCTCGAAGGATGTTAAAGAAGAGACTTTAAGCTTCAAATTGCTTTTCGTACCCGTGCAACGACCACTGCCAAACTTACGTACATTATCGCATATTGGCAATTTTATTGAGGAAATACAAAAGCCCTGTAATTTTTTTGAGCCGTATATATATTTTTTTAGTTTATTAATTCGTAATTCAAATAGTAATGATCACATAGTTTTTACAATTCGTTGAAATTATGCTTACTTAAAGTATGATCTACCGAGTTGAGATTGATATTACGTACTTAGTGTTTTAAGAATATTTACTTACTACGTGATATCGTTTATTCTTTAAAACATTACATTTTACACGTGCAAAAATTAACAACATATTAGAGAAAAAGGAAGGAGGGACTTTTACCTAAAGTATCTAATATAAAACATTATCAGGCATTAGCTAAGTTGATAGAGTTCTGCGTTTAAAATCACAAGGTTGTGCGATCGAAACCTCTTGTGTGTCATTTCTTTTTTTATTTTCTCTGATGTATAAAATGAATATTTATTGCTTATTATTTTATAATTCAAATTCAATTAAAAGAGAGAGTCGGGATGACCACCCCACTGTATACCTCGCATTAGAAGAAGCGAGAAGGAGCTACTGTCGGGCCAGCTCGGAAAAAGAGAGAGTCGGCACGAGAACCCCACTGTATACCTCGCATTAGGCAAAGCGAGAAGGAGCTACTACCGTGCCAGCATAGAGAAAGAGAGACTCGGCATGACCACCCCACTGCATATCTCACACTAGAGAAGGCGAGAAGGAGCGCTTGCTCGGTCGTGATTGGTCAGAGAAGAGGCGGAGCTATGCCATGAAGTTGTGTGAGGTATACGTGAATGTGTCTGTGTGACCCAACACAATCTTGTAGCGACGACAGCGCCGCCAGTCATTGGGGAGGCGAAGCTCAGCGGGGTGATCCGTTTCTGGCCTCAATCGAAAGCATAGGCATATTCCTTCTATAGTTGTCTGAATTCGTAGTTTGTAAGGAGCTTTCCCCCTCTCTTCGCACTATCACTTGCACTCGCTCTGTCTCTCTTCTCTTGCACACGGATCGTTCCTTTATATGGCCCTTTCTTCTTTACGGCTAATCCCTCACACACACAGCTCTCGCACACACACGTACAAGAGCCGACACACGAGAAATTATACTACAAGAAAATGAGGAAATATTGGTATAAAAAGGAAATCGACCATTCCGAAATTCCTCGATATTGGTCAAAACAATCAAAATACTGAATCCAAATTTTGTTCTTCAGACCTATCTAGTCTGTATGAACACCTCATATTGAAAAAAAAATTATTTTGTACTATTTATTTAACAAAGGATTTTTCAATAAGTTTTTTAACTGTCAGGGAGTCGATGGAAAAATAATAAAAAAATGTTGTCGGAAATTTTCGACCTTCCAATATACTACTACAACAAAATTCCATCAATGTGTTTTGCTTCGTTATCGCGAAAATAATTGTTTAATTTCTGTACGCGTGAAAAATCGGTACCCGGTGCGGCAACCACGGGTATTACTTCAGCGCACCACGCGTTACGCGTATATGAATGCAACCTAATTTTCTCAAAAGAGGAATACATAGCATCATTCTTCATTGTTTATAATGCATATGATGGTTAACAATTTTAACACGTTCACGCCGGCGCGGGCCACCGGTGGTCCGCGCTAGACTGTCTTATCGGGCGGCGTGGGCCACCGGTGGCCCGCATTAGATTGCATTAATTTACGCGTCGCCTCACAGCAAAACCAATGAAAATCGGCCCCGGCGTGAACATTTTAAACAACACTGTCTTGTTGGAAAAGGAAGAAATAAATCTTCGAAAATGAATTTATGCCAAATGCAAGAAATCGTTTGTCTATAATAAGTATACTTAACGACGTACTATTTAATCGCGTATTGAATAGACGTTACAACAAAAAATCGAAGACAGTATTGTTTGAATTTTTTAATCATTACATACATGCATTATGAATAATTAAGAACGATCTTATTTATTCCTTTTTCAGAAAATTAGGTCTTGTTACGGACCGATCAGCCTGGCAACGACCAGGTTTGTCAATCCGTATCTAGTGCAATGCGATCAATACATTCCACATCGGCGCTTAAGCCTCGTATGTGCAAACCGCCAACGCTCTGAATCGACAACATAGTTTGCCTTCAAGGAAAACACCTTCCGACCACCGGCCCCTGGGTTTCTTCTCGAAATGCAACTGCCGACTGCAAAGTCAACCTGATTACGACAGATCAACTTCCCAATCGACGACCGAAATATTATTCTCAGTAACCCCCACAACACCTTCGAACACCTTCAGCCCAGGGTAACGAGGATTCGGATCGACCGATCCATCCTCAGTTTTAATATATTTCTATGTCCTAACAGATGCACCGATCGGTCGACCGACATTCGTTCCCTAGCGGCAAATACATTTCGCGTGTTTAGACTCTCGTGGGTAATACTAGCGTTTCGGAAAACCTTGCGAGTGTAATTAAGAACTCTTCGCGTTGAACTATCCTTAGCGGGGTTCAACGCAACTCAATATATTCTCGTACTGCGATAATTACCCTAGCGACATTACGCGTCGGAAGTATTGAGACAATTCTTAATTCTAAAAACACAAATTATTCGAGAACGATCAAATCGTACTAGCCGAGCAATACGTTTTACATTCAGACAGTTTGTTCTTGTCGACTCAGCTACCGCGAGCACAACCATCGCAGTATTCGTGTATGCGCGCTATAGTGCGAATAAGAATTGGGTGTGTGTAAAATAAAAAATAAACGAATCGCCGAATACCTGGGGAGTCGTATTCAAGAAATACCGAGGAAGCTCTTATTTCATTCTCCCGACCCACACATTTATCCAGCAGCATCTGCAAACACACACGTACGCAAACGCGCTACGAAGTGATGTGAACACCAACTTTAATCAGGACAGGGATTCACGCGCCGGAATCCTGACGCATCCGAGCGCAATAATAATCAAATAATAACAATAAGTTAAGACCGAAATCCGGTCCTAACAGTCTGTACACTTTGACAGATAAAAAGAGTTGAAAATGAGGAGGACGCGATAAACGAATAAAGATTGGCAATGTTCGATCGCAGATTAATTTTTAAAAAAACGCAGACTCAGTTTCTTTATTTTATTTGATTTCTTATTCACGTTATTTTTATTCAAGGTATGGTAACATTTCAATACGTACCGCAATAATAATAGCGTATTTGTTTAATAATTTGATTTTTTGCGAGTCATGATTTTTAAACAAGTTAATGTCTTTTAAGTTCAAGAGAATGTAAAATGTTCAGTCAAACCTCATTTCCTACGACGTCCTTGCTCAGCAATGTAATAAAAAGGATCCTTTCATAATGAGATCAATTTTTATCATAAAAATAAGATACAGTCCCAAAGAAAATATATATTATATGTTTGAAAAACATGCAAACAGAAAGATTACAATAATCAAACATGGGAAAAAGGGCAATTGATAAAAAGAGATTAGTACAAAAAGAAAACAAAAACAAGATACGAAAAAAGTAAAATAAAAAACAAACAAATTTTAAAACGCAAAAAAAACCATAAGAAAAAAGCGAAATAAAAAACAAAAAAATATGGACCCAGATCTTACCACGTCGTCGTAGTCGGTTCCGGGTAATGCTAAGAATAAGAAATGCCTTATGTTAACTAATTCAACCTATAATGTAGAAACGTGATAAAACCTCGATCTTGCATGCGTGATGCACAATAAGATGCACAATACGGTGAATCAGATAAATTTCTTTACGGCCCCAGAAGCGTCTCTACACGAACAGCGATAAAACAAATTATACAAATAATCAAAACCGATGTAAGCTTGAGCGCGGTCGCAAGATTTATAATCGAACATATCACATTTACAATATCGTATAAGGATATCTTACTTATAACAATGGCTTATCCTTATTGAGAATAACTAAAACCTAATAATTCTTCCGTAATGTGAATAAAGGACCTTTGGTCAACATTTAACATCTACATACGACTGAGAGGTTCTACCTGGATCACGGCATCTCACTCACGCATGAATATTTACTATTAACCATGAAGTGTAATTTTTTAACAGGTTTGAAGAACAGAACTCTTTCGAAACTTATGTAATAGACCTTCAGTTATCATGCAAATCCTTTAAACAACTGATAAGCAGTGAGTATACTGCAGTATTTCACTTACGTATAGATATTTATTATTAACTGTGAAAGGAGTAGACCGGGGATCTGGTTTTAGGGGGGTACGGAGAAGGAAAAACATAATGAAATTGAGAAAGGCACCGAAATGAAGGGTACACTGCAACACTGGCACTTAACAAAAATATAATAACGATTTTATTTTAGGATTAATAACAGTGTCGCGAACAAGCGTATAATGGCGTCGGCGTCACACTCACGACCACGTGGCCGTTAGAAACTATCCGTGAAAAAGCCGTTGTCGTTATAATAGAAAGCGTCGATAGGTCACCACAATCGAATAGAAGAAATAATGTACATTAGCCGGTTCGAAATAATCCACAGAAGTCAGAAAGAATACTACCGAAGATAGCCGAAGTCGAATTATAGATTTAAGGGAACTGATTAGACGCGCGTGTGAATGATGTGTTTTCACAAGAAGCCGTGATCCAAGTAAAGAAGCCGGAAATCCATCTCGCTGATTAATTACTTGGTGAGGGGAGGTCTCGGCCCGTACGAGTACGGTCGAGTCCAAGCGAGAGTTAAAGGCGAAGACCTGCTGACCTCTCGCATGGACTTCCGACACTAGGCACGTTTCCGAACATACTCCCTGCCTTTGTGTACTGTGTTGACGAAGAATCCACTGGAAGAACCGCTAATTTGAAAGTTGGCCGCTTGAAGGTCGAAGAGGCCCTGCGGAGTGTCACGATTCGAGTGAGGCCGTCGGATCCGGGATGAACTTCGGTCACTCAAGCCAGCTACTATCGTGAAGGTGGAGTGTCTCATCCGTGATCAGCTCTCGTGCGAAGGGTGATGCCATTTAGAAGTTGATAGACTTCGCTGAAAGTATGCCGAAGACGAATGTTGCCAGAAGTGCTGAAATGCCGCTTGAAAGAGTTGCCACCGTGCAAGTTTTGAATCCGGAAGAGGAGTGACGGATGGTTCCAGCACAGTGGTTAATGCCTCTCCAATGATGAAGTGATTCGGTGTGAGGGGAGTTGCGTCCTCAGGGTTGTCCGACAAAGGACAAAGTGGCCTTGAATTTAGGATTGCCTCCGCCTGCGCAAGAAGAGTCGTAAATTCTTCATATGTGAGTGAAGTGTCTCCGATTATCCGGCGAAGGTAGTATTTCGCGGATTTTACAGCGGCCGCGCACTTCCCTCCCATGTGAGGCGCTGCCGGATGGTTGAAGGACCACTTACTCGTATGTTAGTCCCAAGGTTGGTAAGAGAGATGATTGTAGAGTTCATCCCCGCTGAACCAATCTTGACTAGCTCTCGAAGTGCCACATGTGCCCCGATAAAGTTCGTTCCACAGTCACTGTAGAGGGCGTGACAGATGCCTCGTCTGACCGAAAACCGCCGAAATGCTGCAATGAAGGCTTCCGAAGTATAATCCGTCATGAGTTCGAGGTGGATCGCTGATGTCGAAATACAGACAAAAAGTGCGAGGTATCCTTGTAAGTTTTTGTTCGTCGTCCACGCCACGTATTGATGATGAATGGGCCAGCGTAATCAAGACCTGTGTGGAAGAAGGGTTGTGAAAGGGTGACGCGTGTGGACGGAAGTTGGCCCATAAGCTGTTGTGCCTCGCACACGTCGCGCAGCAAAGAATAAACGATGGTACTGGTGTTCGGCCTCCTGGTATCCAATACGAGCATCGAAGGAAGGGAAGAGTGGTTTGCGTGCCACCATGAAGGGTGCGGAAGTATGAATCCGAGATGACTAAGGAAGTAAGTCGGGAAACTTGAGGTAGAATCGGTGTATGTTTCACCTCGGGTTGGAGAAGCGAATGCTTTAGCCGTCCTCCGACACGAAGAGTCCCTTAATTGTCAATGTAGGGTGTGGGGGCGTTTAAAGGATTCCCTTTATGAAGCATCAATCCAGTTGCAAGAAGTCTTAGTTCTGTGGCGAAGTACGCTCTCTGTATGTGCCGAATCCAAAACGCTTTTGCTCCTTACAAGTCTCCAGGTGTTAACGGAAGTGTCGGCGAAGAGGTGGGAAGTCACTTGAAGCGAGCTACTGCTCGTCGACACACTACTGTGGCCCTCAGCCATCGCGTTAAAGAAGAGTATCTCTCGAGGAGATCCCAGACTTGTAGACACCGGTCTGAAGTGGCAATGCATGCGATCCCCGGGCGTTACTGAAGGTCACTTGCTGACGGAACTTTAGCAGAGTAGGCTGGTCACGGCTGAGAAGGAAGTAGCAGCCAATGCCGCCCGTGCCACCATAGAAGGTGTTTGGATAACTGTCGGGGCATAAGCCCGCGCGAAGCACAGTCTGCCGGATTTTTCTTGCCCGCAATAAACTGCTATCTTGCGATCGAAGTAAGCTCTTGTATGGAAGTTGCCCGGTTCCGTACGAAGTCCTTCCATTTAGCGGGATGTGAAGTAATCCATGTCAATGCCACTGAAGAATCTGTCCAAAGGAAAGCCAGAGCATCCCCTAGGTCGAACATTTTCTGAACATACGCCAGAAGTCGTTAATATAAATACTAATGTTAATATAATGTTAATGTTAATATAAATACAGATATAAATATATAGAAATTTGTCGGACGACTTAAGTGTTACTCTGATCTAAGTCTAGCAGGAAAGAGCGTAACGCAGGATTGAATACCGCCAGTGACGTTGCAGATCTCAGAGAGGTCGAAAGAGTATTCCAGAACCTAGATCCCGATCCGTGCGGTGCAGCGGAATAGGTAGCGTGCTAGAGGATTGGGCAAGCCTTACTGTCCGTCGATGCTGGGGGGCTGGTTGAAACAGTAGCAACGATAAATAGCCGGGGGCTAGGTTGTTCAAAACCTTATACAGAAGAATGCCGAGAAAGTATTTTCGCCTGGATCGAACCGCCAACAATCCCAGCTGACGACGGAACGGAGAAACATGATTGTTTTATGAGGCACGTCCTCTTTAATGAAAAAGAGACCGCGTAATTTTCTGAATTGATATTAAACTAAAAACGAAATAAATTAACACATTTTTTGAGCCATATATTTTCAAGTTTATTATGGCTCCAAGAGGAAAATCTCCGAGGTGTGAACTTCAGAGAAAAAACCCCTCGCAAGAATGAATTTACAGTCAATATAATCTTAGAATTATCGAATACATATTTTGAGAATAATTATTGTGGCGATGAAATCTACAATTAAAGTGGGGTTTTATTGTTTATGTATTGTATCTTAAATGTACCATTCGTGTACCAGTCGCTGGCGACTCCGTAAGCATTGCGCTTTGCTAGATAAATCAGTGTACGACTTATTGTCAAGCGTTGCGCTTACTTGATTCTACAACCGGCTCGTGCCGGTGTATTTGACGGAATGTACCGCCGTTATTTGTTGTACTCACCGTTAATTTTCAACGTCCTTGTATGCAGCTAATTTGCCAACCTGTTGATCAGCCAGAGCTCCTAAGACTACTGAATCACGATGCAATGTACTAACAAACCTTTTTCTTTATTTCGTATATATGGGCAACGTACGGAGAGAAACGACTGTGTTCCATTTTCATCACTGCTCGATCCGAAATATATCCCAAAAGACGACGATCGGCCGCGCGAAACGTGTGTTCGTATACATATGTGAGCGACCGTTAGTACTGATACCAACATTTGATGCTTGGGCATCTTTATCTATTAGGTCGACCGAACAATGAGCGTCACGACGGAGATCGAAAATGAACCGAATTGCGTTGTTTTGTAGATTCGTAAGCTTGGTGTTGAGCTCGTCCGAAATGCCGTCATAGACCAAGCAACAACAATCGAAGTGAGGTTGGATAAGGGCGTTGACTAGCTTGATACGTAGATCGGTCGGTAAGGAGTTCCGATGATATTTTAAGGAGTATAAAGTGCGACTCACTTTTTGAGAGATGAGTGAAACATGGCTGTCCCAGGATAGGCTCGTGTCAACGATGACCCCTAGGTTACGTGCCTCAGAGACGAATGGCAGAGACACACAATCGATCTGGATGGGACTTAGTCTGCTCAGATCAACAGATGCAACCATCGCTTTGCTGTCCAACAGCATAACCTTGGTCTTACCGAGGTTGAGACAGAGACTATTGGCAAAAGCGTATCGAGCGATGGTCTCTGCATCTTGGGCTATTGCTCCGGGGCCCAGCTCCAACTTCGAAGGGTCTACGCTCAGGAAGATTTGCGTGTCCTCTGCAAAGATCAGATGCTCAGAGAACTTAAGGCATTTGCTGAGATCGTTGATAAATAGGATAAAAAGCAAAGGATCAAGTACACGGCCTTGCGGAACTCCCGAAGAAACTGGAAGCCAGCTAGACGCTACATTCTCATCATCGATAACTGCTTGGAACCTGTCCGATAAGTAATGATAAAGAAGAGATAGAGCCGTCGATGATAAAATTATATGCTTTAGCTTTGAAAGAAGAAGCGAATGTGATACCGTATCAAAGGCTTTGCTGAAGTCAAACAAGACGAGGAGCGGAACTTTTCGTTGGTCGATGGCTGCTCGAACATGATCAATGAAACTCAGGAGAAGCGTTTGCGAGCTGCAATTAGCTCTATAGCCCGATTGCCGCGGATCCAAACAGTTGCAAGTATCCAAAAAAGTCAAAAGCTGCTCATGTATTATCCTTTCGAAGACCTTTGAAATTTCGCAGAGATTTGCAATAGGGCGTGTGTCAGAGGGAGTAGAAGGAGTGCGGATTTTGGACAAGGGCCTAATATATGCTCGCTTGCAAAGGCGAGAAAAGTATCCATGCTCAATGCATGCGATGAAGATGCGTAGCAGTAGGGGAGCAGTAGCCAGAAAAGAAGCAGCTAGACAGTAAGGTGGAATTCTATCTGGTCCAAAAGTAAGAGAAGATGAGGAAGAGGAAATGAAGACTCGACGGAGAAACTCAAGAGTAATAGGATGAAAGGAGAAGGATCTTTTCTGAAGTGAGGTAGGAGTAGGAGAGAAAGCAAGCAGCGCTTCGAAGTCATTGGGAGCACAGGGAGGAGAGGAATTCGCGATGAACGAGAAGTGGGAGTTTAGCTCACCTCTGGAAAAGAATTGTGATGGAGATACAGTTGCTGTCTTTACAAGCTCCAGCCGCCCAAGTGCCTTCCGATAGACACGATGGATCGGTAATGCGACTTAGCGACATAAATACGTGGGCGCTCTTGGCCCTCTTTATCTCGATTATGAGCGAATTTCGTAAATCACGATATAATTCATAGCTCAAAATATATTTGTTCCGCTTGGCCTGTTTAAAAGGAATATTGCGTCTGCGAATAGCATTTCTGAGCTCATCAGTTATCCAGGGGGTTGGAGGTCTTCGGGCTACAAAAGAACGAAACGGAGCAACTGTGTTGAAAACTTCCAATACTGCTTCGGAAAAACTTGAAATGACAGAGTCTACATCGACGCCGTTATTCATGGCAGCGTTATTTAGTGATACAGGATCGATTCTGCTTCTTAGCAAAACCAGGAACTCGTCACCGCCGAAGTTTTGTAGCGAGCGACGCATGATAGGTTTCGGCTTGGTAGGTTCTTCTCCCAACCTATAACACATTTTGATCAACTCATGTCCTGCGATGAACGGACAATCAGTCTTTTTATACTCTAGGACTTTGTCCATGGAATCGACAATGAAAAGATCAAGCCACGAGTCCACTGTAGCCCTGTGATAGATCGGTTCCAACGGCAAAATCGCTAGCGTATGTGACGCTGTAATGTTTGTCAAATAGCGACATGCAAAGCCGTCTAGCAATAAGTTGCAATTGAAGTCTCCTGCTAGGACTACATGGTTGTATCGAGGAGTTACGCTCGCCAATTTCTTAAAAAGATCATTAAATAGTTCGACTTTGGGCCGTCGATACACAGAGACAAAAGAATAGGACATACATTCGATAGTCTGAGCTCCAACATAAAAAATTCAGGATAATGCGAATACTCACTCGGAGAGGCTAGCAGCAGTTTTGCTTTTATTGAATTACGGACATAGCAGGCAACACCTCCACCTCGTTTGCCCTCGTGATCATTCCTGATTATAAAATAGCCTTTTAGATTGACTATAGCGTCGGCTATTGTAAAATGCAGCCATGTTTCTGATACGGAAACCACATGAAAGTCTGAGGACTCAGAAAGGATTCTGAGGGGAAGCTAAACTCAGTGGTACGCTTGGGGAAGTTGGAGTTAGTCATTTGATTTTGTCCAAGTCTGCTGACAAGTTGATGAAAATGACCCCAGAGCCTTCTGCTATACGAAGGCGAGTCCCATCTTGCCACCAGACGTATTTGTGGTGCATTTGAATAGCTTTCTCCTTTGCTTGCCGATATAGATGGTAAAGTTCAGCCTGAATGGAAGGGTTCACATACAGGTTGCCTGGACGATCGATTAAAAACACTTCACGCAGTGAGAGAGACTTCTTCGTACGCTTCTTCATAATTATAAAATCCCGAGTGGCCATCGATTTGAGCTTGACGAAGAACGATATGGTCTTGGGTCGCGAAGACGCTGAATGCACACTATGGTTCGCAGAATCTCTGACGGCGCCGAGCATGCTGCTGTTAGAGCTGTTTTTAATCCCGCCGCGAATCTCAAGCACATCAACTGTGAGTTGAGGCACCGACAGTGCAGTAAAGATTCTCGCAATCACTGTTTGCCTATTCAATGCCAGATTTGAGGGAATTCCGCTCACTACTAGTTCAGTGGATGAAGCCAACAATAAGGTCGGGATCGAGGTTGCAAGCCCATGCGACGAGTTGGCAGAACGCAAGGACTCGATATTGCTTTTAAGGTCAAGTATTTCTGAGTACGATGACGTTTTCGCCTCTTCTAACTTACTGACACGGTCGGAAAGGTTTTTCTTGAATTCGCGATCTTCGCGTGCGGCGGTACTAGCAGCCTGTTCCAAACTATTAAGGTGATCGGCAAATATCTGGTGCGCCTCAGACAGATCATTGAGTTTTTTACCAATCTCTTAAAAGTTGCTATTTATGCATTGCACAACATTTTCGAATTTGTTATCAATCTTTTCATCTATTTTGGCATCTAGCTGTTTAATCTGATTCGCGATAGCTTCCAGTGTAATCCGAATTTGGGGATTCGATTCGATTAGAGTTTACGTTGTGTTCACGTCGGAGAATTTGTTGGCACAAGATAAATGGAATAGCTTTTTGCAACTAGTCGAGCAGACTAACGTATTTTCTTCGCGCGAAATTCTAATATCGCATAACAAGCATACCGCTGGCATCATACGAAGTTAAGTAATAGTTAAATGGATTATAGATGACGTAGTGATAATTAGTATGAGAATTGTAAGCCACTTAATAAAATAGTACGCAAGATAGAAATAAGATAAAATGACTAATCAGGATTGTTAATTACTTAAAATGTAGTACGCAAGATAAAATAAAATAAAATAAAATAAAATAAAATGGTTAGTAAGAATTGTTAGATACATGATGATACGGTACCCAAAATGAATATAAAATACTAAGATTACTAATAATATCAATAGCAATGTGGTGACAATTTAAATATCAGTACTTGCTGCGAGACCATGAAAGTAAGAAGCGATCGAGCGATGTGATTTCTACATAGCAAGCTGAAGTCCGTGTGTGAAAAGCAAGGTTTCGAAGTCAGTTTATAAAAGCAGATCCCCGCTGTGAGGCAATTGATCAACTGGATAGGTCGATAGGTGAGAGCTCCTTTGGAAAAGCCCTACGCTCTCTTAATTGATCGATGGATCCAAGAAGTCGATAGTCAATAGCAGCGCTTAACGACTTTGCGAGCGATGATAAGTAGGGCGTGGCACATGATCCACTCAGCAGTCGATCGATGCTCTTAATAATTCGCGCGATGTACGATGTTCAATAGCTCACCAGATGAGGGCGAAGAATCGATCCGCTGCACAGACATATAAAAGGGTCACACCGACGAGCGCCGAAAATTTCTAGGTTAGGCCGAGTCCGTGTGTAAAAATGATGATATAATGATGTAGAGCCCAAAGAGCCTAGGGGGATAAGCACATGAAATCTGCCCCCGTACGTAATAAATCTAGATTGATACTTTAGATTGGCATCTACATAACTAGGGTTATAGTTTTCCAAATACAACACGATTTATCAGTGAGCGGCTGCTACGTTCGAACTTGAGCTCGAGCGTACCCAGTAAGTTTACGGCATGACGCGGCGTGGAGCAGTCGCTTACTGTTAAATTACATTGTATCCCGAAAACTATGGCCCGGCCCATCTTGGTCATCCTATACTTTTTTATTCAAAAAGAATCCCACTATTTTATAATTTTTTTTATGACAATCGAAGGGGTCGATCTTTGAAAAAAAGTCGTTTTTAACATAAACCTTAAAAATTTTGTATGAACTTATTAATTTTGTTAAAAATCAATAATACACGGAGAGAATTAAATGTTAAAAATTGTCGTGCAGTAACGGTAACCAGATGACAACCCTGAAACATCGCTTATTATTACTGAGAAAAACACAGATTTTCACGAAAATAAAATAAAATTTCTTCTTCAGATAGAACATTTTACGATATTTTCTAGTAAATTTTGATGTGTAACAATATACGCAAAACTTAAATTAAAAAAATCTTTAATATCAGCGAAATTTCACTGTGCATTTTATTATTTTATGCCTTTGAAACATATATATAAAAAAGTATCGTCTTTATAGTAGTTATTTTAAGGTTTATTATAAAATTTAATGAGTATATAGGAAAATGTGTTGTGCTCTCGGTAAATATTATCGTGCGCGCTTGGTTAAATTTATCATGCGGTACAGTGCGCCAATTTTGGGGTACTGCATGGTAAAAATTCTCCTTTATATCGATCATTTCAGAATGGTATCGAGTAGGATCAGGGGGTCTCGTTTTATTGATAGTGGTCTGTTTATTGTTTATATGGTTCGATGGGCTTCTGTTTCGGCCGAACCCTCAGTCGCATCGTCGCATGCAGTGTGTCTCGTTGCGAGAACGTGAAACATAGTGATCGTGTTAATCGTGAAAACGTCTTTGGCTACAATATACATATAACACGTAAGTAATCAAAATAAACATTATTTTATTACAAAGAGAAATATAATATTAAAGTTTTGGCTGAACAAAGTATTTGTTGTCGTGAAAATAATTTTGTTGCCGTTTTTTTATCTCTACGAATTAAAATGGCGTGGTTGAAGATAGAAGCGGTTGATAAGCTAAGGCGTAGTTGACCATAGGTGCGAAAATGGTAAGCGGTCCATTTTTGTACTTATCAACCACTTAAGTGTTTGATTATTGTAAAATGTCATCATAGTTATAACTAATAGTTGAAAAATTCGACATATAACGTAACATACCGTTGGAAGATTCCTGATTATACATAGTTTTTGCGAAACATGCCGTATAGTTATGTTTGATATTGAGTTTTTAGTCACATAAAGTCTTCAAAAAATATAAATAAAATAATCATTTTTACATTGCAATAACAATATATCTTTTCAGCTTGGCAGAAGCCTTGACCTTCCAATAAACGTAAGAATTAACGTAGTATCGGTCTTTGTCAGTTCTTTCGAATATTGTCTATTCGTCAGTCGATAAATTTGTTATTTCAAAATATTAGGAAGTCCACACAACTTTGTTAGATTCCACGGATGGAAAACTAATTCTCCAGGCATACCGGAAAAATATAGGCTTCCCGAAAAAAAACGTGCGCAATTTATTGTCAAGGACGTTATTGAGGAAAGAAAAGGATGCTGCTTTTCGAAGTGTACGGATTAAAGAACATCCGCAATGTCTTGATAAATTCATGTAAGATATTTTCGTTATACATTTTTTCCGAAAAATGCACTGTATCTAAATTTCTGATCTTAGTTACTCGACGGTGCATAAGCTTGAGTCACCGGATTCATGCGTGTAGTTTTGCAAGGGACAAAGAAAGGACAAAACATAATGAAACAAATGAGGAAACACAAAGAAAAAAATGTGACGGGTACAACCTATGTGGGAGGGGGAGGGGGGGGGGGGGGGGGGAGCCCCGGCCATGTCTGTATATATGTAGATGAATACGTATGGTTGCTAAGGAATCAATGGTCGGAGCCCCCATCCCTTTCTCCTATACACAAGCACACAACCCTCCTCTATATAGCTAAGATTAGCATGAAACTCTGTCTTCTTGGCATAGAAAATTGATATTAATTTATAACTACATTTGTTTAAAGTCAAATAGTTTTTGTTAAACGAAAATTTCACGTCTATTAGAAAATTTATCCAAATCATCTAATGTGAAACTAATGTTTATACTTTTTTTGTAGCATAAAGGCGGACAGATTTGTGGATCTTGCAACCCAAATCGAAGTATTGTTTCCAGGCGAGAATAAATTCACTTATTATTCACCATACCGTCGCGTGGGAAATGTCCGCATAAACCCTTCCGGAACATTATATGAACATTATCAATATTTGAAAAATTCTTTAAGAAAGGTCAATATTTTGGAACAGGTGCATGAAGTGCCCCATGAACAACCAGCAATTAGCGGTAAAAACGTTTATGTTTTGAAATTATAAACAATAACGATAATTCTTAAACTTTTTTTTAACTCGAATTAATGTTAATTTCATTTTTTTTCAATATAGATGTTGAATTGGAATGCCTTGCCTGGCTGAAAAATCATATTGAGCCAGAAGAAACGGTTCTCTCACACTGGAGATCATCTTTTAATGCCCGGAAAATTCTTTTGAGCCAAGGTACAACTGTCTCGGAATATTTCAAAACATTTCCCAGTTTGAGGAACCAATTTGGCAAGAAATTGGTAAGAATACAATATGGAATGCATGTTGCTTTTATTATATGTTTATAAAATACTAAATAACCATCCATATTATTAATGCAGTTGGAGTCTGATTTCCAAAAAATTCAAATCCCGGATGGAAATTTTTTCGACACTTGGGAGGAAGTCCGGGATTTTTTGATCGCGGAAATGAAAGCATGCGAAAAAATAAAAGACGTGGCAGATAAAGCTTTCGTACATTTGTTGCCAACTCTACTATTGCGTATATAAAAAAACCTATATATTTTGATATATTTTGTCCATACATTGCATCCTCGAGAAAAGAACTGATTTTCTAATACACTAAAATGGAATTGCAGACAATAAAGACGTCATCATTTTGCACTTGCTGCTATATTTGATAGACGGATCGCAACTCCAGAAAAGGAAGCGGAATCTTCGGGGAAATGACCCAAATGCCAGCCACAAATGTGCAATTGTGGAAAGACGGGCAAGTTTTTTCATACACATCGAGGTAAATGCAATGTCTCGATCAAATATTATTAATTCTGATTAATATGTACCCGTTATGCTTCGAAAATAAAATAACAAATTTCAATCAATGATTTCCATCACATTCATCAATAAATATGGTTTTTATACAGACAGCAGAAAATTTGCACACCACGCTGGAAAGAAGAAAAGATGAACTTCGGTCCAATCATCTAACGCTGCAGCCTACGCCGATATTCGTGGGACCACTACTTGCCATTGAAGCAGCATACGTACTAATTAATGACACGTTGTACGTGGTCGATTCGCCACTACACGCAATCGAGTTTTGCTTCAAAGCATTTACAGCTCTAGACTGTGCATTTCCCGAACAGGCTAAATCGCTTTGGACATTTATCCAACAGGCATTTTTCAAAATTTTTTCACGGGCAGATATTCCAAATCGTTCGGTTAATGTTTTGGTCGGACAAATTGCAAAGTTATCAGCAAGGCACGCTGAAGACTGAATCTTCTCTTTCTTTTTTTCGAGAATTATTTAACAACATGTTTAACTGCCATAAATGCAATGGGTTATACCCTAACCATATAATATATTTAAAACATTTTAAATTGTCTCATCCAAATCTATCGGATTATAATTGTGGAATTTCTACTTGCTTAAGAACTTTTTCTTCACTAAATTCACTTCAGAAACATACACGATCGAAACATATAAAGATGAACGTCAAATCGGATAAAAAGCAAGTTTTGTCTTCTCATTCACCAACTAGTTCGATAATTTCAAACTGTAATATTAATGATAGAATCATCTCACCGATCGATGATACATCACGCCATGTTGAAAACATTATTCAAACTGAAAACGACAAACTGGATTCAAATTCAACAAAAGAAATTGACGCAGGTACACTTTTCGTCGCAAAATTATTCGAATATCCGGATCTCCCAAGACTCAGATCGGTTGATATAATAAATCGGGCACATTCTTTAATTAATAACGTAGTAAGCACAATAAAAACCGAAGTTGTACAATCCATAAAAGTCGCTTCACCAAATGATTCCGAACTTTTGCAAAACGTGCAAAAGATTTTTGCGGCAAATAATTCACCGCTAGTAGACTCATTGTCTGATTGTGAGTGGAAATGCTTGAAAAAATTTGAACGATTAGGTACATATATAGCACCACAAGCTTATATATTGGGAGAAAGACATGAATATCGTAATCAAAACGGTGTACAAATATTAAAAATGGTACTTGTGGTTGCGCAATATATTCCCATTCGATTTGTGTTGAAGCAGTTTTTTGAAATGCCCAATATATTAAACGAGAAGTTAAACTATATGACTTGTTTAAAAGAAAACCCTCAAATTTATTCGAATGTAATCCAAGGTCCACTATGGCAAAAAATGTTCAACGACGATATTTTACTTCCGTTATTTCTTTCCTTTGATGATTATGAAACTAACAACCCTCTCGGGTCTCATAAAGGAATTTCGAAATGTGGTGCCGTATATATTTCTATTCCTTGTTTACCACCACGATTGGTTTCCAAGTTGAAGAACATATTTTTGTTCGTTTTGTTCAACACTTTAGATCGAAAAGTTTTCAAAAATAACATTGTGTTCAGTAAAGTTACCGATGAACTTCTGTTTCTGGAAAACAAAGGAGTTACAATTAACGTAAACGGCAATGAAAAAAATATTTTTTTCAAACTAACGTTAATTATCGGAGATAATCTTGGACTGCATTCTATTCTGGGGTTCAATGAAAGTTTTAACTCCCATAAATTTTGTCGATTTTGTCTAATTGATAAAAACAATATCAATGATTTTTGTGAAGAAGACAAATCTCTGCTTCGAAATAAACAAAATTATGATGAAAGTTTAACTAAAAACAATTCAAAGGAAACAGGTATCATCGAAAAGTGCATTTTCCATTGCATGCCAGATTTTCATGTAACGGAAAATTGGTCGGTAGACGTTATGCATGACGTATTAGAAGGGATTTGTCAATACGACCTCGGTTTAATATTGAATGAATACATAAAAAAAAAAAAAATACTTCTCATTGCAAGAACTCAATGAACGCGTGCGAGGAGTTTATTATGGGCAAAGTAAAAATAAACCTCCAGAAATTCTTTCGACACATATTGCAAAAAAACACTTAATAATGTCGGCTTCGGAAATGTTGTGCTTCGTTCGTTATTTCTGCATAATCTTAGGGCATTACGTTCCTGATGATGATGAGACATGGGAATTAGTCCTATTATTATGTAACTTGGTCGAAATGATTGCCAGTACTGATGTTGATGCACAGTTTTTCAACTTACTAAGAGTACAAGTTTCCGAATATTTGCAACTGTTAGTCTCGATATACCCTGGTTGCATGAAACCAAAACATCATTTTCTAGTGCACTATCCGACAGCAATGATGATGTCAGGTCCGCTCTGGAAAATGTCATCAATACGGTTCGAAAGTAAGCATCATGAGTGTAAAATTTCATCGAGAGCCTCAATAAGTAGAGTCAATGTTTGTAAAACTATCGCCGTTAAACATCAGTTGCAATTAAATGACAAATTTCTAAACAAAAGTACTTCAGCCCCATGGTCATGCAATCCTAACTTGATCCGTAAGATAGCGACAATCGATTTACCAGGTTTGCCCTTTATCGAGGAGTTATTACCTCCTGACATAAAACAATCAAGAGAAGTTGATACTATCAACAAAATAGATATCAATAATACCGCAATTAAAGAAAATAGCGTAATAATAATAGCAGCAGAAGATGGCCCAGTTTTTTATATTGTAAGCGTTATTATTATTCAGAAGACAAGATTTTTTTGCATTGTTAAAAAATTAAACGATGTATTTTTAAATAATAAGTTGCGAGCTTATGAAATTTTTAAGAGTGAATACGATTTTACGATTTTAAATGATGACGAAATAATATGTGCGCAAATTAGTCACATCACTCGAGCATATGATGGTACGAAGTGTATTGTAAAAAAATGGTAGTATTAAATGAAAAATAAATTCTTATAATTAAATTTCTCTCCTTATTTGTTTGTTGAATATACCAATTTATATAAATAAAAACATTTTCCCAACAAAAAACAAACAGCATTAATTTGTACCAGTTTTTGGAGAAAAAATACATTTTACTAAGGATTTTTTCAATGGAAGAATTTGAATTTTACCAGCCTATAGAGAATTTTTCTTCTGAGGTTGATGTAGGTAAATTTTACAGTGCAGCACGGTAAAAATACCGTACCGCGCATTTGGTAATTTTTAACCGACAGCAGATAGATTTTCGAATATACATGCTAAATTTTACGGTCTTCAATTTTTACTATTCTTGTATAGTAAAATTTTAGCTACGTATTTGAAATTTTCTGTAACGTGAGTTAAAAACAACTTATCGTATACGAATTATTATGTTTTTCTCACTTGTCATCATATTGAAATATATCACGGTAATTTTTATCGTGAACTTCACGACAAAAATTAGTTTTTAATTCTCTCCGTGTATATTCTTAAAGTAAGTAAAAAAATGTTTCAAAATCACTCCTAATTTTTAAAAATCGGTGTATTTATCGGGAAGATAAATACTTCGGAATGTAGTCAAGACGGCCAACATGGTAGAAATTTGAACCCCTATTGCTAGGCAACCCCTTAAGCTAGAGTCTTCAAATTTTTACTGAGGCTTCACTATCAGTAGGACTATCGATTATACAAATTTCAAGACGATTAAAAGACTTTCATGTTTAGGCTGGATGACTTCATGCGAAGTGCCTCATAAACTATTTGAATTCTCAATAATACTTTTTAAAATCTCTGCATCAATTTGATTGGCAAGGTATGGGCCAAGCATGTCAACACTGTAGCGATAGTGAAAGGTTTGCACAGAGGAACTTTCTTCTGCCCAGAAAAAGATTTTCTCTGATATTCATTATTATTGCTTTTTTTATGATGTGCGTACGTCCCATCACAAATCAAAAATAAATTGTCATTAACATTGAATAATATTTTTGCCATTTCAGTTGTGTGATTCTGAATAAGATTATCCCTATTGAGAGAATTTATGCCGAAACGAAGTGGCAAAACATCAACTTCGAAAGACTTTATTATACTGTTAGAATAATCTGAAACATCGTGCTCATTTTTTAATTGTAAAATAGATGCTATTATTGTATTAAAGTTCCGTGTCCTTAACTTAAATAGGGACCGAGCCGCTAGACTGTCACGCCAACTGGTAACAGAAATGTACAAGAATCGGGCAAAAAAGTAACGCAACAACACGTTATTTTTAATTTAGTTAATGTTATTTCAATAAATATTGAAAAATTATTCGAAATGTCCCATCAGTAAAATCTTATTGTATCAAAGGATGTACAGAAAAATCTCGTCATAAGTGCCAAGTTCATTTACCAGTGAAATTTTATTGTTTTCCCTCGAGTAACTACGGTGCCTCATGGAAGGATGATAAACGTATAAAGTGGATAAATGCAGTAAAAAAATTATGTGTAAGTAAAAAATTATTATTAACAGTAGTGGCATTGTAATTTAAATATTACAAAATCAAACCGAGTAGTATATTTTATTTGAATAAAAAACTACAAATAATAATTAAATTACAATTTATGTAATAGTATAAATCTAACCTTCAAATTTCGTTGTTTTTCAGTAAAAATCCGAAAGAATGGGAGCCAAATCAACATACAAGAATTTGTAGTGCTCATTTTATAAATAATAGTAAATCAGATAACTCACATTACCCATCTTGTGTTCCTTCGATTATTCCTGGAAAAGAACATACAAGAAATTCCATTCAACGTCTTCAACGATTTGAACGGTCAAGAACACGTCAATTAAATAAGGAAATCAACGTCAATAAATCAATATTAATTGACAGTATCGACAGTAGTGTAAACAGTAATAATTCTATTGAAGATAAGAATATTAATAATTCAAGTGACATTAAAATGGAGCAAGGCGCAGGAGGAATGATAACCGAAGCTCAGAACGACTGTCGTAGGGATGTGAATGTTATGAATGTTTCTCCGCCTGCCTGTCGAAGTATTACTTATCAAACTGAGGAATTCATTCCTGATATTTCAACTGATAATTGTACTAACTTTTTTTGTAATATTAATAATCAGGATGATATCAGTACCGCAGCAGTCCAAGTCAATATATCTGTAAAAAAAACTGCAGATAAAATGTGTGAAGCTTCGATGCGGTCTATGAAAAGAAACATTCAAGATTCCAGTTGTGATCCAATCAATTTCGAGTCTCTACAATCTCACTGCAAAGGATTCCATGGATTTTTATCTATTACAAGTAATGAAACTAAGAGTAGCTTAACAGGTGTTACATTATCTATCTTCTTATGGCTTTTGAATAAACTCCTAAAATGTAAAAGTTCTAACATTGACAAAAAAACAAAATTATTAATTACATTAGTGAAGCTAAAAACCGGTTTGATATTTACTGTGATTTCAGTCTTATTTAATATACATCGGACTACTGTTAATCGAATATTCGTAAAGAATGTGCAATAGTTAAATATTTTATTGAAAAACTTTATATTCTGGTAATCTAAAGCCGCTGTTCAAGCAACCTTACCAGAATCATTTAAGCTACATTAGCCAAACACTCGTGTTATCATTGACTGCACCGAAGTAAACACAGAAGTTCTATCAGCAGTTAAACATCGAGTTTTAATGTATTCAGATTTGTTCGAGCAAGGATCTGGTGTTTCGGGGAAAGGACGATACTGATCAAAAGAAAACACCCTGAGTTCGCTTCACAACTGTTGTTGCTCGTGATACGTTTATTGTTTTCTTCTACAGTCGACGTCAAAAAGGTACAATTGTCGCATCAATTCTCTCGTGAGCACAACACAACACTCGACGCACTTGAGCCGGGGAATCTAACGACCCGAGCAAGAATTGAACCAATAACAAGCCTAGTCGTTTAACCAAAGTCCACCGAGATAAAGAATATAACAGTAAAGCGCAGGTCGGAATACAAAAAAACTTCAACTCAAAATTCGCGTGTTCACCGTGACTGAGAAAATTAGCTAATGGCCGGGAAGCCGGTTCCGGCGTGACACCAAGCGAGCCGGTCCTTCTGGAAGGGGAAGTGGCGCTCGTATCGATTGACGCTATCGAACGTATCGATAGCTGCGACCTCCCCGCGCGGTAGATTCGAAGTCTCGATGTCGCCGAAACAAGATTATAAGCATCATCTCACAATGAAATCTTTAGTAGGATGTACTCCAAGTGGATTTATAAGTTCTCTGTCAAAGTGTTATGGTGATTGTTTCATTACAAATGATTGTGGTTTAGTAGATTTAATTGAACCTGGTGATGTCGTGCTGGCAGATAAAGGTTTCCCGCAAATACAAACAAAAGTTCAAGAAAAAAATCCGATTTTTGTTATGCCTCCGTTTTGCAACAAAAACCAATTTACACCTGAGGAAGGTGATGAAACTTACAATATCGCTTCAGTGAGAATACACATTGAACGAGTAAATCAAAGAATAAAAGACTTTAATATTCTTTCCAAAGTGCCAGTGTTACTTTTGCCTCATGTTGATGAAATTGTTTTTGTCATATGTGCTATCATAAATATTCAAAAGCCTCTGTTTAGACAGGAAAAATCAATGATAGAATGATAAAAAAAATATGATTACATTGTAAATTTAGAGAATGCAATAAAATACATAATTGTAATTAAATGTAATTTTTATTACATTTAATATTATGATATTTAATTATTATGATATCATAGTTTATATAACTCTGATACATAAACTATGATATCATAATAATTTGAATACAAAGCTTTTACAAAACTATAATTAAATTATTCATTTTATGATTACAAAATGACGTACACAAATATTTGGTATTTTTATTTTGGCCTTATTATATATCATTATTATATTTCCCTTTATAGCGTTTGTATTTCTATTTATATAGAAGAAACAAAAATATAATATTTCTTAAAAATTTCCATTTGTTAAAACAAATTTGCATATAATTGTTTACTAGTATGTCTCTACTTCATTTACGTTTACCATACTTAATAAATACAGTTTGAACATAATGCACAAAATAAAATTTTTCTAGATTAGAAACTACCTTACGTAAAAAAATGTTATCATGAGCAGTTGTTATCAAAACACAGCCCCGAGGTGAGTATACGAATAAGTCGCAAAAAGCGATATTTGTAACGTACATTTGCAGTTGTATCTGAGTATAAATGGAATGAGTTGTACTCAGGTGTAATCCATTTTCATCTGATTTAAAATATTGCACATTACATTTTCCATTCTCAGCATCATATATCGGTATTTTCTTGCACGTATAAGGACTGTGACGAGCTCGCGATCTGGAAATTTCGTTAAAACAGATGCTGACGAGCTGCCAGTCTCAAAATCTATAATGACGCCCGTTATTGTTCTTCCCTTTTCTTTTGCACTATCGCCAATTGGGCGCCAGGTATTTCCTTCACCCCGAAATACCAACGGTCGTTATTCGTTTCCTTTCTGACTCAGGGAATGGGGGGGGAGGGATTCGGAGGACAATCTATGACTTTTACAAAAATAACGGGTGAGCAATTCTTACGAGTCTTTAGCAATTAGTTTAACATTTATTAAATGCGAAATCGACAACCAATAATACAATCTCCACTCTTCTTACTCTACGGATTTAACTCGTGTACGCGGGGGACGCAGCGGCTTTCCGGTTACGCCGGAAAGCACAGCTGATCATTCGGAGCTGCAAGGGGGTGCGCGACGGACACCAACCGCCACCTCACGCCCGTTCGCGGAGGGGTCGCGCGAGACAAAGAAAATGCACCGCGTGCGCCTACCTTTTTGTCGATGTCGATCGTCCTGGTGTCGCACAGCGTCCTCGTCGCGTATCCTCTCTCTCGCTCGCTTTCGCCGGTACACCGGTGGCTCAGCCTCGCTCTCTCTCTCGCACGCACACTCAATCCTTCCAGTCCTGCACTCTGCACTCTCTCAAATCCTCACTCTACTTTCCGTCTCGCTCACTCTACTCTTGACTCTTTCACCCTCTAACCGTCTCACTCACTCTACTCTATCTTGTTTTAATTCTCGTCTCGCTTTACTTCTTCGCTCCTCGTTCTCTCTTCTCGCACATTCAAACTCTAACTCCTTTCTTAATCTACTTCATCCTCTCTCCTTGTCCGCCGGCTCGCGCGTTCTCCTCGCTCCCTTGTTCCTCTGCCGGCGAAGGTGGAGGTCTCTCGGCGATCGCTCCTCGATCGCCGGCACAGCCATCCCTCTCGCTCCCTCTCTCTCCGCTCAGCGTCGCTCTCTCTCGTCGTTGCCACTGACGGTTGGCGACCGCTCCCTGTAAATAAAGGAAGCCTCGCCGACAGAGTGTGTCCTTCTATCTCTCTTATTTTCACGGGAGCGAGGCGTCGCGACTCTGCTTTTCTTTCCCGAATCTTTATAGCGAGCGTGCTCTGCGAGGAGAGTACCGCCTCGTCACAGGACACTTTATTGCGACTTTTTTTTTTTTGCCAAATAGTAGAACCGTAAATCAAAATAGCATCAGGCGAGCAGCATAACCAGGGTTGATTAATGTTAACGACCACACCGACTTGAACAATTTCGAAATTTTGGTCCATAAGCTTTTTGTATTCTTTTAGAGCTACACTTTCCATTTTCTTACCGTATGCCATGGCGTGTGTCTCAACCTTACTTGGTGTTAATAGGCCAGTGATTGCTTTTTCAATATCAAAACAATCCCCTTTTAACTTGTGACCATTACTTGCTGTTATTCGGAAGATACACTGTTTGTACCACTCGTCTGTCTTACAATTAGACTGGGGAATAGTTTGAATGCAAATATTTATAGCTTTCGTATTATCACAGCACACTACTTTCAAATAAAACTCATAAACATCACTTGCTACTAAAATTTATTGAGAATGCATCTCATTCAGTAATTGCAGCTGAAGCACTTCCTGGATAACTTTATTCGCCTTTGTTTCTACATCACGCTTATCAATTACTTTTACTAAAGTAACAAGTGATTCAGCTGCAATAATTTCACTCTCATTTCTTTTGTCTATGGTTATCATTGTACAAAGAGGACACCCGGATATATCCTCTGGAAAGACGAGCAATTCCAACTTAAATGGTACCACTTTCGGATTCTTATCGGTGTAAGGAAGTGGAATAAATAATTTACTTATTTTTACTCCTTTTTCATACTCCAAGAGCTGACGACGAGAGGCTTTCCCCATTCTTGACCATGGTTTGTTTTGTAATCAGCAGAATCAGGTGGGTTTACGTAATAGACGACAGAACAAATATGCTTACATTTACCAGCTAATCCAGCTTTTTTTTCAACCACATCAAAAACATGTCCAGATTCATGTAATTTTTTGCCTTTTATGTTGTTTTGACCTCGAATACGTGTATTATTTATTGGTTGAAAACCATATTTTATTATTTTTTCCATTATTAACTAGAAATACATAAGCTATTGTTATACTTTTTACCCATTTTTTGCCTGTATTAAACACCAGGACGCGCTACTTCCGACAGAAGTGCTGCCTCTACAGTTAGTGCTTGGTCCCTATAGGAAGACAACGAGTGCTTGGATCACTGAACGAGATCGACTATTTCGCAGTGAAATCAACATATCTTCTATGATATTAAGATTTTCCCAATTGAATCCTGTAAGAATTTCTAACTGTTTTTCTGAAATACTATATTCACCCACTTTATCTAATAATGACGAATCACATTTGATAGAAAGAGTTTCCATCACTTTGGATAACTCTAACGCTGTAAGATTCGCGTACCAACCGACACACTTCAAGTTTATATTTGTCGTCAAAGCCATTCTCAAATAAAAGAAAAACAGAAGCGTTAAAATGTAAGCAATATAAATCGAAGGAACAATACGATTAATCAAAGATAATGAATTTCAGTTTTCATGAAAAATTATAAGGAAATATATACATCAGAATAAACACGGCTGGGTATTCAAAAATGTTCGGCCCTCTGTCGTAAACCTTACAGTAGACTTAGTCACCGGGAGCATGCGAGGAAATGTACCTTTTTGTGAGCAGCCTCTCCTCACTCTTTCATCTCGCTAATCCGCTATGCATACAGAGATGGTTTAGCCTATCCATATGACGATGCACGCTCGGCAATATCGGAGCGCAGAGTGAAACAAAAGAGAATGGTTGTGCTTTGATATTTACTGCCAGTACTGAAAATATATAGCTCACATTGTGTATGGTATAGATATTCAGTACTGACAGTATACATATCGGAACACGGCCAATATATATATATATATATCATTCCCTTCTTTTTGCTAGACATTTATCAATTAAAATCAGCCGAAATTCAGGAATCTAGCATAAAAATCAGACTAGTATACGTGCGCGACTGGAGCGAGAGCGTGCTGTGTGAAAGCGTGATGCCGCGCCGCTTGCATGATTTTAATCATTCTTCGCCATGAACTACCTCTACGAAAAATTTGAAAAAAATATATGTTAAAGTAGACATTTTAAGGTTTTCTTTGGAAAACAAATTGGAGGTGTAACTCTGAAATATAACCTTAAAAAATTTGTTGAACAATTCAAACATTTTTTTCTACCCGCATTTTTTTCAGAATTAAAAAATTTTGTTTTTTCTTAATGGTTTTATTGACGAGTGTAGCATATTTTTTATTCATCAAAATTGGTCAAGCCGTTTTCGAGAAAAATCATTTTTTAAATTTTGCTTTCCCCCTCCATAACTCCTACAAAAATGCAATTTAAAGGTTGATATTTACAGGAAGTTTTAGTTATGTAGATGCCAATCTATGGTGTCAATTTAGATTTATTATGTACGGGGCAGATTTCATGTAGCTATCCCCCTAGGCCCTTTAAGAGAGTTGATTATCTCCAGGAGACCGGCAATAAGAAAGGGTGCCAGACACTAAAAAATAAAAGCGCCCGTGGGCAAATAGCAACAGTAAAAGCTCTCAAGCTGACAGCGAAGAAAGTACGTCTGGCTATACTTATTTGCGGGGAGAGAGAGGGAGAGACTGATAGTCGATTTGACGTAGACAAAGGAAAAGAACGTATTTAGCTCCTTAGGGAATATTGTGATGGTGGCGTTGCGAGATGTATGAGCCACGTGCTTCACGTAGAACGATTCTTACCCGCGATCGCAGGTTCTTGTTCACCTGATGGTCCACTGGGCTACGCGAGCGCCTGTACCTCCTATTAGCCCGATTACGCGACTGAATTAGTGCTCGTAACTCCGGTGTCATCCATGGTATGGGCGGTCGACGTGGAGCGTATAGAGAGGGAGGGAGAAAGAGAGAGATAGGGAGAGCGGGATATGCAATATGATTCCATTATTATGCCCTGGTAAGCTGTGGGCAAACTGTTACAATTTTCTAAGATATAGTAGTACTTTCCTTGCTGCTGAAACTTGCACAAATGAAACTTAGAATTAAGACTCTATATAAAATAAAAAGAAAATGAATATAAAATAAATCGTAAATAATATATAATACTAGTGTTTAACAATAAATGAAAATTACAACAAAAGTAAGATAAAACTAAAAATAAAGATAAATAAAATAATATAAAACAAGAATACAAAAGAAAAATGCATATGCTTGCACATTGAAGTTAAACATTGCGGAAAAACTATGCAGAAAGACTCAGGTGGTTCGACACAAGAGCAAATCGAAAATAGCTGTTGACGCGGAATTTTCAGATTCTTCCTGAAGCTAAATTTCCCATTTCCCTCAGAAACCACCCTATTTGTCTTCCCCTGCCAATTCATTACCTACAAGGCAATTAAATAATCTACCCTTGAACACATCCATCGAAGATGCAGAAGTTACATACGTCGGGAGCGAATGCCATAAGTATAGTAGACGGCCGTTAGGTAGAAGGAATTGCAGAAAATGCTAGTCGTGTGATGAGGTATATGAAACACCGCGATGCTACTTGTTCGGTGGAACTAATAAATAAAGATGCCCAGGCATCAAATGTTGATATCAGTACCAACGGTCGCTCACATATGTATACGAACACATGTGTCGCGCGGGCGATCGTGGTCTTTTGGAAAATATATCTCGGATCGAGCGGTGGTGAAAATGGGACACAGTCGTTTTGCTCCATACGTTGCCCATAGATACGAAAAAAAGGGAAAGGTTTGTTAGTATCATAGCATCGTGATTCAGTAGTCTTAGGAGTTCTGGCTGATCAACAGGCTGTCAAATTGGCTGCATACAAGGACGCTGAAATTTAACGGTGAGTACATAAAATAAGGGCGGCACATTCCGTCAAGTGCACCGTCACGGCCCGGTTGTACAATCAAACAAGCGCAACGCTTGATAATCAGTCGTATACCGATTTATCTATCAAGGCGCAACGCTTACGGAGTCGCCAGCGACTAGTACACGAACGATACATTTAACGACACAATACATAGAGAATAAAAACCCACTTTAATTGTAGATTTCACCGCCATAATAACTATTCCCCAAAAAAAATGTATTCGATAATTCTAAGATTATATTGATTGAAAATTCATTCTTGCAAGGGGTTTTTTCTCTGAGGTTCACACCTCGGAGATTTTTCTGTTGGAGCCATAATAAACTTGAAAATATATGGCTCAAAAAATGTGTTAATTTATTTTGTTTTTTAGTTTAAGATCAATTCAGAAAATTACACGGTCTCTTTTTCATTAAAGAGGACGCGCCTCAAAAAACACTACCACTATCCGCCAGCCGACAATAGCAACGAGTAGTATCGCCCCTAAACGGAAATAGTTCGGAAAGGTAAGACGTTGCATTATTATGCAAGATGTTGTAGGTCATAATCTCTATAAAGTACCTCCTCTTGTTTGAGACAGACATCTACCCCAATCGCCTCCTATACGGAGTTATGTGCTCGTCCCTGTGACGGTCAAAGATGAATCGCATTGCCCGATTAACTAGCCTCTGGAGCTTAAGGTCGAACTGATTCGTCAGGTCCTTGTAAACAATACGACAATAATCAAGTATAGGCAGGACGAGAGTTGCCATTAACTTTGTGCGAAGATCGGCCGACAGGGAGTTCTTGTGGCATTTTAACTTATGCAGCGTATAATTGACTTTCCTAGAAATAAGAGAGACGTGGCTAGACCAGGAAAGATTTGACTGGGGCATCCCTCCAAGGTTACGAGCTTCTCGCACATACGGTAGCGTTGTATGATTCACAACAATCGCCGACAGCTGCTCAAAGTCAATGCTTTGCTCATAAGCTCCGCTCTCCGTGATCATGATTGAGGTCTTGGCGATGTTTAGCTTTAGAAAATTCCTTGTAGCATACTCAGCAATCTGGTTCACGTCAAAGCGTTCCTTGCCGAGTTGGCCGTTGAGAGTAACAGGGTGACAAAGCGAATAGATCTGCATATCGGTCGCAAAAACGATATGATTGGAATACCTAAGGTTCGTTGCTATATCATTGGTGAAGACAGAAAATAGAAGTCGACCAAGGACCGAACCCTGAGGCACACCCGTGGTCGTTCGTAGCCAAGCAGATGTTTTCTCTCTGTCGGTGACAGCTTGAGTTCGCCCCGTCAAATAAGAGTACATCCAACTCAATGCTGTCTCCGTGAACCCAATGCTACGCAGCTTTTTCAGTAGGAGGGCATGAGAGACTGTGTCAAAAGCCTTGCTAAAGTCAAAGAGTACTAGCACAGTCACCCTCCCCTCGGCTGCTGCCTTCCTTATATCGTGGCAAAGGCGAAGCAGAACAGTCTGAGTGCTTTGACATTTTCAATAGCCTGTCTGACGTTGGTTAAGAATGTTATTACTCTCAAGATATTCGCTGATATGCTTGTGCGCAATCCTCTCATACAATTTGGAAAGTTCACTTAATTTGGCAATCGTCCTCGTATCAGGAGGAGACAGCAGTAAATTTATTTTGGAGGGCGGCCTCACAAACGCTCGCTTCCAGCTTGCCGGAAAATAAGAGCTATTAAACAAGAGTTGAATAGTCTCTTCAGCATGGGAGCAAGCAAGAGGTTGAATACAAATCTTATCACTTCATTCATAAGGCGCTAGAGCTTGGCATCGAGATACTTGGGGCAGCCGTTCATCAGCACTAGCGCATAGTTCAGAGAGGGCAACACTAGGGCGTTGACCAGTAGGCATTTAACTCTTCTCGGTAGGTGGCTTCCCCGGAATTTTTCCCCATGGAGAGCACTGTTGACTAGAGTGGCAGTCTGAAAGACCTGGTTGTTCTAACGCAGATCAGAGCATAAGGTGACCCCGAAGTACCGCAACGAGCTGGAGAAGGGTATTACCGTACTTCGTAGTACAGCCGGAGACAACATACTGGGCGAGGGCAATACCGCGACATTAATATTTGACCCAAATATTACGCATTGGGTCTTGGTACTATTGAGCTGGAGTCCGTAGTTGTCGGCCCAAGTGGCTACGGCTTCAACATCTTGGTTGAGACGGGCGATAGCGTCGTTAATATGGGCTGGCGGACACTGTATATAGGCGAAGAAGTCATCGGCGGAAAGCTTCGGTTTACAATGTCGGAGAACATTGGGGAGGGCGTTTATATCTACCAGGAAGTAGATCGGACCCGGCGTATAACCTTGAGGTACGCCCAACGTCACCGAAAGATAGGACGATGTCCCTCTAGGGTCGGCTATAGCCTGAGATCGACCTATCAAGTACGACCGAATCTACCTTAGGATACCACCTTCGGCTCCTAGCTTCCTTAGTTCAGTAAGAAACGAAGTATGTTTCATTGAGTCGAACGCTTTGCGAAAATCGGAGGCTACCACAATTGCAACGTGCCCAGCCTCTATTCCACTTCGAATACTGTCGATGACGGAAACTAGTGCAGATTGGGTACTGTGACCAACGCGAAATCCCGACTGCACAGGGCAGAGCAAGGAGGTACCCTCAAGGTATTGGGTTAGCCGCCTGGCCATGATCATGTCAAATATCTTTGCCATATGACAAAGATTAGCAATAGGAAAATGAAAAATAGAAAGAATGAAAAATAGAAAAAGGTGCAAGGAAAATCAAAGGAAGTTAGGGCTATGTCCCTTAGATTTACGAAGGCACTTGACGTTCCGGAAGCTTACGCTGACTTCACTGTTCCGCGGTGAAGTCAGCGTAAGCTTCCGGAACAGTCTTCATAATTACGTCGAGCTGGGCTGTAGAACACGGTGGGTGGGCACGAGCTACTGAGACATAGTACGAGTTTAGCTCACTGGCTGAAAACATGTCCAACGGCGAGGAGTTCCTGAGGTTCACCAGTCCCTGGGGAGCAAGAAATTGTCAGAGCTTCGTAGGGTAGGTAATGCCGTCCACTTCTGAGACCAGAAATGCTTCACGCGCTTCGCAAAGGCGCCGCTTCACGCTACGTCTAGGTTCCCGATAGTCAGCCAGCAACAGAAGCGAGTTAGATGACCTGTAGCGTTTATAGAGGTCGTCTATAGCTCTCACAAGTTGCTTCAGCTCTATGGTCACCCAGGGAGCTGCAGGATTGGACTCGGGCCTAGTTTTGAAGGCAGCACGTGCATCAAGGGCGCCGGTGATAATTGCTTCTAGGCTGGCAACCAGTGCATCCACGTTCTCTTCGTCCTCAGGAAGAGCAGCAGGGTGGCTGCTGACCTAGTTGCTAACTGGGTCGTAGTTGCAGTTTCTGATATCCCTATAGGAGATCGTCCTTGGTGTGCATGTTGGAGTAGAAATTCGGAAATTAGCAAGAAGTGCAAGATAACCAGCAGCAAACGGTACCGACGATTTTGCATAGCCCATTAACTTAGCCGGATCGTCGCAAATTATCACATCGAGCCACGTTTCGAAGAGCGAGGTGAGATGTGTAGCACCATACGACAAGAAAGCATAGCGAATTTTGAGCAATAAAGCGGTGTAGGAAGTTGTCGCAGGGATTATCGTTGAGTAAATCGCTGTTAACGTCTCCGAAGCATAGGGTGTTCGCGTACTTAACGCTCAGCTGTTCCATCTGAGTCATGTACTCCACTGGTGCCGGGCTATTAGGCCGCCGATAAACAATGGACACAAGAATTTTTTACTCCTGCGCTATCACAAACCTCCAATCGCAGATATCAATGCCGGTTCCCACAGAATATCGCAGACACTTGGCCCTGAGGTCCTCCCGGACGTAAACGGCAACTCCTCCTCCTAGGGTGTAGCGTACCTCGTCGAGAGAGCGCAGCGAGCGGTCGTTTTGATACAGGGAGTATCCCGGTATGTTCACGCTGGTTCTCGAGATGTCCGGAGTTAACCAAGACTCGCTGACAGCAAAGATATGGAGGTCGTGGCTCACAGCGAGTTGAACTGCATCTTTGAGATGACTCCTAATCGAGTTTGCGTTGATTTAGGCCGTTTTGAGGGCGTCTTCGCGCTCGCAATGTGGAGGTGAGTCCTGTTCTCATAGAAGACACTCCAAATAAGCCTGGCAAGTTATAGTCATAGGTTTGGCGTTGTCGCTACCCTTAGCATAGATGACGCCTGATCTCACCCACGATCTCCCCCGCTTAAGGTCGGCAATTTTCCTCCGAGTTGAGTGTAAAAACCGCAGGGTGGTGCAAGAACTCATTTGTGTTGATGTCGTCGTCGTAAAGCCCAGGAGGGATTCTGATGAGATCTGACACTTTGACCCTCTTGACGACACGTTTGGCGTCGATCACAGCATCGCGAACATGTTGCAAAGTCATCTGTACCAGTAACGACTGCCCAGCAGCCGGGGACACAGCAGATTAGGCCCCAACCGTACTGACAGAATCAGCGGCGGTCCTCCGAAATACACGCGTCTTGAGGACATGCGCCGCCAGGTGCTGGACCTCGAGCCTCGAAAACAAACTGCTGATCAGCTGTGAATTATCGCCTCCACCGACCTCCGGTTCTCCGGTGATAATAAGCTCGGCGGTTGGAAGAACGTGTACGTTGGAGGTTACGGCGGTAGTGGTCTTCAGAGCGCCCAGAGTCGATGTGATATCTGCCAGGCTTGATCTAAGGTGAGAGATCTCCTCGGAGTGCACCGCGACGGTGGCCGACATAGCTGCAAATTCCTGCGTCAGTACACTTGTATCCTTCGCCACAGCAGCAACCTTCTGCAAGACTTGTGCAATTAATACATTGGACTGAGTGACCTGCCCCAATATTTGGTTGAAGTTGTCCTCCATTGAAGAACTCCCGCTTATGGATTCCTACGATTGTGATGATGGGGCCTCAACAGGAGTAAAATTGAAGGCAGGTTGGTGCATTTCTTCAGATTTTGTTTTCGGAATTTTTTCCATCTATTTTCGTCGAAGCTCGATTGATCTGTATACCATGATATTTTCAGATACCACTGGTGCAGATGGAAAACAAATTAAGAAAAAAAATCTGAAAACATTCTCGTGAACTCATTGAGAAGTAATAAAACTTTTTACCATCTTGAGGTTTTGTTGTAAACCTCATCGTTTACGTTATGCGGAGCAATTTTCAAATCGTCTCTTTTGCTCAAAAAATGAAATATCTTTGGGAAAAAAATCGTAGAATGTTTTCTAAAAAATGAAATTGAAGCTTGGACTTCTGCCTTTACGATCGCGGTTAAGGAAATGTGTTAAACATTTTTTACTATGAACGGTGTCCACTCAAAGAAGAACAAAAAAACGACCAAAAATTTTTATTTTCAAAACTGGGTGCGAATTGTAAACAAAATCATAAATTTTTTTTTAAATAACCAAAATGAAGATACATGGCTCCTCTTTAAAATGACGTTGGTTAAATTGGTCTAGGCCAACTACCGGCGAAATAGCATAAAAAAAAGTTCCGGCACTCTATACTAGAAGGTGTCCACTCAATTTCGTCACCGACTGTATATGAGTAAATGACTAGAGCAAGTAAAATAAAGTTCAGAGTTAAAACAAAATTAGATAAATTCGCAGTTGAGTAACAAAGTTAAAATGATATAAAAACGCAGTCCATAAAAAATAAATTAGTAAAAGTAAATAAATAAAAAATAACATAAAATAAATAAAATGAATAAAGTGAATAAGTAAAATATATAAAATATAATTGATGGATAAATGAATGGAGCAAGTAAATAAAGTTCAGAATAAAAAACAAGAATAAATAAATTCGCAGTCGAGTAATCAATGTTAAAATATAGAAGCTAAAAACGCAGTAGAACAACGTAAAAGAACATACGATATAAATATAAACTTTTAGAAACACGCGAAACAAATAAATATAAATGTTTTAAAATTAAAATAAGGATAAATAAGCACGAAAATAAATAACAAAGATAGAGCAGTTGTTGTTGTTGTTGTGTAGTTTTACCGAGCACTCAGTCTCTCGACCATTGTGCTCGAGCCCTTTTGAGGTTGTGCTTCCTTAATAAAGGACGTGGACTAGGTGTGCTTTTTTCGCGAAGCGTAGAAGCCCTTCCACTCCGACATCCTCTAGGCTGAGTGTCTCGAAGGCAAGGGCTTCGAGGAGGTTCCTGCGAACGTCCTCTAGCACCCTGCACTCCTTGATCACATGGAGTGGAGTTTCCTCCTGCTCCTTGCACCTCCAACAGAGTGAGTCTTCGGTTAGACCCAGGCGTTTGAGGTGCTTGCCAGTGTGCCAGTGTCCCGTGACCAGGCCCACCACTGCCCTTTACTGGCGTCTGTCTAGGTCTACCAGCGTGGTGCCTAGACGTACGGAAGGTCCCTGAAAAATAGCCCTCGAGTGCCCCAGTCCATCTGTCTGGCGCCAGAGGTCCGCGAAGCGTGCTTCTGTCCACCGTTCTGACAGGGTCCGAATGTGGTCCATAGAAAGGGATACGGGGCGGATTTGGCTCGGGTCAGTGATCGCGGCCCCGGCCCTGGCCAACAAATCCGCCTCCTGGTTGCCCTGGATGCCTGCGTGAGCTGGCACCCATAGCACTTTGACTCTGTTTTTACTGGCAATCTGCTCCAACAGATCATAGCAGTCTAGTACCAGACGAGAGGTCACCACCACTTGGCGGAGGGATCTGATAGCCGCCCGGCTGTCGCTGCATATATAGATGTGTTTGCCTTTGAACCCCTTGTCTAGGATGAACCTTGCACAGGCCCAAATAGCATACACCTCCGCTTGAAGGATCGAGGCCGTCGTCCCCAGTGCCAAGGTTACCCTCGTTCTGGGTCCGGCGGTCCAGATCCCCACCCCAACCCCTATCTCCGTTTTGGACCCGTCCGTGTACCAGACGAGCACCCCCCCCCCCCTGAGACAGGAAGTCTTTTTGATTCTCCATCCATTCCTGCCTACTTGGGAAGAGAACCTGGAAGTTGTGGCAGAACTGGTAGTTCCGTGCACAGCAATCTCCGTTTAGTGCAAGGACCTCATCGAGGTCCCTGTCGCGTTGCAGGAGGGATATGTGGCCCGTTCTTATCCTCCGCCACTTTCCACTGTAATGGAGGCGTAACGCTGCGTTCCTGGCGTTAGCCTCCGCTGATATGTGAGGGGGCACCACATGCAGTAGGGCTCCCATGGCCAGGGTCTGGGTCGTCCTCATGGCCCCTGTTATCCCTAGCCCTATTAAGCGATAAACGCCGTCGAGCCTCTTCCTGTTTGTGGCCCACTTAAGTGCGGGCCACCATACCAGAGAGGCGTATGTTAATTGGGGCACCAGGATGGCCGTGTATATTCCCTTGACAACTCCCGGTTTCAGTCCCCATGTCTGTCCAAACATCCGCCTGCAAGCCCAGAAAGTGGCAGTTGCTTTCGAAGCCTGCCGGGCGTGTGCCTTTGACCATGATCATCACGTCATCGGCATACCCTATCACTTTCACCCCGAGTCCCGCGAGCGCCTCCAGGGGCCCATCCATGACCATTATCCACAGGAGGGGAGATGTAACTCTCCCCTGTGGGCAACCCCGTTTTACATGTGCTCTCACTGTCAACTCCCCGAGCTCTGCGATGACTATTCTTGTACGTAGCATGCAGTGAATTCATTCGATGATAGATTCCTTCACCCCGAACTCCTCTGCTGCCACACAGATGGCGTCGAAGGATGTGTTGTCAAACGCCCCTTCAACGTCCAGAAATACACATAAAGCTAACTCCTTCCGTTGGAGGGCTCTTTCAATGTCAGTGACGACATTGTGGAGCGCAGCCTCAACCGATCTGCCAGCCTGGTATGCGTGCTGTGACCGGTGCAGCCTGCTGTCTGCACCGGTCTGTTAATCAGTGCCCCTTCCCTAATATACCTATCAACCAATCTTTCCAGCGTTTTCAAGAGGAAAGATGTTAGACTGATGGGCCTAAATGACTTGGCTAGGTCATAGGTGCTCTTACCCGGTTTTGAGATAAAGACCACTCTGACCTCTCGCCAGGCTTTTGGCACGTATCGTAGTGCCAGACAAGACCGAAAGATGCGGTTTAGGTGCCTTACGAGACCCACTCCACCCTCCTGAAGGAGAGCAGGAAAGATCTCGTCGACCCCTGGACTTTTGTACCGGTCAAAGGTCCTTATCGCCCACTCTATCCTGTCCATCGAGACAACTTTAGCCGCTGTCTTTCAATCACCCGGTTTAGTGATTGCGAGCGCCTCCTCACGAGGCTGTCCCTGGTCCGCTAGCTCCGAGCCCGGGAAATGCACCTCGAAAAGGTGCGATAGCGCTTCCTCGTGTTTCTCTGTGGTCCTTCCATTCGGAAGAGTGAGTCCCTCGAGTTTGCTAGGTGGTCCTGTAGAGAACACTCTGCGGAGTCTGGCCACTAGTGGTAGTGCCTCGACCTCCGTGCAGAAGCCCCGTCAGGCCTCGTCTTTGGACTTCTTGATGGGCCTTTTATAGGCCCTCTGAGCCTCCTTGTAGGTTTCCCAGTCGAAGTCCGTTTGTGTCCTTAAGGCTTTATTTAGTAGCCTGCGCGAGCGGGAGCGGAGCTGGCTCAGCTCTTCGCTCCACCAAGCCACTTTGTTGCGCATTTTCCTCTCTCTCAGCCGAGAGACGGTCTCGAAGGACCGGACCAGAGCGTTCTGCAGCTTCCCCGCTTTCTGCTCGATCCCATCCCTCGTCCCCATGCGGCCCCAGCTCCCCAAGCCTCCTTTCCAGCTCTGCCTTGAAGGCGGGCCAGTCCTCCGTCCTGGGGTTCCTGTAGGTCTCCACCGGGGTCGGACTGTCGTCGTTAGCCAAGCAGAGGGTAATCATGCGATGATCCGAGAGGGTGTCTTCCTCACTTACCCTCCAATCTGACACCGCTCGGCTCACTCCGGGTGAGCCCAGGGTAATATCTATTACCTGCTGTCTGCGCGAGGTAACAAAAGTAGGCTTGGATTCTTTGTTGAGGACCACAAGATTGGTTGAGCACAGGTACTCCAGTAAAACAGTACCCCTCTCATTTATGTTGGGGCTACCCCATATGGTGTGGTGCGAGTTAGCGTCACACTCCGCCAATATGTTCGCTCCCTTGCTTCTGCAGTAGTCCACCAGCTCCCTGAGTTCCCTCGTGGGAGGAGGATCCTCACAGTCATGGGAGGTATGCCGATGCTATTACTAGCTCGGTTTACACACCGCCCATACCTAGCCTGATAGAAGCTGCTGCCAGGTCCCTTGTGCAGAACTTACTCGATTTGAGGGCACCATGTTTCTTATTAATGAAGACACATGCCCTCGGGCCAGAGTTCGCCTCCATATAGATCAGTGATCCCAATGTAGGACTTAATCCTTTAACAAGCCCTCTGTGTATCCAGGGTTCCTGTATCAGGACCAAGTCTGTCTGCAGCCTTGCTAGGTCCTTGCTCAGGAGAGCAGTGGCCGCTTTGCAGTGCTGCAGATTTATTTGCGAAACCTTGGTGCGGCCCGCAGTTCGTAAAACTGCAGGCGTGTTCCTGTTCGCGCGTTGTGAAGGGAAGTGGTGATGGGAAGGATTAGGATTTGGGATAGGATAGGGGTTGGGAATAGGAGAGTGGTCCCATTGACCCATTGCTCACTGGGCCTCCTCTCCCAAAAGCGACATCGAAGCACTTGCCTCCTCCGACTCGCTGGGTAGCGACGGCTGGCCCAAGGAAACCACAGTCAGGGTCTTTTGGACACCTCCTCGGACCCCCTTCAGACCTTCCCTCGCCGCCGTAAGCGCTGCAGAGGGCCTGCCCCTCGACGCTCTTGCACCTCGGCCTTTCGGATGGCCCCCACGCCTCGGGGATCCGGGGGGCTTAACTCCCCTGAACCCAGGCGTGGGTCCCCTTTCCTTGAGCCAGTGCTCCCTCCGGTGACCGACAGTGCTGGGCATATTCGCCTTCGCAGGTGCCATACGCCCCGCTCCGTCGGTCTTCCGCGAATCCCCCTCCGTTGGCACCAGGATCGGGGGCTGTAGGACGATTTTAGCCGTGCCCGGCTCCCGCGCCGGCGCCGCCGAGGATGGTGGTTCGTTATCCACCGTACTAGGCGTCTGCCGAGACTCGGGCGCTTTCACCTTGGGTTTCCCGTTGGCCTGTGCCCCTTTTCGGGCGGCCCTGGCTTCCCGGGAATGCCCAACCGACGTTCCCGCGACCGGCTCCGCCGATTTGGCCGTAGCCGTCGCACTGGGGCCCTCGCCCCCCGCCGCCCAAGCCTTCGGGTGAACCACCCGAAAGTGGGCCCTCCCCAGGCCATAGTGCGGCGAGAAGTTACAGGCCTCCAGCGTTTTCCGCGAGGCCTCGTCAACCGCCAGAGCCAGGTGTAGGCTGTTGCGTACGGCTTTAATGTCCCACACCTTCCAGGTGCAGGTCGTCAGGCCCTGGTTCTGCCGATTCAATCTATTGAGGACCGTCTGCGACGAGTCCCCCCCATGTATTGGGGAACACGGCTGTCACCTTTGTCAGCCTGGGCAGCGCCTCCCTCTCTAGAGTGAGAAGGGAAGCGCCGTCCCATGGCTTCAGGTTAGGGGACGCGCTCCTCACCTATGCTTTAGCCCCGTCGTCAGCACAGGTCACCCACAGAGCTCCCCGGTCCAGATGGCAGCCCTCGAAGCATGGCATGGCCTGTCCCGTAGGAAATCATCCAATATCCCGAGTAACGCCCTCACCACCAGTTCGCTCTCTTCCTGGTCGAGGACAGCTTCAGGGTAATCGGATGGCACAATGGCCATTCTCCTACCTGCCAACACCGCATCCCCGTACCCGGTCGGGCGTGGTGAGAATCTGGCCTTCTTCAGGTTTTTGTGTACCTCAGGAGGGGTTGAGTCCGATGGCCTGGGTCTTTTTGAGACCTGGCCCTCGTCCCCGCTGCTCTCCTTCGAGCCGTTATTCTCAGCCCCGGATGAGTCGCCATCGTTTGGCTTCGGAGTTGAGCCCTGCGCCGCCATAGTGGCTTTGCAGGCCCTTCTCCTAGCCGCCCCGCAGCGATTCCTCCTGGCCTTCTTCTTTGCGCGGGGGGGGGGGGGGGGGGGGGGGGGGGGGTCCGTGTGACCGGCTTGCGCTGATCCCTCTTCTCCCCTCGCTGTCTCTGCTATGGGCTGGTCTTGGCTCTCCACCTGGGCCACCGAGGCCGTCGCCTCTGCGTCCCTGGCGATTGTCTCCTCTATTTCCATCGCCACGATTGACGAAAAGGCCTCTATAGAAGCCACATCGCCGGTTGGTGTTGGGTTGGTTTTATCGAATTCATTCATACAATTCCCACGAGTATATAGGAAGAAGAAGGGTCCGCCACCGCCGAGCCTGCTTGCAGTGGTGAGGCATTTGTTACAGATGGAGGGCGTCCGGTATCCAAACGGCTTCGTACGCGACACACTTAACCCGTGTGCCATTACAAGTCCCATCGGCACGGTAGCTTCCACCTTAGAACTCGGGCGGGCGGTCCGCGGCGGGACCTTAGTTTTCCTGCGTCGGCTTTTACCCCGACCGGATCCCTTATAGCCTCCGCAGGCCAGAGCCCGAGGGGAGCTCCCGTCTTGGTTTCCAGTCGCCTCATGACGCCCCGGTCCCCCAGACCGCAGAGGCCGCTGAGTCCTGGTCCCTCCTATCCGCCACCTGGAGACGCGCTCGGTTGGCACTCAACGCAGTTGACACTCTCCTTTACGGAGGTTGGCAACATCCCAGAAGATAGAGCAGTATATAAATAAATAAATAGACGAGTAAATAAATAAATAGTAAATAATAAATAGATAAATAGATAAATAAGTGCGTGGGTAAAGATAAATACAATTTCAATGAGTAACGAAGAAGTAAAAAGTAACAAATGCCATGAGTTACGCTTGAAAGTCCCGAGCCAATCTACCAGTATGTGGGAGTAAGGTTACAAGCTATCGTTATCGATGCTGGGCAAGAATCTCCCGATTTATCAGCGCACAAAAATTCGATGGTGCGCAACTTCAGGCAGTTGCTTCTTGTGAGTATCGAGTAACAGCGGGATAACTTCGGAAAAATTGCGATAACATGGCGATGACACCGGCACTTTTATGTACGATATCACGATATAGAAAAATCCAGTTGTACCCTCCGAGTGTTGGGTGTTGCGAAAAGTTTTCCACTAATAACCCTCCCCAGCACACACAGAACTGTTTTTGACAGTTTTTTTTTTATCTGAATGTACTACAGGCGTTATTAAGTATGAAAGCGATTTTTAACACTTCTTTTCACCGAACGAGAGGGAGAGACAAAGATTGATTAATTGATTGGCTGTTTATTATGCCAAGGGCACAAGGCCCGAATGGCAATAGAACAAAGTTATACATAACATGCAAGTAGGATACATATCACAGGCTTCATGTAGCGTACCTGAGACCGGCGCGGTCAAAAATAATGACCGAACCGGGTTGTAAGGCCTGTTCTCAATTTGGATATTGACGCTAATCGTCAGGTACGTTCGTAAGTGAAATTAATCGCCTACGAACTCGGGTTGTTTTGAATAATTCACTCGATGGTAACTTGAACTTGAGATATATTTTTTATATTACAAACGAGTATGAATCTACCAGATCGCGTATTGAATTTAAGCGACTGATGCGTACGGTGTTTGGTTGTAGACTGAAATCTTAGAGCTCTCCGAACAATCCCTTCGGTCTTTTCTTTTCACAATTTATTTTGTGCATAATGCTGATTGGTCACTCTAGGGCTGTCTGCGGAGGGCGGAGATTTGTCGTGACCAATCCCAAAAAAGTTGAGATAAATGAAAAACGTTATTAAAAACTGAACGGAGTTTTTTTTCCGAGAGCTCAGGAAATGTGTCTGGTAAGTCTCGCGATTAGAAAGAAGTCACGTATATGAATATTCAGAAAACAATGCTGTATATATAAAAAATAGGAAGGTTTCAACGGGATAGGTGCTCGACGACAAGACATTTGGTAGCCAAATGTTTTATTGTCTTGTGAGCCATCGAGCACGCGTCGAAGACAGGCAAGATCCTTGTTTCTTACTTTATGACGGTCAGCTGGGCGAGAGTTCCAGTCTGACCAGGCGTAGTGAGGTAAACAAAATTGAAGGCGATGGCTCGACTTACCAGAATTGTATAGTTTTTTCGAATAGAAATATGTAAAGAAAGAAAAAATATGAAACGTTGTCTAAGGACGGAACATGCTCCCTCCTTGAGAGGGTATCGATCAAGAAATACAACATATCGGTGACGAGACTATGAAGTTAATAACGGTTACAAATTAAATTTCATATTGCTCTATTTAATGTCGATGGGTAGCGAAGAGAGACGACGGATGTTGCGGATGAACATTCCTCTAGAAGTCTTCAAGCGTACGACCCGAATGATTCCGTCAGGTCCAGGGAAATTTCCCATTGGCTCATGTTTAATTTCCCTTGTTCAAGAAGTGCATTGATCTCATTACGTAGCTCAAGCGCTTCCTCTGTGGTCGGGGCTCCTGTTAATAAATCGTCTACGTACATATCACTCTTAAGAGCCTTTGCTGCCCGCGGGTATCTTTCTCCCTCCTCGTCGGCGAGTTGGTGGAGACAGCGTATAGCCATGTAAGGGGCAGATGATAATCCGAAGGTGATTGTGTTGAGTTCATATGTGGCAATGTGGCCACCTGAATCTCTGAATAGTATGCGTTGGTACTGGCGGTCGGACGGTCGCACCCAAAATTGCCGATACATCTTTTCAATGTCCCCGGTAAGAACGTAGTTGTGTTTGCGGAATCTTAAGAGCAATGAAAAAATATCGTCTTGAATGGTAGGTCCTACGAGTAACGTGTCGTTCAGGGACAGACCACTCGATGATTTCGCGGAACCGTCGAATACGACGCGCACCTTCGTGGTCAGACTCGTCTCCTTTATGACAGCGTGATGGGGTAGGTAGAAACCTCCGGATTCTGGCTGGACGTCGACTTTGGTCATATGACCTAGATCGATGTATTCCTGCAATACATCGTTGTATTGTTTCTGAAGTGCAGGATTTTTACGCAATCTCCGTTCTAATGAGATGAATCGTCTCGTGGCCATTGCTCTTGTCTCGCCTAATTCCGATAGCCTATCGTTGAAAGGAAGAGCGACCGTGTAACGTCCATCGGCATCGCGAATCGTGTTGTTGCGAAAGTGTTCCTCGCAGCCTTCTTTGGTATAGTCCTTGGGCGTTTTGGTTGGTTCCTCAATTTCCCAGAACCTTCTCATCGTTTGGTCTAGATTCGTTAGGAAACATTTCCGTCCATTCGGTGTAGGGTCGCGAGTATGGTCGTCGGGTACACTACCACCGATTATCCAGCCAAAGCGGGTGTTTTGTAAATAAAGATCGGGTTCATGTGGCCGCGAAAGCTTCATTTGTCCCATGCAAAAGCTGGCAAGCGTTGTCCCGGATGCAATTAGTAGGTCTATCTCTCCGGGTTGGTCGAACTGGGGATCGGCCAGTGGTTTATTCGATGGTATGTTGAGAGAGCTTCTCCGAATTTTCTCATCGGGTACTAGCCCCGTGATATCCTTCACCGTCAAAAAACTTAATGTTCTTGAAAACATATTGAGTCTTGACGCGATCGTGGTTTTTACCAAATAATTGGTGGTGGATCGTGCATTGTCTACGCCGCTGACTGGGAGGTTGCATTTCTGCATCGGAAGACCGAGAGTCCTTGCTAGTCTGTCGGTCATAAAGTTTGAGTTCCAGCAAGTATCTAGCAGAACTCTGTATAGATTTTGAGTTCCCGTGGCGTTTGTTACCTTCACAACCGCAGTAGACAATATGTTTTTGATGGCAAAGTGGCGACTAGGGTAATAGATTGAGAAGCTCTCGGTGTCTCGAGTCATGCCTGGCTCGAGCTTGGCACTGCTGTAGACGTGTTCGTCGACTCTGCATAGTGTAGCCAAGTGTGATGCTTACGTTTGCAGACCAAGCATGCATAGGTCGATCCACAATTTAGTGTTGTGATTAGGACGAAGACAGTTGAGGCATAGCGTAACCTTGACTGCAATATCGTGTCGTTCTTTCGGAGACAATGCCTTGAATGGTTGGCATCGTAGAAGTGGATGAGGCGATCCCTTACAGGCTGGGCAATTTTTACCTGCCGCTGTTACCAAGCATTGTGTGCGCGCGATACCCTTACCGCCTTGATCGTTTCCTCTCCCTTGCCTCCCCCGCGTGGCATTGTGTAGCCTTTCCTCCTTATCAGCGTGCCCGAAAGGAGTGTCGTCCGAGGCTATGACTGCTTCACGCAAGAAATTAATTAATTTTTCATAAGATGGAACTTCATTTCCCTTTGAGCTCGTTTCCATTCCTTTCTCGTTGTTTTATCGAGCTTGTTCAAAACGATGAAAACTAATATGGTACTCCATTGATCGACGGGTTGGTCCAAAGCCTTCAGTGCAGATAGATGCAATTGCGTAGTGTTGATCAACGAACAGAGATCGGTGGCTGATTCGCGTTGCATTACGGGGATGTTGAAGATTGCACTGATATGGCGCTCCAATATTTTTCCCTTTTGTTCAAAGGTTTCTTTCAATAGTTTCATCGCTTCTTTATATCCTTCATTTGTAGTGCCAAAGCTCCTCACTAATCGTTCCGGTTCGCCGCTTAGACATGATCTCAAATATTTTAATTGTTGGGTATGTGAAAGATCTGTGCGGGAACCGATTGATGATTCAAAGTAATTTTTAAAGCTCAACCATTTTTCGTATTTCCCATCGAATTTTGGTAGGCCTTGTTCTGGTAAACGAGTATATGAATGCAGTATATTAAACGGGCTCGGTGATTCTGGAATGTCATCTTCTGTATCGACTGTTGCCGTATTAGGCTGAGCTAAATCTCGGCTACACTTGCGACCTTTCGCAAGAAGCCTTATATATTCCGTCTCCATTTCGATATGCTCTTGGGAATGATCGACAGCGGGCTCGAGCTCGGCTAACTCGTCGGTTATTTCAGCGAGTGGTTCGAAAGATTTCTCGAGTATGTATATTTTAACGGCATCGACGTCCGGATTTGTTTCTGAATTTTCTAATACCCTTTTAAATGAGGTAAGTTGTCCCTTTATAAACGCCCGTTTACGAATCAGTTTGTCTTTAGACCGTATTTGTTCAGGTGCAAGCGACATGGTAACGGGATAGGGAAACCCAAGGATTGGCAATAAAAAATGTTAACGAGCTTACCGTTTCGTTGAAGCGTCGTTGAGATCGGTTATGTCGAAATTTGTTGGGTGATGCCTGTAGCTCTCTGGACCCAGAAATTCGAATGACCTTTGTTGAATGGCTAGTGGTGATGTGATCGATGTATTGATGAAGGAGGCTGTGTAGCTCGTCTGCTTCGAAAATGGTCGTTCACACATGTTAACCGCGATTATTTCGCGAACACTGACATCTAGCACTTTAGTGTAATTGTCCGCGGATAAAGTTTTGAGGATCGCGATGATCCTTCATCCGGCTCGAAGGACCAAAGATATGTAGCGTACCTGAGACCGGCGCAGTCGAAAATAATGACCGAACCGGGTTGTAAGGCCTGTTCTCAATTTGGATATTGACGCTAATCGTCAGGTACGTTCGTAAGTGAAATTAATCGCCTACGAACTCGGGTTGTTTTGAATAATTCACTCGATGGTAACTTGAATTTGAGATACATTTTTTATATTACAAACGAGTATGAATCTACCAGATCGCGTATTGAATTTAAGCGACTGATGCGTACGGTGTTTGGTTGTAGACTGAAATCTTAGAGCTCTCCGAACAATCCCTTCGGTCTTTTCTTTTCACAATTTATTTTGTGCATAATGCTGATTGGTCACTCTAGGGCTGCCTGCGGAAGGCGGAGATTTGTCGTGACCAATCCCAAAAAAGTTGAGATAAATGACAAACGTTATTAAAAACTGAACGGAGTTTTTTTTTCCGAGAGCTCAGGAAATGTGTCTGGTAAGTCTCGCGATTAGAAAGAAGTCACGTATATGAATATTCAGAAAACAATGCTGTATATATAAAAAATAGAAAGGTTTCAACGGGATAGGTGCTCGACGATGAGACATTTGGTAGCCAAATGATTTATTGTCTTGTGAGTCATCGAGCACGCGTTGAAGACAGGCAAGACCCTTGTTTCTTACTTTATGACGGTCAGCTGGGCGAAAGTTCCAGTCTGACCAGGCGTAGTGAGGTAAACAAAATTGAAGGCGATGGCTCGACTTACCAGATTTGTATAGTTTTTTCGAATAGAAATATGTAAAGAAAGAAAAAATATGAAACGTTGTCTAAGGACGGAACACTTCATGTAGCGTGTAGCGTGTAGAAAATGCGGAGTGTGAAAACATAATGCATATATAGCATATTACTAAATATAGAATGTATGAAAATGTATGTACACATAGAAAATGGAGATCGAGAAAAATTAACTAAATATAGAATATAGAATATAAGTAAATACTATGGGAGATGGATCAGGTCGTCCCTCTTCATAATTCGGGGAGATAGCTCAGGCTGTCGCTCGTAATGATTCGAGGAAAATGGTCTTGAAGGCATCCGTGGACTGGAGCGCTCGTAGCTCCTCAGGTAGCGTGGACCATAGATCAATACCAGAGACCAGAAAAGAACACCTCATGGCCTCAGTTCTGCACGTAGGGGCGGCGGAGCTAGGTACTGCCGACCGTGACGAACGGCGAGGGGCCACAAGAAGTTCGCGCAGCGGTTCGTAGAGGTACCGCGGTTTACTTGAGTTCAGGGTGCGATGCACCAATAGGCCCACGAAGTAACGTCTGCGTTGAGAGACAGTTAGCCATTGCAGTTCTCGGCGATAAGGAGACATATGGACATCTCTCTTTAGCTTGAACACAAACCTTATCGCACGGTTTATGAGTCGTTAGAGTTTGGTGTCGAGGTACTTAGGGCGCCCGTTCATTAATATCAGCACATAGTCGAGGTAGGGTATGACTAAGGCATTGACCAAAAGATGCTTCGTTCTTTGCGGTAGGCAACTTCCTTGGAATTTCAGGCGGTGAAGGGCGCAGTTTACGCGAGTAGAAGTCAGCGACACCTTGCTATTCCATCGTAGGTCGGGACATAGTGGGCGGCGAGATATCGCAAGGAGTTGGAAAACAGTATGGTAGTTCCTCTTACAATTAGTATCACCGGTGTCAAGGGATACACGTGCACGATACGCGTACCGCCGGTACATAGGGATACACGTGCCAAGTTGGCGTTGGATCCAAACATTATGCAGTTAGTCTTACAAGTATTACGTTCAGCTTCATTTCTATTTCTCTGCTATTCTCCCCGGTTACATATATGAGTGTAGCGTCCGCAAACATTTTTATATTATATTCTGCTGGGCAGACTCTTATTATATCGTTAATATATGTAATAAATACCAGCGGTCCTAATACTGCTCCCTGAGGTACACCATATTTTGTCAGTATACATTTTGAGCATTTATTCCTATAACGAACCTGTTGATATCTATTTTGCAAGTATGTTCTCATCCACCCTAGCAAATTCTCCTTAACACCATATTCGTATAATTTATGTATTTAACAGTCTGCTTTATTCTATGGTTTCAATTGCTCTTTTCAGGTCTATAAATATTACTCCCATAATTTTTTTCTCACTGATCGATGTTTTCCTGTCACTGACAACCGTCTGGATAGCTGTTTCGTACGAGTGCAGCTTTCTGAACCCCGCCTGGTGTTCTGTTGTAATTTCATTTTGTTCAAAGTGATCTTCAATTTGCCTTTTGGTAACTAATTCTAATACTTTCTCGTATATGAGGAGCATGTTCACGGGCCTGAATTCACTTGCCTTCCTTGTTCCTTCTACCTTTGAAATAGGTATTACTGTCGATGTTTTCCACGTTTGTGGAAAACATCCTTCTTCTAATGACTGATTAATCACCTTGCAAAATTCTTCTCCTATAACTGGAAAATCCCTTTCAGTATTTCCGTCGTTATGCCCTCTTCCGTTTCCTTTTTCTTCGGCAACTGTGTGATAATTTCCTCCAAGTCCTTTATATCAATTTGTTTGAAATCTTCGAGGTAGTTCTCCCTTTGACTACTTATACTACCTTCTCTATTTACCTTTTCATTTGTATTTCATATAACTTCTACTATGTTCTGAATGCTTTGTGTATAATACTCGTTAAATTTGCCGGCTGGACTATCTTGTCTTATCTTGTCTAGGATTTCAAAGTCTATCTCATTACCTTCTTTGGCCTCGCTTGATTCTCCTTGTATTATCTTTTTTAATACTTTTCACATACTTGCCGAGTCCCCTCTGCTATTATCCATCTTATACTCACAGTGCGCTTTTTTCCCTAATCATTTTTACGACTAATTTCCTATCAATTGTGTACTGTGCCCAGCTGCGTACTGTGCCCAGCGCCCGTATTTTCCGCTATCGCTTTCCTGCATGTCCTATCTCTTCTCTCTGTCGCTTCCCTGATCTCATCTGTTAACCACATTTTCCCTTCCCATACTATCGGAATTCGAACTTCTTTTTTTGTGCTATTACGTCTAGTGCCTCGAATATGTTTCTACCAGCTTCTGCGCTCGTTCATTAACTTCTCAGCTTGTATTTTTTCGTCAATTTTCCCCCACCAGTCAACTGAGTTCATTAAAGTTAAATTTAGCATTGCTCTATATATCTATATCACATTGATTGATAGTAATAATAAGCCGAGACTTCCGTCTCTGAGTAAAGAAATGAATTGTCCTGACTCAAAAAGAGAAGTCGAACAAGTTTATGCATACTTACGCTTGTATGAGATCAGCAAATTGTTACAGCAGTTTACGATATTCAACAATATGGTATCGTCCCGTCACCTACTGACGCCTTAGATAATAAATTGATACCTTATGAATGTGAGAATACAACTGCAATAACATACAATGAACAATTTCACGATAAGGTTTTCTACGATATAGGCTAACCTTTCAAAAAACGTTATTATGACTCACATTTGAGTCGGTACAAATAGTAACTCGAACCTTCACTGCCTAAACTTCGTGTTCTAGAAAAATAGAGGTGACGGATTAAAAGAGAATGGGGTCATCAAGAAACAAATCTTTCTGTCATAAAATGTATTCGTTGCTCGAAACTTGTGTTCGTGCTAACAATATGTGACATAAGATTTTAAATATATTATAACGAAAAAAGCGCTATGAGATAATACATTAAAAACATTAAAAAGTACAATAAGCATCACTCGCCTATCACTGTCAAATTAACTCATATGTCGTATACCTATCTCTTATTCTAGGATGTTCGGGGAACCCAGATGCAAAGCGACTTTATGATGATCTCCTCTCGAACTACAATAAACTGGTGCGTCCTGTTGTCAACGTCACGGACGCCTTAACTGTCAAAATAAAGCTCAAGCTTTCACAGCTCATCGACGTGGTGAATACCTGTATTATTGTTCTATATGTTAATATAATGATAATTTTTTAATAAGCATAACAACTCGTGATTTTGTACTAAATAAATATTCAATCACTTGCACTCTGAATTTCTAAGCTACATTTTTAGCGAATGAATGGCACTTTCAATTAACATTTTCTATTTTCAAATGTTTGCAGAATCTCAAGAATCAGATCATGACAACTAATCTCTGGGTCGAGCAGGTAACTTTTCGTTCATCGTATATAATATAATTAAAGAGTAACAAAAGAAGTTCCCCTTATTCAAGATAAAAATAATTGTTACGTTTTCTTCTTGACGTATATTTAACATCTTTTTTTAAATCGCGTTCCACTTTATTACAACAATCCCACCGAGCGCAAATGAGTGGATAACATTTAGAGCTGCGATTAAATGATGCCACAAGGGCAATGCTTTTTGAAAAAAACAGGATTTTTCATTAAAACAAGATATTCAGAATTTGTCTATAAATATTTTTTTATTACACACTGCAATTATTATTAATACTATTACGAACCAATTCACCTAGCAACAGTATGGCTAAGGATTCATAGGTCCACGCGTGAAAGTATCATCAATTCTGGAAGACACTCCTTCCGCACATCCGTTCTGGAGAATAATGCAAGAGATTCAAAGAGATCATGAATGTCTAGGTCACAAAAATATTCCGACACAGTTAGTATAACATCAGCAAAGTATACAGAAGTCGTTGAATAGTAGTACCAGTACAGTTTTCATAAACATAAGTCTTAAGTAGCTTATGAAGAGTGTGAATGATTGCATATTCATCAGGTTCGATCGTACATTTTGTGACAAACCGGTAGGAAAGCTTTTAAAATACGGCAGTTAGAATTTTCCATCGGCAGACGGAAAAATCTTATCGTTAAGATGCAAATTTATTGATAATGAGTAAAAGTACTCTTAAGAAAACAATAAAAAGATATAAGAATGAAAATAAAATTGATTTGGTCCGCGAAAGTGGTCGCCCGTAAGTTTGAAATATTTGTGATCGATATGATATTATAAGACAAAGTAAAAATAACGGAAGACACGTCCAGCAAAAGTAGCCACGATGCTTTGGGATTACTCTACATCCAGAAAATATGTGAAAAGTGTTGCAAGAAAACTATAACGGACGGTTAGCCAGGAAAAAGCCGAGACCGACGAGTTTACTACTACAAATTTGCCAACAAAAATAGTATTGAAAGAGATGAGTGATGAAACAAAGTAATTTTTTCTAAGGAAAGCAAATTTGCCATTTATGGTGGCGATGAAAGAGTAAGAGTGTGGAGAAACCTAAAAGAAGAGTGAAATTCAAAATATTTGCAACGCGCCGTTACGCACAAAGGCTGTTTGATATTTACATGGGGCTCGATATTTGAATGTAAATTTCCGATCATTTTACAAACGAATTTAAAAAGTGTATTGCTGAAATGAGCGTTTGACAAAACTGAAAATGTAATCACGGGTTTTTCACGAATATTGAATATATACATTTGCTAAGGTCCTGGACTCACCTCCCCTATAGTCGGATTTGAAACCCACTGAAAATTTGTGGGGCGAACTGAACGGACCAATTAGGAGAACCTCCATGGCATCGAAGGAGGATTAAAAAAACCGGCTTATAGAGGCATGGGTTCGTATTAATCTAGATTATTTAAAAATAATTGTTTCCAACATGCGTACAGTTTTGTGATCTACAAATCCGCGACTTCTTTGAACCTCTTGCACCATTTACATAATCATACCTACGAAATAATTATCATTTGCGTTCATGTTTCCTAAATAGTACGCTCTAACATATCATGCCATGATTTTATGGTTCTTCGAGCATTCGGTTGAAATAGAAAACAACAAAGCAACGTTATGTTATTGTCCGAATATTTTCCTGACCAACTGTATATTGTGCGCGTATTATATATGAAACTCATAAAAGTTTATTATGAGTAATAATAAACATAAACCGATGACTATCTGGCGACTCAAGACTAATCTCAAAGAAGGGTTTCACCTTACATATCCCGACCTTCCAGGCTCATCTGTAGTATCGGCGACAAATCACCAACACCCACACAGAAGGTGAGGTGCGTTACGCCCCTTTAACTGCGGCAGAGACCCATGCACCGAGGCCTGATAAACTCGAGCGCAATTGTTATAACTAACAATTAAATTCATAATTTAAAAAATAGTTAAGCCGGAAAATACGATCTTAATAACTGAGGTCAGAAGTGGGAGCTTCTGCCCGCCAACTCGCCTTTATCTGTAAACTTCCGAGATCAAAATACTTATTAATCAGACACATTGGCGGAGTTATTGACCTCGATATTCGAGTAAACATCGCTCGAAATTTTCCGTAGAGACATTCAAAAGGCAGCGCGTAGCCTCCCAACCTACGATAAAATTAAATTCAAAGGAACTGCTTAGATTCAATCGGCGGCAAAAACATAGACTCAATGCACGCTCAGATAAACCATTTGAACGGTACATTTGCTGCACTCAGGGATACAAATTTATATGCAACTGATATCAATCGCATTAATATAAAAAAATACGAATCCATGAGACAATGCGATGATTTCGAAAAATTTGCATTGAGCAACTTTTTGAGAGGACTGCCACTATTCTCCATTTGAGCTATTATTGTTGATCGCACACGTTCTTCGAAAAACGCGGTATCACGCTTGACATTTTTTAATTCGCCCGTCGGTTAGCGATTGCCGCTAAATTAGAGGAATTAGGTTTTTGGATGAAGAAAACACAGTAAACGTAATATAATTTCGCCAATGTGGAGTGCAACTTTTATTTTATTCGGCGTGGATTACACGGCCGACTATTTATGGTAATAAATGAGAGAAACTGCGCGACTCTTTTTTGTACGCGGTCGATCGAGACTGTATCGACTATATGGTTCAACAGCTGACGTCTAACTGACTTCTCGTTCGACAGTAAGTGTGGTTCGGCGTTAGTCAAATAATAGCCGCCCAAATTCGCGCGACCCAAATTACCGACACGGAGATGGCGTGTCAGCATAAGGCTCAAGTCAACCATAATTTCGTATTGGCTCTTAAGTTGACAAATCCTTGGCCGGTAAGCATCGAAAAGATGAGCGAAAGGGATACAGAGAGGTCCGCGAACCGCCTTAGAAACGAGAGAGTCTCTCGATAGCATTAGAAGCGCTAGGACTTATAATAAAAGAGAATAGTTCTCGACATTATTTTGACCGTCTAGGTCTGTCTTCAAGACGTTATAGTTTGCCGATTCAAACATAGGAAAACCACGTATGTTTGGTTATAACTACTCTGTAAAATTTGTGTATTTGTTCGACGATATCCGGAGTTACATAACGAGGTCCGTCTGAGACTAAAAGCGTCCGGTTTTGTCAAAGAAAGGAAGAGGAAATTAAGGAAATATATCGGCGTTACTAAGTAAGTACTTGCAAGTTTGCCTTCCTTTGGAATTATTCCATTTCCTCTCTCTCTTTTCTCTGTTTGGGTCCCAACGTGTTCCCCCTCTGAGACGAATCTCACGTAATATTCGGGTAAAACGGACAATCCCATTTACAAAACTTTTATTTCGGATTACTAGTTCTCAGGTGAAGGTGTTTCGTCATAAAGAAAAGAACACTGTCTCAACGGAGTGTAAGAAATTAGATAATTTTTGCAGGCGAGCAATGGTCGACCTCTCCTATTTACCTTTTTTCTTTGATACTGGCGATCGAAATCTCGTGTCGGTTGGGCTTCAAATTAAAATTTAATTACTCATACAACTCTTGAAGCCCAAACTCCGAACAATTGTCTAAGAGCGTTTTCATTAGCTGTTAGATGATTCGTAGTTGAACTATTGCTATTGTGGATTTTTAAATTTGTAATTTTTTTTTCAGTACGTCCTCTGCTTTTGGTGTTATTGTAAGTGGAAGTGCCATAATTTCTTGGTAAATTTTTTGAGTGTCGTTTGCATCCATATTTCCTGTATTTTATTTAATTGTTGATTCTAAACCATTAATTAATTTTCTTTTCTGTATTCCTTTAATAGTTCCTGTTATATCGTATAATGGGCCATTCTTTTATAACCCGCACACCAATTTGTCTTGGACATTTCAGAATCGTATATTAATTCTTTTGAACTTATATTTATAAAATTACTTTTCACGTAGTTAAGGATTTTGCTGAAAAACATTTTGCTTCCAAAATATCCGTACATAATTTTTTGACAATTTATTGGATCTACTCGAATCATCGTATACATGATATAATATAGTATATTATATCCCGTCGGATCAATATGATCTTTTACAGTTTTACATTCTATTTTTGTTCGTTAATGCAGCTTGGTCGAAACCCTTTTTTGCCAGCAACATTAACGGTGTTGAAATAATCGCATCGGTTAAAAATAATTTACCTATGGGGGTTGTAAGTCCCGCTAGTTTGTATTTATTGCCTATGATTCATAGTTAGGGTTATAGCTTACCGGTAGAGACGGTGGCATGCACCACCGAACCGTCCTACTCTATCTACATACTAGTTACTTATAGTTATTATATATCTAGTTGTATACTATTAGTTGTAGCTTATTCCTATTCGCATGGCAGTACGATACCGCCTTGTCCTCCTACTCCAGTTGCCATGTAGATGGGCCCGGTGGTTATTATCCTCCTCCCTCCGGTCGTTGCAGCGGCGGCGGTTGCTGTCAAGGCCGTCGGCGATACTCTCTCAGTGCTTCATGTGACCCCCCCCCCATGCCTCCTTCACGACTCCTGCCCTTTTGCTTTTCGACGCATCCAGTGGTTGATTGGAGGGGGGTAGACGTGGTAGCGCGATCAGCGATCCCCTTTCATTATCTCCATGCTCGGGCTCCCAATCCTTCCCATCACCCTATCCTCCTTTCCCTCCGGTCCATGCTTGCCGCCCATCATCGCCAGGGTCCCAGTATCCGCGCGACTGAATCTTGTCCGCTTCCCCTCTTCTGTGCTACGGCCGCCTCCTTTCCGACCGCTGTATTGGCGCAAACTTTCCCAGCAGGTTGGCTTCCCGTTCGCTTCCTCTCGCCCACTGTCCGTTCTCTACTTCCCCTCCCCCCGTCCCGGGGATTCCCACTTTAACTTTATGGGGTCCCCACTGGCTCCTCCATCGATTGTGCCCCTGATCCATCTTATCCTCCGAGCCCCCCTTTCCGTGGTTCAGGCCCCTTTTCGCCAGTCCTCCGTTTATTCACGTTCTCCATGTTTGCTGCCATTCTTGGTGGTGCTCACTACCTCCTGGACTGCTACCGGTACGTGGGCCCCCTGCCACTCTGTGCCCGCCTCCCCCTCCGCTGGATAGTCCGTGCATCAACTGTCTCTCCGCCGGACGCGATCCTCTTGTCCTTCGGTCGCATTCACGGTTAGACATGCTATTCTCCTGCTGGCTATGTTTCCTGTTCCGACGTTCCTTGTTCCCGCCTTCGACTCACCGACGTCATCCTCTGGTCCCACTTCGTGTGCACCGCGGTGTCCTCCCGCGCTATCGCACGGTCGTCATCTCGCTAAATCTATTGAAGTTGATGTGGATGCCCTGGATGACTCTTGTAGTCAGGGCCCTCATCAAGTTTACCGGTGTCCCGAGCGCTCTCATGATCTTGTCGGATTCCCTGCTCCACACCCCCTCCATGTTATTTTGATGGTTGACACCGCTACATCCGCTACGGTAGTTCTGAAGCATACCGGAACATGTTCTAGGAGGTCCTTGTTTCCCGCATACTTCTGCCTCTTCGCCTGGTGAAGATCCGCCAGTGGCGCCCCCCCCCCCCCCCCCCGATACAATTTGCACGTCCAGGATGGTCACCCTTCCATCCTTTCCCGCAATAATGTCCGTTTTCCTCATGCCTTCCACCGTCCCATACCTTCTCTCCCTGTCCACCCTATATCCGTGGTTGGTCAGGACCTCAGCCGCCTTGTTAGTGATCGCATCATGCCGCTTCACTCTCCCCTCGTGGGTTCGGACACACCGCTGGACTATGTGGGCAGTTGCTTCTTCCTTCCCACAAGCGGCTTTACAGAACACTGGGTGCGTTTCCCTTCTCAGTCCTCTAGTTGTCCCCATCCTCAATGGCAGTGCGTTTATTCTGGTTCTCACATTCTGGATGAACTCCCTAGCTGGTATCACCACGTATGGGTCGTTAACCCACGCCATTGAGAGCCGTGACTGCCTCGCCTCCCTTAGCTCATGGCCGTCCACTGCCTGGTACAGTTTGCCCGCCAACTCGCTGCTCTTAACCTTTGCTAGGCTAGCCCATCTTAGCCTCACCTTCCCCTAGTCCTGCACCGGAACTGCCCTTGCTGGTGGGAAGTCTGACCTACTGATGCCTCCTAACCTCTTGCTCACTAATTCCGGTATGCTCGACTCGAACGATATTATTCCCACCTTCCTTCCGCGATCCTGGGATGGATGAATGCAGTTGGTACATCCTTTGGTAGGAACAGCCAGCTCCGCACGCTCCTCCTCACCTGCTTGTCCAAGCGCCTTAGCATCGCGTGTGTCACTGCCCTAAACACCAGCTTGTGGGTAAACCGCGGGATCAGGAACGTTCGGAGTATTGTCAGCCTTTGCTGCGGCTTTAGCGGTGCCCTCGTGACTCTCTCCAGAAGCTCCGTGACCTCCAGCACTGCTTTCGATGGTCCTCTTCGCCTGATGCTCGCGCCAAGGTGCATCCACTTATCCTGCACCCTAAGTTGCATGATACTTGCACCCACAATCCTGTAGCTCGGTTCCGTCACCGTCCTAATGTTCTTATCCCTTCCCGATGGTACCGGCAACAGCGCCCTGCACTTGCTGGGCATCGGCTCCAGGTTCCTCTCCCTCAGTCGTGCATCCATCCCCTTCAGCACAGTCCCAAGGCCTTCCCTCGAACTTGCAATGACTACCTGGTCGTCCGCAAATGCCAGTGCATTGACATTCGTTCGTTGCAGGCGATATCCACATTCCTCAGGGATGCCCGCTAGCATCTCGTCCATGACGAGGTTGAAAAGTAGCAACGAGAGCGGGTCTCCCTGTCGCAGTCCCTGGGCAGGGTGTATCAACCGCAATGCCTCGCCATCCACTTCTATGACCGTGCACAATGTCCGGTACAGCGTCATCACATATCCCACGAATCTTCTCGGGAGCTCCTTTTCCTTCATTACTTTCTCAATGGCTTCGTGGGTGTACCGCGTCGAATGCCTTCTTTACATCTAGAGTTGCGACATGCAACTCTCTCAGCGCCAACTTTGCGTCCGCCAGGATTGCCGCCAGCACGAACAAATTTTCGGTTAGGCCGTCGGTCCTAATACAAGCTCTTTGCCTCTTATTCAGCAGCGGCAGCGCCAGCAGTCTGTTAGATAAGACTCTGTGGTAGTGTCGGAGTATTATTGACGAGATTGAGATCGGTCTGAACTTCCCGGGGTCTATGGTCCCCTGCTCCTTCGGGATCAGGACCGTTCTACTATTCCTCCACGATTTCCCACAGCCAAATTCCCGCCTTGGGGCCGTCCGCCCTCGCTGCTGTCTTGCTGTCCGGGTTCCCCTTCGTCAAATTGTCCACTGCGATCGGCATCCCTATCTCCGTGTGTATTCTGCACGGCTCTGCTGCTGGACCCATCCTGCTCGGCTTGTTCTGCTCAAGTAGCGGCCTCCAGAATCTCTCCTGCTCACCAAGCCCTGGGTGTGGTCCGCTCCCGGTGTCCCCGTCCAGCACCTTTCCCGCCGCTTTCACGATGTTCTTCCTCCATAGGTGCTGCAGCTCTCCGTAGTCGCGGCGCCGCTGTTTCCTCCTTGACAGTTCTCGTTCCTCCCCCCTCACTAGTACTCCTCGTCGATGTGCTGTCCATCCAGAGCTTCCACACGCCTCCTGCAACTACTTTTCAAGGTCCTGGCTCGGCTCACTGCCCTCCAGTACCCTGTCGGTGGCCCTAATCAGGTGCGGGCGCCCCTTCTCCGGTACCTCTCCCGCGGTTATCTCCCTTCGATCTTCCGCCAGGCGTTCTCTGAGCCTACGTTCACATTCCTCCTCCTCTCCCGCACTCCCCTGGTTAGGTGTCCTCCCAACTTGATCTAATTCCACGCTCCCTCCTCCGTCGCACATCTGGTGATCACGCTGGCCTGTCCCCGGGACGTATTGCTCCCTACTCTGTGTGCCAGACTGTCGGCGTTCGTCGCGGTTACTCCGGCTTCTCGAGTCCTCCGACAACCTGCTCTTGTAGTCCTCTTCCAGTCGCCTGGACTCGGGTTTCTGCCATTGCTTTTCGATCGACTGAATACTGCGCCCTGTCCCGGCGTTATCATGGAGATACTGGTTCATATATTTTGTGCCTACTTGATCCACCCCGTTCTCCGCCATGCTTCTGACTGTCTGCGCCTCGGCTACGTCACTCTGCACTATGGCACCCGCGCCCTCATCACTGTGGCCACAACTAACGGTACTGGTGTTCGCTATTGTAACGCTATTGGTGTTCCCACCGACATGGAGACATCGCCCGAATTGACATTTGTTTCTATTGCATTATAGGTGGGTTGTGTCTCCGTGGAGGAACATCGCGCTATGTTATTTCGTATATCGCCTCGATGGTTGAGGTGGCCGGTGTTAGACGCCTCTCTCGGCCCCGGCGGAATGCTACTCCCCGTCGAGATGTTGTTCACACTACCACTGCCCATTACGGTGCGTAGTTGGTGCTCCGCACTTTATTCTGGATTCTGGCCTTCAGCGCCGGACACACCCTCTGGTCCGTTGCCGAATGTGCAGTATCCTCCCGTCTATCCTGAGTGCAGTTCACACATCTGCTTGTCATTTTCTATACAGGGTGGCCCACATAACTCTTAACAGCTGAATATTTCGGAAACTATTTGTCCAATCAAAAAGTTGTTCATGAGAAAGTTTTATGCTTTCGAGGGGCCTTTCTAACTACAAAAATATGAAGTTACTCCCTGCCCCCCTTTGTTGGGGGCAGGGGGCAACTTTACAATTTCAAACGGGACCCCCTATAAAATGTTAGATGGTTGGATTCTACGGGAAAAACAAATAAATTTTATTCGAAACATTTTTTTATCAGATGTTTCTGTTAAAAGATATGACGGTGTAAAGTTTCGAAGCATTTCGAAGCATGAAATTGTAAAGTTACCCCCCGCCCCCCATAAAGGGGGGCAGGGAGTAACTTCATATTTTTGTAGTTAGAAAGGCCCCTCGAAAGCATAAAACTTTCTCATGAACAACTTTTTGATTGGACAAATAGTTTCCGAAATATTCAGCTGTTAAGAGTTATGTGGGCCACCCTGTATACACTCCTTAGTTAGGTGTTCTCCCGCGCAGTTAGCACACGCTGTCTTTTGCCGCGGGCAGTTCATCGCCTTGTGTGCGAACCTCTCCTCTACGTGGCAGGACGAGAATCCTACGAAGAGGCGCGCCCTCTTCATCAGTCGTATCCGCCCCTCCGGGCTCGTCTCGATCACCATGCTCGTGACCGCGGTTCTACTCTTCGGCTTGTATTTGTACACAACCTTCATGGCCACCGGGCGTTCCTCCTCAAAGTTCGCAGTGTTTATTAGCGCGGGCAGCTCCTCCTCGGGGGTCTCCATTGGCACCCATACCACTATTAGCCTCGGATCTGTCCTAGCTGGTTCTTTCACCTCCATTCCCCTCGCCTTCAGAGCCTCGGAGGTCTTTAGCTTCCCCATATCAACTGTCTCGGCCTGCAGTAATATTCCCTTCGTCCTAATCGTTGCTCTCATCCTCATGACCTTGAGGTTATACTCTCCCGGCTTTATGGCCTGCCTTACAGCTTGCTCGACCTCCTGCGACGTCCTGTACTTGCCGGCTGCCGCCTCGGTCGGCTGTATATAGGATATCCTCCTGCCAGTGTTGGTTTCAATTCTCCACCCATCAGGCCCTCTTACCTCCCACACTGAAGGATTGGCTGCCCTCTGGTCATCGGCCGCCGCTGCTGCATACGTCAACGCCTGTGCGTGGTGGATCGACTTCTGAGCACGTACCTGCATCCCTGCCTTCTCCTCCTCTTTGGTTTCCCTTATGTCCGCGCATGCCTTATCCAGCTTGAGGGTTATTGGCTGGTTATTGGCTGGTTCACCAACTCCCTTACAGTCTCCTTCAACTCTTCGCCGTCTTGAGCCCTCGCTCCGCGCACTTCCTCCATCAGGCGCATCATTTCCCCCCCTGCTGACTTGGACGAAGGTCCCTCTCTTTTCTTTGATCGTTCTAGGAACTCCTCAAGCTTTCTCAAAATTTTCCCTTGCTTGTCCTTCGCCGCTTCCATCCTCGTTGCAAGTTCCGTATATGCTCTGAACATCCTGTGGTATGCTGCGGTTATTCCCTGTGTTGCCGATCGAATCGCCTCAAACCTCGCCTTCGTCTCGGTCGCCGGCTTCGAGTTTTCCAGTCCTTACAGGTGCCCGCTTATATCCCGGTCTGTTGCTTTTACTTCCTCGAGGATCATCGGCAGGGCCACATTTTGCTCCTCCTCCTCCCTCTCCTGTATTCCTGCCCTGTCACCCATTCCCCACCTTCGCGCTCCCTGCGGCATGCGTTCACCCATCTCCCTTCATCGTGCTTACCGACCGCTGAATTCGCCGACATCAGTCTGCCTTGCAGCCAGTCCCGCTCCTTTTCGCGTCATGATTCTACGCTCCGTTCGACTCCTGACAGCCGTAGTCCCTTCCTTACCGACCAGCGGTGCCGATCCACGTCGACAGGCAGACTGCTCTCCTCTTTCCCGTGTTATGTCGGCAACACGTTAGTATTGCGCGATAAGATTTTATTTTGGGATAATAGCCAATAAGGAGAAAGTCTCGAGTCAGTGAAGTAAAATGAGATAACAGTTTATTGTAAGTTTTAGATTAACAAGTTACAATGTTACGCAAGTTAATAGGGTAAGAGCTTCAATCAAAACCAACCGATTAGCTCTGCTCGTCAATTAAGACTGACTGATAATTGTCGCGATCGCGGGTCGCTCCCGCGAGTCGCTATGCAGAAAATGCATGTTCCGCATTTTGGTCGTTGTGACCATATATGGTCACGACGACGGTTTCGATGGCGTGTTTCGCGCCTTTACCCTAAAACTGTCTATTTCGCAGTTTGGGGTTTTTGACCTTTACTTGCGCTGTGACCATATATGGTCACAGTGCTCTTTATTTTATCTTTATTTAATTTTACTGGAATGTTCTCTTGGAATATTCCTTCGTTGTACTATGGGGTACAACACCCGCTTGACACCCACGTCTGCCTCGTCCCTACCCCACCAACTGCGAATGCTCCCAGCCGCCGGGTGAACTGGTACCCTCCTTATCGACCATTGCTCACCCCTGCGTGTATGTTGAAGTTACCTCCATCTTCTTTTTCCTCGCCTCCTACTGCTTGACCACCATCACACTGCTGCGCTCTGTTCTACTCCCGATAGCACTTGTCCCTCCTTTACCAACCGGGGGTATCGAGTCACGTCGGCAGACAGTATGTCCTGTTTTCTGCTGCTTGGCTCCCACTGTCGATTCAGTCCTCTCCTACCGACTGCGAGTGCTCCCCGCCGACGGGTGAGTTGGCACCTTCCTTACCGACTACTGACTATTCCCGCTGGTACATTGGGCTACGGCCCAACGCTGTCGGTCCGGCTCACCTGGACACGGTTCTTGGCTCGGGCACTAGGTTGGCGCCAATGTTGCTCCCCAATATGGCTTCCCCGATCAGCTGTTCTCACCTCGCTGATTCTCCAACAGCCACTCTTTCCTCGCCCACTCCTCCGCGGCCACCCTCTCCACCTCGAATGTTCGTTCACCAATCGCTTCCCCGCACGCTCCCGAACACTCTGACACCCCACTTTCTACCGACACTGCACTTTTTCCCACCTAATTCCTCGTCTATCTACGGAGCTACCCAAAACACATCTTACTCGCACAAGAGCTACTTTTTTTGTCGGCAACACTAACTGTGTTGAAATAATAGCGTCGATTAAAAATAATTTACCTATCCCAGTTGTAAGTCCCGCTACATGAAGTACAACGCGATTACTCGACACGATCGCTCGAACAATTTATTCGCAAGCGCACTATTAGCAATACAAGAAATAAAATACACTGATTATGGATGGGTGTAACAATTTAACAATAACAATGAATTAAGTGAACTGTGAATCGTATAATTTGAACTTGACACGCGGACAATCTTTTCGATGACGATACCGAGGGACGATCGGAACTTGATCGCTCGTCGTTCGATAGCTAGTCGAAGAAGACTGATTTGTTTTCGGGAAGAACAGAAGAGCAAGACTCAAATCCACGATGGTGGGAGGATTCCAAAAGGTGTTTGAATTTTGTATCGGTACATTTGAATGGTTTTAAAAATGTAGAAGGAATGTCCACCTTTCTACAACTATGGAAAAACCCTTGACTCCGCCTGCGCGCTGACTGTAGTAGAGTGGTCGACCGTAATTAGTTCCACATCTGGTAGGAGTCATAAACCAAAACACCCACTTAAAATGAAATTTTTTTATGGAATGCCTTGGGACGTGATATTTTTGAGTTTTCAAGGGTTATTAACCGGTAAATAAAAAATATGCAGTGCACATTTCGCTTTAGAAGAATATGCAATATTCCACGACTGAATCGTGTATTGATGGTAATCCTGATAAGAGATCGTATGTTGCGTGATATGGCTAGTTAGAGATTTCCGGGGTGATGTTCGGCAGGGAGGCGAGATACCTAATGTTTCGCATGCTGATCCCTCTTGACGTCTTAATCCGGACAAGTCTCACGAGGCCATCTGGGCCCGGTAGAACTTCGACCACTCTTCCCATGGGCCATCGAAGGGGTGGTTGATTGTCTTCCTTGATGAGGACGAGTGTTTCTTCCTTGATGTTGTGCGAGCCGTGGGTCCGTTTGTCCCGGAGATTGAGCACTGTGAAATACTCTCGATGCCACCGCTTCAAAAAATTTTGCTTTACCTTTTGGATGTGCTGCCATGAAGATAACCTATTCTCTGGTACCTTTAGAAGATCGATCTCAGGAATGCTCGTTAATGAGTTGCCAATAAGGAAATGTTTAGGGGAAAGAACGAGAAGATCGTTTGGATCGATGAAAATTGGAGTCAATGGACGGGAGTTTAAAATTGCCTCGATTTCGACCAAAAATGTATAAAATTTCTTATAGGTAAACAGTTTCTCGCTGCTGACTCGTAGAAGATGGCGTTTGAATGACTTGACCGCTGCTTCCCATATCCCGCCAAAGTTGGGGGATCGAGGTTGTATGAAGTACCATTTGATTCCCTTTTCAGCGAAATAGCCGTGTAAGATCTCGTCAGTCGTGTTTTTTAGCAAGAAGTCGAGATCGTCCTTTAATTCCCTGTTAGCCCCTATTTGTTCCGTTATCGGAATAAATTCTTCGACATAAACCTCGTCGTGCAAGGAAACGCTTCATAGTTGCGATAAAGCCCTGGCTGGTGAGATAGGTGACCATCTCTAAATGTACTGCTGTTTCGGCGACGCCGAAATGTATTTAAAAATTGCCACGCGACATTACAGTAGCTATCGATAAAGGAATTAGCGTCGATCGATACTAGCGACGCTCCCCCTCTACGACGCTCGTTCGCTCGCCTCGTGGCTCACCGGAACCGGCTTCGCGTCCATTACTTCGAGAACTTTGCTAGCCTTCGTGCGACTTACCAGTTATCGAGTTGTTTTTCTGATATTCGACCTTCGCGTACAACATTTTGATTTTTGACCATCGCTCATTGTAACGACCATCGCTCATTGTAACGAACATCGCTCATTGTAACGACCATCGCTTCAGTTATCACACTATCATTTCCTGTTGTGACCATCGCTTATTGTAACGAACATTGCTTCAGTTATTAGACTATCATTTATTGTTGTGACCATCGCTTTCGTTATCAGGCTATCGGTTATTGCCTTGACCAGCGCTGTATTACTGTATAGACCATCGCGTATATTATTTGTTGTCCATCGCTTATTCTTGACCGTCTGTGTGTGCTACTTGGTTATTCGCATTAAACTCTCTGTTTGTGTGTGGCGAGACACACAAAAAAACTTGTGTTTTTTTGTGTGTCTCGCCACCCTTACCCGCAATCCTGATCCTCGCTCGAACAACTGCCTTCACTGCCATACAGACGAAAACAGCGACGTAAATTTTGACACGATTGCGACCCCGATTGCGGAATTTTTTTTCCTTAATAAAAAAGGGCTGCGATAATCAATGCCGACATTCAGGAATAGCCGTGCTTCGATCACCCGAACGTTCGGCAAATCGCCCATTTGATACTACGCCATCCTTGGATTAACCTTATTGCATGCTAAACAATGCCGTATGACGTGCGAACTTGATTTCGCCCATCGATGATCCAATACCTTCGACGAAGCGAATACAAAGAGGCTTGGTTTCCCGAGTGATAATTGCGCAAGTGCTCATACTTGATGATCAATTGCGTTATGTGGTATCCACGTGGTAAGATCATGGGATGTTTTTCGTCGAACGTCGCCGTATAATGTCTAACAAGGAAACTGTTTCAGGTGTATCTCGCCGATTTTGATGAAATTTGGCATGGTCATAGAACGGACAAAAATAGGCGACACGTATTTTTTTATACGTGCCAAGATTGATTTTGAAGGGGTGAAACACACCCTCGAAAATAGGGGTATTTTTCGTTTTTCGTCGGTAACTTTTGAACAATAGGAGATATGAAAAAATTTCAAATTGCAACAATATTTATTTTTTCGCGTACTATACACTGGATATGAGAATGGTGCAGATAACAACAAATTTCATATTGTTTATTGCAAATATGCAATTTTTTCATACGTATCTCAGAGAGTTCTTAACCGATTGGGATGCAAATTTGCATACGGGTAGAGGGTGACAAAATAAAGTTTACGTATTTTTTTGTTTTTCCGATATCTCATAATTAAGGGGTTAAAACTACCCTTCAATTTTTTACTCAACTTCATCGTATAATCAGCTGGTCTTTTGCCATTCCGAGTTAAATTCACGTTAATATAAATTCGTTTGAATACACGAGTACATATTTGTAAATGCCACTCACCCCCCACCCCCAATCATCCCCCTCCCGACCGTTCAAAGTTCGCACCGCGCGGTATGGATGCAAATTTGCATACGGGTAGAGGGTAACAAAATAAAATTGGGGTGTTTTTTTGTTTTTCCGATGTCTTATAATTAAGGGGTTAAAACTACCCTTCAATTTTTTACTCAACTTCATCGTATAATCAGCTGGTCTTTTGCCATTCCGAGTTAAATTCACGTTAATATAAATTCGTTTGAATACACGAGTACATATTTGTAAATGCCACTCACCCCCCACCCCCAATCATCCCCCTCCATTTGGATGCCATTTTTTAACCCAAATGGCATCCGCGAAAATTCATAATGTCCGTGGGGCGTAGAGAATGCTGTTTTATGTTTATCTTTTGAATCCATTTCGATCTGGTAGAAACCAGATGCTAGATCGAAAACTGAAAAGTAATTCGCGTTACCCAGTTGAGCCAAAATATCGACGATACTGGGTAGCGGATACGAATCACCGATAGTTTTCTCATTAAGCGCTCGGAAATCTATAACCATTCTCCACCGTTTGTTGCCGTTTGAATCAGGCTTTTTGGGTACTATCCACACAGGACTATTGCTTGGAGATTCTGATGGGTTTATTACCTCTGTATCTAATAATTCTGTTACTTGACGCTGAACTTCACCCTTTAGGATCTGTGGATATCTATATTGTTTCGCATTGATGGGCTGTTCATCAATGGTTGGGATTCTGTGCTTTAGAACATGGGTGGCTTCTAATTTTTCGCCAGGTATATGGAATCGATCTGCATATGACTCGAGTATTTTGTACACATGATTCAATTCCTCGTTTCCAAGATGATCTAACCGCAAGAGACTCTTTATCGCCTCGATGCGTTCCGAATTGTATTCGATCTTCACTGATTTGGAAATAGTAAAATTTGGAATTGTGATCGGACTTGGATCGGAATTCGGGATTGAATTTGGGTTGAATTTAGAAGTTGAATTAGCATTGGATTTGGAAGTTGCATTAGCATTGGATGTAGAATTTGTATTAGGATTGGATTTAGAAATTGAATTAGCATTGGATTTAGAATTTGAATTAGTATTGGATTTAGAATTTGAATTAGGATTGGATTTAGAAATTGAATGAGGATTGGATTTAGATAATGAATTATCCTGATTCACATTGAATACGTCTTGGCCGTGGCATCTTTCGCCTACATGCCGTTGAATATTTAATTCAGTCGCTTTTTCTTTTTCTTGATTTTTGTTCCGATTCTGATCAAGATTTAAATTTGAATTTTGATTTTCATCTGACTCAAGGTCGAAATCTTGTAATGGTAACGTTGGGACTTGAACCCGCAAATTATCATTCGTGGTATTGAAAACCTTAATAAACGCCTTTCCGTTTCGGTTCGTTACAAGGCAATCCCCGCCATAAAGTCCTTTGTGCAACGTTAAAGGAGGTATAAAACCCTCTTTTATGTCTACATTTTGAACGTTCACTTTAAAAACGGCCTCTGATCGAGCCGGAATATCAATTACCTCGACCGCTGCAGGTGGTTTTTCGAAAGAATACGATTTTTCACCGAGTTCTAGACTTTCTGTTTCGAAATTTATATTTGCTTTTGCTGCAAAGAAAAACTATGAGCCTAAAAGACCTGAGTAGGGCAACAACATTTCATCGGGGATTATGTGAAATAGAGTTGTAACCCCGAATACATTTATCTGAACGGTGCCGAGTGTGAAAATAGGAAGTTCTGAAATTCCTCTTAATTCTACAATTTCCTTTTCGTCAATGCCCAAAAGATTCTGACTGAATTTATTTTTGATCAGATTGGGAACAGCACCTGAATCGAGCAACATTACCAATTTTTCGTCATTTGAATTTTTTCCAATGCAGATGGATGGCAATGTACTGAATGTTTCAGGATCGATTACGAACACAGGAAATCGCCTGATTTGTTCGCCTCGGTTACTATGTTCACCGGACGCTCTTGAGTCGTAGGGGGTCCTCTCCGTGCGTCCGCTCGGAAAGTCCCCTGATCGTTTCCCTGATTCGTTCGTGTGTTATTGAATTTTCGTTTGCGACAATCTTCAATATTATGACCAATGTTTTTACAATATCGGCACTGCTTTTGCTCGCCCATTTTTGGAGCTGCGTTTAAATTTCCGTTACACCTATCAGCTGTGTGACCGGATTGTCGACATAACTGACACTGTACACTTAAATTCTTAAATCTCGATATCGTGGAACATTGATTGGCAGAATGGCCAGTCAGGTTACACAATTGGCATGTTGTTTTTATTTTATTTGGATTCAAATTGCAGTTTTTTGCCGTGTGATTGCCTTTTCCGCATAATTGACACATAACGGAGGTTTGTGAATTTGAATTCTTATAACATCTATCCGCGCTGTGGCCTTGTTTTTTACAATTTTGACAGTGAATATTCCTGAGTCTACATGAGTCGGCGGTATGATTATTTTTTGCGCATATAGTGCATGTGTTGACGGGTTCAACGTGGGTTTTTTTATGTCGATTTTCAGTCGAACCTGAGCGCAATTGCCGTTGTGCTATAATTTTTCTTTCGGTTTTAATCGCGTTGTCAACTGCGTCCTCGATTGTGGCGCAAAAAGGGAGTCGCTGCTCTATTTCGGGCTTCAGTCCGTTTAGAAAAGATGTCAAGCAGCACTCTTTTAGCGATGTCTGGAATTCTTCATTATTCGCACCGTCTTCAGATAGCTTACGTGTTTCGAGAATTTCTTTGGCCTTTTTCTTTATTTTCCCGGCGAAGGCTATAGTATTTTCAGTTTCCTTTTGAAAAATGGATCCGAGTTCCCCCATTAATTGCATCTCAGACTTATTTGGTGAATATATTCTCTTTAGAAATGTTATGAAATCCGAGAGCTTTTCGAATTTATTCCCGTGAATCGAGTCCCTAACCTCGCTTTTCAGTTTATTGCGAATTAGCTTGACTAGGTTTTTCTCCGCTTCTTTGGGAAGCATCTCTAATGCATCTTCGCAACCTATTACGAAATCGGATAACGGCACAGACTTGCCATCAAATTCTGGAACGCATTCCATCGCGTCCTTAAGTGATACTGATTGATTCGTACCGAGAGTCGCCATTTCGTTGACCTTTTGAAATTTCTGAGTCTCTTGTTTTATTTTCAAAGTTTTTATCGACGAATTCCTCGAAAAGTCAAGTCCTGGCAATAAAATTGAACTAGAGCTTCTTAAAGAATATGAGGTATCGTCGTTTTGTTGACTAACATCGTGATCCAAGGAACTTGCTTCTAGTGAAAGATCGTGTTCCTTTGACATCGATCTTTCTAAAATAATAACTTATTCGAATACCTTTGATGCGAATTGAAAACGACCAATCAGAAATCACCAAATTTAATTTGTTTCATTTGAAATCATTGAAAAGAGAAAAAGAAAAGTTTTTCTATTGATAGTAGAATTATTCTTGAGATAGAAATAATACTCTTCTTTAAGGATATCCCGGACGATACCCCAAAAATTATTATGTGACATCCAGAGTGAATGTACATAAATATTTATTAATTTCCCTATTTTTTGCCTACGCCAAGCGCAATAGCACGGGATTGGGAAGAGAAGAGTATTTTGTACGGAATTGAATTAAGAATAATTCCAAGAAATTATGTAACAAAAATATAACTACTATTTATTTAACGATATACAAAAGTTCTGTTGAAATTTAAAGTGATTTCTGTTTGACATTTCGAGCGCGGTTTACAGTAGTTGCCTTACTTGGATATGAAGTTGTTTTTTTTGTATTGTTGTTGAATCGTTGTCGGTTGGTGTCGATTGATAAAATTGTTGTTGTGTTTTGTTCGGTTGTTGTATGTTGAGTTATTATTGAAGTGCACTGAATTTTCTGACTAACTATAATAGTGTTTTACAATAAAAGAAGTTATTGATAATCAGAGCCAGAAAGGAATGAATACGAGAACTAGATATGGAAATACTGATTGCTGACTCTGTTGACTGGCTGGAGAAGACTGACTAAAAATTATTCCCTATTGAAAGACAGCGATGTTCTAACAGATTTGGAAGTGCTTATAGTAGGGAGGTTCGCATTCTTATTCGTTAAAATTCTTAACATCTATGAAGGGATCATTACTATGATTGGAGGGTTGAGAATTCGGAGGGATGCTAAGATCGTGGGTGGAAGGGATATGTTTTTCTGGGAAAGTAAATGTTATGTAAAACATAAATAAAAGGAATCGGATTACGTCGACGGTCAATAGCCATATGGTTCGTGTTCGTCTTATCCTAGAAAAGACATAAATTTACGGTCCCTTTTCTCGATGCGAAAAAGGGCCTCTCGATAAACATAAGAAATCGACGGGGTACAGCCATGTGGCCCCGCTAGCACTTATCTCGGAAAGCGATAAAATTACGGTCGCTTTCCTGACGGGAAAATCAACTCTCAAAAATATATATGTGCCTAAGAATAATGAAAAGAAATATTAAACTACATCTACGCGGATGTTAAAATGTGCAGCAAGATTCAAATTACATGTGCAACATTAACGGCAATATAACAAATATTATGAACTCACCACAGCATTCTTGTAATTAGCATCAGTCGATAGACGTTGTTCCACTTCCGCCAAATCGGTTTCTTTTATCAAAGGAAAAGTTTTTAGAATTTGACTCTCCGTTTTGTCAATTTCTTCGTCAGTGGTCTTCGCGGCCAACGTTAGTACAGTACTTCGAACCTCGGCTGCTAGAGCATCTATTTTGATATCGAGTTTAGCCAGTGCTACAAGGATTGTTTTAATATCTATTAAAATTATAAGAATATAACATGAAATGGACAATACACTATTATTATAAATATTTCCATTTTTTTTAAATGGTTTCGCTATATACCATTGCGCGTTTCATGCATCAAGTTCGTTTGTACTTTCGATGTACGTTTTGTTTTAATCATTTCGATATCCAAATCTCCATTATTATTGGAGAAGCATGCTACATCTTCGAAGTTAATCGGTGGAAACGGTCCAAACGCTACCAGATGACTTAGTTGATTTTTTTGATCCAACGTAATCAAACTCCGAATCCGTGTTGATATCAGACATTACTAAAGCCTCTGAACATTTAGCTTGTCCACGCTTAAATGTTTCTAAAAAAGATAACGAGTACATACGTAGGTAATTATTCTGAGAAAAATAATAATAGTGACTTGTGATTTGTACAACAATTTGTTACATGTGCATTGCTATAGAAGCATACGATTTAATTTAAAATTGGTTCAACGTACTCGTCGTCGTCAATATTTTAATAATGGCCAGTCTATGGTAGCATCCTCTTCATTATCAACAGCCTTTAATATTCTCGATTGGTTTTTATACGGAGGCCAATAACAATGCGTTTTCCGAGGTGATATCCATTTTATGGCAGCAAGACTAACGCCATCTTCGAATTCAAGGACTGCATATCGATTAGATGCCATCTTTGAGAGATCTTCAAAATTAATGGTTTCAGTGTCACCGATAAATATTAAGATGGACGATGTACTCATTGCTTAGGGCGGGGCGGGGGGGGGGGGGGGGCAAGATTAATTGACTACAAAAAAAGTCTATTTACGATCATTTGTTTTGACCGCACAGTTTATATATATTTGTTTATGCAAGAAGTATATAATGAAAGAACATTTGAAGAATATTCTGCAAAATTTTCTTTAATAATTATGCAGAAGTGAGCCATTGACAGCAAATCATTGACATTGACAAAAAGTTACTAATAATATCATTCGTTTTGTTACGGACCGATCAACCTGGCAACAGCCAGATTTCGCAATCCGTTCTCTTCTACAACGCGATGAGCGCACTCCGCGCCGGTATCAACTCCATGTGGAAATCGCCCAAATCGCCGCCTCAGCAGTACACTTCGGATTCACCGAAGCTGTCGCCGCAACACCGCTCACGCGCTACAGGGTCAGCGCGGCCTACAATATTTTCTCAAAATACAACGGCCCCGCGAGCTCTTCCCAAAACTCAGCGGCCCCGAGAGCCCTTCTCGAAATGCAACTGCCGATTGAGAAGTTGACCCGATTGACAAATCAACTTCCCAATCGACGACCGACATATTGTTCCCGGTAACCCCCACGAGCTCCTTCCCCAAGGGAACGAGGGTCCGGACAGACCAAAACTCATCAGTCTTAACTGATTTCTCGGTCTTAACAGACATCGGTCAACCGGTTCCCGTGCCTTAGTGGTATGTACGCTTCACGTACTTAGAGCACCATGAGTGTTACTTTGAGGTTCCGGAAAACCCCCATAGTTTCAAACGAGAACTTTATTAAAACAATTATTTTTATAACACCGTGTGAGTGTACGAGTCCGGCGAGTCGAATCGTATTCAACACGCTCGACTTCTGCCGACTCAGCGAAACCTCGACATCGTAGTGGCAGCGACGAGTGCTCATCTGTGTAAGCCACTACGAGCGTCTTTGCTAGTGTGAGGAATAAACAAGTCGAAGCCATCTTTTGTGTACCATTTCTACGGCCTAGAAGGCCGTCGCAACCGACCTTCCCGACGATCCCAGCAATCCGCAGGCGTCAGCAGCTCGGGCACACACACACACACATGCGGGGACTGGAAAACCAGGTGAGGTGAATACCCCTCTTTAAACAGGACAGGGATCACGCGTCGGAATCCTGACTAATCCGAACGCGATAATAAAACAATAAATATTAGGCCGTAAATACGAACCTAACAGTTTATAAGTTTCTTGAAATAACGCCTATTAATTTTATTATTTTTTATTTTTATTTATTTTACAATAATAAACATCCCGATTTTGTTCAACGAAAGAACTGTATTTTGACTTTTAAGTGTGAACGACAATTGGAAAATTAAAAAAAGAAAACTCAACATCGAGAAACTTATTGACTAATAAAATCTTTTTGTTTTTTTATCTCAGATGATCCAGTGATGAGGTATGCAGCTCGCATAACTCATCATATTTCATATTTTTGGTGGCGTCTGAGAAGATTTGCTGTCAGTGGCTTATTTCTGCATAATTATTCATGAAAATTTTATAGAATATTCTTCAAAAGTCCTTTTATTATATACTAATTATATACATGAATATATACCAACTGTGTCGTAAAAAGAAATTATCAAAAATATGCTTTTTTTATGGCGAATTAAACCCCCCCCCCCTCCGGCCCCTTAATTGTACATAATGAATTGAAGCATTTGAGGTTTGACTCATTTCTAATTTGAAATGTCTAATTCCAATTCACCTGCATATAAACATCATCCGCCGACTAATTGATACAATGAACTGTTCTCAGATGTTTGAATGCGAAATATTTAGTAATAACGATGAAAGAAAATATAACACGAATCTCAATATATTTGTTTAAACTGAATTATCATGGAGAAATGGAAAAACAACGAATCCTGATTTGTGCGGGAGGTTTACATACTTTTTCGCGATATCACTGACAAGTAACACTACCCAAGTGTCCCTCGCCGATTGGAATGAAATTTTGCACATCAATAAAACATAAAAAAATATTGAACCTGTGTTTTTTTTTCCTAAATGCGTATTCTAAGGGTGTAAACCACCCAATAAAGGGGTGAAAATGCGGAAAATCATTGAGAATGTTGTATAAAGAATTATCAGAAATTCTTTTGAGCTAACAGTTTCTATTCCTATCGACAAAGATTGAAAAAGTTTCAACCCCGTAACAGGTGCGGAACACCTCTAAATTGGGGGTTGAAAATGGAGAAAGACGCAAAAAAAATTATATAAATCGTGAACATGGAATTTCCGAAAATGTTTTCTTGCTTAATACATAGCTTTCGTTGCGTCTAATAATTAAAAAAAAAATTCAACCCTTACGAGACTCAAAACACCCCAAAATAAGGGGTTGACAGTGTGAAATAGCGAAAAAAAATCTATAAAACGAAAATATGCAATACTTATCAAATTTATTCTGCTGAATACGTAGCTTTTGTCGCGACTAATAACTAAAAAATAAATCAACCCCCTACGAGGGACATAACATCCCTAAAGTATGAGTTAAAAATGTGAAAAGACGAAAAACATATATAAAACGTAAATATGCGATACTTATCAAATTTATTCTGCTGAATACGTAGCTTTTGTCGCGACTAATAACTAAAAAATAAATCAACTCCCTACGAGGCACAAATGCCCCTAAATGAAGAGTTGATGGTGCAACTCGACGAAAACAACCCTATAAGATGAAATTATGCAATAACCAGAAACTTTTTTGTTTAATACATACTCTCTAAAAGGTTAACTATTAAAATAATAAATCAGCTCCCCATGAGACACGGACACTCCTTAGTTTAGGAGTTGAAAGTGTAAAAAGATAAAAAAGAATTGTATAAGACGCAAATACGCAACGTGGATGTAGTAAATTTCTGTTCGCTTTGGGGTGCTTGATTTGCGTGCCTCTCACGATTTGGTTTGGGTTACAATGAAACCCTTAGCATCTTCGGGGTGCTGGATTATAGTGAGTTCCCTAGCCTCTCACTCTTTGTCCTATTTAATGGCAGTTTCATGAAAGCAATTTACTATTTAACGTAATTATTACAATAATGTGGCGAATTATTTTCATTTGTTCCAAAAAATGCCGCATACAAAGATTTTTGGTACACCATGCGCACTTGACAACTGCAAACTCAATACAAAGTTCGCAAATCATATCAGTACTTTGAAAGCAGTACTGTACAGGTATCTGGCATTTTTCTGGTTTATCTGCAAGGTAACCACCTTTCCAACATGCATATTTAAACAGATTTACAAATTTCGGCGACGAAAACTGATTATGCGTCAATGACTGCAACTTTAAAATATTATTCCGCAAATGCAAGTTTATGTCAAAATTGTGTAAGAGGACCATATCTGAAACGCATTTAATAAAATTCTTCCACAGTCTGAAACCATAGACATCTAAGGGCAGAATTAATCCAGTTGTTCCAGCAGGTATAATATTAATTTTCACAACTTTATTTTTTTTTGTTTACATTTTCAAACACTTTTTCGGTCTGCCCAGACCAAGAATCCAATAGTAGTGAAGAATTTTTTTCAGCTATTGATAAAATATCATTTTCATACCATTGAGCAACATTTTGAGATATTGCTTTTCCAGATTTGGAAGCATAAACAGAGATATTTTTTGCTTTATACATATTCCTTTGTACAATCGGTCCAAATTGGCCGCCGGATTCTTGTAATATAATTAGTAAAGGAGAGTGGAGTTTGCCATTTGCTGAAATAATTGGTTGTATCGTATAGCTATGAGTTAGTGAATTCAAGGATTGAGCAAGACATTCCACTTTCAGTGTTCCTTTAATTGCCAATGTGCGCCCAGCGTGAGATTCCAAATTGAATCCCGATTGATCGGAGTTCTAAACGTTTGCTGCTCCTTTTGCTTCGATGTCTTTGCGCACCTTTTCCACAAATTTAGAAGCTGTTTGCTTTAATTCAGCTGCATTTGATAACTGTGCAGTAGTAATAAATTTATTAATTTTTCTAGAAACTATTCCATGCTTTATTTTAAAATGATGCACCCACTTTGATGAAGCCTTAAATAATTTAGAAGATAACTGAACTTCTTCCCTGGCTTTTAATGCCCACCTTTTTATATCTGTGTCATGAATTGGGTAACACTTATCAGTGGCACTAGTAAATTGGTTTAAAACATATTCTGAAATTTCATGCAATTTTTCTAATCTCGTTCCTCCTTGTTCAATTTGTTGTTTCCATCTATACAACATTTTTTGATGTTTTACTTTTGGAAACCGATTTTGAACGGACCCGAGGCTTCTTCTTTTTAACTTTCCTGAACACCAATAATTAACTGTCCTTTGCTTATAAGCAAGATCTACAGTATCTTCTGATAACGAATCTTCAGTATCTTCAATGGAATCATCAAAGTCTTCGTCTATTTCATCGTCAACTATTACAGCTTCAGCAATTACGCTTTCTTCATTATAACATAGAGAATTATAGCTTTCAATTAATAGCTGGGAATCGGAAGACGTCTTTATCTAATCTGCGAGGTCAGAAGCAAAGGATCGTTCTTCATCGGTTATTTCAGATTCAATGTCGTATTCAGGCTTCTTAAAAGCAGAATGCAATAAATTTAAAATATTTTTCGGATTCATCGGCATAATGAATGCGTAAAATTGCAGTTAGATCGTAAGCAGATAACAAATTGGTTTGGACTTGGGTAATAATTATTTGATTAAAATCGAAAAATAGAAAGGAAAACGAAAGACGCAAACATACGATCCCCAGAATTTTTTTTGCTTAATTCGTATAATAGCTTTCGATGTTACAAATAATAAAAATATTGATCAACCTCCTACGAAGCACGGAACTCTGCTAAATTCGGGGCTGATAGTGTACAGTGGTAAGAAAAGATCTACGAGTGGCAAAGTGCGAATCTCAAAGCATTTTTCTGAAGTGAAACTTTTTTAGCATCGGGAGTAATTTCAAACTCGATGAATGGAAAAACATATACGTCCATAGGGTTTGACGTGCGAGATTGTGAGATAGAAATGTGTAGGTATATAACGTTTCCTATCTTCTTCGTCTCCTCTTTGTGCGGTCCTTCGTAGTTTCCCCACTCTTCTCTGCCGTATAGCCGAGCCAAGCATATTTTTTCGGCCAATAATTATGTCTTCGGCATTTTGTACTATCAACCCTTAATTAATGTTTTAAATTATTAGGCGAAACGAAAGCTATGTATAAAGCAAAAAACCATTTTCGGAAATCGCATATTTACGTTTTATATATGTTTTTCGTCTTTTCACATTTTTAACTCATACTTTAGGGATGTTATGTCCCTCGTAGGGGGTTGATTTATTTTTTAGTTATTAGTCGCGACAAAAGCTACGTATTCAGCAGAACAAATTTGATAAGTATTGCATATTTTCGTTTTATAGATTTTTTTTCGCTATTTCACACTATCGACCCCTTATTTTGGGGTGTTTTGAGCCTCGTAAGGGTTGAATTTTTTTTTAATTATTAGACGCAACGAAAGCTATGTATTAAGCAAGAAAACATTTTCGGAAATTGCATGTTCACGATTTATATAATTTTTTTGCGTCTTTCTCCATTTTCAACCCCCAATTTAGAGGTGTTCCGCACCTGTTACGGGGTTGAAACTTTTTCAATACTTTGTCGATAGGAATAGAAACTTTCAGCTCAAAAGAATTTCTGATAATTCTTTATACAACATTCTCAATGATTTTCCGCATTTTCACCCCCTTATTGGGTGGTTTAAACCCTTAGAATACGCATTTAGGAAAAAAAAAACACGGGTTCAATATTTTTTTATGTTTTATTGATGTGCAAAATTTCATTCCAATCGGTGAGTGACACTTGGGTTGTGTTACTTGTGAGTGGATGTATGGTTAATATTTCGACGCATGTATTCCTTTTCACTTTATGTATTCCTAGCAATGATGATGGGCATGGAACAGTATAAAAATCTTCCCTGGCAGTGAGTTGCCTACCTATTATCACAAATTCTCGAGTTTCACGAAAGACAGCTATATTATGAACGTCAATTATATCACCGTTTTTTAGAACACAACAACTATCAGCACTTCCATTAGTTCTAATAGTAAAGTTCGACGATCGAATAGCTTTATACTGTGGATTACTGCAGTTCTCAGGTAGCGGACCTTCTACATGAAGAGAAGTGCGAACAGGTACTAAATTATCATTTATGTCTTGAGCGTACCTTGAACACGCAGTTTTCATTTTTTGAATTTCTCCGCAGCGCCGAGCGATTTGTTGCAACGGTTTTTCGGATTTACGTACCATAGGTTTTAGCATTTGCATAAAATTCTCGAATTTGAAGGCACTAAACTGCTCAATAGATCCATGTAACTTCGCATCTTCTACGAGGTGGATAATGCCATGTACGTTATGCGTCAAGTGATGGACATCGTATATTGTAGCGAATGAGGTAATAAAATGTTTCGCGAGTTGTGTTGCGTAGTTCAACTTATTTTGATGGTGCTCCGCATCGCATAATATTCTTATCAAAATATGCTCCAGAGAAACTTACTTATTTGAAAAAATTCCCGCGTGGTGAGTTGGGCGGGTAGAGGGGCGAGAGGGGGCGCATCTGGAGGGGTAAGTTCCCAAGTTTGTTTCTCTCTCCAGTCACAGTTGCCATCATGCTCTGGTCTAGAGAGCAGCGGGCCTTGGCAGTCGAGAGCTTCTTTTCTAACGGTCGCTCACTTGTTGCTACGCAACGTGCCTTCCGCGCTCGCTTTGAAATTCCTCCTCACAGACTCGTTCCTGGCCGTAATTCGATTCTGTCGTGGGTTAACTCATTTCGGGAGTGTGGAATTGTCGCTAAACCCAGAAATGGACTTCAACGGACTATCAGAACTCCGGAAAATATCGAAAGAGTGAGGCAGTCAGTTATGCGTTCTCCCCGGCGTTCGGCTCGCAAACACGCAGCTGCTATGGAAATTTCTGACACCACTGTTCGACGAATTCTCCATGAAGACCTCCAATTTCATCCCTATAAATTAGCTGTTGTGCAAGAATTAACTGAACGCAATTTTGTTGCCCGTCAAAATGCATGTGAAATGCTGATTGACAACCTGCCTTGATTTGACTCCATGCGATTTCTTTTTATGGGGTTATTTGAAATCCCTGGTTTATGTCGATCGACCACGGACCATAGCACACCTCAAGAACAACATTCGCGACGCCATTGTCAACATACCGATTGATATGCTGCAAAGAGTGGATACGAATTTCAAAAATCGACTTCATCAATGTACGCGCAATGGTGGTCGCCATTTATCTGATGTCATTTTCAAGACTGCATGAAAAAAAAATTGGGATATTGTATTCTAAAATAAAAAAAAATTTTAAACAATAACTGAAGTACTTTTGTTTTTATTGACCTTTCAAATAAGTAAGTTTCTCTGGCGCACCCTGTACAAAGTCTATACAAGAAGAGATACATTTTTTCCTGAATATGCATATTGTCGCGATTGCTGTATACAGAAATACTACAATTGAGCGTCTTGTGTACGAATAGCTTCGAACGAGAAAGAAATATTAACGGACACCGATCGAGGTTATGCCGGCACGTTGCACAAGAATTTTATTTAAAGATAATGTAATAAGAAAAAAAGAAAGGAATTATACGAATACAGAAAGATTAAACATAAATCAATCTACTCCGCGATTAAATAATAGATATCCCACATCAAGAGACGCGGCCGCGTCTTGAGACAAGTACGTTTAATCTTAGTCTTCGCCGTTTATTCTTTTTTCGGATTGCGTTTCTACCGTAATATTGCATTATTCACATAATTACTTACCTTAATTCAATGTACCTCTGCTACGTACAAAATCACACGAAAATTCACACTATCTTGAAAAACGTTATTGACACATTTCGTTGAGAAGTAATTATCTCGAACCTTTTCGTCGAAAAAAGCTTGTAGGGACGCGCTCTGATTCAGGAGCCCAACAAAGACAAGCATGTATGAACACGAGCCCGCATACGAAATAATATACCTTCGCAGAGCCGCACGGACACGCGGCGTACTTTATCGATAATCTGATTGGTCATCGACAAGCGCGCGTATTTTCAAACGATAATTTTTAGAAAACATTTGCAAGCTTCCATTTGCACCTTATTTCCTTTTTTTTTTATGAAGTTTCTATTTTATTCTTATTTTCTAGGTTCTACATTTATGTATAGTGTCTTATTAAGATAAAATTGTGCCAAACTTTTCAAAATTTGTAAAATTTATAGCAATTTCTTGATTTTTCAAAATTTTTGAACAAGTAATATATATATTCTCTCTCTCTCTCTCTATCTCTCTCTCCTCTTTCTTTATAGTTTATGGAAATTTTTTTGTGCACTTAAAAATTGATATAAACAAATTTTGCTCGCCAAGTTAAAAATCCATGTCATTCGATTTCCGTTCGATATTGAGCTATGTATACTAGGCACGAACTAAATATTATTCTATGGAAATTCTTATAAACGATTTTTATAAATAAATTCTGATTTAAAAAAGTCTATTTCTCGTAAAGTTAGAAATCGGTTTCGCGAGGTTTCCTTCTAAATGGGATATACTTAGCGAGAACAATATTTTACTAGTACCTCCCACGGACGTCTATAAGAGAGTGCACTGTGATCGGCTACTCGTAGTTACGACAAAATATCCTCAAGCCATCCTATATTAATCCCAAGTAGAACAATGTCTTACTAGTACCTCCCACAGACGTCTGTAAGAGAGTGCACTGCGATCGTCTACTAACGGTTACGACAGGACATCCTCAAGCCATCCTATATTAATCCCGGGTAAAACAATGTTTCACTAGTACCTCCCACAGACGTCTATAAGAGAGTGTACTACGATCGTCTACTTACAGTGACGACAGGACATCCTCAAGCCATCCTATATTAATCCCGGGTAAAAGAATGTTTCACTAGTACCTCCCACAGATATCTTAAAGACGTTCTATCGTGCCGAGACAGGAATACGACTGTATCAGGATGCTCCCGAGATAAATTTTGCTGTGTGGGTTCCGATCGTCATTACGTATCCAGAACTGACGATACATTTTCTCGATATTGCCTGTTATTGCAAAAGAGAAACAAGACTGCTTGGATCGTAGGTCCCACCATATGTGCATCGTTAAGCGAGACGCCTGTAGTGGATTTAGCCGAGCCACAGTGGGCCGGACCATAGCAAAACCCGGACATAGACCTGTAAATGCAATAAATCCATTCCGTTTTTTCATATAACATAACTTTTAATTTTGTTATATATTGAAACGGCAGAACGTTTCAATAAATTTATTTGAGTGCGGTGGCTCGACGATTATATAGTGTGTGAAGGTTTTTGGTGAGGGAAAGTAATTTCTCTTTGAGACCTGTTTTTTTGTATTGGTAACAAAATCGTTTATTCTCTTAGTTTCTGAGATTTTGGCTCATCGGTTGGGGCGACTTCGCCTTTATTTCCTATATAAATTTAATGAAAGTGAAATTCAATTGTTTGGATATTATTTGTATTTAATTCTATTAGCTATGGGTCGATATTCCCGCTCTGCTTGGCCGTCGCTGTAGATCGTCGAGGTGCCGCCAAAACATTGATCACCGTCGCGATCGCCGTTTCCTCTACTCTCTCGTCAGCTGATCCGGCGACGTAAACACCGGTGATCGCTCCTCTCCCCGCCTGTCCGTTGACGATGTGTGTTGTTATGTTTAGGTTACAGGTCAGTGCTCTTAGGCAGGACCTTTACTGCTCGTTCAATGTATTTTTCGTCGAGCAAGGATTCTTTTTCAGACTTCTTGCGTTAAATCGCCGTTTGGCTCTTATTCAGAGTTCACTGCCGCTTACCAGGTTTCGTCTCTTCTTCAGAGACCCGGGTAAGTGACCAGCTATTAACTGATGGTTTATCGTGATTTTTCCGGCCTTTTATACTAATTAGACTGCTTGCCTATAGGTCGAAGGATTTTCAGACGGACCAATCAGCTGTTTTGACATTGGTGCCGTGTGAATCTAAGTGCCGTGTGCACGGGCGACGTTCGATCTTTCGATGGTGGGGGGATTTTGCTCGGGTGTATGAGACAATATCGTCTCAATATACATATTTTATATTTTTGTATTTTTTATGTTCTTGTATTTTTTACTATATTTTTATTTTTTATGATGTTTTTGTACTGTTTTTATTTTTATAATATTATACAAAATATTTTTTGTATGGAGGGCCATAAAAATACATTCTTTATAATGTTATATATTGTTAATAATATATATGATATTATAAATATAATAATATATACAAATAATAATATATATAACAATATATATAACATATTTTTTATAAATTATCGGATTCACTGTCAGTATTCATTTCCACGGAAATATTATTTTCCGAAGATACTAATAAATCAGTTACTTCAGGGAAGTACGCTTTTTTTAGATCTTGATGATTTTCGCCGCAATGATTTTATATAAGGATCCGAACTCACAAGCAAGTACTGCAAGATATCTTCATTCATCACTTGACGACTTGATTTTCTCGTATGCTGTTCACGAGTTTTCTTAAAATCTTTATTACGAGCTTTTGAAGCCTCTTCTGATAACTAGCCGATAGGCATCAAAGCATTTTCAATAATAGCAGAACCGTGTGGAAAGATTTTATGGATTGATATTGGCATGAAATACCAATGTAAGTCGACAAATAACGAACCTGTTTCTTTGGCAAATTTGTCAAATTGTGTAGGTTCAATTTGTTTACCTGACGCAATAATCTGTAAAATAACAGCAAATTTCCTAATCAAGGAAGCGTCTAAACCAATAATTTCTGCTATTTTTTCCGGATTTTCAAAAAACTTTCTAGCAGTATTGCCATCATTAGTGGTTCCCGATCCTTCTTTAACAACATCTACTAATTTTCCCAATTCATTTCTTAATCCTTCTTGTATTTTTCTCGGTCTCGTAATTTTGCTTGCTTTGTTTTCGGCTGCTCGTGCTGACTATTTTTTAAAATCAATATTATATGCTACATGCAGTAAAAATTCCAAAGAACGTATCCATGCATGGAGACTAGATAATCCATATTTTAAATGCTCTTCTTTAACGGTCTTATTCGCTACTCTTGTTAAATCGTTCATTTCGGAAGGTCTAGCTCCACAAATGTAGCATACTGCAAAATATGTATCCGAAAGAGTTTAACAGATTTTTCCATCAATCATAGTAATTGATGCTCAACCGTCACATTTTGAATTTTAGTTAGTATTAATTCATCAATTTCGTTTTGCATCCTATCTCTTAGATTTTATTATTTCCGCCGTTTCTTTTGCAAATTCGAATCTAATCGGTCGACAATACCAAGTAGATGATGGCTGTTTATTTTGCCAAATGATTGTCGAGTCATTAAATAATTTGAGCGGTACAATGCTGGTCATTAAAATACTTGAATCTGATTTTTCCTGAAAACTGCTACCCACAAACCTTGCTTGTATAAACTTTGATTGGAAGTGCCATCACAACCCCATTTATATATACATTTTAAAGTGTCCGATTTTTCACAACTTTTTCCACAAGCTTTAAATATTCTCTGAACAGTTAAATCTAAAAGACATTATAACCTTATACATGCTTAAACATCTGTAGTTATAATGTCGCATTTTGGAGGATAACATTCTGTTTTCGCAAGTTTTATTTGATAATAAGGGGGATAAATATTTATATCATCTTCAGCAGAGACCTTTCGTAATGAAATATATTTAGATTTTGATAAATTTAGAGAAATAAACATAGCTAAAGCTTTATCTCTGGACATTTGTTTGGGTGAAACTGTACAATCTTTATCACAAAATCCTCTCACTTTTTTAATTTAAGTGGGATTTTTCTCTAAATAATCCAAAATTTTACTTAAATCAATATTTTTTTCAACATAAGCTTTTGATTTTGCAGCATACAGTAACTCCTGACTTTCTGATACTCTTAGAGATTCGGTTCTTCTTCTTTTTTGTCTATCAGAAAGTTTTATCCACTCTTTACCGTTACGGGATATTTTAGAAGAAGATGAAGTTGATGGTAATGAAGGAGTAGATGTTGAAGGAATAAAACATAATTTATTGTTTAACCAACCATCACAGTTTTTATAAAAGCGATTGATAGTACGATTACATTTTTCCCATTTATTAACCAGATGCATACAAAACGTTTTCAATTTAGACTTTAGAACTTCTTTTTTATTTTCATCAATATTGGAAATATCAAATCAACTTTTATTTACAATTAGTTCCCATACTTCTTTGAAATCTCTGAAAGTTGTGTTAGAATCTCTGAAAATAGAGAGTAAATCTCGATGTGTTAATATATCCATTGTTATTAAATGAAATAATAATAACAGATCTACTAGCGATGTCTGTACCGTAAATGTTATCACACTCTCACACAGAAAATCCTTTTCAGAATAACGACGAAATCATACAATGAAGAGACTGTGAGATATCTGTTTTTTTTTGTTTTAAAATTTGATTTTTTTATTTATTTATGTACATTTCTGTGTTTGATATTTTCCTATGTTACATATATAGGTTTAGACTATACTATGTTAAAACTAGTTAACATTTACTAATCTATTAGTACATATATTTGATAAATATTGTTTGTCATTATAGGATGGTTGTGTGTTTGTTTGAGGGTAAAGTTATAAAAAAAACCCTTAATAAGTTTATTGATGTGTTAAATATGTGTCGTTATTTATTTATAATTAAGTGCTGTGGAAGTTTATGCTTTATTTTAAACGGTAATTCCTCTTTTTGGTATATATGTAAGTTTTTTAGGATGTCTATATTTTTTGTTTGTGAGGTATAAAATTTGTGTGTATTCTCATAGAGAATCTCCATCTCCGTTTGTTTTGGAGATTGAGCTCCACACTGATGAGGCGTATAATATTGTGGGAAGTATGATCATGTTGAGGATGGTTAATTTATTTTTAAGTGTCATGTTGCTTTTCCTGCATGGGAGGGCATTCAATGCTCCTTTGATTGCTATTGCTTTTTGTCTAATGTTTTTTGTGGTTGCATTAAAATTAAGCTTATCATCTAGGATAATTCCTAGGTATTTGATCTGATTTTTTGGATGTATGGTTATATTATTTATTGTACATGGAGGTATTTTAGGCTTATTTTTGTGTTTTTTTTTCTTTTTTATAAAGTGAATGAGTTCGGTTTTTATCTTATTTATCTTGATTCTCCATTTCTCAAGGAATTTTATAATTTTATTTGTGTGTTCTGTAACGTATTTTTGTGCTTTCGAACTTTGTCAAGAGCTAGCAAAGATCGCTGTATCATTAGCATAGATTCCAAGATTTGAGTTTTGTGATTGTGGTATGTCATTTAAGTAATATAAGAATATTTCTGGTCCAAGGATGGATCCTTGCGGAACACCCTCAGCAATCTCCCTAGGCACAGAGAGTTTGTTTTGACTTCTGACGCTGAAAGTTCTGTCTGTGAGGTAATTTTGTAGTAATGTAGTAATATAGATCGGAAATTTTAACTTGTTAAGCTTGGTTATCAGTCCTTTATGCCATACAGTGTCAAAAGCCTTCTCTATGTCTAGGAAGACTGCCGAGGCTGATTTGTTAATATTAAGATTGTATGATATATGATTGACTAGTCTGGCCAGTTGCTGTACAGTACTGTGGCCTTGTCTAAAGCCAAATTGTTCGTCTATTAGAATCTTGTGTTCATTTTCATGAGTTAGAATTCGATTTTATATAATTTTTTCCAAGAGTTTGCTTGTTACGTCCTCGATGGTGATTCGGAACAGGACGGCCACGCCGTTCTGTTGACTCCGCCGATATAGTTTGTCGGCGCGAACTACGAAGAGTACGCTCAGTTTGATCAGAGTGAATGAGATATTCTGATCAAGCGGAAATTCGGAAATTCGGAGATTCGGAGATTCTGAGGTTCTTTATGAAATTCGACCCCTGCTATGCGCAGTTGAAGAGAACAACACGATGGATAACAGTTAACGATTGAGTTTATTCATATTGAATTAATGATATAGAGTGGAGATCTTCGTTTCTGTTGGTTTAACTGAACTGAACGTCGAACGAGACGTTTTACAGAGAGTGTTTTAACTGAGGACTGAACGAGAGAACTCGAGTTGTGTAATAATTATGTGTATCTGTCTAAAAAGACGAAGTCTATAAGTGTCGTTTTTTGGTCAGAGCGTGTCTTTTTATATGTGCTCTGGCTTTGGGTGGAAGGGATTTTTGTTTAGGGTGGAGTTTGGGTTTTCCCTTAGGAGAGGGTCGGGAAGTTCTTGTGACAGGCTGGGTTTTCCCTACCGTCTCTAGTATTGAGATAAGTCGTACTATTTACTTATCAGACAGAACTATCTGGTAAGTCGGTACTAGGGGTAACTACGCAGAGCGCCCTTTTACCGACTAGAGGATATATGCAACCGACGTTTGGTCATTGCTGAATTTTGAAAATTGACTGGGCCTTTAATACCGGCCAGTACATAACATGCTCATGGTGTTGAGCAAACTGATGGGTCTATAGTTTTGTGGTTTTGATTTACTTTTATTCGGTTTGGCTATTGGGAGAATTATTGCTTCTTTCCATTGACTAGGGAAGTATGAATTTTTAAGGCAGGTATTGAATATTGTTGTTAAATAAGTGATAGCTTTGTTAGGTAGATTTTTGAGTATTATGTTTTGGATACCGTCTATTCCTGGAGCTTCTTTGTGTTTTAGTTTTTTAATTATGGATCGAATCTCTTTGTTGTTTGTGTATTTGATAGTATTTTCTGGTATACTTTGCTGTAAGGTGGAGAGGTAGTTTTGTTCAACCTCATTTTGTGTGTTGAGATTACTCATGTTTTCGGTGATTGTATGCGTTGCTTCGAAGTGTTCAGCAATAGTATTTTGCTTTTGCACTAGGTTTTGATTTGTTGGTATGTTTGTTCCTGTTAATTGCGGAATATTGTATGAGGTCTTTTTTGTAAGGGATTTGGTCATTGCCCAGAGCGACATGTCTTTAGTGTTGAGCGATTGAAGTTTTTCGCTCCATAGCTTGTTTTTGAGTTTAGTTGTTTCCTTTTTGATGTTTGCATTTAAATTATTATATATTTTCTTTATTCCTTTACTTAATGTTTTTTGGTAGAGTCGTCTAATTTTGTTTCTGTAGTTTATTTGGTCTGTGATGTATTTAGGCAGTTCTATACTGGATTGTTTTATTTGCTTGTACGGTATTGTATGTGTAATTGCATGTTCATTTTATTGTTATTAGTGAAACTGATTTTTCAATGTCTGCTTGTTTCTAATGTTACTTATTCTTGTAGGTTTTCTTCGATGTTGTATCTAAAATTGGGCCAGTCGGCTTTTTGGTAATTTAAAATTTTTGTTGGGGATTCTTTATCTATTTCAGTGTATAATCATACATTTACTGGCCAGTGGTCTGAGTTTAGCTCGTGTAAAGTTTCAAGGTTTATATTATATTATCTGTGAAGTTTTTTGCAATTGTAATATCCAAAGTGCTTGGAAACCTGGAGCACGTTGTATGGAAAGTGTGTTCATCAGGAGACAAGATTTGCAAGTGGTTTTTGTATGCATATTCCGAGAGGGTGGTACCTTTGGAATTTTTGTTGTAGCACTTCCAGCTTTGATGTTTGGCATTTTAATCGCCTGCTAAGATTATAGTTTTATTGTTTTTGAAAATTTCGTCCAATTCGGCTGTTATTATTTTAGCTTTGGGGGGAGAATAGCCTACGATTATATTGAGTTGAGAATTATTGAGTGTAATGGCTATCGCTTCAATGTGTGTGGTTTGGTATGTGGTTTCGTTACATAAGATATTGTTTTTGTAAAATATTGCCACTCCCCCTGAGACTTTTTTGATATTTGGTTGATCTCTGTCTTTGCGATGACAGTAATAATTAGGGATATTGCAGGTTATATTTTGTTTTAATTTTGTTTCGCATACCAAGAGTATGTCTATTTGATGTTTGGTTACGAAGTAGTTCAGTTCTGTCAGTTTATTTTTAACGCTATTTGCGTTCCAATATGCTAGGGTAAGCCTTTTTCTTTTTGCATTGCTTGTGTTAGTATACATTTTGTAGTATTACATAATAGAATGCTTCACATTTCGTGATGTGGTCATTGCATTTGTCTAGTCTTTTATTTAACTCTTTTAACATTTTTAACATTTTATCTAAATCGCATTTACTATTTAGTTCTTTTGTTATTTCCGCGAATACGGAAAATCTTATTTTCCCAGATTTTACCTGGTGTTCTATATGTTCTTCGTTTCTAGTGTCTGAGGTTTCTTCCGTGGATGCTGCTACTGCGTATGATCCAGTGATGGGTGTGCAGTGTATGTATGCTTGGGTGTTTCGAGGTGTTGTATCTTCCGACCGGGTTTGTTTTGGTGGGAATCCTGTTTCCTTAGTCCCAGGGGCTGTGGGTTTTCTCCTCTGTCGTGGTGCGGGTTGACGCGTTGTTAGTGGTAGGAAATCCTCCTGAGAGTGGTTGTACTGGAGCTGGTCCTTTTCCTTCAGTGTATTGGTGTTGTTTTTATTTAATCATAGTAATTTTTTATCTTTGTGTTGTTCAATATTTTTTAGGTAGGTTATGTATTTAATACTGTTTGGTGAATTTGCGGTGTGTGCCCCTTTGCAGTTGGTGCATTTTGAGAGATCTTCAGGTTTCTTGTCGCACTCTGATGTTAGATGGCTTTTTGTGCATTTTACACATTTTGGATTTTTGTAGCAGTTGGCTGTGCCATGACCAAAACCTTGACATTTGTAGCACTGCGTTACTCCTTTTTGATTTCTATAGGTTTCCCATCTTACTTTACCTGAGCAGATGTGCTTTATTTTTAATATATCACTTGTTTTATATTTTCTGTTTATTGCCACAAAATATAGTGGATTTTGATTTATGGAATTTTGTTTGGTTTTCATTTCAGAGACCTTGTCCGTTTGTACTCCTTGATTTTCCAGGTTGTTTTTAATGTCACTTATGTCGAGCCTTGGTAGGCCTTTTAGTACAAATTTTTTGTTCTTATCACTTGGGATTGTATATGTATGAAATGTGAATTTATTATTTATAAGTAGTGTTTTTATTTCTTGGTGTTGTTCGATGTTTGCTAATTTTAATGAGATATTCATTGTCGTATACGTCAGCGTTGTTCCAGGAAAGTTAGTGCGTATTTCCTTGAGTAAGTTTTCTTTGTTCTGAGATGTTAGCTCTGTGGAATTTATCACCAATCTAGGCACTTTTGTTGCCGTGTTACTATTATTAGTAGCACTAGTTTTTGTTTTGTCTATGTACATCTCCTCAACTGAGTTGAGGACTTCGAATCTATTACTCGTTTTAATGTCATCTTGTTTCACGTTTTTATTTTGGTTTTTGATTGCACTGCCCTCTGGGTTGTTTAGCGTTTTTTATTTTTTACCCTTGCTGATTTGCTTTTTCAGTAATTTTATTTTTGTATTTTTAAAGTCATGATGAGTTTTCTCTACTTCAGTGATAATATCGAAGTAACTGGTTTCTCGGTGGAGCTCCTCGCTTGATTTGGCTTTTACGTGCTGATCCAGCTCGATATGAGTTGGGCGCACTTTAGCACCACACCTGACTTTTGCGGTTAATATTGTGAAACGGTATATCGATACAATGGAGATTGCGAATGGAAACTTTCTACGTCTGTGAAATATCTGATGTTGTGTGTCCATTTTATATAATGTCTCATGTGGTTCTTTTCTTACGAGTTAGCTCTATGCCTCACGTCCCTCTAGTGGCAGTTTTCCAAACTTTGCTGGACTCGAAGCCATTTGTAAAGCTCCCTTTAGAGGGACGCGAGGCATACAGCTTACTAAGGAAATAACTACATGAAGTATTATATACGAGGTGTGTTCAAAAAGTATCGCGAATTTTGTGTTTTTTCAAAAATTATTTATTTATTCATGAATATCTATTTTGTCCCCTTCAAAGTAATCCCCATGAGATATTATACACTTGTGCCAACGGTTTTTCCAATCTTCGAAGCACTTCAAAAAATCATTTTTTTTTATCTTGTTCAGCTCCTCCTTCGATGCCGTCTTTATCTCGTCAAGCGTAGCGTAACGTCGTCCTTTCATGGGCCTCTTCAGTTTAGGGAACAAGAAAAAGTCACAGGGGGCCAGATCTGGGGAATACGGTGGCTGCGGCATCATTAGTGTGTTGTTTTTGGCCAAAAAGTCGCGCACAAGCAACGATGTGTAAGCAGGGGCGTTATCGTGGTGCAAAAGCCAATTTTTGTTCTTCCACAAATCCGGGCGTTTCTGGCGGATTGCTTCGTGTAAATTGCGCATAACTTGCAGGTAATATTCCTTATTGACCGTTCTTCCCTGTGGCAAGAACTCATGATGCACCACGCCCCTGCAATCGAAGAAAACTGTCAGCAAAACTTTCACATTCGACCGAACTTGGCGCGCTTTTTTCGGTCTTGGTTCCTGCGGCAGCTTCCATTGAGATGATTGAGCTTTGGTTTCCACGTCATAACCATAAACCCACGATTCGTCACCAGTTATGATCCTCTGGAGCAAATTTGGGTCGTCGCGGACAGAGTTTAACATCTCATTAGCAATGTTCATGCGATGCTGTTTTTGGTCGCAATTGAGCAATTTTGGTACGAATTTCGCGGCGACCCGTCTCATGCCCAAATCATTGATAAAAATCGAATGGCACGAGCCAATCGATATGTTTAGGTCCTCAGCAACTTCTCTAACGGTGATTCGACGATTGGCCAATACCATTTTCTCCACTTCATTAATTTTTTCGTCTGTTGTTGAAGTGCTCGGGCGTCCGGCACGCTCTTCGTCGTTCACATCTTCTCGGCCTTCTAAAAACATTTTGTACCACCGATAAACGTTGCTTCGGTCCAAGGTAGCTTCTCCGTATGCCACAGTCAACATTCGGAATGCATCCGCGCACTTAATTTCGTTTTTCACACAAAATGTGATACAGGTTCTTTGATCCATTTTTTTGAATAAGTAAAAATCGAAGACGATCGAAAACACGTGCAAGCAAAGCAGCTGTCTACAATTAAGTGAACATTCAAAATGGCCGAGCTTGTCGGCATAAGTGAGAGACATGAGTACCAACATAACGCCACAAAAAAATCAAAATTCGAATATACGTAACCCGCGAAAATTCAAAATTCGCGATACTTTTTGAACACACCTCGTAAATGAATACACAACATCAGATTTCGAAATCTAGCTAAGTTCCGTTCATAGGAAATTGCGTTTTTCTCGAAAAGGGGCAAAAAGGGGCAAATCACAATAAACATGTTATATTAAAGGAAGGTTCCTCTATATTTAAGAAAAAATCTTGGTACTTTTTGGAACTTTCTTTATATACCTTTGAGAATGATAAATTTTATGCTTCAAAAGTCCTTTTAAAGTGCATTAAGTTTTTTCATTTTACACAAGGAAATTTTGAATACTGATAATTGATTCTGGTAGCTCTAATTAAGGACAAATGCAATAAGAAAGACTCAATTCAAATAATAAAAGCGCTTACATATGGCATTACTTTGAATAAATTCTATAATACGCTTCAATTCTCTACAAATTCTAAGTCTACTTATATTTAATACTTATATTAATAATAAACACTTTTATTGCAACTTTTTGCTTCAAACTTATTTAAATCAACCTTTGTATAATAAATTAAAGGTAGTTTCAAAGTCTTTACAGCAAAAAAAAAATTTCGGTCTATGTCCGAGTTTTGCTATGGTTCGGCCCACTGTGCGAGCCGTCGAATACGACCCGTACCGTTGTCGTTGCACTCGTCTCCTTTAGGAACGCGTGGTGAGGCAGGTAGAAACTCTGCGTTGTGTGGGTCAGGGACTATGCTTATGTTACTTAGTTCCAGGTACTCTTGTAATACTGCGTAGTATTGTTTCTGGAGTTCGGGATCCTTGCGCAATGTTCGTTCTAATGTTGAAAAACGTTCTTCTGCCAGCGCTCGAGTTTCCCCAACGAGCGTGTTCTTCTCGTTAAAGGGAAGAGCCACACTGTATCGTCCGTCTAATTCTCGAGTCACGTTCTTGTGGAAATGCAAGGGATCAGCCGGTGGCTTGGCTTTGGGTATGAACATGTTCTTACAGTTTATACGATCGTCCGGAACCAGTCCCGAAATCGTTTTTACTGGGAAAAAGCATAATGTACGGATGCAACTATTGAGTCTGGATGTAAGCGTTGCCTTAATCGGGATATTCGTTGTCGATCACGTTTGGTTCATAGAGGAGCTCGGGATGCTGCATCATTTTTTCTCCAAGCCGAGCGATGTCGCCAGTCGATCGGTCATCAAATTAGTGGTAGAGCAAGTATCAAAGAGAGCTCGATATTCTCGCTACTGTCCCAGCTTATCCCTTATCGTCACCTCTCTCGCCTGTTCGGTCGAGGGAGGTGACGGCTTAGTCGTTTCCCCAAGATTCAACCAGGTGTGGTGGTTTTTTTCTGGTAGACCATACACGTTGTAACGATTGTGGGATTATCGTTTAAACAATCGCTTTTAGTAATTCCAATAATTAGGGGTACAATCAAATATGAATCGATTTTAACTGTCGGTCGGGATTCAACTGTCGATAATTTGGGAGCAAGCCTTAATTAGCCTCCCAGATGGTCGGGAGAAGGTGGGGGAAACATTTGAGAGCGCGCGGAAGGGGTTTTGTTTTGCCCGTGCGCTCGCGGTGTCTCGCAAAGTCGAGTACCGTTACAATTTCCCGCCTTTTAAATAATCGAGAGTTTACATCGAGGTAATTTAAACGTATGCTGTTTCGCCTATGGGTAATAGATATCAATACAATAGATCGCTGTCCCTCTCTCACACATCACATACATACGAGAGGCCCGAACGGTGGACGATAAAGGATGAGGATGAGTACAGATAATTAAATGGCGATGAAGTAGATAGATATGTAGACCTAATATAATAGGTATTATGCTCATAATAATAATTCGATACTAAGGTATACAGTCCTGTATCAGTGTAGAGATAGAGACGGACGCGGGGCTGACCTCATTAAGATAACTACTGCGAAATAAATGATGGAACGACTATGTGAAGATATGCGCATAGAACGTTATACCTAATACACTTACGAATTAAAGGAACTAAGGCAATCGAGATACAGTCGAACAGTGAGCTCACCCGACTTTAGCGATAAATATCACGATCGCAAGAATTGAGAATGACGAGACTTTAATGTTAAACGGGCTCTCGGTAGGGCCGTAGACTGAGGCGATTGTACGTCCCTTTAATCTTTTCGGGATGGTTTCGATCAACAAGCTGGTATGCATTTTCACCGAAGGCCTTTTGGATTCGATAGGGCCCCTGGTATAAATGAAAAAATTTGGCTGTAAGGCGATCGCTGGAGCTAGATGGAATGGGCTGTCGCAGAAGAACCAAATCGCCGATGTTTATTTTAATTTTAGAGATGGATCGTTGAGCTTTCTTGCGTTGATGGAAATTTCGTGATAATCGCTCCCGAGCAAGGACGATTTTTTTCTCGATCGGGGTTCGTGGGGACGGTGGAAAACTAAACAGGGTTTCAATTTCATTCGTCGGAGGATGACCCATCTGAATCTCGTATGGCGTGAAACCGGTACTTGAATGAGTGGTAATATTCATTAATAATTCTATTTTCGGAATGTGGCGAACCCAAGTCGTATGAGCGTCCGCACAGAGGGTACGGAACATCCGACCCAGTTCCCTCATGACCCTTTCGGTTGGATTACTTTGGGGATGTCTAATTGAACAAAAGATAGTTTGGACTTGGTTGTTCTTTAAGGTATCCTTCCATTGGGGTGAGGTAAATTGTGTTCCATTGTCGGCTAAAATGGCCTTCGGTTTACCCAGTGTGGGAAAATAGTGGTTGAGGAGTTTGCCTAACACAATTTTGGTGGTGGCCTTTTGGATGGCGTATAATTTAATATATTTGGAAAAAATATCGAGTACGACAAAAATATACTGTACACCCCCAATGGAACGGGGTAACGGTCCATAAAAATCGACAGTGAGTAGTTCACGTGGTGTTTTCGCTTTCACCATCTGATATGCGCCTTCCATGGCATAATTAATACATTTCACTCGCTGACACAGGTCACAGGTTTGTACAAATCGCTTAATGTCGCGGCCCATATGATCCCAATGGAAGTATTCGCGTATGCTCGAAAGCGTTTTCGCACTTCCGGGATGGCCGAGTTGAACATGTATAAATTCCATCACTTTTGTTGTGAGGGTACGCGGCACGACTATTGCCCAACGCTCGGGAATAGCATGGTATCGGAATAACAAGTTATTATAGATTTTATAAATCTCGGGAGAGAACTTATTTTCGACCTTGTTTATGAGCCGGGCGATTTCAGGATCTTCCCGTTGAAGTGTGTCCAACAACCGTAATTCGGATCGCAGAGGGGACGGAATCAAATCCAACGAGGCGACCAGTTGGTGTATTTTAAAGGTATCTTTCCCGCCTAACCATGGTACAGGTATATGTGATAACAACGCTCCGATCTGATAGGATTTTGTTTCGTCGTCTTCAAATTTCCCTACGGGATTGCGACTAAAAAAATCGGCGACGATGTTATCTCTGCCTTGACAATATGAAACAGTGAAGTCATACTGTTGTAATATAATACACCAACGTATGAGCCTGGCGGTATGATAAACCGTTGAATTTAGGAAGCTAAGACCTTTGTGGTCGGTAATGATCTCGAACGATTGACCGATTAGATAGCGCCGACATTTTTCAACCGAGTAAACAATGGCTAAAAGTTCTTTCTCCGTAGTTCCGTAATTTTTTTCCGCAGAAGAGAGACATCGACTAATAAGGGTAATAATGTGATGATGATCATTGGTATCCGTTTGATAAAGTATACCACTAATCCCTTTATCTGATGCGTCTGTTTGTAATTTAAAAGGGCGAGCTGGAAGAATATGGCGGAGAGTGACCGCATTCGCGAAATTATGTTTCAGTATAATAAATGCTCGACTATGATCTTCTGTCCACTTCCATTCCTTTGTTCTTTTGAGCAACGGTCGAAAAGGGTCAATGAGATTGGCATGGCGGAGGCTGAATTGCCGGTAATATGTACAAACGCCGATGATTTGTTGAAGCTGTTTAATGTTCTTAGGGTCCGCAAAATTACGAATAATTTCGAGTTTATCCGACGCGGGGCGAAGACCATCGATAGATAATTCAAAACCGAGAAAATTGACAGATGTTCGGCAAAAATATGATTTATCGAGTCTCAATGTGAAGTTGGTTTCTTGCAAGCGAGCGAATATAAGATCTAAATGTTGCAGATGTTGCGAAAAAGATTGGGAAGTTATTAATAAGTCGTCGATGTAGACGGTAAGAAATTCGTCGAACTGATGACCCAGGACGTGGGATACTCCACGAATAAATCCGCTGCCGGCGGTTTTCAATCCAAAGGGAATCCTGCAGAATTGATACAAAGTTGAGCCGTATAAAAATGCGGTATATGGCCGTGATGATTGTTTAAGGGGAATTTGCCAATATCCATTCGCGAGATCCGAAGTTGTCATGACTTTGATACCGTGATATTTTTGAACGAGATCTTCAATTAGCGGCGGTGATTCTTGATCGGAATCAATGATCTGGTTAAGGAAACGCGCGTCTAAACAAATACGTAGCCGTCCGTCTTTCTTTCTCACTATGCGTAAGGGATTACAATAGGCACTCGTAGACCGCTCAATAATACCGGTGCTCAACATTTCTTGCAATTCCCGCTCGACTGCCGGTCGCAACGATAACGGTACGGGATATGATCGTCGTACAATGGTCTGAGGCTTGCTTAAATGAATTTCATGTTCATAGGATCCCGCGCCTGTGTGCTTTAAGGAAAAAAGACGCTGGTATTTTGCTAACATTTCATATAGGGCCTCGCTCTGGGGGGGTAATAAATTCGGAACTTGGTGAGCTAGGAGTTTTATGTCCTTGAAATATTTGTCCTCCTCCCCTGAAGCGTATAATTGTCTCACTTGGAACTCCGAGTTGTCTATGCACGAGAACTCATTTATCATATCGACACAGTATATATCACTTTGCTGAACCGTCTTACAAAAGTGTCGGTAAGGGACGGGTGTAAGAGTAGGATATAACAGGGGCAGTATCCCGATTTGATCCTGCCTACTTAGTATTGATGGACCTCGATCTTGTTTGTTATCGGCAATAGACCTATCTCTTAATTTCACATCTTGATCATTATTTGTCTCTCCTCCTCCTTTACCTTTGATAATACCGAACTTATCATTACTAATCATTTTTATTATACTTGATTTAGAATTATGAACATGATGATTAAATTTATACGTGTTTTCACCCACCGGTATTTGGATGCCTTTCTCTCCAGTCGGGCAAATATTCAGATCCGACAGTTTAGGAATGGACGACAATGAAATGATTTGTATAAATGTGAAATCGTCCTCCCTAGATGCCACTACTTTATCTATCTGACGTTTGTCGAATGAAATTAAATTGGGCGGCAACTTGTAGCCGTTAATATTTAAATGGAGATCATTATAATCAATAATGACGCGATGAACATGGAACCAATCGTTCCCAAGTATGATGGGTGATGATAGATAGGGGATAACAAGCAAGGTCGTTTGTATGTGGGCCTCCCCAATGATCAGGTCAAGCTGTATTTGCTTGTTAATTTTTGTTGGTTTTTTACCCACCGCGGTTGTAATAACCATATTTGCCACCGGAAGTTCCGATAGTTCAAATTGTTTTTTAAGATAGGCAAAGAATTCTTCGGAGATGCACGTAACCTGGCTACCCGTGTCCACGAGAGCAGGGACTGGAATATTAAATGTGGAAACAATTATTTGTGGACAATGTCTAATCGAGGGAGAATGAGTAGTCTGTGGTGATTCTTTGATAACGTCCGCTCTGAGATCATCAAAGATATCAAATGGGCCTGATTGCGTAGGCGGACCGATCTTTAACGCGCCCATTCTTAGTTTAAAGCCTCCTCATGGGCTATTACGGCTCTTTGGGGGGGAAGCGAGGGTGGTGGTATTCCCATAGACGGCAGAGAATTAGTTATTGGTGTTTGATATGTCGGATTGTTAAATGGTTCCATAGACGGGACCGAATTCGCGCCAGCCTGAATCATTGCAGTGTTATAGGTTCTGGGTGGGGGACCATTCGACGGTCGGTGTTGGCTTGACATACGTCTAGGCCCTGGGCTATAGGTATCTCTCATTTCATCATTTTGGTTTCGGTTTTGGGGAGATCCGTTAGTCGTGTGACTAAAATATGACGAATTGGATGTTCCACCCCGTCGTATTCTATTACGTTCTTCGGTGATTATGTCCAGGGACGCGAGGGCATTAGACAGATCGCCCAAACAATTAAAATTGGAATTCACCATCGATTCTTGAACGCGAAGAGGCATTTGCCGCATGATGGTATAGTGTATCTCATATGGCGAAATTTCCGGTAATATATATCGCGCTGAGGTGACCTGCTTGAGAAAATATTCTTGCAGTGTCCCCGATTGAGGGAAATAACGTTTACTTGCCCATTGGTCTTTCATTCTCACGCGTATGGGAATGGAGTAGAACTCATCTAAAAATTCGGTTTTGAAGATTTCGTATCTGCGATTTCCCATTCCATTGGCCTCAAACCAAATCTTTGCCCTTCCGTGTACGGCATTTTCTACTATAAACATTATTGTTTCTTCCGTTATTTTATTAGTGACACAATATCGTTCTATCTTTTCCAAAAATTCCTTCGGATGCATATCTTTTTCGCTACCAAATTTGGGGCGTGCTCCGTCAAGTTTGCTAATTTGTAACGCGCGCGTGAGTTCGTTTAACATACCTGACTCGTGATCGTTCTTAGGGAGAGTTAAGGTAGCTGGTACTGTACCTGCGGCGGCTTGTAACGTTTCGATTGCTCGTTGTTGTCGTTCTGAGACCGCTCTTAACTGCCTTAATTCATTTAACATTGAATTACCACTACGAAGCTCTTCCCGTAATCGTTCGAGCTCGGCTCTCTCTTCCATCATTCTCTCTCTCTCACGCATAAGTCGATCATGATCTTCCTCCATTCCGAGAATTTCGTTCAAACTGCGACGTGTTTTTTCGGGATTAATTAGTGGGACTCGTCGTTTACTTATAACGGTCGCCGAACTATTCGGTGGCGATTGCGGTGTATCCGCGACGTTAGGCGGCGTATGCTCTAACGGCATGAGAAAAAAATTTTGGTGAGAGGCTCGGTAAGCCTCTATTGACTATTGTTTGAAATTCAGATTTTCTTTGTGTATTATGATCGAATTGTATTCAAGGTCGTGCTAATCGGGCCATACGTTGGGCGCCAAATTTGTAACGATTGTGGGATTATCGTTTAAACAATCGCTTTTAGTAATTCCAATAATTAGGGGTACAATCAAATATGAATCGATTTTAATGTATAAATCTTGACTCCACACGACAATAGTGTCTTTTTAAATATAGACCGCGATCACACGTTTCACGCCATTCAATATTGTTATGAATTTGAATTTTATACACAATGATTTTTCCGTTAATTGTCTCGAGCACTTCTTATTTATGAGTTTATCGGCTTATCTTGTTAGAATCGCTTGATGAGTTGTTGATAAAGATGAATCCAGTCGTCGGTGTAGCCGGGGATGGTTTTTTACTGATCGAATCTTCAATTAGATCTTCTGACAGGAGCCGGGCGATGGATGCCCTTTTTGTGTACTCCCGTCGGATATAATTCGGTCGTCTCGGTTCCTGGATCGGAGGATAGGTGGAGATAAGACTCCCTGGCCGATGACTCTTCGTACTTTTATCACGTCTTCTGGATTATCAGAGTATCGGGATTCAACTGTCGATAATTTGGGAGCAAGCCTTAATTAGCCTCCCAGATGGTCGGGAGAAGGTGGGGGAAACATTTGAGAGCGCGCGGAAGGGGTTTTGTTTTGCCCGTGCGCTCGCGGTGTCTCGCAAAGTCGAGTACCGTTACAACGTATACCTTAACGAGCAATCTTTTGTTTTGTGCTCTGAACGAAGACAGTTCAGACACAACTTCTGTTTGGTTGCAATCTCGTGGCGATCCTTCGGAGTCAAGACCTTGAACTTTTGGTATCGTGTAGCCGCGTGAGTCGGTTCTTCGCACATCGTACATGGCGTCGGAGTGGTAGTTGTAGTGGTGAAGCATTGTCGCTGCGATTGACTCTTGTCGTCTTTACCCCTCGCATTGCGATTCTTGACCTTCCCGTTTGGCCCTTCATCCCTCGTCGTTCGCGATAGTGTTGGATCATCCGTAGCAATGACCGTTTGTCGCAAGAACGTCATCTATTTTTCATACATTGGAACTTCATTTCCCCGTTGCGCACGCCTCCATTCTTTACGAGTGGTTTTGTCGATTTCGTTTAAAACAAGAAATACCAACATGGTACTCCATTTATCGACAGACTCTCCCAACGACTTCAATGCTGAAAGGTGCAGTTGTACGGTGTTGACGAGAGAGTTCAGTTCTGATGCAGATTCACGCTGCATCGTTGGAATATCGTAGGGTGCGTTTACATGCCGTTCGAGGATCTTGCTCTTGTGTTCGAAGATTTCTTTGAGAATCCTCCATGCTTCACGAAAGCTATCGTTCGTTGTGCTGAAGCTGCGCACAAGTCGTTCTGGTTCGCCGTTTAGACACGATCGCGGATATTTAAATTTTTGTTTGTCTGAAACGTCTTGTCTCTCGCCGATCGTTGTTTGGAAATCGTCTTGGAAACTGAGCCAATTCTCGAAGGCTCCGTCGAACCTTGGCAGCTTTTGCATAGGTAGGCGCACGCTGGTGTGTGTCGATGACAAGGTACTCGTCATTTGGGCTATACTCACGATGTTTGTTGATTCGGTGAGTGTCGCCTCTCGTTCCAATTTGCGAGCTTTTGCCATGATGGCTGTTATACTATTTTCCATTGATTGTTGTTCGTTTTCGTGATGAACCGCGGGTTGAAGATCTTGTAAATCTAATGTAATATCGTTCAACAATTCGAACGACCTTCCGACATGTTCCATGCAAATTTTGAGCGAATCTGTATCTGGATCTTCCTGATAATTATCTAATAGGCGTTTGAGCGACGTTAATTGACCCTTTATAATTGCTCGACGACGTCCCTTGCTCTCATGTGCTCTTCTGAGAGCGGGAAAGGAAAATTGGCGCTATCACGAACTTACCTTTCCGATGCGAACTCGTCTATTCTGCAGCGTGTTGAGGTCGGTTGGTTTCTGACTGTATTCTGAACTTCGCCCTTATGAATCAACTGGAACTTGTACTGTGTCGATTCCTCGATCAAATGTACCTCCATTTTGATTTACAATGTTCACTATCCGGCTTAAAAGACCAAAATGTTCGTTAATGCAGCTTGGCCGAATCCCTTGTTTTGCCAGCAACACTAACTGTGTCGAAATAATCGCGTCGGTTAAAAATAATTTACCTATCGGGGTTGTAAGTCCCGATGCACGAAACGGAACGCGGTTACTCAATACGATCGCTCGAAAAATTTATTCGAAAGCGATCCACTATTAGCAATACAAGAAATAAAATCTACTGATTATAGATGGGTGTAACAATTTAATAACAACAATGAATTAACTGAACTGTGAATCGTACAATTTGAACTTGACAATGCGGCAATCTTTTCGATGACGATACCGAGGGACGATCGGAACTTGATCGCTCGTCGTTCGAAGGCTAGTCGAAGAAGACTGATTTGTTTTTCAGGAACGACAGAAGAGCAAGACTCAAATCCGCAATGGTGGGAGGATTCCAAAAGGTGTTTGAATTTTGTATCGGTACATTTGAATGGTTTTAAAAATGCAGAAGGGATGTCCACCTTTCTACAACTATGGAAAAACCCTTGACTCCACGTGCGCGCTGATTGTAGTAGAGTGGTCGACCGTAATTAGTTCCACATCTGGCAGGAGTCATAAACCAAAAAACCCACTTGAAATGAAAAATTTGTATGGAATGCCTTGTGACGTGATATTTTTGAGGTTTCAAGAATTATTAACCGGTCAATAAAAAATGTGCAGTGCATATTTCGCTTTAAAAGAATATAAAATATCCCACGACTGAGTCTGCTCTTTTGTCACCCTTTCATTTTTTTTGGGTTTAAATAGATTGCCTCGGTAGCTCATCTGTGTTCGAGACAATTTCATAAGGATTTTTTTTCCGGTGTGACAGTGAGTCAGGCCGAAAAAGTATGAAAAGGAGGCCGAGAAAAATGAGTGAAATAAAGGTAAAAAGTGCAAGGAGAGAAAGAAAAGGGTGATAGAAGGGTAGCAGAGCGTAAAAGGAACAGGAGAAAGCAGGGGAGAGGGAAGGAAAGAAAGACCACGAGAAAGAGGTTACGAAATCTAGTGGGATATAACAGGCGGTAGATACAGAGAAAAGAAGGGCAAGCATACGTGGGAGAGAGCAGAAGGCAGAATGGAGCAGAACGAAAGGTGTTAACATCGGACGGACAGAAAGAAAGGTAGTAGAGCAGAAGAAGATAAGCGAGGAAACGACGAGCGGTAAGGAAGGCGAACAAGAAAAGAGGGAGGCAGAGCGAAAAAGAGAAAATGACGGCAGGAAAAAAGAGAGGGAGTTAACAAGGAACAAGCTACGGGGAGTAATGAAGAACAGCGGGCGGTAGGAGAAAATATGAAAGAGGGGGCAAGAAGAGGGCGGAAAACAAACGCAGAAAGGCTGAGAAGAGAGAGAAGAGACATCATAGCAGAGGAGATATACTATAGTTTTGGAAATAGAAAAAAGATATGATATGATATGATTTATTTATTATGCCCTAGCGAGCTGTGGGGGGAAAAATTTACAGAATCGGTCTGCTACTTATACGACTTGTACAATGCTTAAAATCTCGTACAAGTATCGCACATCTTGTATAACTTAGTAACTACTTAATACATAATCGTCCTGATACATACAAGACTCTCGAATACTGTCGAACAGTGGCAAAATCGAGTGAAAGATACATGGTATCGTATTTACTTACTTTTACTTTACTTAAAATTTACTTAATAATAATAATAATAAGAAAACTAATAATAATACTAATTGTTCGAGCGAGGATCTGGTCTGAGGTGAAGGAAAACAGCACGCACACACTCAAACAAAACTTCGGCACAATTTATCACAACACTGTTGATCGTTTATTTTAAATCTATAGATCAGTCAAATACAACAGGTTGAGCTGGTCCGACGAACAATGAATCTATTAGCGCGGGTCTATTTACAACGATGGTCGGTTTATTATACGGAGATGGACTCGAAAGCTCGAGTTTAACTTAGCTTAGCGCGAAGGTCTATCAAAAGCGAAGGTCAAAAATGAGTTTATTAAACGACGGTCAAGGAAATAGTAGAAGTTTCTAGAATATTTAACTGAGGAGACGCACTTAGGCTTACGCAGTTAGATATACAATGGCCGAAAAGCCGGTTCCGGCGAGCGACGAGGTGAACCAACACGTCACCTAGAGAGGGGGTAACGGCGCTGTCATCAAACGAGAGTTCGTCTCGTCGACAGTAGTTGAACGTTGCGCGGGACCATTCGAACCTTCGGCGTCGCCGAAACACTAATGAAAGAGCAACGTTAAGAATATCGTAATACGGTACGCTATACTACGCTTCACGCATACGCTGAAAGTTAACAATGTCGCTCTCTGATGCTTAGTGCTCAGATTCGAATAGATGGACATGTAACCGGCTCTTAAATACGTCAATTGATGACAACGTTCGAATTTCCACTGGTACCGAGTGCACAGAAGTGGTCCCGCGATCTGAAACGATCGGTGGAACACCTCTGTACACCTCTTTGAACGGGAATATGAAAGAATGTTTATTCAAGCCGCCTCTCGAATCGCCACACCCCTGGGTCTTCTCTAGGTAAAATTTTGCTTAAGTACGGTGCCAGATCGATAAATAGCGAGCGATAGACTATTGTTCCCAGATTATAGTATAGCCGCCGACCTTTGAGCGAAAGCCAACTCAACCTCCTCCGGTACGGAGTTATCGACTCGTCTCTTCACAGATCAAATATGAATCTGATACAGTCATTTAGTATAATCTCGAGCTTGGAGCTTAGGGATTCAGTCAAATCATGGTATACTAAACAACAGTAATCGAAATGGGGCAAAATGAAAGATTTAACTAGTAAAATTCGAACGTCGACGCTGCGTGATTCCTTGTCGAATTTAAATTTGTGAAGAACACCGTGGACCTTTCGAGTAATATTAGCCACGTGTCTGTTCTACGACAGGTTCGTGGACAAGATGACGCCCAGGTTTCTGGCCTCTGATATAAATGGCAGGGCCGCTGAATCCAAAGTGATGAGAGGAATAGCCAATACATCGATCTTACTGACATAAGCCTTGCTGCCTATAATGAGAACCTTCGACTTGCTGATGTTAAGTGCTAAGCTGTTCATATACACAAACTTCGCGATGACGTCAACATCGTGAGTGATTTTGGCAATTCTGTCGTTTAATTCAGCTGGACAACAATTCAGATAAATCTGAGTATCGTCAGCAAAGATCAAGTGATCACAATAGCTGAGGTTTGCGGCAATGTCATTGATGTATAACGAGTATAACAGGGGATCAAGTACGGAACCTTGCGGAACACCTGCAGACAATTCACTAGAGTCAGAACAGCCTCCCTGACCATCCGTAATCACTTGGGATCGGCCTGTCAGCTACGAGTGAAACTACCTTAGGGCAGGGTCGGCGAGACCTAGCAACCTCAATTTCTTGAGGAGGTTTAGATGAGGCACTGTATCGAAGGCCTTGCTAAAATCGAAGAGAACTAGAATGGTAAGCTTTCTCTCATCCACACCCCGCCGAATATTGTCAGTGACCCTCAGTAGCGCGGTTTGCGTACTATACATGCGATGGTATGCAGACTGCCTCGGATCAAGAATATTTTGAGATCCCAGATAGCGCGAAATTTGATTGAAGATAATTCTTTCGAATATCTTCGAAAACTCTAGTAAGATTGCAATTGACCGTGTGTTAGATGGCGATCTCGGTGTGTTGCCCTTTAAAAGCGGGCGAATCGATGCCCGCTTTCACTGATGAGGAAAATGCAACAGCTCAATGGAGAGATTGAAGATGATCGTCAAGTGCGTGATCAGCATTGGAAGCGATTTAGAAATGATGAAGTTCGAGATGTCGTTAGGGCCTGCATGAAGAGAAGTCGGTACAGAACGACACATGCATCGCAAGACTGTCTCACCCGAGACTCTAGCGAAGGAAAAAAGGTTCTCGGCATTAGGCGTGTCCGACAACATCGCATGAAACAAATCCTTGATGATCAGTGGTGACGTAGCCGAGATTGACCCATAATAAGAGTTTAACTTATTCAGCGAAAAGAAATTTAGCGGAGAAGAGAGAAACCGTCTAACAAGGCCCCAGTATCTTAGCTGCGCCCACGTCGACTTTTGGTCGCGTGTCACATTTAGTTTAGCTAAAAGAAAGTCACTCTTAGCTCTCCTAATAGCCAGGATCGCGTACTAATTTATACATGGCGAAGCCTAGAACATTATGTGTCCTTCTGACGCGCTTATACAGGTTGTTTTTTCCCTTATGCTGTTCCTAAACTCGTTAGTCAGTCACGGCGTAGGCGGTTTCCTGGCTCGAAAAGTGGTGACAGGCGCATTTATATCTAATGCATAGTAGAGTGATTTGGTAAGATCCACGATCCGACCATGGAGCTGTGCGGCGGTGCTGATTTCTGCTACATCACAAGAAGCTCTCGATGTAAGTGTGGAATTAGCAGTGGAAAGAAAATCACGGTCGTAGAAGTTAGCCCAGTTGCGCTTGGTAATCAAATGAGCGGAATCAGAGGACGAATTAATAGCGTATTTAAAAGATAGAATATCGTGGCCCCGCGATGAACGGAGCAGACGACTTATGGTACGACATGAGTTTGTCCTCATCGTCCAGAATAATGACATCCAACCACGAATCACTATGCGCCGTGTGGTGCGTGGCATCAAAAGACACGAGAAATAAAGAGTGAGAAAAAATGAAGTTTTTAAGATAGTTTGCCGTATAATCATTCAATAAAAGGTTTCAATTAAAGTCGCCTATAATAATAATCTTTTTGTAGAGGTGAGCAAGACGAGTAAAAATTGATTCAAAGTTATGGAAAAGCTGACCCTTCGGCCTCCTATACATGCCCGTAAGGAGAATTCACTCATCACGAGGGAGAGTTATCTGTAAGATCAAGAATTCCGGAGCATTAGAAAATGCGTGAGGAGAGGCATCGCGAATCTTGGCAATCAGCGAATTGTGAACATAGCCGGCTACGCCCTCACCTTCCTTCACCTCCCGATCGTTTCGGATGAGGAAATAGTTATTAACACTGACTAAGTTGTCATGAATGTGCGCGTGTAGCCACGTCTCACCGACGGAAATGATATGGTAGGCGGTTTGCTCTAAGTGTATTCGCATGAGGTCGATGTCACCCAGCAGCGAGTTTGCGTTAACCCCTTCCCGTGCTTTAACGAGTCTGGCTTGTGATGAAAACTTTGGCCCAAACATGAATATGACGAGCCAGGCTTCTGAAGGCATCTTCTCACTTTGGAAATTTAAAAAAATCGATTTTTTTTTTTTTTAATTTTGAAAGTACATATCTTCAAAAATGTCATCTCGAAATTTCATAAAGATCGGACGAGTCTAACTACATTTTTCGGCGACCGTTAGGTGACTACCTGAGAGTACCCACAGCATACGTATTGTTCAGACTCATGGTGCAAGTACAAGAAAGCAGTGAAAAACAATCAGATAGAAACTTTTAAACATCCTCCTGCTCTAGCTGATGATGTTCAAGAGGTTTTGAAACCGATCTATGAAGAACTGACGAAGGACGAGTTACTGGAACGATGCCTCGGAGGAAATACCCAAAATAACAACGAGTGTTTCAACAGCTGTGTCTGGGCAATGGCGCCGAAACACGTTTTTACGGGAAGAAAAACCGTGGAAATTGCTTGCCAAACAGCGGCATGCATTTATAACGAAGGGCTACAACCTGTTTTAAAAATTTTGGAGGTGATGGGTGTCAAACTAGGCCCTATCGCCGTTCAATACGCCGAGAAACGCGACAGTGATCGCGTACGCGTAGGGAACCGCCGCAGCTCTAACGCTTCAAAAGAGACTAGGTCGAGACGAAGGGAAGCTATTTTGGACGAACACATCTTCTACGAAGAATCGGAAGGTCCATTGTATGGAGCAGGCATCGCTGATTAACCCGAGGTAAGGTTTTTTCATGATTTTTCTGCAACCAAAACTTTAAACGCAGTTATCTCAAAACAAGGTTTTTCGGTGCTTTGTTGATGAAATTTCGGAAACTATCCGGCCGATTGTCATGAAATTTGAATGACATATGCTTCATAGTTATGGCTATAGCGCATATCATCAGATTTTTGAAATTTTGATTTTAAGAATTTTTTTTTTACAAAAAACTGCAAAAAAATCGTGGTTTTTTTTTACTTTTTCGAAAAACGTGCGCCATTTTGTTATTTTCGCGAATATAAAAAATCTGATGATATGCGCTATAGCCACTGACATACTGAATCTAAAACAGTTTTATTTTTTTGTTTCAGACGACCCGTCTCGGAGATACCATCAACAAGCCACGACCATAACATTTTTACACGGGTTTTTCGATGCTACTGATGTATTATAATAATTGTTTAAAAAAATTAAAAAAAAATTTTTTCATGTACTTGAAAGATGTGTTTATTACATAGGATCCGTTTTATCCCATAATTTTAAGCAAAAATCCTCGAAAAAAAATCGCAAAAACAGCCTATTTTTGAGGCGCTTAAAGTGAGAAGATGCCTGAATAGATAGTCGGCCCAAACATAAACGTCACGAGCCAGGCTTGTAAATAGATAGTCGGCCCAAACGTAAACATCACGAGCCAGGCTCGTGAATAGATTGTAGGGCCAAACATAAATATGACGAGCTGGGGTCGTGGATATACAGTCAGTGAAGAAATTGAGTGGACACTTTCTAGTATAAAGTGCCGGAACGGTTTTTTATGTCATTTCGCCGGTAATTGGCCTAGGCCAATTTAACCAACGTCATTTTACAGAAGAGCGATTTATCTTCATTTAGGCAATTTAAAAAAAATTTACGATTTTTTTTTACAATTGGCACCCAGTTTTGAAAACAAAAATTTTTGGCCGTTTCTTTGTTCTTCTTTGAGTGAACACCTTTCGTAGTACAATTTTTTTAGCACATTTCTTTAACCGTGATCGTAACGGAAGCAGTCCAAGCTTCAATTTCTTTTTTTTTAGAAAAAATTGTACGATTTTTTTTTCCACAGATATTTCATTTATTGAGAAAAAATAGACGATTTGAAAATTGCTGCGCAGGATCAAAACGATGAGGTTTACAACAAAATCTCAAGATGGTAAAAAGTTGTATTACTTCTTGATGTGTTCACGAGAATTTTTTCAGATTTTTTTTTTTTGAAATTTGTTTTCCGTCTAATTTCGATCGAAGCTCGATTGATCTGAATACCATGAAAATAATAGAATTAAACTTTTTACATACAAAATAAACTTCGGTGTCGTCGAAGAAACCTCCGAAGAGACCAAAGTTTAATATGTAAGTAAAAAATTTAATTCTATTGATTTCATGGTATTCAGATCAATCGAACTGACCGGAAATAGGTGGAGAACAAATTTCGAAAAAGAAATCTGAAAAAATTCTCGTGAACTCACCAAGAAGTGATAGAACTTTTTACCATCTTGAGATTTTGTTGTAAACCTCATTGTTTTCGTCCTGCGGAGCAATTTTCAAATCGTCTATTTTTTCTCAAAAAATGAAATATCTTTGGAAAAAAAAATCGTAGCATGTTTTCTAAAAAAAGAAATTGAAGCTTGGACTGCTCCCTTTACGATCATGGCTAAAGAAATGTCCTACACAAATTTTACTACGAAAAGTGTCCACTCAAAGAGGAACAAAAAAACGACGAAAATTTTTTGTTTTCAAAACGGGGTGCCAATTGTAAAAAAAAACGTAAATTTTTGTTTAAATTGCCTAAATGAAGATAAATCGCTCTTCTGTAAAATGACGTTGGTTAAATTGGCCTAGGCCAATTACCGGCGAAATGACATAAAAAACCGTTCCGGTACTTTATACTAGAAAGTGTCCACTCAATTTCGTCACTGACTGTAAATATTGTAATGTAGCGGTCGTAATCGAATGTTAGTTCTTATTAGTACGCGACAAGAGTTAGTCACGAGTCTCATAATTCCTGTTACAAAGTAGTTTATATATTGAAATTGAGTACACCCTAAAAATAGTGAATAAACTCTAATAATATTGAAATAATAAACCCTTACAAATCGTATTGTGACCTTTCTCGAGCATCAGTTTGACCTGCTTAAGAATCGTTAACGCCTAACACTTGGGCCCAAGTTTCGTCGAGCTAAATTGCACGGGAAGCGGTTAAAATGCACTGCCGTTAGGTAAGAATAAGAATCTCTCCGAAGCTGTGTGCGCGAAGAGGCTTGTAAGGCAACAGTCGGTGGAGGAGGTAGTCACACTAATTTGGCCAGATTGTCAGCCGAATTAATAGCAATTACCGATTGCCCGTTGTCCTTCCTGGCGAAAATTCTAGAATCCTTCACCCACACATACTTATATGACGCCCGAGCTGCTTGCGCTTTCGCTAACCGCAACAGTTTATAACAGCCAACCCATAGCATTTCGTTGACAAATAGGTTGCCTCGCATATTGTTGCTAAAAACCTCTCCAATACTGAGATCGCGCTTCGTTTTTTGGCGTTCATAATGGCGTCGCGAACAGCAGTCGATGTGAGTTGTACAGCAATAGAAAACAAGCGAAGAGGTGAATCTTCGGTACGCGACGACCCTGGCAAATGATCATTTGATCGGGCTTTGCGTACCATTACCCGAACTTCCAGAATGTGGCAAATGAAATCACTGAGCCCGAGCGCGTTCAAGACCTTCGGCACCATAATTCGCGGGGAATCCGTGAGCGTATCAGGTACACCTGCAAACACAATCTCGCTTAGGTTAACGCTTTGATTTGCTCTTGAAAAACCCTGATTGGCTTTCAGTTGCGCGATGTCCTGCGCAAGTATAATATTACCAACCTCAAGCCTAGCGATTTTTTCGGAATTGCCCGAGATCGCTTGTAGTAATTTCGGCATCTCCGTGAGGATCGCTTTAATACTTACCATTGATGCGCGAAGTTCAACGGCAAGCTGTGTATTAGTCTCGCGTACAAGAGTAGTGAGCGTTTCGATCGCTGCCAGAGTGATCTGATTTGACTGCGAGTCTCCCGATAAGGTTGATGAAGTAGACGGACTGATATCCATAGCGGTGAGGTGTGTTCTACAACACTCATTCGCAGACTTCACATTAAGGCAGTAGTCTGCTTTACAGGCTTCAAAAAATCGACTTTTCGTTTTTGTCTTAAATCTATTCCAAAACTATCCAAGAATATGTGTTCAAAATTTTAGAGGCCAATTTGACATATTTTCGAAGCTAGATCAGTTTTAGTGGCCGAGCGTCGAGCAGGTGCGAATGCTCGGGTAGACCCGAGCGCGCGCGCTCCACCCCTTCGTGTATTCTATTGTTTGGGTTTGGGTTAAATAGCAATCCTTACGGGGACGAGTGCACAGTGACGAAAAATGAGTGTGTTGGACACGTGCAAAAGCGTATGGGTACTCGTTTACGGAATAAAAGAAAAACTGAGAAACTTGGAGGAAAGAACGGGCTAACGGAGAGTCTCATCAAGAAATTGACGATTTACTACGGTCTGGCAATTCGTCGAAACGTGAACTCAGTTGAAGGTATGAAGAGAGCTATTATGGCAACATTAGACCATTATTGTTCCACCGATAAAAACCCTCGGCATAAAAATTGTCCAGAAGGCCCGGAGAGTTGGTGCGAATGGCGCAAGGCTAAAGCGGCGAATAATCTGGCATCTTTCAAACACCCGGCAAGATTAATTAATGATAATGTAGAGAAGCACATTCGTCCAATTTACGAAGATCTTTCAAATGACGATTTATTGACGCGGTGCTTAGGCGGACACACTCAAAATTCGAACGAATCGTTCAATTCGATTGTGTGGCGCCTAAATCCGAAACACGTAAATTCCGGCTATAAAATCGTCGAAATAGCAGCAAAAATGGCTACAGGCATTTTCAACGAAGGTTATTCAGCTGTGCTTTCTACCATGCAGCTCCTCGATATTGTCATCGGGCAGCAATGCAAAAATTTTGCTGACACCGTCGATGCTGAGCGCATAACGCGGGAGAACCGGCGCGCATCACTTTCCAGCAAGGAGGCTCGTACAGCTCGAAGATCGGAAAGCCTCCGCCAAAACGAGTTTTTTGAAGAAGAGGAAGGATTATTGTATGGCCCGGGGATAGCCGATTAACATCTAATTAGTGTAAGTATCCAAAAACTTACATTTTTTTGGACCGAAAACTTTACAGCCCGTTTTCTCGAGTTTTCATTTTCACAAGTTTTGGAAAACGGTGCCGGCGATAGTAAAAACAATATATGTCCGATCGAAAAAAACCAAAGTGATCTAGCTTCAGTATTGAATTATCTTCTATTTGAACTAAAAAAGTTGGACAAAAGCACTATTTAAATTACTTGTTTTGCAACTTAAAGTGAATTTTTTTTTTCAAAAAAGTGAATTTTTTTTTCAAACTTCGAAAAAATTTGGAATTTCGTCATTTCTTCGGTATTTTTTTAATTCATATAGAAAAGGAACTTATAAAAACTAAAAAAAAATTTGGTTCCACTGTTTCAGATGCATCGCACGACCTCCATCACCGGCACCGATTTACGAGTGCACACTCCAGGCGCCTCAGAAAAATCGTTACAACTTTGGCAAATTTCAATAATTTGTAATAATAAAAATTGTTTTTTAAAGCTTGAACATAATATACTATCGTCTCAAAATTTCGTTTACCGCAATCATTTCCTTCCCTTTCAAAAAAATTGTTGAAAAAACGCTTTTTTTCAGCTCCTAAAGCAGACTACTGCCTTAAAATAATGTTGCACGCATCCCGGGTGAAACGAGCAATCACAGTGCGCGCAGACCGTCGGGTTATTCTCGATTCCTCTATTACACTGATAGCATAAGCACAACATACGTACAGTAATAACAGGATAACGGAAATCACGGAGATGCCAACACACCACAACAAGCCGCAGGGTGAGTACGGTGACCCGATGAGTGTCGCAGTATCGGTAATGTCAATAAAGTCCCGTGGGACCGATCGATGAGGATTGAAGATCGTAGATCCCTGCCCTTGGTCACGCACGCTCAGTAGGCGAGCTAGTGTGGTCGTTCCGCGAAGTAAGATGATAATGCTGATAATGCTGAATACTGCATGCCTTCTCGAGACGAAGAAGCGATGATACCATGTAGACCGAAGAGTATACAGACGGGCGCATGCGCAGGAAATACGAGCAGAGGTAGAACGAGCCGTCCACGCCGATCCGTTGGAATCACCGAAGTTATGTTAGGTTAAGAAAAATGTCAACACTTTTTCGCAAATTTTCCCGGACGTGCTAAGTCGTGAAAGCAATGTAGATGGGAAAAATCGACGAAAAGCGTTTTGTGTGTGCGAAGAAATACCCGTGAGCAACAACGCGGCAGAAATAGGCCTTTTAGAGGGAGCGATTACAACGCGCAGCGACTACTCACCAGGCCATAGAGAGAAGAGAAGGGTAGAAGAAAGACAGGAGCATGTAAGTGAGAAAAATGGGAAGTAAAAGCAGAATAACGGAGAAAGAACAGGAAAGATAGGAGACCAGGAAACGGACGATATACGAACTGATAATGGGAACGAGACAAGAAATTAGAAGGAATATGGAAGAAGCGAAGGGACAGGCGAGCAGAATAGAAGAAGAAATGAGACAGATAAAGAAAACAACGAATAGATAACAGAGGGACTAGAGAAATGAGAAGAAAAATGGAATAAAGAAAAAGCAGAGATATTGGGGAAAATAGGAAAAATAAATGAAAGTCTAAAGGAAAGAGACAGGAAAAAGCAGAGCTAGAGGAAAATGTAGAAAGAATGGAGCTAACGAAAGAAAAGATACGAGAAGGGTTATAGAGCACGGGAAAAAGGTAGAGGGAATAAAGAGAAGAATAAAAGAAATAGGAAGAAAAATGAAGGCAAAGGAAAAAGAGAAAATAAGGAAGAATATAATATTGAAAAGAATAAGGGTAGATTATTTTGGCGAGGAGGCTGGTTTGCGGACAATGGTGGGCGAGAAAAAAAACACTTGTCGACTTCTTTATTAAAAATGCGTCATACGCTGTGCACAGAGCGTGAGAATAATTTGTTTAGCATCCAAAATCGCGAGCAGAACTCTGGCATCTATTTTCTCTATCTATTTTCTCTATTCTCCCAGATCAATTTTCCGAGAGCAGTTCAGAATATCCAAAACCAAGCCGAGTCGTTATTACTGGTACACAACAAACCCAAAGTAAAGAACGGGAGAATTGCTGAAGTCGAATACAGTAGAAATACGATCGATAGAAAAATGCAGATACGCGTGGTTAAAGAAACGGTTAACACGAGAATGGTCGAGAAGCCAGTTCTGGCTAACCACGAGGCGCGTGCCGGAGAGCGGCGTAGAGGGGGGATCATAGCGAATATCGAGCGACGCTCACTCCTATATCGATTGCGAGTCTTACAATCGTGCGGCAAATTCTATTAAATTTCGGTGTTACCGATACGTCCTCCCCCATTGTCAGACAAAATGGCTGGTACGAAAATTCCGCAAGTCCCCTTGAAGAGTGTCGTCACGGTCCGAGCAGACAGGTAGAAGAACAAGCTTGGCGATTGGTCTGGTAAGCGTAGTGGCGACGGCCTTGATGGTGGTGACTCGAGCTAGGACATTTTGGCCGAGATGAAGAGCAGTAACCCGAGCTAGCGGCCACTTCATCGGTGGAGTTTGCTCGTCGCCGATGCAGAACTACTGGAACGATCTGTACATCGTGGGTATGGCGTTGCCACTTAGAGATGGCTTGGAGGTGTTGCAAATAGTCGGTAGACCACCTTCGCCAAAAGGCCTGTAGTGTCTGCTCGGCCAATTGTCAATGAGCCGAGCTCGGGAGGGACTGGCAGTCTAGAGATGGCTCCGGAATGGCGGTCAGCGACAACCGATTAGGAAGTGGCCGGACGTGAGCACTCCAAGGTTGTCCGGGTCGTCGGAGAGCGGCTCCAGAGGTCGAGAGTTAAGCACTGCCTCAACTTAGGTGAGCAGGGTAGAGAGCTTTCAAAGGTGAGCAGGACGTTGCCACTTTCCCCTCCTTCCACAGGGTGTTTAGTATATTTGCCAGCTCTTCCTTTCCCTCTTTTGGTAGCCCCTGCAAGAATTCTATCGCCAGTCCGTCTCGCCCTGCCGCCTTCTCTTTTTCATTTTCCTTAACTCTTTTTCCACTTCTCCCGAGGTTATCTCTCTATTCGCGATTTTGTTTATAATTCTTCCCACCCCATTCTCATTCTCGTGCTCCTCCTCTCTATTTCTCTCCCCCGTTCCCCCACTGCAAGTTTCTTCCTGTTTGTTGCCTTCGCTGCCTCCTAGCAGACCGCTGAAGTGCTGCACCCAATCCTCTTCCCCTATTTGCCTGATATTATTCTTCCCTTTCCTGGGCTTGAATAGCCTCAGCGCCCTCCATAGCTCCGTGGAATTTGTGCTACAACACATTGCCTCCCACCGCTCCTTCCATCTCTCTTCATTCTCGTCCCGCTTGATTTTCTTCCGCGCTCTTCTCGCCTCCTGTCGCTGCTCCTTTTCCTCCGGACCGGGGCTTCTGATAAAATCTTTCAGGCGTTTCCATATTACTCCTTTTTGCTTTCTCACTCTTTCGCTTTTCCTCTTTTTCTCTGTCCTGCTTTCGTTCGCCCACGTCGCCATCCCTGCCTCACGTGCCGCTTCTTTTATTTTGGTCACCAGTGTGCCCCACCTATCTAGCACCTCAGTCTTCTTCTCTTCGCTCTCCCATAGTGCGCTGAATTTTCCCTTGTAATCCTCCGCCTTCTCTTGCCTCCATCTTGTAATTTCGTTTCTTTCCTCTTGCTTCCTTTTCTGCGGTCCCTTTTTCCGCTCCTTCTCCACCATCCTCTCACAAGTTGTTACTATCGGCAGATGATCCGATTCCGTTCTCTCCTCTATTTCCATCTTCTGTACCATTCCTTCCGTCTGGCTATTTAGTATTACGTAATGAATGACCAAACCTCCCTCCCCTTGGCTTCCTACATACGTCAGGTTCCCCTGCTCGTCCCCCTCCCACCTCCCATTTGCCACTATTAAACCGTACCTAGCGCATATTTCTATCAATTTCTTCCCTTCTGCATTCTCTGTTTTGTCTTTGGTCCTCCTTTCACTTTCCTGTCCTTCCCTTCCTGCTATATCCGCCTGCTGATCCCCGATCCTGGCGTTAAAATTCCCCATTACTATTACCGCCTCTCCCTTCTCCTCTGCTTCATGGATTATTTTCCCCAGCTCCGCTTCGAGTTCCTTCAGATTTCTATTATAAATGCTTACTAGTGTCTCTTTGTCCTGTCGATTTCTTCCTATCTGTATCCTTCTGATGATTAGCCCCCCTTTCCATTGCGTTATTTCACCGTCCCCCAAAACCGTTTTCCTGATTCCTGGTAGATGCCCTCTTTTCGCCCTTCCCCTCTTCTTTTCTCTCACTGCCGCCTTGGCCGACCCATAGAAATTCGGCATCCAGCTTGCTTGTCTTTTCTCTACCTCCTTCTCTTCCATCCATGTCTCCTGCACCACGATTATGTCGTGCTCCTTTAGCCACTCCCAGGCCTCTGAGATCGCTCCCATTCCCACGACGTTCCACGTTACCATTCGTACCTGTTTCTGTCCTGCCGCCTGTTCCGTTGCCGGTTCCCCTGCTGGAATCCTTGCTGAAACCCCGATACCGCTTCGTACTTCCGACGTTTCCCTTCTCCGTATTCGCCCGCTTCTTCCAGGTCCTTAATTTTCTCGTTCCACACCTTCCACCTCCCATCTACCTTTATTTTGAGATAGCCGACTCTCGGTTCCTTTCCTTTTTCTCTCATTGCGCTTGCATACTCCTCTATCCACCCCTGCACCTCCCATTCTCTATATGTGGGTTCCTCCCAAACCGTCTGTCGCCCTACCGTTCTCCATCCTGCTGCTTTCATTACTTTTATCTTATTTTCCATATCCATTACCTCTATTAATGTCCCATCCTTTGTTTCTTTCCATCTGCTGACTTTCGGATTTACGCCTTTTCTCATCCACACTGCCCTCTCAACGTCCCATTCCATGCCATGCTCTGATCTTCTTACTTCTTGGACCAAAATATTCCTCTTTCTGGCTCTTCTGCCTCGCCCTTCTTCTTGCCATTCCTCAAACGTGTCGGCTTCCTCCCGACCAATCGTCTTATCCTCTCCCCCATCTCCAAAGCTGATGTCTTCCTTTTTCTTCTTACATCCATCCACTCTTCTTCCCTTCCTTCCTCCTCGTCATACCCATGCTGTCTTTCCGTTGTCTCCCCTTGCTCCCAATCCCCGGCTTCTGTCTCGTTCTGATTTTCATCCCGAATTCGTTTCTTCCCGCCAATCTGCTGAACATAGTTTTCTCCCCCCTCTTGCTTCCTCGCTTGTTCTGCTCTTTCCAGTCTGCGCTGCATTTCCTCATTTTTACGCTCCAGCCGCCGAATTGTTGCCTCCTGCTTCTCGAATCTTACCCTCCACCTTTTCTGCTCCCCTATTAGCATTTGCTCCACTTTTTCCCTTTGGATCAAATTCCGCGTACCTACCGCGTTAGCTTCCCTTTCCAGTCTTTGGATCTCCTCCCACCTAGTCAACATCTCTTCCACCACCCTTTCCACGATCCTGCTCATCTTGGCTTCGCTCCCTTCCGCTCTTTCTTCTACCAGTTTCCTTTCTATTGTTTCTATTCTATTCCTCAATTCAGTTTCCCTGTTGAGGCTTTCCTTCTCTCGCAGCTCTGCACTTCGTTGGGCCTGCCTCTCTCCTTCCCGCACTCGGCTTTCCTCATATAATATTTCTTTATTTCCTTTTTTCCTTTTCCCTGATGCCCAGCATTCCATGAGCGACCTTGCACAATACATTTTCCGCTTCTTAATACCCATCACTCCTCTTGGTCTCCCTCTTCGCCTTTTATCTGACTCCAGTAATTCACCTGTCGACAGATTTTCTCTTTCTTCTTCCAATTCTCCTCTCTCCGATTGTCCGCTTTCCGCTATCACCTTCGCGTACCCCACCGGCGTTTCACCAATCGCGTCGGTACGCTCCGATATTATTTCAAATGCGCCGCCTTCGTTCTCCTCTCTCTGGTTGGTACTGCAGAGATTGCCATCCCTTTCAGCTACCGTCTCGCGCCGCCGCTCATCACTGGCGCTACCGATGCTTCGGTCCTCTCTGCTTTTTCCCATCTTACTCGTTCTCTCGCTCTCTCCGCTTCCTAACCTCATTGCTCTCGCCCAAAAGTTTACCTTTATAACTTCACTATTTTCTCAATTCCTTTTTTCCCCACACTTCCTCTCACTCTTCACCACTTTCCTCAGCTTCTCACCAACATTCACTTTAATCCGTATCCTCCCTACTGTTCTTTTTCACTCTTTCCTCGCTCATTATGACAGCGTGTGTCTATCCGCATCGCGTGTCCAACCGGAAGTCTCATTAATTTATATATTTATTACATAAATTCAATTTTGCGCGTAACAACATTAGATACAATAAACAAAGAAAACATAAATTTGTTTGACATCTTGGAGGACAAAAGTTTAAGACTATACGTTGAAACGCATATTGCCTTCTCATTAATTATATAAGAGGTTCAACTCGATAGGAAATAAAAATGAGATGACACCTAATTGAGATTCAAATTTTCTTTATTTCGCGCTAGAATACAGTTCTTTTCTCCTGGTCGGTAATTGCTACTCTGTCTTTTCGCCGAATTTCCTTCCGTTACCCGAAATTGTCATGAAGTTGATATCGATATCTCCGTTCGTTTGATCGATGACTGGGTGTCGCGTCGGTGCTCCGTGATCAGCTGGCCGTATAATAGTCCTTCGACCATCGACCAAGATGGCAGCCGCCTGTTGTTTGACAGATGAGAATGTCAAGTGTAGTGCAAGTGTTTCTTTCGTCGTGCCGGCGGTGGATATCTCGTCAGGTAGGAATAGAGTTGACTCGTTTTTTTTCTTGTGTTTTTTTTCAGGTACTCCTTAAAAGTGTTTGCTTCCTTGGATTAAGTAAGTATAAGTTTATTCTTTTAGTCGCCCTTTATTACTGATTAACAATTTTTTACAGGTATTGAAGAAAAAGAAGATCGTCCTCGTCGCCGATCTTCGTTGCGGATAGTGATTGTAGTGGTCGGATCTTCAAATCCTTGCTTTTTTTTTAAGCTTTGTACTGTGATATGGCCCCCCTTTCTTCAGTGCGATTCACTTGGTAAGTTATTTTTCAAGTGTGGTATTTTACGTAGAATATTGGTTAATGGAACTCTTTCATTTCAGGTTTTCGGCTTTTACTTTGTTCAGCATCCAAGAGGGGCATCAAAGAGGATAACGCTCAAGTGCGTATTCCCTGATAGTCAGAGATTAGGATAACGAGGTAAAGAATATTTCGGGACATTGTCGCCGAAATATTGGTAAGTTGATAGGTTATTTGTCCGTAGGTGCGTAGGTATCTGCATTTATTTCTTACGCTTTTATATATTTTATCATTGAATGTCATTTGTGCGAAAGCTGGCCCTCTGTTGGTTTATGTATTAATGATTTATTTCGATTTCAGGTGTGTTTGCCGTGCTCAACCATTGGCGCCGTTTCAATGTAAAAAAATATTTTTTGATAGAAAATATATAGATATTTTCCTTCCTTTAATATTTAGTCTACAGTCCATTATTTTTTATCATATTAGCACATCTTTGAGGCATTGAATAAATTAATTTCTTGCAGTCACCCACAATTGTTTTTCTCCACGTTTTTTCGACCAAAAAGTACAAATCGTCCAAATTTTTTGGTTTATTTCTTTGTGTTGGGATATATGTTTTAATAAAGATAGACGAATGCTTTCTTTGTAACTGTCAGGTCTTTTATTGATACGTCCGAACTCTTTCGGTGTCGACACTAGACTGACTTACAGCCCAGAACAAGGAGGAAGCGTCCCCACTCACATAACCATATATCCATAAGATGGAGGAAACACAGTAGCGGGCGCTCTCATACTCTAACACTCCCTCCCGACTGCTCCATGTGTTTTCCACATCGCATCTTTGGATGATCTTTTGGTCCTCGTTTAATTATTTCTTGCAACGTTACATGCATACTGAAACATTTCAATTTATACATCGCTGTTCATTATCTTATCGCTTAATTGTTTGTGGAGTTCAAACGCTAGTGGCTTTGTAAATATGTCAGCCAGTTGTTGTTTCGAATTTACCCATCTAACTTTAATCAACTCTCTTTTTACACATTCTTTAACATGATGTGCTTTAACTTCAATAATATGCCTCAACTTGTTTCCACCATTGGTCTCAACACCAGCAATTGCTGCCTTGTTATCGCACCATAAAAGCGTAGGCAATGGGGGTTCAATCAAAATCAACTTGAGTGAGTTATACATTGATAGCATCTCCTGACTAGCCTCACTCATCGCAACATATTCTGCCTGACAGGTAGATAATGCTACATATGGCTGTTTGTGTGTTCGCCAAGCTATCGCATCTCCAAAGAGCTTGATTACGAAACCACACGTGGTCAGAGATTCTTTGCAGTCAGCAAAGCTGGAGTCTGAGAATCCTTCAATCTCATTAGTTTCTCCAGTATATGTTAGTCCTAGACTTGCCATCCCCCTCAAGTATCGGACAACCCTTTTAACCATTTTCCAATCTTCTGCTGTAGGATTTACTTGATGTCTACTCAGGACATTTACAGCATATGATATATCTGGTCTGGTCGCACATGCCAGATAAAGCAAACTCCCCACCGCTTCTCTGTAGGGATAATTTTGCTTCGACTCGGTCATATCATACCCATCAATTTCCTCATTTGTTTCTCTCATCTTTCTTTCCTGATTGGTGGCTTGAGTCGTTATCATTGGCGTTCTCTGTGGATGCGACTCATCGAACCCAAATCGAGCAAGAATTATCTTCGTATATTTTTCTTGATTGAGCTCTATATAACCTCTCTCTTTATCACGTCTTAGAGAGATGCTCAGAAACTCTTTTGGCTCACCTAATATTTTCATTTCAAATTTTCTGCTCAACTCGTCTTTTAACTCATTTAATTTTTCCTCATCATTACTCGCCATCAAAATATCGTCAACATAGACAATCAGGATTAGGAGTTTAATTCCATCTCTCCATACAAAGAGGCATGGTTCCAAATCTGAATTGGTCAATCCCATCTTTCGAACCACTTCAGTAAACTTGTCATTCCAACGCTTTGGACTGATACGTAAGCCGTATAGTGCCTTTTGCAATTCACACACCTTTGCACGTCTTTCTTTATTTGTACGGTTTGTACCCTCAGGTATTTCCATATAAATTTCCTCGTCTATCTCACCATTTAAAAAGGCTGTTTTCACATCTAATTGACAGACCTTCAAACTGTATTTATTAATTATAGCAAGTACCGCTCTCACTAGAGGCAGTCTTGACACCGGAGCATATGTTTCTCTTAGCTCATAATTATTTGTGTCTTTGAATCCTCTGATGACTAAACGAGCTTTATATCTCACGTCATTGTTGGATTCAATTTTCCTTTTAAAGACCCATTTGGAATCTATTATATTCAGTTTTTGCCCCTTACTCATCTCCATTGGTCTGTTCACCAATTTCCAAACTTTATTTTTCTCCATTGACAACAGTTCCTCATCTATTGCTGATCGCCAAAGTTCTTTCTCGTCTGTTTGGATCGCTTCTTGGTAATTCACTGGATCTTCATTTATACTTGAGAACAATGCATGATAAATTGTGTCATTCGTCTGATTCATGTCGTTCCCAGTTTCAACGTCAATCAGATTCGAGAAGCATAGATTTGCTCTCGCTCTCTCGTCTAAGTTTAATTTATCAAAGCTCGTGTCCTTTATAGCATCATTTCCTTTAATTCTCTTATCAGTTCTTTCGCATTCACTACCAGTCTTACTCCCGTCTTTTCTGGGCCTACCTCTTTTCCGTCTTATCTCTCCCTCCGGTTTTAAAACTCCGTCGTTTTCGTTTTTATTTGTATAGAACTTTACAAACCATTCCTTTTTATTGATTTCCTCATTTTCATAAGGGACATCTTTAATGCACGTCTTATTATATCTGTCCCCATATACCAGTTTTTCATTAAACCTAACATAGCATGTCTACTCTCATAGTATTTGCCATTTTCGGGTCTCAGGAATTGGTAACCTACTGGTGTATAACCAACCAAAATTACTGGTACTCCTTTTGCTCTAAACTTTGGACCAGTGTCTCTCTGTACTTTGATATAGGCTACGCACCCAAACCTTTTAATTTGATTTATATCAAACCTGTGTTCTGGAGCAAAACTCTGAAGAGGAGTGATCATGTGGTTTGATTTATGTGGAGTTCTATTGTATGAATACACTGCTGCATTCATTGCAAGATCCCACATACATTCGGGGAGTTTTGCATCATACATGTATGACCTTATTTTCTTTTGTAGTGTTTGATTGAAACGCTCAGCCACACCATTAAGCTCAGGTTTATCTGGACATGCCAGTTGAAGCTCTGCTCCTAGTTTCTTTAGAACATCCACAGTGTAACCCCCTGTATATTCTGTACCTTGGTCACTTCGTAGATAGCATACTTTCGCGTCATATCCTAGCAAATTTCGTGCACTTCTTACGAACATTTCTAGACAGTGACCAGTATCACTCTTTGCTTTCATAGCGTATGCCATAGCAAATCGTGATTTATCATCTACAAATACAGAAATATATTTGTACTGCTTTGGATGAGATACAGGTGATATTGGTCCCATGACATCTGAATGTATAATTTGCAAGGGGTTGGTTGCTCGCTTACGTATGGAAAGAAACGGTAATTTGTCAAACTTTGAAATCAGACACACTTCGCATTCTTTGATGAGTTCATCAAACACGACTTCTCTTAGTTCTTTATTGTCTGGGAACTTATGTTGCAATTGTTTTAAATATGCAACTGATGCATGGCCAAATCTGACATGCCATAACATTGCTTTTGACAGAATCTTTACTTTGTTTTCAACTGGTGTCACATCTTCAGTTGATTCTACAAGAGGCAACTCATCCACATCATGGATTTTTCGATCCCAGATAGTTGTATCGAAATTTGAGTGTTCATATAGAGTCTTTCCCTTACCCCTCAACTCACTGCTTTCAGACTTTTCTTCAGACACTGCTTTGCCCTCATCTGTATCTGTTGTGATATTTGAATCACCCATCTTTAATTCTGATTCTTCATTTTTCTCATTATTCGATTCTTCTTCTTTTGCTGCGGTGCTACGAGTAAAATATCTTCCCATCTGAGACTCTTTATCTGCCAGGTTTGCAAACACACGTCTGCTTATTTTACCACATTCTGAATTAATATCTCCAATCTCTAACTCTATAATCCAATATGGTCTTTTGTATACACCGGAAATAAATGTTTCATTCGAATTTGGATCAAATATGTTAATTTGCTCGTCATCTAAATAGATTGCAAGGCCTAGCTCTGCAAATCTCCTGAGCGACAATAAATTTTCTTTTAATTGATCCGCGAATATTACATTTTCGATTTCAACACGCTTACCATTTTCTAATCTCAATTCGATTTTACCCTCTCCCTCCGTCCTTAAATCCGCTGATTCGTTTTTATTCGCGCATTTAATCACACCGTGTCTCGACTCATCGAAAGTTTTGAAAACTAATTTTGAATTTGTCAGATGCTCTGTGGCTCCGGAGTCAGCCAAGAACTCTGTAATTATTCTATTTCCCTTTACGTATGATGCATCGGTATACATTGTTTCTATGGTATCTAAGATTTCATTTCTCGTCTTCTCTATCTTATTATTGCTCAACAAATAGTTTTGCTCACCCCTTTTGATATTACTGCTCTCCGCAAGTTTCCCTGGAGGCTTTTGACTCGTCGAATTGTTGCCTTGAGGTTTTCCATTTTTCTCATATTTCTTGAATTTGAAGTTACCTTTAGGCTGACCCTTATTATTTAGAAATTTGAATCGCTTAGGGTTGTTTCTATTTGGATTATTATATTTCCTTTTATATGAATCCCGCGGGTTGCCTCTGACCGAATTAGGAATTCTACCGGCACTCCTGTTTCTGTTCTCTCTCTTCGGGTTCAAGTTTTCATTGGAAACACCGATTGAGTTTGCTGTTGGAAACGGACAATTTGATGCTATGTGATTGCTGAACTGATTACAGTTATAGCATAAAATGCCGCGTCCCTTATTTGGGCAGTCATTAGCAATGTGTCCAACAGCTTGACACTCGTAACACCTTTTTCCTACCGTTGCCATGTTTGCAGCTCGAGTTTCTACAATATCAGCGCCACTTGAATCTTTGTGTGCAGCCTCATCTTGCATGACAATTAATTTTAACTCTTCATATGCTGGACTCTTTCCTTTGGTACTTTTTGACACATACTCAATGGTCTGGACCGTAGGGACTGACAACATGACTGCATTATAAAATGCATCACGTTTTTCATCTTCGTGTAATGGTTTTCCACCTGGAGAATTCTCAAACGTGCGAATTGTCTCTTCAAATCGCTCACAGAACTGAGCAGCTGTTTCTTTTCCAGTTATGTATTTCATACTATACAGCTGTTTTCTCACTGAGTGAGATGTCACATTCGTTTCACACCTTTTAATTTCTTTAAGCCTGTTCATTATATCCACCGGATCTTGCAGTTGAGTCACTTTGGAATGATAATTTCTGTCCAAGTGATTTATTAAAATATCCCGAACCTTGAACTTTTGTTCTTCCAAAGTTTTCTCGTCTACTCTCGACTCAATCTCTTTGTCGATAACATGTAGCAAGCCATGTGACCTCAGCTCAGATGAAAAATAGTCATAGAAGTGTTCAAACTTACTATTATTGTCGAGTTTATATTCTCTTCTCATATTTCCACCTTTGTTCACAATCTCAAGCTTCAATGCTTCGGTTACTTTATTTGCTAAAGAGTTTGTGGTCAAACTCCCAGTTTTACTTGCCTCCTTTTGTTTGAGATCTGTTAATTTTGCTTCAATCAATTCCGCTACTTCATCTCTCCAATCCATTGCGTCAGTGTCACTGTCTTGGACATTTTCCTCATCTGTCACCTTCTCATCTATATGTCCAAGTGTTGCTTTAATTTCACTCATCAACTCAGTTTGTCTCTCATAATTGTCATTAAATTTTTCCATAACCTTACACAATTTGGTTATGTCACATCTCTCCTTTTTCATCTCACCCAATTCCTCTTTCAAGGTTTTTATTGTTTCCCAATTTAGTTTTGTAACTTCACTTGATGAACTACAGAATCTATTCATGGTGGTTATCAGGTTTCTTATTTTGTTATCCTGCTCATCAATTCTCTCAAGAGCTGACAGTTTATTTTTATTTTCAATCATATTCTCATCTGATGATTGATTCCTGCCCTCCTTCGGAATTACTTTAATTGTTGAACTGAGATTTTCAACGGAAGTAATTTTTACTTTTGAATTGCCCGACCCATGTGCTTCTCTGACCGCCGATGGGTTACTTATCTCGCCTGACCCTTCCAGCCTCATCTTATCATTTTCCTGTTTATCGTGCTGTAACTCATCTACCGCACCGTTTCCCGCACCTTCATTCACGGCGTCAGAAATAACCTCTGAAATTTTCTTTGGCACTAAGAGTGGTTTTTCAAGTTTGATCATCTCCTCTTTCCACACCATCAGATGATCCCACATCTTCTCATCCATTACACTCTTCCCTGCAATTAATACGGAATTAATAACTTATTTTTTTCATTTTGTACCAAATAGAATTGCCCTGAGACTAGTTGACTGAACACAAGTATGACCAGTCCCAAGGACGAATAAACGCTTCAAAAATCCGAACGCAAGATTTTCTCCCTGTTTATTCCAGCTAATCAGATCATATGCACCGAACACAAGTGTAAATTCCTTGATTAACCGTTCAGAGTAAATGAAATTGAATTCTTTAAAAATTCTAATTTCTAGTACAGTGATCGTGTAACAATTGGTGAATTACCGACACATATGTACTTTGATTTACATGCATGTATTTTGTTTTCTCTCTCTCACCCACTCGCGTCTACACGTCTTCCTCACCAAAAATCTCGTCAAATCTCACCTGTCACATAACATTTGCCTTTGTCTGTTGTTATTGCAATTTCTTCCTCTTTAAATTCAAGTTTAATATTCAAACCTTCATCATACTCTTCCAGTTGGAATTTCTGAATTAACCAATTCCAGACAACTGTTAAGTCATGTACATCTGTAAGGTATTAATTTATTTATTGCGCATTTGCTCAACTACCATTTCTCTTTTAATCGATCGAATTTTATTTTTAATATGAGATAAAGAAGGAAAACAAAAACTGGAATCATCTTATTTCGAATATATTCGTTTCCCGTGCGTAACTTTCGAAACCTTGCGTGTGAGCGGACAGAAGACTTTATTCTTTCTTTGTATTTTCCGTTTATTTTGGTTCTCGCTTTATGCTCGAGCAACGAGTGACCGCTGTCGTCTCCTCTGCCCCTTCTACCGCACCACTCACGCCGGTTCGAACACGCTCGCGCGCCTTGCCTTTGTCTCACCCTGGCGATAGCGTTGCTGTTTTATTCCTCTTTATGAATTTCACCTCTTTTTCTCTTTTCTTTTATAATTTCAACTTCTCTCTCCTCTTCCCTCACTCCTTCACCTCATACACCCGACAATTTATCATTAACAATTACTCTGTTAATTTTTCTTTAATTTTTACTTACGTTCATCCTTTCCATTGTCATCGGACTTCTTCCGAATTTTATTATATATCTCACCTTCCATTCTCTTCAATTTTCCTCTCCTCTATTTCTTTTCGAAGCCGACCAATCACTTCTCTGTTTGTACTTGAACTAATGAACCGGTTTTTCCTTTTTCCTAATGACTAATCATTATTGGCGTAGTGAAAGCGTGAATATGCACTACGCGACTGTGCCCATAACCTGTTGGGATATATGTTTTAATAAAGATAGACGAATGCTTTCTTTGTAACTGTCAGGTCTTTTATTGATACGTCCGAACTCTTTCGGTGTCGATACTAGACTGACTTACAGCCCAGAACAAGGAGGAAGCGTCCCCACTCACATAACCATATATCCATAAGATGGAGGAAACACAGTAGCGGGCGCTCTCATACTCTAACACTTTGAATCCGTCTTTTTATGGTACACCATAAGTTTTTAGTCGGATTTAAATCCGGCGACTGCGACGGCCACGGTAAAAAAAAGTGATGTTTTCATCTTAAAAAAAACTTTTCACTACCTGAGCCGTATGCTTTGGGTCATTATCTTGAGGATCAATAAAATTATTACCCATATTTGTATATGCTTACGGTAACGTAGTATTTTTCAATATATCCAAGTATTAAAAAGGATCCATGGTTCCTTTAATTCGTTGTATTGGTCCAGGACCATTGCAGGAAAAACACACACACCATTACATTTCCGTCTCCACGCTTAACCGTCGGTAAAATACATCGAGGATTTAAATCTTCGGCAATTCGACGTCTTACATACAATATCCCGTCAGAACAAATTCGGTTAAATTTGGATTCGCCCAAAAATAGCACATTTTGCCAATCCTCACTTGTCCAATGCCGATGACCCTTAGCAAATTGCAGTCGTAATTTTTATTCTTTTTACTCAACATCGGCTTCTTCCGTGGCTTTCGTGCTTTCAAATTGAATTGGTCTCATCGTCTTCGGATAGTTCTTACACTAATTTGTGCATTATTATTAGTGGATATTTCAGCTCTGATATCGACTGCTGAACGAAAATGATCATTCTCGGTTAATCGACGAATCCAACGATCCATTGTTGGCGTCGATTTCCGCGGTCTACCGCTTTTTGGTCGGTCTTTACAAACTTATACCACGCTTGCTTACAAGCAGTTTGTGATCGATCCATTTGAGTTGCAATTGAAGAAAATGTTTCATTTTACTTCCGTAGAGATACGATTATTCTTCGTTCAGTCGATGACAAATTACGAGCTTTATCCATACTTTATTCGTACGTAATTAAACTTAAGACACTGGATTATACACTACAAACTATTTACAGTATTAATATATCAAATTATTGCGTGGATCGACTATGGGTATCTTGTTCGACAGATCGTCTTAAACCAATTCCTGCTGTTTACAGATGGTCGGAAGAAAAAAAGATTGTATAGTCTATATTGTTTACATTTGACGATCGAAACTGCTGCGTTATGAAAGTCAAACATGCACATGTATTGTAACAAACCAATAAGCCGAAGGAAGCGTTAGTACTTATATAACAGATCTATGAACCAACTTGTAATTCATCGATTATGATTATGTTTAATAGAATTTATTCAGAAGCAAAACTTTTTAAATTAAACATTTCACTGTCTGTTTGGGCGAGGACCTGGTTAGCGGATAAAGGAGAGCGAGGGAAAATAATCCAAGAGAGCAACCTACTGTCGATTTTCTCTTTATTCGAGACGTCAAAGAATGTACAAACTAGGCAAATACACTGTAGAGCGGACTTACTGAGAGCCGATCAACACCGAGCATTGACTTAAACGCGAGCAAGGTCCAGAGTTATTCTTATTCGTAGAGCCAATTCGATATATAATTCCACACGTGATACAGAGAAGAACAGCAGGTTTGCGCGGGTCAAAGTACAGTATAGATTCGAGAAGCCGGTAACTAATTCCGAACACTGAGCTGACATGAGCATTTCTCTGAAGGGTCGAGCACAAGATGGCTGTCGTTCCGCGTTTCGAGCGCACCTCGATTAACGGTAGATTGACATGAGCCGACCGCGTTAACAATGGAGCCCGTCAAGCGATAATCGTTCACCAATGTCTCGTGGTCCACAATCCAAGAGAACTATCTTGCGTATCGCGTGCCGTCGTCGCCAATCCGAAAGTACGAGTACATATAAAACAGCTGAGCCGAGATAAGATGAGATGGTCGAGTAATACGCCGGACCGAGCAAAGACGTGATATAGAAACTTGTCACTCGAGCGGGTGTACCCTAAACGAGACCTTTCCCGTTAAACACGATTAACCGGCGTCTGTTAATCGTTCGGCCGTTAACAGACCCCGAGAGAGGGGGAAGCGTCGCTCGGACAAAGCGTGACGCTGCCGCCTCGATCGATCAGCGCTCGATCACGCGAGCGGTGTTGAACGAATTCCGGCGTAGCCGGAACACTGTCAATAAAGGGTTCTCAGTCTCGAAATCATCTATTAACCCTTGTGTTCGCACCCAACTTTACCTACGTTGTTACGCACCTGGGGTACCCGGGTGCCCACCTCTTATTTTTCTTCGCTTTTCAAATAGTACGGCTCTGAAATCGATTTCTAAACCGTTATTTCTATAAATAGACATCACTATATAGTCTGGCAGGGGCCGTCAAATCGTCAGGGTGATGTTCGAGAAAAAAATCAGGGAGAACGAGTCGTAAAAGAGCTTGCAGCTCCGTACCGAGGCAGTGGTAGAAATATTACCATGGACAATTTTTTTACAACGTTACCCCTTGCCAAACACATGCTTTCGTGGAATTTAACTGTCGTTGGCACTTTGAGAAAAACTAAATCTTATGTTCCAAGTGTCATGGCTCCGCATAAGTCGAGAGAAGTATACTCGACTGAGTTTGCTTTCAGTGAAAGCGTCACGATGTGCTCATACGTGCCAAAGAAAAATAAAGCCGTAATTATGTTGTCGACTATGCATTCCGACAGAGCTGTAAATGATGACAGTAAAAAAAACCAGTCATTATAACATACTACAATAAATATAAAGCTGGCGTTGATACTATGGACCAAATGTGCACTCGATACACTACGCAACGTCGTACTCTGAGATGGCCGGTAGCTCTGTTCTACAATATGCTGGATATTAGCTCACTCGCGTCCTATTTAATTTATTACGAAAATAATAAGATGATTCCGAAGAGAACAAACCAACGACGACTATTTATGCGCCAATTGAGTGAAGAACTGGCAAAACCAGTAATTGAGAACCGGTCACAAAACGTTCAAATAATGCGAAATTACAGTACAAAAATCGCCATTGAAAGTGTGATCGGGCGGTCATTAAATCCCGTGGACATCGCTCCAAATCCTGCTAATGAACGCGATATGTCAGGAAGGATAAAAGTCACTGGCTCCTGTCATATTTGCTACAAAGCAGCAATAAAGAGGAGGAGAAAGACACGAAAGTCATGCTGCGATTGCAACAAACCTGTCTGCGATGAACATGCTACAACCTTAGCGAAGTGTCACGAATGCAGGGGCTAATTAATTTTCTACATTTATTTTGATGTATTTCGTATTATCACAAACCATATTCGACGTATTCTAATAAAATAAAATATCCCAAACCAATAATCCACCCAAAATGATTTTTTTTTCAAGGTGGGTACCGGGGTACCCGAGTGCGTCCGTGACGTATATATACTTCACGCTCGATTTTTTCTTAGTAATTAAACAAATTATTTTATTCCAAACGAATCACCTGCTTACAATTGAGTTGAATAACGACGATCTGGAGGTTTTTGCCGAAATTTCTATTTTTGACCAAATTAAATTAAAAAAATGTACCGTGGTGGGCACCCGGGTACCCGGGTGCGAACACAAGGGTTAAAAGAAAATACTCGTATTCAACATATTCTAAATAAAAAAGAATGCAAAAACCTTTGGGAAATTATTGAATCGTATCAAGACGTTTTTTATTTGCCGGGTGACCCATTACCATGCACGAATTTGACCGAACACACGATAGAGCTGACCGATAATATTCCAATAAATGTTAAACAATATGGATATCCGCCGGCTCAGCACAAAGAAATCTTAGAACCCTATAGGTAGTTCCAAAACAGAAAGACGCAACTAGGAAACAAAAATGGAGAGTAGTCGTAGATTTCAGAAAGGTGAACGAAAAAACTTTACAGGATGCATGTCCGTTGCCAAATATCGAAGAAATATTAGAACAGCTGAGCAATGCTCGATATTTTTCAGTATTTGATCTAGCTAGCGGATTTCGCCAAATCCCAATGAAAGAACAAGCTAGAAAAAATACAGCATCCAGTATACCTCATGGCTATTTCGAATACTTGAGAATGCCATTTGGTCTGAAAAACGCCCCTGCAACGTTCCAAAGGAGGATCAACAATTATTAACCCCCTTGAGAGGGTTAATTGGTAACACTTGTTTCTTCCATTTAGACGATGTTACGAACCGAATCACTCAGCAACAGCTCAGTCAAGGACTCATAAGTCCACGTGCGGAATCATCAGCAAACTCGGGAAACGGAGGATTCCGTTGCTACGCACAACGCAAACCTTCCGTCGCAGGGCGCGACGCCACGCGCCGTAAAGTCAACCGATTTTGCGGAAGCAATGTTTCCCACGCATCAAAAACGCATCGAATCACAAATCAGCATCACCCGATTGTAACTGAGATTCCCTATTCACCCCCACGAAACCTCTGCAGCGCCTTCCCCCTAAGGCATCGAGGACCCCGCCAGACCGATTGTCCGACAGTCTTAAGAAGCAGTGTTACAAGCGACGTACGCTTCGAAATTCCGATCAGTAGTCCTACGAGCACTAAACAATCAATCAGGTTAAAAATTGGCAGGTGCACGGAGAATTATAGCAAAATTGGGCTCTTGGTATTTTTTTATCGAAATATTTAAAAAAAAATTGCTGTTTTGTGTTATCACGGGTGTAATCACAGATTTACGTATGAGTGCACGGATCGAATCGTAATTCAAGGGCAAGAGCCACTCCGCAATTAAAAGCACACATTTCGAGCTTCATTTCATTAGATTTTATGCAAAATTGAATGAACAAAGGCTGTTGAAAGTTTTTGACAAGAAGATATCGAAAATTTGACCGCCATACGAAAAAAACAGTGTAGCGAAGTTCTAAGAGAAGGCGCTGGCAAAATTTTCTCAAGAAACTCGTATGGTACGCGGCGAAAGCGGACACAAATGACGGAAAGCTTTGCTGCTATATATATACTTATATATGTTTAGCCCGCAAGGCCTTGCCTCTTCCGTCACTGACTGTGGTCCGGCCTGTCTACCGCACGGATCACGCGTACATATATATACATAAATGCCACGACAGCGCACGCTACATATCAGGGGCGTATAAGACGTTACGGGTGAGACCCGCGTGTCTGCTCGGGAACCGACGACCGCACGAACAAACGATATTCCTTCATTTCTTCACCGAATGCAATGAAATACAATGCAAAATGTGCGTATTTTGATTGCGCGTTAGCTGTCCATTCAAGAGCTATGATAATGTCAATACAACTACCGGAAATATTCATCGTATATTTATTTATGTATAAGTGTTACAAGCAACGTACGCTTCGAAATTTTCATCATTAGTCCAGTGAGCAGTAAACAACCGAACCGGTTAAAAATTTGAAGATACACAGAGCACGATAGCAAAAAGTAGACGTTGGTATTTTTTCCCCAAAATTTTTGCCATAATTCTCTAGGTGCCCTTAGAACCGCTCGCTGGTCGCCCGCCACTGCAATGGAACTATCAGGAATCTTCATCGTATATATATACCAGGTGTAGAAGTATGAAACCGGAATTTTTTTGCAAATATTACACTTCCGTTGTTTAAAAATGATACAAAATATTTCAAACGAATGGAGACGGCTTTTTGCGAGACATTCAATTAATCCACGAGTTCTTGTTGAGTTTGGCTCGCAATTCGTTGTCTCCTAACTTTTTCGGTAGTTTCCCACGGTCTTCGTTTCTCACGTCACGATCACCACTTTTAAATTTTTTAAACCACTCAAAGCATTGCGTTTTGCCAAGAGCATGTTCACCGTATGCTTCGACAAGCATTATATGCGATTCTGCAGCAGTTTTCTTCAAATGATAGCAGAAAACCAATGCTGTCCGCAAATCATAGTTCGTAGGCACAAAACTCGACATGTTTGAGATTATAGAAAAATATACCGGTGTATGAAACTTAGGTTATTGTATGATGACAAACTTCGTCAGCTGTTAGAGGGAGAAGATAGCGCTACAGAAGCGGTCTTACGGTCTTTAAACTGATAGCGAGCACCATCTATAGGGAAATTCCGGTTTCATACTTCTACACCTGGTATATTGTGACGAAGCGTTACACTCCTCGCAATCGCGTTAATACGAAATATTCAGAGGAATATTAGAACGAGATAGAACAGGCAGAGTCGCGTCATCTCGCACCCGTAGTAAAATGAAATAGTGCTCTAGAGCGTACATTTTCGGCGAGTACTCGTCAGTTTCAGGGACACGAGGCCGAAAACGTAAACATTGCCGGACGAACGCGATAGCCGACACCCGGTGAGAGTGAGCGAGATGAATGGCTGTGCCGGCGATCGAGAATCGATCGTCTCTAGGAACCCCCACTTCCCCCGATAGGGCGAAGATAAAGCCGGCAAGCGTGAGCGACGAGCTCACGCGGAAGTGTGACTTCGACCACGATAGAGGATAGATTAATTAGAGAGTTAGAAAGTAACGGTGTGAGAGATTAGACAGAGTGCGAGAGAGTTTGAAACGAGCGGTGTGAGTGTGAGAGAGAACAGCCGAGAGACGAGAGCGGTATGAGTATGAGAGAGAACAGGCGAGAAACGAGAGACACGGAACGCTGTATGATGAGGACCAAGGATCTCGGCGAATTGAAAAGGTAGGCGCACGCTGGTGCATTATTTTCTTTGTTGATGCGAGTCTTGCGTATCGTCGAACGCGTAGCAGTAGAGTGTGTCCGTCTCGCAACGTATCGCGTTGCACCTACGTAGCTGTGCCTACCGGCGTCACCGGAGGACAGCGGTGTCTCTCTCAGACACATAGAATCCCGAATGACAGCTTGACGCGCGTGCTCGACGCATGACTGATTTTCTGTTCATCGTTTCCAAACCGCACTCGGCGGTAATTGTTTGAGAAAACCGAAGGTTGTTGTAATAAATTATTGTTAATCTGATTGGTGCCCGAGCTCGGGTCAGAGTTAATAAAATTGTTGCTTATTAGTTTGTTAAGAAGTACTCACACGAGATTTTCGTTTATTTTGTCCTTATTATAAATGTTATCGATGCTCGCCCTCCGAACCCCAATATTCCCCTGACCGCTAGCTGTATGAAAGCAGAAAGATAGTTTGAGAAATTTCCCTTCGTGTTACGGGGATGTTGCAAACACCTGGCGCCTAATCGGTGATTGGAAAGTATGGAATAAAAATATTTGGGCGTCATTATACATTTTGGACTGGCAGCTCTTCTCGTCTTTGACGAACTTTGGACAGGGAAGAGCTCGTTACAATATATATATATATATATATATATATATATATATATATATATATATATATATATATATATATATATATACATATACATACAATATATATATATACAATATATATATATATATATATATATATTGTGACGAGTTTTGCGCCTTCTCGTCACCAGAATCGACTACTCATTGTGCGAGGCGGATTAACGCCCCTTGTTGCCATCGAGACATCCAATCTCGCGCAAAATTAAGCCGACCGAGACTTCGAAAATAGCAACGAGAATGGCACAATAAACCGACTCGCCTTCCAGGAATCAGAGGCGTCCGGCACCGATAATTATCGCGCTCGGTGTTGTGATCACGTGATACAGGACTTAGAGGACAACGAGTGCGGGAGCACTCGCTCCGACGCGAGCCGTGCACGTACCCATTGTCTGCTCTCTCCTTCGCTCTCTTTCTTACTTCCCCGCCGTAGCGCGTAGTAGGGGTAGCGGCCGTCGCGCGTCAATCATCGTCTACGAAATTTTGCCTAGTTGGGGAAAATAGCGATTTTTCGACGGAGTGGGGCGCGCGTCGGCCAGCACGTTCGGACGCGTTAACCATCGAGAGTAGTTCTTGATCCGTCTTGCGGATAACGCGCGATAACTGTTACGCGCCGCCGGATTAATAATTGTTTCCCTTTTCCGTCAGTGTCTCCTTGTTCGTACTCTCGTCACGCGACGCCGAGTGATAGTTACGCCGTTGGACCACCGTTTCGTTTTGGTAAGTTTGTGCTTAGAGTTTTGGTCGATTAAGTCGGCAATCGGTGGCATGTTGCCTCGGCGTGTGTCTTGGGTTTTGTTTCTTTTTACCGGTCGGCCGGTAGGGCTTCCGCCACCTCCGCGAAGGTGGCCGCTAGCTGCTCAGGTGGAAACGCGCAACTATACTCGGTGTCGATCTTATGTAGTCCTGGTCTGCCCCGACCTTCGTCTGTGTATCCCGCTCCGGCGATAGAGTAATTTGGGAATGCGTTGCTGTCTTTTCGTAGTCTGTCGTGATGTCTATCGCTACCCTTTTGGTAATTCTGTCGCTACCTTTCGTCGATTTATCGCTACCTTCGAGTATCTCTTTCTCGATTTATCGCTACCTTCGAGTATCTCTTTCTCGATTTATCGCTACCTTCGAGTATCTCTTTCTCGATTTATCGCTACCTTCGAGTGTCTCTTTCTCGATTTACCGCTGCCTTCGAGTATCTATTACCGCTACCTTCGAGTATCTCTTTCTCGATTTATCGCTACCTTCGAGTATCTCCTTCTCGCTACCTTCGAGTATCGCTTTCTCGCTACCTTCGAGTATCTATTACCGCTACCTTCGAGTATCTCTTTCTCGATTTATCGCTACCTTCGAGTATCTCTTTCTCGATTTATCGCTACCTTCGAGTATCTCTTTCTCGATTTATCGCTACCTTCGAGTATCTCTTTCTCGATTTACCGCTGCCTTCGAGTATCTATTACCGCTACCTTCGAGTATCTCTTTCTCGATTTATCGCTACCTTCGAGTATCTCCTTCTCGCTACCTTCGAGTATCGCTTTCTCGCTACCTTCGAGTATCTCTTTCTCGATTTATCGCTACCTTCGAGTATCTCTTTCTCGATTTACCGCTGCCTTCGAGTATCTATTACCGCTACCTTCGAGTATCGCTTTCTCGCTACCTTCGAGTATCTTTTACCGCTACCTTCGAGTATCTTTTATCGCTACCTTCGTTGATTCCCTCGCTACCTTCGAATACCTTTCGTCGCTACCTCCGACTACCTTTTATCGCTACCTTTCGTTGTTTTATCGCTACCTTTCGGTAATTTCGCGATACCTTCGTTAATTCCCTCGCTACCTTCGAATACCTTTTATCGCTACCTTTCGTTGATTTATCGCTACCTTTTGGTAATTTCGCGCTACCTTCGTTGATTCCCTCGCTACCTCCGACTACCTTTTATCGCTACCTTTCGTTGATTTATCGCTACCTCTTGGTAATTTCGCGCTACCTTCGTTAATTCTCTCGTTACCTTCGAATACCTTTTATCGCTCTCTTCTAAAATCGTTCGTCGTCTTTTCTCTGCCTTGGTACTCGCGCCCCGTCCACGCCCCTCTACCATTACCGACCTTGGGTCGGGCTGGCCTAGTCGATTTGGTATGCCCGGGACTCCGTCGGGCCCCGCCGGTGCTATTTAGCTTCTCAGCGGCGCATCCGGGGTGACAAACTTAAACAAGCCGGTCTTCCGGTGGTATTCGTACCTGGCGCCCGTTCACCCCGGGTGCCCCGCCAATCTTCGCCGGTAGCCGTTGCCCCTAGCCGTGATCATCAGGGTGACGCGCACCTTGCTCGCAACCAGGGGAGGGGACCAAGACGGCGGAGTCTTCCGGATAGGTAACCAAAGCCCGTTACAAATGGCGCCCAACGTGGGGCGAGGCCAAGGTTGGGTATCGTATCTTTCCCGTTCTATACAGGGGTCGCGGTGTGCGTTCACGACCCGACTTGATATCCCTTGTTCGTTGAGATTTGGCAATATCGCCGGCCGCGTATCGCGGCAAAGTTGGCTATCGGTGAAAGCTAATCCCTGGTTATCAGGGCTCACGGTAAAAATTTTCTTTTGTGGTTAGTTCTGTGTCGCTTCTCCCTTCCCGGGAGGCTAGAAGCATCAATCCGTCAACAGTAGCGATCGTACGTTGTGCTGATTGTGTTTGGCCCATCTTAAAGTACGTGTCTCTGACGGACAAAGGCCTAATTGACCGTGATCCTCTCGATGTTTGTGTTGTGAACCATAATATATTAGAATTCGTTATTGAGCACGGGGATTAGCTTCCTCGAACAATGGCTTTGTGGACATGGATCCCGAGAGGCCGCGTGTTTTGCGTAGCGGCTTAGCGCCGCTCTCGGTCCGTACCGACCATAACAATTTCTTGCGTGTTTCCTTGTAACGATAAATCGCTGAAGTGCTTTGTTCAAGGCCCGGCCGTACTTACGAACCGGCCTTACTAAGAAACAACAAGTTTATATGTTTACGTCCGAGGATTAACATCCGCGGTGTGCCCGCTGAGGCAATTCACGGAATCCTCAAACCCAATGACAACAATGATTCTGGCAACAATAGTACAACGCGTTAATCCCTTGTTGACTTCTCCTGAGGTGTGGGGAAGGGAGGTACGACTTGGGATTGGCAAGCCAATCCATGCTGGTGGGGGATAACCCTCAAGTGGGGCAGTGCCTCCGGGTACATAAACCGGTGGCTGCCCCATCCCGGTCGAGTTCCTTTACTTCTTCCGTTCACCATAGTCAGCTTACTCGGCGTTACCTTTTGTGAGGATACCTATCGGACGTTACCTATCGTTACCTTTCGTGAAGCTACGTTTACCTGCTATTACCTTTTGCGAGGATACCTATCGGACGTTACCTATCGTTACCTTTCGTGAAGCCACGAATACCTATCGTTACCTTTCGTGAAGCCACGAATACCTATCGTTACCTTTTGCGAGGATACCTATCGGACGTTACCTATCGTTATCTTTCGTGAAGTCACGAATACCTGCTTCTACCTTTTGCGAAGATACCTATCGGTCGTTACCTTTTGCGAAGATACCTATCGGACGTTACCTATCGTTACCTTTCGTGAAGCCACGAATACCTATCGTTACCTTTTGCGAGGATACCTATCGGACGTTACCTATCGTTGTCTTTCGTGAAGTCACGAATACCTATCGTTGCCTTTTGCGAGGATACCTATCGGACGTTACCTATCGTTGTCTTTCGTGAAGTCACGAATACCTGCCGTTACCTTTTGCGAGGATACCTATCGAACGTTACCTATCGTTACCTTCTGTGAAGATACCTATACCTATCCGACCTTACCTATCGGGGCCTCTAGTGGAGCTACGTATACCGTTTGAGACCTTTCGCGAAGACACCTAAGTTGCGACGCCCTCCAACGGGGCGTACCGGTCCACCTCGCAATGCCTGAAACGGATGCTAGTACACCAACGCTGGCCGATAATCCCGGAGCCGAGCGCCCTCGACCGGGAACCGGTTCGGAGACCCCGATCCGACACTCCGACCCGCAGGCGCCTCAGCAGTATACGCGCGATTCTACCATACCTGAGGAATACGCTCCGTGGGACTCAGGCGTGGGCCCGTCGCTCCATCCCCAGTGGGGCTCGACGAGAGCGGCACCGTTCGTCGCGACCGCTCCCGACTGGCAAGATCCGGTTCCTCCGCAACGGGCGATCCCAAGGCAGGAGCCTCGTCTCTTCTCGGGTACCGGCTACCCGCGCAGCCGAACCGCGCCAGGCGGTACCTCACACCTGCCTCAGGAAAGGCTTAGCGGCTTCGGACCGCAGCGACTGGACGGAGCCGGCCTCCCCGAAGCACCTCTCCATGGAGACCTCGCCCAGGCGACGATGTCCGGCCCTACTTGGGCAAGGAGGGACGAGGACCAAGACCGCGGAAATCGACCCCCCTACTCATCCGCATCGGCCGTCCTCAATATCATGAGGAAATGGAACATTTCCTTTTCGGGGCGTCGGAGCGAGGACGTCGAGACGTTCCTCACACGAGTCGCCGAGGGCCGCGCGTTATTCCCGGTCAGCGATGCCGACTTGTTGCGCTGCCTACCGTTCTTCCTCACGGGGATCGCGCTGCAATGGTACCGCAACGATAGCAGCAGGTGGGCCAGTTGGGGCCACTTTAAGGATGCTTGCCGGCTACGGTTCGGTGACCCAGATTACCAATACGCCCTGCGGGAAGAGGTGATGCGCCGTACCCAAGGCTCCGAGGAACCAGTGGCCGACTACCTGACGTGTCTGCGCGGCTTGTTCAGCCGTCTCCGACCACCCTGGAGCGAAGCTGAACAAATCCAATACGCGCACCGGAACATGCTCCCTAAACTTCAAATCGCTATCCATCGGGACGACCTTTACGACTTCGATTCCCTGGAGCACATCGCGACTCGCACCGAGAAGAGCTACCAGGCTGCCCGGACCTATCGAGCGCCCCCGACGCCGGACCAATCCTTGTGCCCTGAATTAGCCTACCGGAGCCCACGATCGCAGCGAGCCGCACCATCGGCGAAGCACCTTTATGCCACCTTGGAAAGCGGTCAGGAGGACTGGATACCCGAAGTATCGCGGGACGAGCCTGAGTCGTTACCTCAGCCAACGTATTACCAGCGGGAGTCGCCGCGTCCACCACCGAAAGCAGACCAAGGAACGAACGGCACCGCCGATCGGGCTGACCCACCTCGCCGCCTGGCGTCGCGGGGTAAGCAAGTAGCCTTCGCGGACGGGAAGCCCGACCGACATAGGTCACCTCCATCCAGCAGCCACCGTCAGAGCGGTTCTTCACGTTCCCAGGCCGGTACTCCACCGCCTGGTGCTCATCAGGGTCGTGGGGAGACTAGACCCCCTCCGACCTGTTGGAATTGCCGACGACCCGGCCACCGCTTCAACTCCTGTAGGGAGGCCAAGCGGCTATTCTGTTACCGTTGTGGGAAGACTGGTGTTCGAAGCCCGGAGTGTCCTTGTTCGGGAAACCATTAACGGCGGGACCTCGACCTTTACGGAGCAATCCCGCCACCGAACAACTCTCGACTCCTGGCAACCGCCTGATCACCGCTCCCTCGTTCGCCGACCCGACTGACCGGCGTGTCGACCTACACAATGTCGATAGTTCTACGGCTCTCTACCTCACGATCACCATTGGGGACCTGAAGGTGCGAGCTCTAGTGGACACAGGTTCCAGCCGGACCTTCCTTGGCCCCGACACGGTCGCCAGACTGCGGGAAAACGGCCAGCTGTTTTATAATCCACCACCGCTCCACGTGGTAATGGCGGGCGGCCAGGAAGCCGTAGCGTACGAGGCGGCTGACTTCACGGCCCAGCTAGACGACGTTCTCTTCCACCTCACCGCTTACTCCCTACCGGTGCTCACGTTACCTTGCATTCTGGGAATAGACTTCCTCCAGGCGGCGCAATTTGTCATCGACTTCGACCACGCTCGTTGGTTCACTAAGATACATCCCGGGCATTACCACCCGTTCGAGACACGGCAAGCCGGAACCCCGGCTACGGCAGCGTGCTGCGGCCTCCAGGAGCTCTTCCCCGACCAGGCCCGTCGTCTAGCAGCTTTGGTAGCCAAAGAGATTCCGCCGGCCCCGAAACTCCTCCGCGCTACCAACCTCGTCGAACACCGCATAGACGTCGGAGGGCACCGTGCCATCAAGCAGCGCTATTACACCGTCTCCCCGGTCATTCAAGAGGCTATCCACGCCGCCGTCAAAGAGATGCTCGCCGATGGCGTCATCGAGCCATCGCAGAGCGAATGGTCGAGCCCGATTGTTATGGTCAAAAAGGCCAATGGGAAACTGCGTTTCTGTCTGGATTTCCGGAAGGTCAATAGTGTCACGAAGAAGGACGCCTACCCGATTCCACACATGAACGGGATATTGGACAAGCTACGTAGCGCGAACTACATTACGACCTTGGATCTAAGCCAAGCCTACTTCCAGGTCCCCCTGGAGGAGGCTAGCCGGGAGATTACGGCATTTACGGTCCCGGGCATGGGTCTTTTCCAATTCAGGCGCATGCCGTTTGGCCTCACGAACGCCCCTGCTACCTTCCAGCGCTTGCTCGATCGCCTCCTCGGACCGGAACTGCAACCGCACGTGTACGTCTACCTGGATGATATTATCATCGTTACATCTACCTTCGAGGACCACTTACAATGGCTCCGTCTAGTCCTTCGTCGGATCCACCAAGCCGGGCTAACTATCAACCCGGAGAAGAGCGAATTCTGCTGCTCCGCGGTACGCTACCTCGGTTTCATCGTTAATCGCCAGGGGTTACAGGTCGATCGGGATAAAGTAGCACCCATCCTGGAATATCCCGTCCCCCGCAATATCAAACAGCTGCGGCGGTTCTTAGGCATGGCCTCCTGGTACCGGCGTTTCATCCCGGACTTCGCGCAACTGGCGCACCCACTTACCACCCTGCTCAAGAAAAATAAGCCGTGGACCTGGGGCGCCGACCAGAACGAGGCGTTCAACACCATCCGCCACCAACTGACGCTACCGCCGACACTTGCCTGTCCGGACTTCGAAAGACCATTCGTTCTACAGACGGATGCCTGCAGTGTGGGACTGGGCGCGGTCCTCACCCAAACGATAGGGGAACAGGAGCACGTGATTGCTTACGCCAGCCGCGCCCTACGGGACGCCGAGCGTAACTACACCACTACCGAACAGGAATGCCTAGCTGTGATCTGGGCCATCCAGAAATTCCGATGCTACCTGGAAGGCTACCATTTCACCGTCGTCACCGACCATTCTAGTTTGCGTTGGCTACATAACTTAAAGAATCCATCGGGCCGATTGGGGCGATGGGCTCTCGAGCTCCAGGAATACGATTACGAGGTCATACATCGCAAGGGAGCTTTCCATCACGTCCCAGACGCCTTATCCCGCATACCTGAAGCCGCCTACGCGACCTTATTAGCCGTCGACACCCCTCCGATCGATTGGTACCAGATGCAATTCAACCGCGTCCGTGCTCACCCGGACAAGTATCCAGACTGGAAGATCGAAGGGGACCAACTCTTTCATCATCGCCGACCCCCTTGGACCACGTCCGAGTTGACGGACTTGACGGCATGGAAATTGGCGGTGCCACTCGCGCTCCGGCGAACCGTCATTTCCGAGGCCCACGACCCACCTCAAGCAGGACATCTGGGCATTGACAAGACGTTCAAACGGCTCGCTACCTACTACTACTGGCCGACGATGTTTAGGGAGGTCACCCGTTACATACAAGCCTGCGGCACGTGCCAGCGATGCAAAGTGGAGCAAGCTCCCCCAGTAGGGAAGATGGGGCGAAGATCATACACTCAGCCTTGGGACGGCATAGCCGCCGACATTATGGGGCCGTTTCCCCCAAGTCGCTCCGGTTTCGCCTACATCCTCGTCATCCAGGACCTATTCACCAAGTGGATCGAGTGCACGCCCCTCCGCAAAGCCAATGGGCAGCAAATCGTCAACGCATTAGAGGACCTCGTTATCTCTCGTTGGGGTTCCCCTCGCTCCCTCCTAACCGACAATGGCACGGAATTCAACAACAAGTACATTAGAGAACTGACGGAAAGAACCGGTATCCGGCACGACACTACACCACCGTACCACCCGCAAGCCAACCCCGTCGAAAGGGTCAATCGAGTGCTCAAGGGGATGATCGTCGCATTTGTGGGTCAGGACCATCGAAGCTGGGACAATCACCTACCGGAGTTCCGTTTCGCGTACAACACAGCCTATCATAGTTCCATCCAGGCGTCACCCGCCTTCCTCAACTTCGGAAGGGAGCCACGTCCCACCGCATTAATGACCCGGCAACAGCTTTCTGACGCCCCCCCGTTACTTCCGCAGGAGTGGCAGGAAAGGATGTCCCGCATGACGGAAGTAAGGAAACTAGTGCAACACGCTCTGGGTGAAGCCTTTGACCGCCAAGCTCGACAGTATAATCTGCGCCGCCGTGACCGAACCTACGTGGCTGGTGACCAGGTTTTGAAGCGTCAACATGTACTCTCGTCGGCAGCCCAGCACGTCGCGGCCAAGCTAGCGACAAAATATCACGGCCCGTTTCGGATCCTCCATCATCTCTCTCCGACAGTCGTCGAACTCAAAGACTGTGCGGGGACGTGGGTCGGTAAGGCTCACGTAAAGGACCTCAAACCGTTCATACCGCCGTTGGAACCATCCCGTCCTACCGAAAGCCCATCACCAGTTTCTTCTCACGGGGAACCAGGTCCTTCTCGTCCTAGGCGCGGACCACCACGCGTCCGAGCTAACTAGAACGGTTGCGTAGCTTCCCTCGAACTACCCCTACCGCTCACTACCGCGACGCGACCACGCGCCTTTCGGGTAGTTATTGTTGGCTATCTTCTCCTCGTTAGGAGGCGCGAACCGAGTACCTTCAGGATACCCACCGCTACCTTTGGATTCGCTCGCTTCCCCATTGATTATTTCCGTTGGATCCGCGGCTCCCTTTGAGCTACCTCTTAGCCTAAATTGCGAACTTTAGAGCTACCTTCCAGAATACCGCGACCGGAGCTTCAAGTTACCTTTCCGCCTCTAAGGGCGAAGCTTCCTTCTTTTTCGCTACCTCGCTTTCTAAATAGCTACCTTGGAGATCGACTCTTAAGTTACCTTTCGGCCCTAACACGGCGAAGCTTCCTTCTTTCTCGCTACCTTGCTTTCTAAATAGCTACCTTGTAGATTGACTTTCAAGTTACCTTTCAGCCCTAACACGGCGAAACGTCCTTCTTTTTCACTACCTTGTTTTTCTAAAAAGCTACCTTGTGGACGGACTTTCAAGTTACCTTTCGGCCCTAACACGGCGTGGCCTCCTTAATTTTTGAGCTACCTTTCGGCCAGACGGCAGCAAAGTTTTCCCCACTACCTGGTTTCCTTACATAACTATCTTATGGACCAGCCCCTAACTGCTATTAAACGCCTCCCCGGCACCTCCGTCTAACCAATTCTTTCAGAAAAGATAACGCCATGTCGAGGAGCTATAGTCCGACGCTTTCCGAAGAGGACTGGTTTGCCGTGTCGGAGTCTCGCGCCACTAACCTGCGAGGCGATTGCAGCCCTCCGAGGCCAGAAAGATCCTCATCGCCTTCCATCGAGATCCTGGAGGACCCTCAGATAGCCGCGCCCGGGCGTTATTCGCCGGTGTCATCGGCCATGGAAGCGGCTAGTTCTTCAGGAGCCACCGCCGAAGTACCTTCCCTAGCGGAGGAGATCCTGTTGGCCCGGGACCTCGAGGACGACTGTCCTATCGACTCCGACCCCGTCTGGGATCCCATCCGGGGCTATGTCCGCGAGCTGAGAGCGGTACAATACTTGCGACCCGGGTTTTTCGACAACCTACGCCAACTGATCGTCTCTCTCACCCACCGGGAATCGGGCCCTTGCCCTCTCTTAGCGGGTTTCGGTCAGCCAATACGGCTAGCCTCGTCAGGGGATGTCTCCGACTTCCCGCCCACGGTCCACCGAGCGGCACAGACGGTACCGATTACCACCACGGAGGCGGAGGCTCAGGTCGGGGGAGGCCAGCTCCGTAACCTGGCTACTCAGACGGAGTTAAACCCCGTGGTTCCATCGTTGACCAAAATTCTCACGGCACCCGCCACCGAAACGGTTCGTTGTCGCCCTCTGGCCTGGGAGAAACCGGGACCTTCACAACTTCCCGTTCGCCACGAGAAAAAGCCGGTCGACCCGGAAAAGGGACCAAACAAGCCAATCTCCGGCACCGGCCAATCACGTTTTGGTCGTTGCTTCAATTGTGGCGACCCCACCCACACCCGCACCAACTGCCCAGCCCCGAAACGGATCTGCTGTTACCGCTGTGGACGGCCCGGGGTCACCGTCAAAACCTGCCCGGTCCATGCAAGGGCCTGGCGCGACGAGGGCCCTTTCGTTCCCTCTCAGGGAGGAAACATACCTCGCGAGCGTCTACCCCCACAGGAGCTGGGAAGGGCTTCCAGCACTGCCCAGGACGAGGAACGTTGGTGGTGAGCCACCTTAAAGGCTCCGTGAGGACCCAAGGCCCCCCTGAGCTTCTATTCAATTTCTTTTTTTTTCTCTTTTGGTTGTTTGTTCCTTCCTTATGACCATGGGCCGTTTAACCAAGTTGACCTGGCGGCCGTCAGTACCATTTTGTTTTACCTTTTCTGTGTTTCGCTTACGCGACTGATCAGCTCAATAAGGAGCCAAAATTTTTTTTTGGGTATTGTAGTGATGCCGGCGCTGCGCTCGCCCCTTTACTTAAACTTGTAACGCTCCGCACTTGCAGTACCTTGGCACCAGATTAAAACGCTTTGCTAACACCTAAGCCTTCATTCGCTCCTCCGGACCGCCCAATTTCCTTGCGGGCCGCCCCGCGATCTCACTTCTTTGTTTCAGCCATCACCGCCGCACCCAGCTAGTCCTCGATGGCCCGGAGAACGGACTGCTAACATCTTTGGAGGGGGTTCTGTGACGAGTTTTGCGCCTTCTCGTCACCAGAATCGACTACTCATTGTGCGAGGCGGATTAACGCCCCTTGTTGCCATCGAGACATCCAATCTCGCGCAAAATTAAGCCGACCGAGACTTCGAAAATAGCAACGAGAATGGCACAATAAACCGACTCGCCTTCCAGGAATCAGAGGCGTCCGGCACCGATAATTATCGCGCTCGGTGTTGTGATCACGTGATACAGGACTTAGAGGACAACGAGTGCGGGAGCACTCGCTCCGACGCGAGCCGTGCACGTACCCATTGTCTGCTCTCTCCTTCGCTCTCTTTCTTACTTCCCCGCCGTAGCGCGTAGTAGGGGTAGCGGCCGTCGCGCGTCAATCATCGTCTACGAAATTTTGCCTAGTTGGGGAAAATAGCGATTTTTCGACGGAGTGGGGCGCGCGTCGGCCAGCACGTTCGGACGCGTTAACCATCGAGAGTAGTTCTTGATCCGTCTTGCGGATAACGCGCGATAACTGTTACGCGCCGCCGGATTAATAATTGTTTCCCTTTTCCGTCAGTGTCTCCTTGTTCGTACTCTCGTCACGCGACGCCGAGTGATAGTTACGCCGTTGGACCACCGTTTCGTTTTGGTAAGTTTGTGCTTAGAGTTTTGGTCGATTAAGTCGGCAATCGGTGGCATGTTGCCTCGGCGTGTGTCTTGGGTTTTGTTTCTTTTTACCGGTCGGCCGGTAGGGCTTCCGCCACCTCCGCGAAGGTGGCCGCTAGCTGCTCAGGTGGAAACGCGCAACTATACTCGGTGTCGATCTTATGTAGTCCTGGTCTGCCCCGACCTTCGTCTGTGTATCCCGCTCCGGCGATAGAGTAATTTGGGAATGCGTTGCTGTCTTTTCGTAGTCTGTCGTGATGTCTATCGCTACCCTTTTGGTAATTCTGTCGCTACCTTTCGTCGATTTATCGCTACCTTCGAGTATCTCTTTCTCGATTTATCGCTACCTTCGAGTATCTCTTTCTCGATTTATCGCTACCTTCGAGTATCTCTTTCTCGATTTATCGCTACCTTCGAGTGTCTCTTTCTCGATTTACCGCTGCCTTCGAGTATCTATTACCGCTACCTTCGAGTATCTCTTTCTCGATTTATCGCTACCTTCGAGTATCTCCTTCTCGCTACCTTCGAGTATCGCTTTCTCGCTACCTTCGAGTATCTATTACCGCTACCTTCGAGTATCTCTTTCTCGATTTATCGCTACCTTCGAGTATCTCTTTCTCGATTTATCGCTACCTTCGAGTATCTCTTTCTCGATTTATCGCTACCTTCGAGTATCTCTTTCTCGATTTACCGCTGCCTTCGAGTATCTATTACCGCTACCTTCGAGTATCTCTTTCTCGATTTATCGCTACCTTCGAGTATCTCCTTCTCGCTACCTTCGAGTATCGCTTTCTCGCTACCTTCGAGTATCTCTTTCTCGATTTATCGCTACCTTCGAGTATCTCTTTCTCGATTTACCGCTGCCTTCGAGTATCTATTACCGCTACCTTCGAGTATCGCTTTCTCGCTACCTTCGAGTATCTTTTACCGCTACCTTCGAGTATCTTTTATCGCTACCTTCGTTGATTCCCTCGCTACCTTCGAATACCTTTCGTCGCTACCTCCGACTACCTTTTATCGCTACCTTTCGTTGTTTTATCGCTACCTTTCGGTAATTTCGCGATACCTTCGTTAATTCCCTCGCTACCTTCGAATACCTTTTATCGCTACCTTTCGTTGATTTATCGCTACCTTTTGGTAATTTCGCGCTACCTTCGTTGATTCCCTCGCTACCTCCGACTACCTTTTATCGCTACCTTTCGTTGATTTATCGCTACCTCTTGGTAATTTCGCGCTACCTTCGTTAATTCTCTCGTTACCTTCGAATACCTTTTATCGCTCTCTTCTAAAATCGTTCGTCGTCTTTTCTCTGCCTTGGTACTCGCGCCCCGTCCACGCCCCTCTACCATTACCGACCTTGGGTCGGGCTGGCCTAGTCGATTTGGTATGCCCGGGACTCCGTCGGGCCCCGCCGGTGCTATTTAGCTTCTCAGCGGCGCATCCGGGGTGACAAACTTAAACAAGCCGGTCTTCCGGTGGTATTCGTACCTGGCGCCCGTTCACCCCGGGTGCCCCGCCAATCTTCGCCGGTAGCCGTTGCCCCTAGCCGTGATCATCAGGGTGACGCGCACCTTGCTCGCAACCAGGGGAGGGGACCAAGACGGCGGAGTCTTCCGGATAGGTAACCAAAGCCCGTTACAATATATATTGTGATGTCGCGAGTTATTTATTAATTTATTTATTGTGATTGGGGCTGCCGACTCGGCTACGGAACGCGGTGGTTGAGAAGTAAAACGCGGTAGACACTTAATCGAGAAGCACAAGACTTTATTTTCAGTGTTACAATGGACAGCGTAACGTTGCTGCTTGGATGATCGGAAAACTACTAACTGACTAGCCTAAGGAGAGGGTGGTTTTTATAGCATTGACTCGTGGGAAAGTCACGGTTTGGTAGGGAGAGAATTTGGGAGTTAGAACATTCTCGAAGTGGAAATGCCTTGGAAGATTCTAGGAATGGCAGCTGTTTCGGGCTTGAGGCGGGTCAGGCCATAAAGATAGATGTTTTATGGTGGGATCGTGGAAAATGGAAAAGATGTAAGTTTGGGTCCTTACCGGGAAACAGAGATTATTTGTATTTCGAAGGCCAGATGCCCCTGCGATAGCGAGGGTGTAGCTGCAGGAAGTCACGTAGGCAAAAAGGGAAAGCGAGAGACGCGTAGCGAAGAGAAAAAAAGGTGGATGAAAGTTGACCATCGTCACAATATATATATATATAGCACCCTAATATATATATATATATATATATATATATATATATTAGGGTGCTTCTTAAACGGGCAAACAAATTTTTTTTTTAATATTACTCACGTCACCCATTCATTCTCTTCTATGATCCAAAAAAGTACTAAATTATTTTTTTCAGATTTTTAAAGTAATATTTAGGGGTCGCTACCGGCCAGTAAAATAAAAAATATATATATTTTTGAATAGTATTTTTATTCGGTGAAAAAAATTATAATCATTCTTAAATCATATAATTAGTAGGGAGTTATGATAAGGAAAAATTAACTATAATAACAATGTATTTTTATTTGTATTTGGGTACTTCTGTCTAAAATTTTTCACAACTAAAAGAAGGTATTGTTTTTGTTCCTCATCGATGGTAATTAATTTGTTGTACTCTTCCATTAATGCCACTCCCCGCTCCGCCAAATCATTCACTAATTTCATAGAGCATATAATTTCTCTAGAAGCTTTATATTCTTCATCTTCCTCCCAAAGAGAAGGATCTTTTTTTAAAAATGCGGATGAAATACCAAGAATTCTAAAAAACTGTAAAGTGTTGCTGGTAACAAAGTCTTCTAAATTTTTTACTTCGATGTGACTTACATCTAAGGTAATCCGCTTAGGGCTAAAGTCTAAACCTTCTTCATTTAGTGCAATAACCATATTTTGTTTACTTTCCAATGAAACTTGGTCATCAAAAAAAGAAAATGCAACAAGTTCTTCAGAGAGGTACCATAAATGCCCTAGAAACTTTGTTATAGCTTTTTTCGATATCGCTTTGTTTATTTTTTCAAAACTCTTGAGATCTTTTAGCAAGCATAAATCATTTCTTGGTGCTGATGTTGCTACAGAAGCTTGAAACCAGCATCTGACATAAATTATTACAACAAAGACACAAATATCAGAGATCGCTTTGAGTTCTTTTTTTTGATAATTTGAACTGATCTTTAAACAAAAAAATCTTGAGACAATAAATGGCTTTTGCCATCCATCGAGCACGATGTAGACCAGCTGGCGCTCTGAACGATATTCCCTTATCAGGTACACCGCCCAAAAATATGATTGTAACATAAGATTTAACAACTCCTTATAATCGTCTCGAGGTTGATAATCATTTAGTTGCTTCTCAGCGAATAAAATCACACTACTTGCTGCATTTTCGACGTACTGGAAAACGTCAGTATCTGAAGAAACTGTACTGAACTTATCTTGATCAATTTTAGGCCAAGCCTTTTTAAAACGTTTAAATATCAATATTTCTGGCCCACTTGATGGACCTAGTGCTTGAATTACGACTGCTTCTAACATTATTTTCATTATATGATGTCGGCAAGCTAGCCACATAACATCTTTTTCCATCTTCTGCTCCAATAAAATGCACGCACCATTTCGTAAGCCGGTGTTGACGGCAGTAGTGTCGAAGCAAAAGCATTTTATTTTGTCACATAAATTCCAGGATTGAATAGTGTTATACACAGCTGAAGTGCACGCTTCTCCAGTTCCACGACAAACTTTGGGAACTGCCAAAAGTTGATCTACACCAATTCCTGACACTAAAATAGGTAGGCGATCCACTGTCTCGTGACCTGTTATATTTTCAATTAACTTACCATCCCAATGAATAGTAAGTGGTACATTTTATTTAAATTCTTTCTTTAAAGCCTCCGCTATTCTTTGTCTTTGCTTCATACGGTGGCCTCGAATTGAGGACGAATTAATATTAAATTTTGAGGCATTAGTTCCCGCGGTCTTGAGCGTTGAGGTCAAAACAACAGCGGCTTTCCTGTCACTTAATTTGGCATAATCCAGACTTGCAGATAAACCTTCATCGACGAGGTTTATTGAACCACGTTTACGTTTAGGTGGAGGTACATCAGCGGTCGATGGTCCTGCTGTCACTGAGATTTCCGACGTCGTACTTTTTTTTTCATCATCGCTGCTGGTAGTCGAAGAAGACAGTATACACTTTTCTTGCAGGGATTCAGTATAACTTTTTTCTCTATTTATAAGACGTTGGAGGCGAGCGTCTTGTTCCCCTTTCTTATTAATTTTTTTCATGTGTATTTTATCGACACCACCTATTGAATCAGGGTGCCCTTTTTTTCTCTGCTCGATCAAAAATTGTCTGTCTTCCTCAACAGTGATCCTGTTTAATGCATCAGCGTGAGCTATATCAAAGAGGTTTTCCAAGTTGTCCTGCCACAGCTTTTCTTTTTTTTTGTAAGCTTTCAGAACGCTTAGCCTTATTTTCTTTATTTTTCTTCAATTTCTGCCATTCCTTGAATATGTTTTCTATCTTCTTTATGATATCCTTCTTTAATTTTGTCGGGATTCCCGCTCGTTCCCAGATTGCCATAACGTCACAAGCAGTAGAATCACTTGCACTCCGATTGTTTCGTTTCATGACAATTTTGTAATGAAAAAATAAAGTCATAACTTCTTTGATCGTCGGTAACTTGCTTTTATTCAAGTGGTCGCATGTTGGTCCTATTAACCAAATGTTAGTTTTGTTTCTTGTAAACAAACCTGAACTAGAAGAGGACGCCATTATCTCAAGTACAACGCGGCGCGGCAAAACGTGACGCGACGTGCGCTCGTTATCACAGCTTGTTGTGTACTAATATTCCGAGGCGAACGGGCGCACACTGAAGGTTGCGGGGGAAGGGGGCAAGTGTAAATCGAGTGTTTACTTTGTTGAATCATGCGTCGATAGTTGAAAAAGCAAATTTTATCTTGATTCAATAATACAAAAACTATTATATGTCTCTTTAAAGTAATAAAATAAAAATTATCAAATTAAACAAAATATTAAAACTTTGATGCTCGGTAGCGACCCCTAAAATTTGATTTAAAAATAAAATAAAAATAATGAGCTCGTTTTTTGGATGAGAGAAGCGAATGGCGGGTTGACGCAGTTACTTTTCAAAAGTCGAAAAATAAGAAGCACCCTAATATATATATATATACTAGGTGCGCAACTAAGTTTCGGGGTTTTTTTGACCAATGAAAAATAAAACATTTTAAGGCAAATACAAAAAATGGTTTATTCGAAGTATTGTCCCTCGCTATTTACACATTTTTGCCATCTCTCTGGCAATACATGAATACCGCGACGATAAAAAGTCGCGTCTTTGGACTGAAACCATTCATCCAACCAATTTTGTACTGCATCATAATTGGCCAAGTGTAGTCCACCCAAGCCATGCGCCATCGATCGGAACAAGTGAAAGTCTGAAGGGGCCAGGTCTGGCGAGTACGGCGGGTGCGGTAGCAGATCCCATTTCAGTGTTTTTATCGTGTCTTGGACGATGGAACTGCGATGGCATGGAGCGTTGTCGTGCTGCAATATCACACGTTCGTGTCTCGTGTCTCATTCTGGCCGTTTTTCGAGCAATGCGTGGCTCAAATTGATTAGTTGTTGTCGGTAGCGATGCCCATTGACAGTTTCGTCCGGTTTCAGCAGCTCATAGTACACGATTCCTTTCTGGTCCCACCAAACGCAGAGCATCGTTTTTTTTTTCGAAACGATTTGGCCGTGCCGTCGATGTCGACGCTTCGCCAAGTGAAAGCCACGATTTTCTGCGTTTGGGATTCTCGAAAAATATCCACTTTTCATCGCCAGTAACAATTCGATGCAGAAAACTCTTTCTGTTCTGCCGCAAAAGCAAAATTTCGGAAGTGATTCTTCGATTTTCCATTTGTCTCTCAGTCAACTCATGCGGCACCCACTTTCCTTCCTTTTGAATTTTTCCCATGGCGTGCAAATGTTTTGAAATACATTGCCGCGTCACATTTAATGCCTCGGCGAGTTGATCTTCTGTTCGCGTGTCATCTTCATCCAATAACGCTTGCAGATCGGCGTACACAAATGTTTGCGGTCTTCACGAGCGCTCCTTGTCCCCAGTCTCAAAATTGCCACTTCTGAACCGTTTGAACCAATCCTCACACGTTGTTTTTGATGGTATATGTTCACCGTAGGCCTCCTCAAGTAACCGACGTGCTTCAGCTGCTGTTTTTTTTAGGTTAAAGCAGAAAAGCAATGCTTCCCGCAAATGCTGTTTATTTGGCACAAACGTTGACATTTTCGAGGTTAGAAAAAAGGTCGTTGTGTTGCGATATTTGTTTATATTACGACTGGGTATTCTCAATAGATATCCAAGCTACAAAGACACCCAATTGCAAATTTGTATGCCGACTACACGTGTCGCTAGCGCCATCCATGTGTGAAACCCGGAAACTTAGTTGCGCACCTAGTATATATAGTGAAACGGTATTACCTGAATCATTAAATTTTATGGTAAGTACGAGACTCGAGGTAGAATAAATAGATTAATATCCTGTTGGTAAAGCAAAGAAATTTATTGAGAATTCATTTCGGGGTAATTACAGTTGCTCCTTATTATCGACGCCGGTGCTCTAATTAGTACCGCGCTAAGCGTATCGATCTCGATTGATTGATATTGGCGCTAGCGATCATTCGGGGTGCGTCGTCTAGTGTATATACGAGTTTTGCCAATATGGCTGCTGCCTCTCTTGTCACGCGTGTGTGTGTGACTCGTTTATATTTTGTTTTAGTTATAAATAATCATTTTGCTCGAATCGCGGCGTGTCTAGTGCGGTGTATCTGTGTCGTTGGAATTCTCCGTAGACTGGTGAGTTGTTTCGATTTTTCTTTATATCAAGCGTCCCGATATGAATTTTCTTTCCTCCTTCCAGCTGATGCCTCGGGTCGTTGACCCTTCGCCGAATTTGTGGACCGTTGTTGAGTAACTTCGTCGTTGGTGCCGGCTGCTTCTCAGGTGAGTCGCGAATTTTAATACGAAATTAATTGTGTCTTTGTCTTTTCAGATCTGTACCGTTCCGAGAGTCAAACGAGACTCGTTGTCTCTACCGTGGTAGAGACGTCAAGCGTCGTAAGGCAACAGTCGGGTAAGGCCTGGTCGGACTACACGGGTAAGAGACCAGGATGACTAAGGTGAGTTCGAGAGGGTGTTTGCCCCTATTTATACTTATTGCTGTTTGCTTTCGTTTACGAGAAATATCGCCCCCTGGTGGTACTAATTTATTTCCATGTTTCAGGTGGACCCGTTTCATTGTCCCCCGGATTTTCCTGAGTGACACAGCATGCCTCCTTCGTCGCTGGGTCGAGAAGGAAAATCCTTCCCTTGGGTTATCTTTACTTTGGTGCCTCTTTTTATTTTTTTTTTTTTTTTTTATACAGGTAAGAGTTATTTTTAAATTTTTCTTGTTTCACTGTCCCCTTTTGTTTGCCTTTTATTTTTATTTTTATCGCCGTTTTCTAATTCTTACATATCTATATTTATGTGTCGATCATACAAAAAAAAAAACTTCTTAACTTATTGAATTTATACAAAAAAAAAATTTGACTTGTAAGATTCATGTTTCACTTAAAAAGAAAACTTCTTAAATTTATTTATTTTATATACACAAAAAAAAATTTTATTGAGTTCATACCTTCATATGTTACTATGAAAGAAAAAAAAAACTTCTTATCTTATTGTAAAAAAAAAACTTAAACTCTTGACTTGATTTGTCTTTGGCACAACACAAAAAAAAACTCCTTATATCGTCCCTCACAGATAGTTCATTCTGCACGGCAAAACACAAAAAAAATATACACTTCTTCATTGGTTTCTTCTTCCTCCTTTCAGTCGTCGGCGTGCGGCCACAGCCACTGAAAACGGCTCTCGGTGGTTGGTTCCTCGTCCGATTCTTCTTCCAGGATGAGGGTCTCGAGGTCCTCCCACCACTCCGGATCGTCAATGTCGTTGCCGGGTTGCTCTGGTGTTGTTGGAGCCACCGTTGAGGCGATCGTGTTTGATTCGTCCGTCGTGTGGCATTTGAGCTTTCTCATCCCGTATACCGGATCACAGATGAGTGGTCCGGGGGTGGTCCAAATGAATGGGACGTGTAAGTTGGTTCTTTTCGCCGCTCGAAATCTTTCGGCTATTTCCTCGAACGACGTGCCGTCCTCCTGACGCAGGTGACCCCATAGCGCCTGTCCTTCGGGTCTGTCGTCTTCAAATGTGGCCCGCCACATTCTCTGTTGCACATATTTGAGTAAGTTTTCGCAGCGTTCATCGTCGTAGTCTTCTTCGCCATCTGGTTGGAGGCCACGGATGGCGCACGTCACAGTGGCGAGTGGGGTTTCTTTTGCCCATTGTGTCGGGGTGAAACACCTTTCGATGCCCGTGTCGACGTCGTCTCCGTGGTCCCCAAGCCACAACCATGCCTATCCTTCCTCGTATGCCATCACTGTGGCTCGGTGGAAGTGTCTCCCGTCTTGATAGAAAATCCCCTTCCCCGGGTATAATTCCTCCTCTAGGCAGTGCACCACCTCTGAGGTCCTTTGTGAGACGCATCTCATGCGAGTGAGGATGCGTCTGGGATCGTACGTTGGTGTCCTGATGTGGAGATATAGGTGGTTGGGCGATCCTATCGCTGAGATCCGGACGTTAAACGTCTTCCCTCTCAATTCGGTGGTCTCAACTGTCTGATATTCCATTTTGACGTGTTGTCTTGTTCGTGTCTCTCGGTGAACTAATTGTACCGGCCGATCTGATGCTCCCCTCTCTTACAGTCCGAGTGATTTCCCCGGATACCAACTTCTGATATTGGTATCCGTTATTAGTGTTAATTGGAAGATATTTTCTACGATGTTTTTATTTTGTTTTTCTTGCCGGTTCCTTCTTTGTTTCTCGGCCTTCCGTAATTTTTTTCTTAATAATTTTTCACTTTTTTGCTGGTTTGCGTGAGTTTCGTTTGCCGCCTTTTCCTTTTCGTCACGTTTACCGGTTTTCTTCTCCATTTCGGTTGTTACACTGATTTGACTTTACTCGTGGCTGTTCGCAACGGTTTTCGCGGTGCGAGAGGAAAAACAATTTTTTTTTTTTGTTTTGATCCACTTACGGCTCGCTCACCGAATATTGGATTATATGCGAGTTCCTTTGTCTGCTTAAATTAAATCCTTAATACCTTGTAAACTTAAATTCTTAATTTCTTGCTTTCTTTTAAATTTTAAATTCTCAGTAGTTTTAAATCGTACCCTTCTTGATCTCTTGATCAAAGAAGAACCATTTTAGATACTTAATTTTTTAATCATAGCTTCTTATCGTTATTTTTATTCGTAGCTCTTTGTCATCCGTGTTTTTTTTTTATTTTTATTTTTTTTTTTTTTTCCTAATGCTTTTTCTTTTGCTCTGTAGGTTTTTCCGGTTGGACGTACTGCTTCAGGAGACACGCGTGGAACTTTCCTCTCTCCTTTTTCGTCGAGGGATCCTCGAGGAGATACGTCGCCAGTGCTACGCATCTTTTTATTCGATATGGGCCTTCGTACAAGGGCATAAATTTCGCGGCCCTTTTATTTTTCGGGTCCGAGACGTTTAGCGCTCTTACTAGCACCAGGTCCCCTTCATTAAACGTGGTCGTTTTGTGCGTTTCATCGAATCTTTGTGCTCTTGCTATTCCTTTCTTGCGGATTCTCTCCTTGATTAGGGCTATTTTCTTTTCGTAGTCGTTTTCATTTAGTTGTTTTGGGTCTTCTGATAAGAACCATTTCTCCCATGCTCGTTCTGGTCTTTTTCTGGTGTGGATCTCCGATGGCACTTCCTCAGTGGTATCGTGATAGACGTCGTTAATGCATGTTTCGATTGTGGGAAGCCATTTCGCCCATGCCGCGTGGTTATCATCTAACAAAGTACGAAAAAACCTTGCTAGTTCTCTGTTCACCCGTTCCACAATATTTCCTTGTGGATGCCGAATAGATGAAAAGACTTTCTGGATTTTCTCCTTTTCCAATTTCTGCAGCCATATTTTGGATGTGAATTGCGTGCCGTGATCGAACTGTATGCGTTTTGGTTTTCCATATTTGGGAATGTAGTCGAGGAAGATTTTTCGGATTGTTGCCGCCGCATTAGCTTTCTGTAGCGGGTATAGCTTGACAAATTTTGTAAATGCATCGATGGTCACCAATATGTGTTTTACGCCTCCTTGAGCGGGGGGAAGTGGTCCAAAAAAATCGATAGATAATAAGTCTCCCGGCGCTTCTGGTATGATTGTTTGCATCTTTGCGTGACTCGTGAAGTTCGGATTTTTATTCCGTTGGCAGGTGTCGCATCTTGCTATCACCTGTCGTGTTCTTTTGGCGAGGTGCGGGCATGTGAATTCTTCGTCCAGTACTTTATGTAATTTTCTGGCTCCAACGTGTCCATACATCTCGTGACTTTCCTGAATCAGTCGTTCGATGATCTCCGATGGAACTAGGGTCTTCCAAATTCCCATGCGAGTTTTTACCTGCAGGTGCTTGTCTTGGATTCGGTATTTAGTTTTTTCGTTTTCATTTTCGGCAAATTTCCATGCCTCCTTTGTTGCCGGATCCGTTCTTTGTATTTCACCGAGTCGTTCAAAGTCACTTTTCATTTTGTTGCTAAAGTCCGTTGCCCATGTTGTCACTATTGTTACTCTCTTTCCGCCTTGCGTATTTATGCCTTCGTCGTATGGTCGGCTCAACCAGTCGGCTACGACGTTTTCTTTTCTTGGGCAGTGTTCGATCGTCAGGTTATAATCCTGTATTGCCAGCGCCCATCTTAACAGTCTGTCCCCCGCGAATCGGCATGTTTGGAGGAAGGTGACTGCCTTGTGGTCCGTTCTTACATGTACCTTTGCACCTAAAAGATACGTTGTGAATTTTTGCAGTGCCCATACGACGGCTAACAGCTCTTTCTCCGTCGTCATGTAACGGATTTCTGGACCTTTTAACGTTCTGCTGGCGAATGCTATTACTGCTCTCTTTCTATCGTTGTCTTCTTGTTCGAGTACTGCACCGAGAGCGTAATCACTGGCGTCCGTGGTTAGCCAGTATGGTTTTGTTACATCCGGGTGTTTTAGTACGACGCTTTCTGTGAATAATGTTTTCACTTTTTGGAATGCCTTCTCATGTTTTTCGGCCCATTGCCAAGTTGCACCCTTCTTTATCAGTTCGAGCAGCGGTATTGTCTCTTCGGCATGTTTGCTTGTGAACCTTGAATAAAAGTTGATAAGACCGAGGAACCCACGTAATGTTCTCGGATTTGTCGGTCTTGGGAATTCTCGTATTGCTGCAATTTTCTCAGCTTCTGGTTGTATTCCCTCGGTTGTGAGTACGTGCCCAAGAAATTTTATTTCTTGTCGGAAGAATACTGATTTTTTTAAGTTGAGCGTCATCCCATTCTGCTCGATTCTTCTCAGGAGTTCCTCGAGGTGATTAAGGTGCTCTTCAGTGCTTGCTGACATGCATAAGAGGTCATCTACGAAACTTATGACCGATGGTCCTATATCTTTTAAGACTATTTCGAGGCCTTTGATGAGACTTGCCGTGCTCGTTTTCAGTCCGAAAGGTGTCACCGTGAATTGGTAGCACCGTCCTTCATGTAAGAAGGCGGTGTACGGTCTTGAGTCCTCATGAAGTGGGATCTGCCAAAAACTACTGGTCATATCCAAGCTGGACATGGTGCGCATTCCTTTACATTGCTGGAATATTTCTTCGATGGATGGTGCCGAATCGTGGTCCTCTTTCAGATTTTTGTTCAGCTGCCGGGCGTCTAGACACAGCCGAACCGTGCCATCTTTTTTTACTACTGTTACCATCGGATTGATGTATTGGCTGTTTGCTCTTTCTATTACCCCGTGCCGGAGCATGCGTGCTATTTCTTCTCTCACACTTTCGCGATATTTCATCGGTATCGGGTATGATCGATTTACATATGGCTTTGGATCTTTCAAGTGTAATTTGTGGATGTATGCCGTCATCCTCCCTGGTCGTCGTGTGAATATGTGGTGGTATTTCCAAATGAGATCTACGAACTTGCTGCGTATGGCCTCCGAGACTCCTTTTATCTCCCTGCTTTTCCCTTCAATTTCTCCTCTCGTTAATACCTCCTCTCTCATTGCCGTCACCGCCCTTATTTGGCCAAGTTCGTCTATTTCCCTCCTCTTCGGTTCACTCCACCTTTCTTCTTCTAATACCAGCACTACTTTCCCGTCGACACACACTTGATCCTTTGCAGCATCAATCGTCATTCTCATTGCTCGCATGCCATCTATTCCTAAGATAGCCTCTCGTTTCAGTTTTGGAATTATCATGAGTTGTAATATAGCTTTTGCTTCACCAATAGCGATCTCTGCAAACAAACTCTTCTGTATCCTGCTCACCTGTCCGCTGAACGCTCCCTGTACCTCTCCGCCGGTTACTGGTAACATCGGACATTCCTGTACGTCCTTTTGTACTCTATTATAGCATTCTTCCGACAATCCTGATACTTCACTCCCGCTATCGATGAGCATTTTGAGGCTTGTCTTGTTTTCAAGCTTTACTTCGATTTCTGGGCTCTTCGTAACTCTTATCTGGTAATTGTTTTCCCCTTCTTCCATCAAATATTCATTTGGTTGTTCATAGCTTTTGTACTCGTTTTGTTCTTTTTTCCTTACTCGACGCTTGTTCTCGTTTTGTACGTCCTCGGTTATATTTGATATTTTCGTTGCGTCTCGATTCGTTCTACTTTCTTTCTTTCTCTTCTCTCTCTCTCTCTCTTCTGTACGTTCCTTTTTTGTCTTCTCCTGGCTTGTTCTAATTCGTGTTTCGTGAATTCGTCATCCGTTACGCCACCTTCTTGTTGTTCCAGGACGTGAATCTCGGGCGTAACGGCTATTCGTTTCCCTGGTTCTGCTCTTTCGGTGTCGATTCCGCCGTACTTTGCGATTGTGTTGGTGGCGTCCATGCTGGTGCCGTTGGGTCCATTCGTTGTTCCCGAGATTGCGATGTCCTCTCCCATGCGCGGTTATCGCGGTTTTGCTGGTTATTATATGTCCACTGCGGACGTGAATGTGGAGGATTTTGTCTCTGCTGCCACTGATCTCTCGTGTTTTCGTTTCCTCTGGGGCGTTGTCCCCCGTTATATGATTAGTGATATGATCGAAATCTTTCTCTCTCGTTTTCTCCGTGTCGGTTTCGTCGTCTTTGGGAGTTGAGAGGTCCTGACGCATCTAGTCGCTCTAGTAAGGCGAGGAAATCGTCAAAGGTTTTTACGGTGCCTAGTTGGACCGCGGACCGAACCGTCTCGTTGAAGTGGTTGCTGAGGTATCTGATGACTTCTTCATTTGAGAGCTTCTTTGTGAGGTCCTTCGCGTTGCTGAAGATTCTCGTTGCGTATTCAGCGCGGGTTGCCTTCTGTTCGTCGATTTCGTATGCCCCGAATTCTAAGTTCCTGCTGATTTTGTCCTGAATTTGTTGACTCCAGTATCTAGCTTTGAATTTCTTCGCGAAATCCTCGATGGTATAGACGTCGTCCTCGACTACACGCCACCAGTCTTTCGCTGCCTCGCGGAGTGACTGATTTATTAGGTAATGCAAATTTGTGTTGCCGGTGAGCTCCCAAAATTGCTCAAATTCTCTGAGATATCTCATTGGTCTCTCTTTACCATCTCCGCTGAATGTCGGGGGTCTCTGTTTTACCGCGAAGGCTTGACTTATGTTTAAACCACCCTGGGTCATATTTACCGTCTGCGATAGTCGATTTCGTATTTCTTCTTCCACTTCTTCTATTCTCGTTCTGTTATTTTTGGCCATTTCTACGGTGGTTTTTGTTAGCTCGTTTTGCTGGTGTAAGCTACTTCTCGTGATCTGTAGCTTTTTCTCGAGGTCGTTGAAGTCTGTCTTTCGGGCGCGGTCGATTTCTTCCATATCGGCCTTCATTAGATCCTGCGATATCGTCAGCTTCCGATCGTTCTGTGCGACCACTCTATCGATTTCTTCTCGGAATTCCTGCCGCACGATCTCCTGTGTTTGCCTGCACCTCAGGACGCATTTTTCGTCTAGGTCATTTTCCTGTTCGTTCGTGGTAAGGCGTTCCCGAGTTTGTTCATTTTTTATTTCCTTGAGCTCTCGCAGCATTACGCGTATACTTTCATCAATTTCACGTTGTAACGCTTCCGAGCTCGCTCTTACCCGCTCCCTCTCTGTCATCGTGCTGTGCCCTACTTGGGGCGAGGTTGTTGGCGTGATACCGAGTGCGCTTTCCTCGGCGGGAGTTTCATTGATGATGTCTGGTGTCGGTTCTGCCATCCTGTTGACACGACTTGCCGATTTACCCAGGTTTTTTATTTATTCTTTAAAACCTCGAGTCCTTGTTCGGGCGCCAAATGAAACGGTATTACCTGAATCATTAAATTTTATGGTAAGTTCGAGACTCGAGGTAGATTAATATCCTGTTGGTAAAGCAAAGAAATTTATTGAGAATTCATTTCGGGGTAATTACAGTTGCTCCTTATTATCGACGCCGGTGCTCTAATTAGTACCGCGCTAAGCGTATCGATCTCGATTGATTGATATTGGCGCTAGCGATCATTCGGGGTGCGTCGTCTAGTGTATATACGAGTTTTGCCAATATGGCTGCTGCCTCTCTTGTCACGCGTGTGTGTGTGACTCGTTTATATTTTGTTTTAGTTATAAATAATCATTTTGCTCGAATCGCGGCGTGTCTAGTGCGGTGTATCTGTGTCGTTGGAATTCTCCGTAGACTGGTGAGTTGTTTCGATTTTTCTTTATATCAAGCGTCCCGATATGAATTTTCTTTCCTCCTTCCAGCTGATGCCTCGGGTCGTTGACCCTTCGCCGAATTTGTGGACCGTTGTTGAGTAACTTCGTCGTTGGTGCCGGCTGCTTCTCAGGTGAGTCGCGAATTTTAATACGAAATTAATTGTGTCTTTGTCTTTTCAGATCTGTACCGTTCCGAGAGTCAAACGAGACTCATTGTCTCTACCGTGGTAGAGACGTCAAGCGTCGTAAGGCAACAGTCGGGTAAGGCCTGGTCGGACTACACGGGTAAGAGACCAGGGTGACTAAGGTGAGTTCGAGAGGGTGTTTGCCCCTATTTATACTTATTGCTGTTTGCTTTCGTTTACGAGAAATATCGCCCCTGGTGGTATTAATTTATTTCCATGTTTCAGGTGGACCCGTTTCAATAGATATATATATATATTGTGACGTTGCACAATTTCCCTCCCCGCCGACAGCCCGCCAAGGCGACCGTTCCACATAATGCGAAAAAGTAAGTGAACAATTAGTCTTTTTATTTGTATTTTTTTTTTCAATTCTCCTGTTCCCTCCCAATTATTGTGCACTGTGTAAGCACTCATCGCCGCCATGAAGACCACCCCAAGGATCACCCGCAGCCATTCCCGCCGTCATCGCCATCGTGGTCGCCATGTCGTCGTCGTTGGCCGTCGTCATCGTCGTCGCCGGCATCATCATCGCCGACGTCGTTGTCGTCGTCGCCACGGACACTGTCGTCATCGTCGTCGACACGGCTACAACCAAGGACCATCCACCGTTACCAGGACATCCCGAGGACATCCCGACTGGCCCAGAAGATCGCCACCGGAATTCCCAGGACGTCATGAAGAGGAACTCGATCACTCCACACACACGCACTCGCACTCGCACCGAAGGAAAGTCCCACCAAAAATTAAACAGGCCGCCCCGTCCGCCGTCGCTAGCCATCCATCCGTATAGCGACGGAGAGACGAGTGAGATGGCAGCAGCGCGCACAGAGCATCATAAATTACCATAAATCCCGATATCGATAAGGACGACCCTGCCATATCGATCGTCCTAATTACACCCATCTCCCAATAGATCTCCCTAGTACCGTCCCGAAAATATCGATCTCCCCACCCCCCGTATCACCTGAGCCGTGCCGCTGCTGCCCAACGGAAAATTAAAACTCGCTTGGAGTTTGGCTACCAACGAGCGAAGCGAATTTAGAGAAAGAGAGAGAGTATTTTTGGAAATAAATTTGAGCGTGAGTGGCGAATAATTAGAGTTTGGAGAATAGTACGAAGAGTGTGTTTTGAGTGAATGGAAAATTTATACGGAGTGCAGTGCAGAGTTTGAGCGTGAGTGTTAAGAGGAGATAAGCGAAAGGATAAAGGACAAACAACGGACGAGGATAAGCCGAGAGAGGGACGGACGAGGATAAGGCGAGAGAGAGAGAGAAAGAGGAGGAACGAGCGAGAGGCGTTGTTACGACCCGCTAGACTCTTCGGAGTGTGAGGGTACGTAAACACGGTTGACTTCCCTTTTCGAGTCAGGGCAATTAAGTCCTTTACTCAGGGACGGAAGCCTCGCCTAAATATCGCTACAAGAGTAGTTCGGAGGGGTTTTATACTAGGGCGGTACCATCGTTTTCGACTTCGTCCAAGGGTCAGGTTCGGCTCTTACGAGAGATTATAGGAGGATATATTCGACTCACTCTTTCGTTGGAGCGTGTGTTGTTGATAGTCCAAATAACTCGACGCTGTGAAGCTGAGATTCTTGGAGATTCGGTGAAGAACAAGAGGAGTATTCGTTACACAGAATTTTGTTTTACAACACAATACACTGACTCTAAGATTACTACTACGGTATACAAGTTTTATTCCGATGAATTACAATTTTTGTACTTAGACTTGTCGTACTCTGGACTATCGTGAATCCTCCGCAGATTCTTATGACACTATTAACAGAGCGATGTTGACTTTCGGTGGTGAACCGTTAGTAGTTCAGAGTATAATTGTAACTGATGCTTGTTAGAGAAACTGGCCCTTTTATATCAAAATCTCTGCATTGTTAATAGAAGAACAAAGAACTAGAGTGGACAGGAGTGGGGGCTCGATCCCTCCTAAGAGGTATAGCGGTGGGTTAAGCGCGTGCCGTCTTCGAGGGTGATGACTCAGTTCCCCGAAGGTTAAATTTTGGTGACACGTGTTCATCTTAGCTTGGTAACAAGTGTTAAGAGATCTAGGCGTCGGGAGTTGTGTCGCTCTGTAGTGGGGGCACCGTGGGAATTTAGAAACATGAAAAAGTGTCGCGTGCCTCTTCGTGATGTTTAAAGAAGGGGCTCCATATGGTGAATGCGCATGCGTCTTAGAAGGAAGGAGGGAGATCCATGTTTTAATTAGTCAGTTGCGTGCCCTTCTTCTTAGATAAGGCTGCTGAGATTTCTTTATATTTCGCCATGCGCATGCGTTTTAGAAGAAAGAAGGGGGATCTTCGTTCTCATTAGTCAGTTGCGTGCCCTTCTTCTTAGATAAGGCTGCTGAGATGTCTTTATATTTCGCCTGCGCATGCGCTTTAGAGGAAAGAAGGGGGATCTAGGTTCTAATTAGTCAATTTCGTGCCCTTCTTCTTAGATAACGTTGCTGGGTTTCCTTTGTATCTCGACTGCGCATGCGTTTTCCCGGAAAGAAGGGGGCTCTATGTTTTAATTAGTCAATTTCGTGTCCTTGGAATTTTTTAAGGAATCCGATTGATGGGTGGTGTTGAACCTACGAGTTAAGTAAGCGGGGGCAAGGTTTTAAAAAGAGTAGCGCGGAAGCGTTAGGTCTAGTCGTGGTGCAGTGCTTCGTGAAGTGAAAAGTGCTTGGATTGTAACAACGTGCATCCTAACTGTAAGTGCTTGCACAGTTGGCTTCCGAAATTTCACACCGGCACATTTTGTATTTTTGTATTCCCCCCTTTTTCTTGCCACCAAAATACTATTTAGAGTACCCCTCCCCCAGTTTTCTCGTTGCGCATTTTGGAGTATTCTTTTCGTCTCGTTTTATTTCCCTTCATTTGCGATTAAATTAAGCGATAAAGTATTAAAGATGGAACGGTCGTGTAGCGTTAAGATACAGCAAGTAGAACTCCCCTTCCCGTGCTTCCCCTCTCCCGTCACAGGTCAACCGTCGCTGATGAAGCGACGGTGACAACAATTTTTTTCCTCTGCCACTCTCCTTCGGACAGCGGTAAGGTATAAGTTGAACAAGATCCCAAATTCAAAATATCTACAGTCCCTGATACATCGCGTCCCAAAAGAAATATTATCGGTGGTAATTATTAAGAGGCCACATAGAGTCGGAGAACCCCCTTCCCTGAGATACCGCTCCCCTCCCCTTAGAGCCGTTATTCATAGTTGTAGTATTTGTGTGTATTTTTATTTTCTATTATTTTGTTAATTTTTTATGATAAATTAACTGGCGCCCAAACCACCCCAATATTATAAAAACACCTCCCCGGAGATAGTCCGCCGACCCTATTATCAAATTAAAGATTATTGTTACTGTATTATTTTTTTTGAAAAGCATTTTTTTTTGAGTGTTAAATAAATTTTGAGTTATTGTTATTTTTCTTTCTTTGTTTTTGTATTGGCTTTTATTGTTAATTAATTTCAGGAATCCCCCCTTTCTTACCAGTCAACACCCCACCAACCCCCCATCGGCGTGACAATATATATATATATTGAGACGATATTGTCTCATACACCCGAGCAAAACCCTCCACCATCGAGAAATCGAACGTCGCAAGTGCACACGGCACGTAGATTCATACGGCACCAACGCCAAAACAGCTGATTGGCCCGTGTGAAAATCTTTCGACCTATAGGCAAGCAGCCTAATTAGTATAAAAGCCCGGAAAAATCACGATAAATCATAAGTTAATAGCTGGTCACTTACCCGGGTGGGAGCTCTGAAGAAGAGACGAAACCTGGTAAGCGGCATCGAACTCTGAATAAGAGTGAAAAGTCGATTTGACTAAAAGAAATTCTGAAAAAGAATTCTTGCTCGGCGAAATATACATCGAACGAGCAGTACAGGTCCTGCCTAAGAGCATTGACCGGTAAACTAAACACAACAACACGCATTGTCAACGGACAGGCGGGGAGAGGGGCGATCGCCCGTGTTTACGTCGCCGGCCCAGCTGACGAGAGAGGAGAGGAAAAGGTGATCGAGACTGTGATCGATGTTTTGGCGGCACACGGATGATCTACTAAGACGGCCAAGCGGAGCAGGGAACATTGACCTGAGATGAATAGAATTAAAGACGGATTATATCCAACATTATTAAATTTTACTTCTCATCAAATTTATGAAGGGAATAAAGGCGAAGTCGCCCCAACCAACGAGTCATAATCTCAGAAACACAGATAATAAACGATTTTTACTAATACCAAAACCAGGTCTCAAAGAGAAATTACTTTTTCTCACCAAAAGCCTTCACAAATTATATAATCGTCGAGCCATCGCACTCAAATAAATTTATTGAAACGTTGTGCCATTTCAATATATATATACTGTAACGGGAGATTACACATCGGCGCCAGGCACAAGCTGAACAACAAATTCACCGATACAGTCCACGAAAATCCCGGTAGAGTGTCAATAAACAAAATACGCTCTCGCCACTGACAAGGCATCCAACAATAAATAAAAGGCCAACGAAACGCACGATTGATACCTGTGTTCACAGCTCGATAGAGAGTACCAGTACTCAGATCGCTATAGGAGTACAAGTAGGGTGGGTGACTTTTTGAGGTCCGATATTATCACACAAGTGTTAATTCGGAGAGTCTCATGTGTCGTTAAACTCAAGGAAACTATATGCGAAAAGAAGTCAGGGAAATTTAAAAGGCAACAGAACTGACCAGTACACTGTACAGTTAGTTGTCTCTCCGGCGGCCATCATCGCGCCAGTAGAGAAAGAGAGAGAGAGAGAGAGACGACAACATCAAGAGACTTCGGAGGCATCACACACCGACGCACCAACACCGCACTAACACCGTCTTGATCAGACACAACAGACCTACACACACACCAGCGGCTACGTCGATCATCGAGGAGAGAGATCGAAACAATAAGAGCGAGAAACGAGGCAGCAACGCTTAAGGACGAGAGAGACGGCCGAACGAACGAGCCGCACGTCGGCGACTCGGCAACAAAAACAGCACAGACATACAAGACCATCTCAATATAAACACGATACACATACACAAACGATGAGGTGTAGTACCATTTATATTTAATACTGTACTTTCTCTCAAATTTTAATAAAGTTCGTCGAATTTATGCGTGCATTTTACAAAGTTCTTTAGCTCCTGCTCGAGTCATGAACAAAATCAAATATTGAAACCGCAATACGTTTCAGTATACTACCAGAAAGATGGCAAAAAGTAATAGCAAACGATGGCCAGCACGTCGAATAGAATGTTAGGTTCCGCTTTTCCACAATAAATATCCAATTTTGTATTAAAAACGGCAGAATCTTATTTGTTCACCTAATACTATAAAAACATAGCTCATATTAAATTAACTTTCCTAGAGTCGGACACGAGACCAATGTGCGTTGCGTAGCCAGACCGAAAATTATAAGGACCGGGCTTTAACATAGTTATAGTTTGTCGATCGTAGTCTGTTTGGGCTTTACACATGTCCTATTATATCACGAGCTATTCGATAATTACTGTCCCTTTATATGGTATTTTGGATGTGCACTGTTATCCTTTTGATCGTATTCGAACGTGAATGATTTCACCTCTCTGATTTAATAACTTGAATTGTTTCTTATTGAAAAACTATAACGAATTGTTCGTACATTATTTTGGGAACCCTGTATTTTAATACATATATTATTTATTGGCTATATATACTGTAATATAATCAATTTCTTGGTTTCAGTCATGGTACGATTACAAACTCCAGTGGAACCCAAAAGAATATGGTGGCGTTGAGATGCTGCATGTACCGTCCGATCACATATGGAGACCAGATATAGTATTATACAACAAGTTAGTATATTCATGAATCGTATAATTTTGTTCCCAAGGGGAGGGCCTCTCATCGTAATCATCGTTTTCGTCCAGATTTACAGTACACATAGGGCGCGACTACAAATGAAAGTGACGCAACTAGAAGATGGAGATGGTCCAGTGTTAGTCAATTAATAACATTTTTATCGCGGATTGGTCAATATTTAAGTCGATTATGTTAGAATAGTTTCCAATCAATAATTTGCGCAGTGGCAAGAGGTCGGCTTCGTGATACGAAGGTTGCGCGTTCAAGTGCCCGTGTGGTAACATCTTTTTTCTTTGGCTTTTATTCAGTCCTTATCTTTTGTCAATCCTTCCTTTGGCTTCTTTTAAGTTTCACAAATGACGAGAGTTCGGATTTGAAATGCGAGAGTCGCTGGTTGCAATCCGCATGCGAACACTTTTTTGTTTGTTCTCTTCTTTTCAATTTTTACTATACTCATGCTACACATGAATCGAGATAATACATAATGTATTGTATTTATTTCTATTTTTACAAAATGCAAAGGGCGTTATTATTTAAATAGGCACATAAGCATGACAGATTTATGATTGCGAATAACTTTCTCAGAATAAATTGTGATTATGACAATATCTTAAGTTATGACAATTTCTTCTTGGAAAGTTATTGGCAATCCAAAATTTTCAAGGAGAATACGTCTTTCGAAATAATGATACCCTATGCCTATTGTGAAAATATAAACAAATACAATGCATTATCCACTATTTCGGTTTATTCGAGGCATAACTATTGTAAAAAGTAAAAAACACCCAAAGAAAAACAAAGATTCCGTTCGGGGACTCGAGCCCGTGACCCTCGTCTTACGAATACGAACTCTTGCCACTGCGTCAACCACTGCTTGGAAATTATATCAACATAAAAGGCTTCAATCTATGTACTGACCATCGACAAAATTTTTATTAATTAACTAACTTTTGGCCATCTGTAGCTCTCACTTACGTCACTCTCATCTCTAATCAAGCCCTAGATATACCACTGTTATCGCCTAGTCACTGCTCCGTAGACGTACGGAGAATCATCGGCAAAGATGTCTCGATGAAATTTTTGATATTGTCCCGCTAATTAGTCACCGTTGCTTATAAACTCGACTAATCGGAAGAGTCGTGTGAAAATGAACTTTTGTGTACCTAATGGCCCGATGAACTTTTTAGGCTCAAACTGGATTTCAAAATAGCAATTGACATTGTTGCCTCGCCGCGAGCGGATGTGTCGCAAAAACTCCGATCGTAGAGTATATCTGCTATATCCTACGGATTATATGCGGAAATTGAAAATCGTGAAAAGTAAATAGAAACTTATAACGATTGCAAAAATGTATCTTTTATTTACAGATTCTACAGTGGCGATTATGTTCTATGCATTATCTGTGTGAATAAATGATTATTTATTTGAAGAAACGCGTTTGAAAAATTGAGCCGAGCCACAATGTGTAAATTTTTCAATCAGCGGTGACTGTTGAAAAATTTCCCGGAAAAGCAGCATACAGTGCGCAAAACACTCGAATTTAGTGACATTTGAGATACACTTAGCAAGATATTTTTTAGCCGCATTGCTTATATAAAGTATTTGATAAATATTCTTTGATGCCGCAGACCAATATCGGATATCAACAACCGCAACAGTATTGTTTATTTAAGGTTGTTGTGGGGTCAGGTCGAAACGATGTCACTGAGATGAAATTTTGTATGAACATTCATGATCCATTTACTAATCAACCTGTCAAATTTCAAAACAATCTACAGTACAGTTATTTAGAAAAAAAATCGCAAACTTGGAGCATTTGGTGTGCTTATCACATTATGTCTATGGGAATTTTTCGAATATTTTTCAGTATATTATATATATCTGCCGAGAAAACGATGGCACCGAGTTAAAAAACAGGTACGGTGAAATGAAATAGTCGACTAACTTTTGGTGCTTTGAAAATAATAATTTACAGCACCGATTCAACGTTATTAATGATTATAATCGCGAATTTTCCCAAACATTGAACACACAAGATATAAGGCTTCGGAAACATGACAACAGCGTAGATGTCACAACCACTCCCTACCTTAGCGACCCTTTCCAACGAAAGAATTTTTTCCCGGGACCTATGTTCATGGTTGATAAACAGACACTTCGATTTTACAGTTAAGAACGGAGCGGGTATATGACAGTTGTGCGACATGGCCGTCAACCCAAGCAATTATCGTGGGTCATAATTTACGTTGTTGCCAGTTCGTCTTTCAATAATTGATATCTAACGAATTATCGAAAATAATGCCATAAACTAATAGAAATAATAATAGGAATAGGAATAATTCCGTAACCATCACGTTGTCAAAAATGCATATTCGTTTAAACTGATGTGGATTTTTTCCTTGAAAAATGATATTAAATACGACGATAATTTGACGACAAGCACTTGGTAACAATTCATTGGTTCCGTGCATAAGCATACGGCGCCCCGCTCATGCTTCACCACCGATGGCTAGACCCCACAACAACCTTAATGGCAGAGTGTCGGGTAAATCACTTTTTCAGCGAAGGATGTAGGAGAAGGTGGTCCGAAATGATCCCCCTATGGGAAAACAGCCGTAAAACGAGCGTATGCAACTTTTTCTTTTGTAAAATATTGGAGGTGTAGTTATTCGATCTAACTACAAATTTAGCAAGCGTTGAATAGCATAAGCCATCAGAAATAATTTTGATTAATGTTTTCGTAAACAAGTTTTAAGTTGTCAGTCATCGCACGCGTAAACCTTTTGTTCGCACCTTCCGAAGTTCCCGAATCCACAACTACGCAGGTGAAAATACGCTAGCCTGTGATTCCTCTGCGATCGAATATCCGTTCGAGAGTTAGGAATAAACAAAACATTTTTTGGTCCTTCGAGCCGGATCTCAGTGAACAGTGGATAATTCAGTGCGCTTAAAGACGAAAGGTTTAACGTGAAGCACAATGACCAAGTAACTCGTGTGAATTCATCAATATAATCAGACGGGTCCAGGATCAACAAAAGCAACCACGCAGCAGTCCCAGCAATTCAGCAAGGACGCCAAGGTAAGCTCGTTTAGAATCGAATCACCTGTCCCTCCAGTAACTTCTCCCACAAACGCGAAAAAATGAGTCTTCCAATGAGAAACGAAGAGGACGATACAGTCAGCGATAACTTGGGAAGGATTCAGGAGTTAGTGAGGAAAATGGCTATTTGGAAAGGCCAGTCAACTTCGGTAGGCAATTTCTTGGCATTGCAACGCCTCAAGCCATTAGATCAGGCTTCGATAAATGCTCGAATGTCGAAATACGAAAGGGTGTTCGCGGATTTCGAAAAATTAATGGATGAATTGGATGAGTTAGACCCTGAAGGAACGTTTCATAATGTAGTCGACCGATACAATATCGAATCGACATATTACAACGTATTGACCGAAGCAGAAAAAATTCTGAACGGTCAACCAGAGCCAATAGAAAGGGCGGCGAATAATGTATCGCCATCCCTGTCTGCAAATGCATCCTCGAATGGGTTAAGACGACGAATAAAATTACCTGAGTCAAAACTTCCGACCTTCGACGGAGACCATACGTTATGGCTTTCATTTAAGACGGAGTTCGATTCAATGATCGGCAATCAGTCCGATTTAAGCGAAACCGATAAATTGCACTATTTGCGGTCGGCCCTTAAGGGCGATGCTTTGCGGAAGGTCCAAATGTTATCGATCACCGAGGAAAATTATCGTAAGACCTGGGAAGTACTAGAATCGGCGTACTCGGACAAGAGGATAATAACACATGGATCAATAAGTCCCGAGACTAACCCAGAGATGACGCTTGTAGTAAACCAGTAACCACGTCTTTCTAGAGTACTAACCTTTGCTTGAAACGTGTCAAAATTTTAAGTCGATCGGACCAGAAACAGCTGAGTTATCGAGGTTGGAGTAAAGTCGTTTTGTAGTTTGTTTCAAAAATGGAAAAAACCGAGTTTCGTGTTCTGATAAAACATTGTTTTTTATTGGGTAAAAACACCGTGAAAGCGAAACAATGGATTGAAAAATGTTACCCGGACTCTTGTCCATCAAAAGCAACGATTTGTCGGTGGTTTGCCGAGTTTAAACGTGGTCGTACCGACACAAATGACGCGGAACGCTCGGGTAGACCTGTGGAAGCCGTTACACCGGAAAATGTGAGTGAAGTGACAAAAATTATAATGAAAGATCGTAAAGTGAAGCTCCGTGAGATTGCTGAGATGACACAGATATCATATGGAAGTGTATTTACTATCCTTCATGAAAAATTGAGCATGAAAAAGGTTTTTTCCAAGTGGGTGCCGCGATTGCTTTCGATGGAACAAAAACAGCAACGAGTCGATGATTCAGAAAGCTGTTTATCGCTATTTACTCGCAACAAAAAAGATTTCTTGCGTCGTTACGTGACCATGGACGAAACATGGATACATCACTACACTCCAGAGTCGAAGCGACAGTCATCTGAGTGGCGCACAGCTGGTGAAAGCCGTCCGAAGCGTCCGAAAACGCAGCAGTCAGCTGGCAAAGTCATGGCGTCAGTTTTTTGGGATACGCATGGCGTGATTTTCATTGACTACCTCGAAAAAGGTAAATCGATCAACAGTGATTATTATATTGACTTGCTGGTGCGTTTGAAGGAGGAAATCGCAAAAAAACGACCGCACATGCAGAGAAAAAAAATCCTTTTTCACCAAGACAATGCACCCTGCCACAAGTCGATGAAAACAATGGCAAAATTGAACGAATTGGGCTTTGATCTGCTTCCCCACCCCCCATACTCGCCAGATTTAGCCCCCAGTGACTACTGGCTCTTTGCTGATCTTAAAAAAATGCTCCAGGGAAAAAGATTTGGCTCAAATGAGGAGGTCATCGCTGAAACTGAAGCTTATTTTGAAGCGAAAGATAATTTTTTTTATAAACATGGTATTGAAAAATTGGAAAAGCGTTGGAACGATTGTATCACCCTAAAAGGTGATTATGTTGATGAATAAAAAAAAATTTTGCAAAAAAAATGTTGTTTTCATTGTTAGTCTCGGGACTTATTGATCCATGTGTTAGCATCGCGTCATCTATACTCACTAATCCACCTACCAAAGCAGGAGCGAGAAGACGCCCAAGGAATAAGCAGGACGGTCGATCTTACCAGACAACATTTGGAATCATTGAAATCAATGAACGCTACATTAGAAGATATGATTGTTGCCTTGATAGAGGACAAAATGCACAGAGCCACCGCGGATGCGTGGGACGATAAGCAGGTCAGAGGAGAATTCCCAAAACTAGAGGTGTTACTAGAATTTATGTCCAGACGAGCGACTCGATTAATAAATCGTGAAAAGGAAAAACCGTCACTCGTCTCGGGTAACGGGAATCCAAAATACAAAGGCAAGCCACAGCGACAAATATCGCACGCGTTGCTCACTGCCACCACGCCCGCATGCAGGTATTGCAAGGAGGCACCGCACCCTTTGTATCGATGCAAAAAATTCTTGCAATTGGATGTGGCTAACCGAAGGAAGGTCGCACAGGAGATCCAGGCGTGCATGAAGTGCTTACAGACCGGTCACAAGGTCGGTAACTGTAATTTCATGGGTTGTAAGAAGTGCGGAGAGCCGCACAATAATCTTCTTCACCCATCCCCCGTAAACGAAGAAACTCGAGTCGAGCAAGTAGAGCAGGTATCGACGAATTGACAATCATCTGTCGGATCGGGGAAGATTGTAACGTTAGCCACGAGAACTACTCAAAACCAGGTGACAACGACCGCCATCGTCAACGCGTTGGATAATCGAGGTCGATTACACAGTTGCAGAGCCATATTAGATACAGCGTCAACGGCAAACTTCATATCCGAGAAGTTAGTGGCTACTTTACACATAAACAGACGACCATGCTCCGTTCCGATAGGAGGCTTGAACGATATGGTCACTCGCACACGCCATACGGTAACCGTAAGGATCCAGGCAACCACCGGAGGGTACAATAGCACTCTGGACTTCCTGGTGATCCCCAAAATTACGGGCCTGACGCCGAGCGATGTGGTAGCGCGGGATGTTATAAAAATCCCGGCAAATTTAAGATTGGCGGATCCCAACTTCTACAGGCCAGCCCCAATCGAGATGCTGTTAGGCGCTGGACCGACACTGGCGGTTTTGAGCATTGGAAAATACAACCTGACACCCCCTGGAGGACCGGACCTATTTGCGCAAAAGACGCAATTAGGATGGTTATAGGTGGGACAGTACAGGCGCCCAAAAAGCTACAGCCCCAGCAGAATTGTCTCAGCGCCACAGCCAACTTCGATTTAGAGAGATTTTGGGCAGTGGAAGAGGAACCGAAAATTAAACACCGATCAGATGAAGAGAGGCGGGCGGTCGAACATTTCAAATCAACGCACTCGCGCGACTCTTCAGGTCGGTTTATTGTCGCACTGCCGTTCAAGGAGACCGTAAAACAAATAGGGTGTTCTAAGGACCGGGCACTACGTCGACTTCGGACACTCGAGCGTAAATTCGCGCGCGATCAAGAGTTCGAACAAATGTATAGAAACGCTCTCGAAGAGCATTTGAATAAAGGGTACATGACCCAGGTAGAAGACCGCGTCGAGGACGGCTTTTATTTACCGCACCACGCGGTTATAAAACAAGACAGCCAGAAGACAAAGGTGCGCGTGGTGTTTGACGGATCAGCCAAGTCCGAGTCGGGTATATCGCTCAACGATACACTTATGGTGGGCCCGACGATACAAGACGATATATTTTGCCTCATCCTACGCTTTCGACTCCCGCAATATGTGCTAACAGCGGACATAGAGAAAATGTTCCTACAGTTTTCGGTAACAAAGGAAGATAGGAAGTTTCAGAAAATTTTATGGAGAAACTCCGACGGGAAGGTAGAGGTTTATGAATTGAATACGGTTACGTTCGGATTGGCTTCCTCGTCTTATCAAGCTGTGCAATGTCTGCAACAACTCGCGGATGAGGAAGCCCACCACTCACCCCTCGGAGCAGCCATTCTAAAATCAGATATGTATGTCGACGATCTATTAACAGGATTTCCGACTGTGGAAGAGGGAGTAACGGCAAGACGACAAGTTTCCAAAATACTCGAAGCAGGGAAGTTAAAAATGCGCCAGTGGGCTTCAAACGACACGCGGCTGCTCGAAGGACTTCCAGAAGATAGCATAAACCAAAAGATGCACTTCGCCGGAGATAGCACGCTCAAAACGCTCGGCGTAATGTGGAACGCACAGACGGACGCAATAGAATACACATCAAGGGCCATCCCTCGAAACAGAAAGGTCACAAAAAGACTTATGCTTTCGGAGATAGCCAAAATATTCGACCCACTAGGTTTGCTCGGCCCAGTAGTCCTATGGGCCAAACTGATGATTCAAAAACTCTGGCAATTGAAGATTACGTGGGATGAATCAGTACCGAGCGATCTATACACGGCGTGGATCGAGTTCTGCGACCAAATCACGGCGATAGACAAAATCGTGTTCGACCGAAAAATTCTTCTGGAGAAACCGGAGACTATGCAATTGCACGGTTTCTGTGACGCGAACATGAGAGGTTACGGAGCGTGCATCTACCTGCGTTCTACTAACGAACGGGGTGAAATTCTATGTCAGCTGATTTGTGCCAAATCACGGGTAGCGCCATTGAAAACCATATCGCTTCCCCGACTTGAGCTATGCAGCGCAGTGCTCCTGGCGAAATTGTACGAGACGGTCAGGAGTAATATACCTGATCCTTCCGTCGAAACGTACCTGTGGAGCGATTCAATGGTAGCACTGCATTGGGTCCATACTTCTCCGCATACATTAAAAACTTTTGTAGCGAATCGTGTCGCAGAAATTCAAGAAAAAACCAGGGACTCACAATGGAGGCACGTGCCAGGGGAACATAACCCTGCCGACGCATTGTCACGTGGTCAATTACCGCGTGAATTTATTCAAAATAAAACCTGGCGCCGAGGGCCGAAATGGCTAAGCGGCGCTTACGACAAATGGCCTAATAAGCAAATAGTTAAGCCAAACGAAGATCCGGAAGCAAAAAGGGCAACATGCTTGTCCACAGAAATTTTGGACACCTCCCTGCTTACGCGATTCTCAAGCTTCGCTAAGCTAAGAAGAATCGTGGCGTATTGTTTACGCTGGAAAAATAACGACCATAAGACAAAGAACCTCAGCGTATCTGAACTGTCGAGAGCAGAGAAGACGATCGTGCGCGTGGTCCAACAATCGGAGTTTCCACAAGAACTACGCGAGCTTAGCACGGGAAAAACATTAAACAAAAGGAGTAAACTACTCCCACTCAACCCGTTCGTAGACAAAGATGGACTTTTGCGAGTGGGTGGAAGGTTGAAAAATTCAACTCTTCCTTTTTCGCAAAGACATCCGATCGTTTTACCAAAGGATCACACTATCACTCACCTAATTATTGAGATGGAGCATAAAACCCAGGCGCACGCAGGTACACAGAGCACCCTCTACTACCTACGAAGACGACATTGGATTCTCGACGGACGGAACACTGTACGACGCATCGTTCGCAAGTGCGTTACCTGTCTCGGAGTCAAACCGCCTTCCATAAACTATATAATGGGGGACCTGCCTCGAGCGCGAGTGACTATGAGCAGGCCATTTCTGAACGTAGGAGTTGATTACTGCGGTCCTTTCTACGTTAAAGAAAAGAAGTTCCGAAATCGAGGGAAAGTCAAAACGTACGTAGCAGTGTTCATCTGTCTGGTGTCCAAGGCGGTTCATTTGGAACTGGTCAGCGATATGACGAGCGCGGGTTTTATCGCGGCTCTGAGAAGATTTATCGGAAGAAGAGGAAAATGCCTGCAGATCTGGTCGGATAATGGAACGAACTTTGTAGGAGCAGACAACGAGTTGAAAGAGATAGTGGCCTCACTAAGATTGGATGAACAAAAGGTGTCACGGCATCTTACCGAGCAGGGCATAAAGTGGCAATTTATACCACCTGCATCGCCGCATTTCGGAGGAATTTGGGAGGCAGCCGTGAAATCCTTCAAACATCACTTAAAAAGAGTTGTACGAAACGAATTATTCACGTTCGAAGAGCTCAATACACTCATTATCGAAATCGAAGCCATTCTCAACTCTCGCCCGCTTACTCCAGTTTCCTCAGATCCCAACGACCTTTTAGTCCTCACTCCTGGTCATTTCCTCATAGGTGATTCTATAACGAGTTTGCCAGAACGGGATTTCGCCGATACTCCGACCAACCGGTTGTCAAATTGGCAACACATCCAAAAGGTGCGCCAACACTTCTGGGCAAGATGGTATAAGGAATATCTCAATGAGCTGACCGTCCGGAGCAAGTGGCAGTCAGGTCAACCTAACCTGGAGGTGGGAGCGGTCGTACTATTGAAGGAGGACAACCTACCACCGATGCATTGGAAGATGGGACGAGTTCTGGAAGCCATTCCGGGAGCCGACGGTATCGTAAGGGTAGTGACGGTGAAAACATCCAGTGGGGTTCATAAGCGGAACGTGAGAAAGGTCGCACCGCTGCCCGTAACGGACAATGAAGTTTCGCAAGCCAATCACTAACCTAACATATGATCAATTTATAAAATTAAGAGCTCAATTGATTTACTGATTTTCTATATTCATAGCATCTAACAAAGCAATACTCTGAGACGTTAGTTGCTCGTATTATCTCGCAACGGGGGGAGGATGTCGCGTCTCGACAAATAGAAAAAATAAAATAAAAAGGTCCCAAGAATAGAATCCCTTTTTGGGAAATTCCGCAGACCTCCGTTGACGAGGTAGTACGTGATTTTCTAAAAGTTTAAGAGATTAAAAACACAAATTAGGGTTGCTAATCATAAATCGAAGGGTTTTGGATGGTGAGGATGACTCACATGCAAAAAACGCGTACCGAGTGAAAAGGAGTGACCGAGTGTGCAGCAGATGTTTTATTGCCACCTCGGGTTTTTCCAGTGGGCAGTCATTGTTCTAGACTGTCCGCGTCGTTTTTAGCGGGACGAAATAAAAATATCAAGCTTGAGTCATCCCCACCCTTGCACAGTGTCCTTTACCCCCAGATTTTTCTATCTTAGCAATTCCGAAAATGTTAAAATTTAAGTTAGTTCACACGACACAGTGAGAGGAAAAACATCTACCTCGAGCTCCTCAAGCTAAACATTTTATCCTTGTCAAATTCTATCAAGTTCGGTAAAAATAAACAAGTTTTAAGTTGTCAGTCATCGCACGCGTAAACCTTTTGTTCGCACCTTCCGAAGTTCCCGAATCCACAACTACGCAGGTGAAAATACGCTAGCCTGTGATTCCTCTGCGATCGAATATCCGTTCGAGAGTTAGGAATAAACAAAACAATGATCCTGGCATCGTTTTGCCCATTGTATGAAAGAATCGTTTTGCCTCAAATGCCTTATTACCGAAAAACTTTAAGACATAACCTGCATTTTTCGAATACTGTTGTTACGTGCTGGCTCGACAATCAGGGCCCAGACAATTATCAAACTTACTAATGAACAAGCGTCGGTGGCATATGTTCCCTATAGTCGATAAAAGGGCGCTCTGCGTAGTTACCTCTAGTACCGACATAGTAGACGGTAGGTAACGTTCAATTTAACGTTGATAAGCAAATCGTATCATCTACCTTATTACAAAACAGAGTAGGGAAAGTCCAACCTATCACAAGAATCCTCCGACCCTCATCAAAGGGAAAACCAAACTCTACCCTCAATTAAATTCCTTCCACCAAAAACTAGAGTACCTATAAAAAGGATCCACAGACCCAAAATTAAATTAGTTACAGTCAACAGCACTTTCTGATATTATCTTCCCATAAGAAATAGTACCAATTACATTATTTGAAACTGCTTAAAACGTCGTGCATACAAAATTCTGTACAACGACGCGATGTTCGGTCCATCTCAAAACACCCAACCCATCTGTAACTCGCTATCATACATTATCTGCGAATAAATTCAACACTCAACAATTATTCATCGTGTTGTTCGCTTCGACTGCGGATAGCAGGGGTCGAATTTCATACCGAACCTCTGAACCTGCAAATTTCCATACATTCGAATTTTTATTTACATCAATTTAACTGAGCGCACGTCCAAATCTCGCGCCAATAACGCTTGTCGGCCAAGTCGACAAACTGGATTTACTTACTGTTTTAATTAAACTATCGATCACGTGACGCTGTCTTATATCGGCAAAACGTGAGTGTTGCGCGATATGATATTATTTTTGGACATTAGCCGTAAGGAGGAGAACTCGAGTTTTAAGAAGTAAAAGAAATAACAATTTATTGTAAAGTTAAGAGTTTAACGGGTTACAAATGTCGCGGAACTTATAGGAAGCAAGCTTAGATCAGAACAGCCGATTAGCTCTGTTTGTCAATTAAGACTGACTTAACTCTCGTGGCGACCGCGGGTCGATCCCGCGAGTTGCCATGCAGAAGGGTCAATTCGGTATTTTAGTGGGTATGACCATATATGTTATGGTCATAACGATGATTTCAATGGCGTGATTCGCCTTTGGACTAAATTGCCTATTGTGCAGTATGGGAATTTCTATTTTACTTGGTTTTTGTGACCACATATGGTTACGGCAATTTTCCGGTGGCGTGATCCTCACGCTTTATTTTTATAAATGATTACTTTGCATTTTGCATCTCTCATTCGATTAATCTATTGAAATATTCCATTGGAATGTTCCTTCGGTGTAGTGGGGTACAGCAACTGTAACGAAGGGCGGTTAATTCCATTGTTAATTGGTATGAGAAACTGAGACAAATATACCTATCACATAATACGTACGCAGACTAAAGCAAGATAACGTCAAATAATCGCGTACCTTAGATCGAGAACAGTAACTTTTAATATTTCACGATAAAAACTTTCCCCGTGCAAATAACGCAACGATACTGACAGAGATTATCTAGCTCAGCCGTAAGCAGACAGTATTTAATTAAAATATTCTAGATGACGATATTAAGTCGATATAACAGCAGGGGATACCAATGGATTATTTTGTACCACCTTCTAATAAATTAGATGAGGTTGAGGGATGTGTCAAGCGATTGACCACCGGATAAACAATTGTTTGATACGATGTGTTACGCGATATATTTCATCTGTTATGCCCCAAGGTGGGGAGAGAATAGATCCTCGCGGAGAATCCGATGTGCGCGCGAAATTCGAAATGAGTTGCGCTATTGGGGGGGGGGGGGGGGGGGGGGGTGAGCTCCCCGCCGTTGGTTTATTTGGCTCCATTTATACCAATTCAACGATTTTGGATGAATCGACATGGTAGACTCCTCTCTAAAGGTGCTTCCTTTGGTGATTCTTGCCCAGACTATAGATAATTGTCGATGTGGATAAGTGTCTTACGAAAAGATTAATGATTAACACCAACAGTTAATGATCACTCAATAAAACATAGATGTTTATCTGAATTTGAAGTTACAACACAAAAACTGAATTTGTACAAAAAGATATGTTAGCGATCAGACAGAGATTTCGCTCACTTAAGATACTTTCTGTTTGGAAGTTGACTGAGTTCGAACTTTCTTCTGAAAGAAAGTTAACGATTTCGCCTTGGTTTGCGGGGAGTTACAACAATTCGATAGGTTTCATTGTTCTAACTCTTAGCGAAACTCTGCGTCCTTCTGTGGAGGGCGTTGTCTCGAAGAGGCGGGGGTGACGTGAGATCGTCACTTTGTGGGCGACGTTCGTGGTAAAGAAAGAGTGTAGTTTCTAATTATAGTTCGAAGAAATAATACGTAGTTTATAACTGAGTTTTCGAGTGGCGATATCGGACGCGGCGTTCCTTAAAATGTAATATGAATAAGGAAAGTAAATAAAAGTTTGTCAAACCGGATACTTATGAATTGGTATATGGTCCACTTTAAGACAAAGAGTAAATAATATCGTTATTAACTAAGGGTTTGTTATTGCTAGAATGTATATAAGAGGACTGTTTATTCATTTGGGAAGTGTTTGTGAGGGTAGAAAACATTCCTTGTCGCGTGGCGCGATTATTTACATAGAAAAGATCGAGTTCGGTGTTTCGAATGTTAGGGAAATAACGTTAGGAGTATTCAGAGAAATCGTAGTTCCGTCGATCTGAATCATAAATATTAATTGTTTCTTAGATATAGTTTTGTAAATGAAACAATTAGTTGGTAATGAGGAAAAAGATGTACATTGTATTTGAATTTTGCCAGCAGGCTACATCGCTTTAGAAGTAGGCAAGGTATTACTCTAATTTATCGACCAGAGAGGTGCGTTACCCATGTTGGGACGTAACAGTCCCATAAATATTCTTTGATACCACCGAACAACGGATTTTTTTCAGAGAAGATGGATTTGTGGGCACGTACTGACGGTATGCATATCGAGACAATTCTCGTGATGAGTTTAATAAGTAACATTCTTCTTCTCGATAGCTTCGGTGCAACTGCTCGAACGGTTGGGGGGTGAGGTTCGCGAGCATCCAACGTTCCACGTGTTAGAACGTATCGCTGTGATGTCACAAGCAGAGCACCAGCAATTTCTCTAGAGGAGCGTATATGTCTGGACCAACGTATGTTAATACACGCTGGTCCATTTGAAAGGAACTGCGGCATATCGTTTGCCACAAAGAGCGAGCCGCTATAGCTAGGATATCGAAGTAACCTTTCTCGATGACGGTCGAAAACTCGCGATCGCCCTTTCCACGAACCTTCGGACGAGTGAGAGCAGAATCTGATCATTCGTGTCAAAAACTTGAATGAGTGCACGAGACTTCCGAGTGACAGTGTTTTGTTAGAGAATTGAATTATTCCCAGTCTTGTAAAGAAAAACAAAGTGAAAAATTTGTGCAAAGCAGTATCTCAAAGAGGGTAGGTATTAAAAGAAAAGAAGTATTCAAGTGATCAGTGTAGTGGTGAAAATTTTATTAACACGTTCGGCGCCGCGTCACCCATATATGGGTGACGCTTTTCTTGTTCAAGTTAAATAAGATTTTCAGTTGCATTTTGAAAACAAATTTAATGGGACAAGCACTGAAGTATAAATATAGAATATACAGCATAAAAATATAAAAAATACACGAAGTACACTCTACTTTTTATTAACTTATATTTAGGATATTATAAATATTACATTATCTACGTCGCATGATATTCGTTGAAGCAGTCCAAACACATCTGTGGCGATTTTGGGCAATGCAAACAATACGTTGTCGTTTTTTTAACGTTTTCCTTTGCTTGTTGGCGTTCGATAATTTGCCTCTTCTTTCGGTAAGACAGGGCGCACATCCTTCTAACAGACTTGCCCTGCTGATTCTTGCAAATCTCCAAATGGTGAGTCTGTTTCCTCCTTCTGTGTCTATTAGTGTTGGGCACAATATTTTTCGAGGACAACCATTCTGTGACTAAAAGTTCCCGGAGTTTACTTATCTCCATTTTCTTTTGTGTAGCTCCCTAATACACTATATGTGCATTTACCATCGTTGTCCCCAAAAGTAAATGTAATGCTAATTTGCGGTACCACTTGATGCTTTTTCGTATGTTTGTTGCATATGATACCATCTGGTTGTTTCTGTCTGTTGACAAGTAGTTCTCGTACGACGAGAGCAGCGGCGCCTACATGCGCATTATACTCAAGAGAGAGATTCGTCTCTACCGGAGAGCCGAGCTTTTCGCGAGTACGTAGGCAGTCGCGTCTAGTCAATTGTCGTAATAGCGTCTTAATAGCGTCTCTACAATAAATACAGATTAATCCTCATTAATCTCCGACTATCATTCACCAACCCTCTCTCAAACCTCAACACTGTCGATGCCAGTTTTTCCAATATTGTATGCCCTAATCGCCAAAGATTTCATTTTCGGAGGATGACCGCGATGTGTAGAATCGAAGCTTGGAGTCATGATGAGAGGATGTTTTGTGGATAAGATTCTGACGTCGCGAACATCTCTCCATTTTAGTACTACAATACCATTATGATCTTGTCGTGCCATCATTTCACCTCTTTTCAACGGTTGCAACATTACAAAACTTGGCATATTTTTTTTATTGTGCCGTAACGTGCCAACCACATGCATCTTAGAATTAAAAAATTTAAGTGCTAATTCATAACTAGTATAAAAATTATCGATAAATAAAGTACGTCCTTCGTTCAATAATTTGTCTGCTAGTTCAGTGCAGACATTATCCGCTAGACCAACTTACCTTTTTTTCCGCTAGTATCTCGTCCAGAATACATTTTTGAAGACGATGTGTATCATTCGGTAGAGCACAGTTTGAACAGTTTTACACTGTATTTGTGCGACTTTGTTGGAATATACTGCCGAAATATTAGTCGTCCCCTCCATGGAACCATTGTCTTGTCGACAACAATATCTTGGCCTGGTAAAAAGACTTTCTGATAATTATCCGTCAATATATTTACAAGTGGTAAAACTTTTCGAAGTCTGTTATTTTGTACTATCGTTTCATTGTTGACAAAATGCAAGTTTGATAGCAGTAACTCAAAACGATTGCAGGACGTTGTGCTGCGCGGAAATGGAAAATTGTATATAGGATCCGTTGACCAACATTTCCTTAGCGGTGTTTGTACTAGACCCATCCAAATCATCAGTCCAATAAATTTTTTTATTTCTTCGGAAGTGGCGAGATTCCGTTTATTCTGTCTAACGTGACTAGTCATTTCATGCTCAAGTAATTTCTGCTCGGCATATCTATTAGTTTCTGTGACTAAAACACTTATACAGGTTCATTCAAGAATAGCGAAAGAACTTCACCTGGGCTAATATCAGACGGCAAATCCAACAGAAGGCCGCTTTTTCCGGCGAACGGAAATGATTGTTGTCTGCTAGCGAACTCGTTCCATTGGATATTGTCCAGTGTTGGCATTAATCAATTAATTTTTTAATCGATTAATTATTTTGATTAATTTTAATCAGATTAAATTAATCATGATTAAAATAATTATGATTAAAAAAGTAATTTTAATCATAATTATTGGTGTTAATCATTAATCACTAATCATTAATTGATTAATTTGATTATGAATTAATAAATCCATCGATGTTGTCAATTCCATGTAAAAAAATGATGGCAAATAATTATACAGATTTCTTAAAACATTTTTATTAATTAATCAAAAACTGAAAAAAAAACAATTTTTAACGTTCAAATAACGTTCAAATTCTTATTTTGAAAAAAATACTTTTAACCAAATAACCTCTAATCTTTACATTCCTAATTTCTTGATGTTCAAGTTACATTTCATAACTACTCATTTTTCAAATAAGTCGTCAGATAATTTGTGTGACCGAGGTTTATTTAGCATAGTTGCATAAGAAAACATTCTTTCTACTGAGCCAGAGGACGGCATTGGTGTGTTGTATTTAATAAACACTTTGCCTATAACAGAATATTTTTGTAGAAGCATCCTGTTTTTGGCTTCCATCGGCAAAAAAAATTGAAATAATCATATCCGCTCTCTTTTTAGCATCAACTGATTCTGCTTCACTGCCAGAATCGGAATTGAAATAAAAAACTCGTCTTCTTGGTTACTTCTTTTTTATTGCATGCAGACAAGGTAATAATATTCCATAAAATGAGTCATCACCCTGTAATATATCCAAAGCTGTTGCAACTGGAGCAGCGCATAGGCAGTATTCCTCAATATATTGAAATTCAGATATATTCTCGTAATGGATTTTTTATACCAAGTGCTCTGGCTAGTTGAGAGTAACTAGTTTTGATTTTCAATATATTTTTCAAAGGGTTATAGTAACTATTCCATCTAGTTATGCCAGGTCGTGTTAACGTATGCCCGAGAATGTTTTGTATCATCTCAGCTGATTTTGGGCGAGCAGCAGCACTCCACAAATCGTTACATTTTTCCATTACTATGGTATGCATTTTCCCAAGACATGTCGATTTTTCAGTCAACAAGGCTTGGACGTCCTTACTAGCAATCAGATTTAAAGTGTGCGCATTACACCTGAAGTGAAATGGCAACGATCTGTTTTGTAAATGGTTGTATATTATATTTTCTTCTAACAGAAGATCGTCATGTTAGTTTTCCTGTGTTGTGCCGAACTCTTCTTCAGTCTCTTCAATTTCTTCTGCACTCAACTCGTTCTCGCTGCTACTTGGAATTGAAGATTCATTATTTTCATCATATTATATTAAGGATGTTGTATTTACTCCGAATATCTTGAACGCTTTCACAAAATTTGACCCACCGTCAGTAACAGAGCCTACTATTTTCGTGGGGTCAATATAAAAATTTGAAAATATCTCCAGGAGCAAATCTTTTATGCGGTCAAAGGTGTGTGCCCCTTTAAACCGGCGACAAGCTTAAGCTGCGAAATGCCTCTTATAGTCATTATCAATCCAGTGCACTGTAACCCCTAAAAAACTTCTTTTCTTCCCCGACCATATATCAGCGGTGGTGCACAAATATTTCACTGCAGCTAGGTTTTCTTTTATTTCGCAAATCTGTGCGAATGATTGTTTAGCTACTTTTTTTCTGAGAGAACGGCGCCCTGGTACCTTGATTCCACTATTTGTCCCATTTAAATCCTCCATCATTTTAATGAAGTACGGGTCTTCCATGGCTCGAAAAGCAATCATGGAGTTAACAAAATAATTTACTAAATTACGATCAAAATTTTCTTGAGTTACAGGTGTTTTTGAAGCCTGAACTATATTATTTTTCTTCGTCTCTTGCTTATTATCTTTCATATATTTTTAGCATTCCTGTACTGTGTCAGAACCATGTTTCCGTTTTAAGTGTCCCAAAAAGTTAGATGTCGTTTTGCGATAGCCCTTAACTTCTTTACTTTGCGCGTCCGAACACTACATACAAACTGCTACCGCGTTGTTCTCTGTGTATTTGTCTAGTAGAAGCTTGTAATAGGTACCGTCAAATAAAGCAGAAGAAGAAATTGGTGAATTGACAACAATTGTTGAATTCCCAGAATTATTTGACGACACCGACGGATCATTTGACACACCACTACTATTAGAGTCCGTAACGTCATCAGCAGAATTCATGTTTATTTCTTAAATTAATCACTGAGTGAAACAATATCGCAAACTTTTGTAAAATCCGAAAAATTCATAGCCAACCGACCGCAAGGCGAGCGTGTGCCTATACTATTTAACGCTTAGGGCAGGGAGACTAGAGTAAAGGAGTGCGAACGCAATGTTAGAAAAATGGTCGGAAAAGCGAGGAAACATTCGCTAATTGCCACCGCCTGGCGGCGCCACTTCTGCTGAGGACCGTCAAGCGCGGTGATTTTGAATCGTTGATCTGCCATTTGTCGTACATTTTGTCCGATTAACGCAGCTTATAGTATTGATAAGTGATATTGCGATGCTTTTGTTCAAATTTTTATTTGATAAATTGTAGACAAATTTTTATAAAAGTAAAAAAATATATTAGTTAACTGAAAGTTTTGTATGCTGAAAGTTTTGTTACTGAAAGTCTGAATATTTTCTTTTTTTATATACATCACTATAGAATAGCATTTCGAACAATCTCTGGTGAAATTTAACTCGTTGCACAGCTCAAGTAAACAACAATTGAAGAACGGACAAACGCTTTCGCAAAAAAAAAAGAACTTACGGTAAATAAAGAACACGCTAATTTCGGGATCACCGATATTTTCTCATCACAACTCCAATTCAAGTAACATTTAATCCACGAATTATAGCAACAAACTTTCTTTTTACCTGCTTGTTATACTATCACTTTCACTGCACTATTTTTGTTTGTTTTTTCGTCGCCTTTCAACCTTAAATTTCATAAAACACTCGACAAAAAATTGTTTATGCGCCCGATGAAATGACAGATGTCATATTTCGCCGGGGTTTATATCCCGGTCACTTCATTTCATCATGAACGCCACACTTCACAGTTAGCTCTCAGCGACGAGAGCGCTCATCGTGGCTCAATTCGAACTAACATCTTTCCTCGCTTTTTCGGTCATGACGTTGGCTCCGTTACGGAGCCATCCGTCATTTGTCCCGCAACTCCGTAGGCTCCGCTGCGGAATCAAATGTTTTTAGCATGATTGCGTTTAAGATGCTACGGTATCATCGTCATTGGCAACTGTTATTGTGAGGAGTTTTTGATGTTCTCTTCTTTCTTTTCTACGGATAGATGGCGAAATAACAGCGAATAACATTTGTACTGATTACTTTTGACTGATTGACTTTTTGATTTAGTTGTTTTATTATATATTTTATTTGGACAGAGTTAATAGTTAATCAAATAATCAAATTAACGATTGTATTTCGCGCCTCTTCCTTCAGATCACTGGTAGTACCCCTTTCTACTACAGATGACACCACAGGTTTAAAGCAAACAAAAAAACCCAGCCCTCACTCTCGGCCTCTATCCAGTTCGTCTCCGCGACTGACTTCATTCCTTTTCTTGTGCAGAGTGCATAAACATGTTAAAATATTTGTCTGTGACTAGAAAAGCCGAAAAATCATGGGATGCAAGAGGAACCGTGAAGAACATCCGACGGAGGAACGAGTACGACGGTTGGAGAAAAAACTCAAGAAATATAAGCGAAAACATCATCGCAGTCGACGTAAGTAAAAACCGTGTTCTCCAGGTGTGCAGCGCATTCACGAGGCTAATGGCGGACATGACAAGAGCCAGACAGACGCCTATAAAGAAACATGAGGTTCTCGATTGGACCTTCGCCTTCTCCCTCGTAAATGGTCAAGAATCGGGCTAGCCAAGAGGCTGTATATGCCCGCAAGGTTATGAACACCGTGCGTTTGCTTCTCTGTCGAGACACGAGTCTCTTACAGCTGAGAATTGGACAAGCGTTACGTCGAGCCAGGTAGAGAAACAAATACACGATTCGCAAGAGCGAAAAATTCCTTGAGACACGAGTCCAAGAAGGTACTTCGGGCGAGTACATATCTGTCCAGGATAATAATCTCGAGAGCCAGAAAAAAGTCGTACGATGTCGCGGAGCAGAGGTTAACGGCCAAATGTTGGCCTCTCCTTGTGTTTTTACAGGCCGCTCGAGTTCTAGCAGTTCATCGAGGTCATCGTATTACTCGGACGACAACGACTATGACAATCGACATCGTGAACGAAGCAATTCAAGAAGCCGAGATAGATCTCGGTCGACCAGTATCGCAGCAATACGAAATGCGAGAGAATGAGAAAACAGTTCTAGGTTAGGAACGCCAACCGACACACGTGTAGCGGTACAGGACAACGCGGAACCTGCATTACCGACCGTCGAGCAGAATGCGTCCGCCGAGCAGAATGCCGTACAGACTGCAGTAACGACAGACAACGCTGTTTCGATAGAAAAACCGGCGGTTTCGACAGAAACAAATAATAACCAAACGATCGAGCTAATACAAGCCGTTCTCGAGGCTATTGGAAGGCGTGTAAAGCCTGAGAAACCATAGGGGCCACCTATCCAAGAGGATATAGCACTGCGAGCCATAGAGATAATCGAAAACGGATTACCAAGCGAGGAACAGAAAGACCTTCTGAAAAAATATGTGACCCCCGAAAATTGCCCAAAAATAAACGCCGCGGCCCTCAACTTGGCGATGAAGGTGTGTTTGCCCGAAGGCGCCGTGAACAGAGACGTTCGTATGGTCGAGAAACAGACCAAGTTGACAGCCGCTTTGTCGGCTCTGACTCAAGCTCTATCGCAGGTAGTAAGATGCGCCGACGCCGATTTATCGCTTATAAGTACAGTCAGCGATGCCGCAAGACTGATCGCGAAGGTACAGCGAGACGAATCTCTCACGCGGAGAGCACTGGTCCTAGCTAACTCAATCCAGACCTGAAAGAAGCGTTAAACGTAACAAAGATTGGAACACAACTGTTCGAAACGGACATTGAAGAACAGATAAAAATCGCCAAGACACTAGAACGAACGAGCAAAGAGTTAAAGACAAAAGAAAAATCATCTATCAGACCGTCAAAAAACGGGGGGGGGGGGCGTCCCGAACGAGAACATGGAAACCTCAGTCGAGAGGGGGCGGGCAGGCGAAGAAATTTTTTTGGAACAGACGCCCGTACAACAATCACCAAGGATCGAGGAAGGAATCGAGCACGAGCTCGAAATATCATCCCCGGAGCTCATCCAGACGTCGCTAAACAGCGTAAGTGTGCCAGGAGGGCGATTAAAACGTTTTAAAAGATCGTGGGCTTCGATCTCTAGCAATGCGACGATACTGAATTGGGTTACCGGGTACGAAATTCCTTTTAAAGCACCGCCCTATCAATCCCTGGCCCCTGCAGAACCACAGTGGTCCAAAAACGAGTTGCGCGACATCCCTGAACTAATCGCAGGGTTAAAAACGAAAGGAGTCGTCTCGGAGTGTAATTTTGACCCAGATCAATTTACCTCAGCCATATTCCTGGTACCTAAACCAGACGGTACAAAAAGACTCATCTTAAATTTAAAAAAGTTAAATAAGTTTACCGACACGGTATATTTTAAACTGGAGGATCTCAGAACAGCAAGAGACCTCATGTATCAAGACTGTCTAATGGCGTCAATTGATCTGAAAGACGCATATTATTTAATATCTATTCACCCAGATAGTTGAAAATATTTGAGATTTACATTTTCGGGGCAACTCTACGAGTTTACGACTATGCCATTTGGGCTAAACACGGCGCCATATGTTTTCACAAAACTAATGCGTGTGGTAATAACACATCTCCGACAGAAAGGTTATCAATCCGTGGTTTATCTGGACGACATCCTCCTTTTTGGGAAATCGTATGTCGACTGTCTCCAAAATGTAAACACCAGTTTTCTCGTACTGGAAAGACTAGGCTTTATTATCAATCAAGAAAAGAGCCGACTTATTCCCTCAAAAACCTGCAAATTTGTCGGGTTTATACTCGATTCGTACAGGATGAAGTTAAGACTTCCACAGGACAAACGAATGGAAATTTTTCAAAAAATTGAAAGGTTCCAGCGCACACAAAGATGTACAATCCGAGAATTTGCATCTTTCATTGGTTCACTGGGCGCCTGTTGTCACACTGTCAAGTACGGTTGGGTATATCTAAAAGATTTTGAACGGGAAAAATTTCTAGCGTTAGAAGACGCCGGTGGGGATTACGAAAAGAAAATGAGGTTACCCAAGAGACTCCAAGAAGACTTTAATTGGTGGATAAATAACATAAAAATTGCCGACAATTCCATTAACAAGTTTCACTATAGTATAGAAATTTTTTCCGATTCATGCCTCTTGGGCTGGGGTGCTTGTGTGAGAAAAAAGCGAATTAATGGGTTTTGGACTAGAGAAGAACGAAAACTCCATATTAACGTCCTCGAGTTGACTGCCGCCTTTTTCGCCCTCAAGTGCCTAGCGAAATCTCAACGAAATTGCAACATTTTGCTTCGAATAGACAACACACAGCAATTTCATATATTAATCGAATGGGAGGCATACAGATTGAAAATTTAAGTAAACTCGCTAAGGAAATATGGCAATGGCGCGAACAAAGAAACATCTGGATTTTTGCGTCATATATCCAGAAATCAAAGAATACAACTGCTGACGAAGAATCTCGAAAGCTCGAGCCCGGGACAGAATTTTCGCTCGGATTTGGAGCGTATGAAAACGTTTGCAAGGCCTTCGGGACGCCGAAAATTGATATTTTTGCCAGTAGATCGAACACAAAATGCAAAGAATATTTTTCATGAAAGAGTGACCTAGAAGCTGTGGCTATCGACGCTTTTACAAAAAACTGGTCCTCGCAATTTTTCTACGGCTTCCCTCCTTTCTCGATAATTTTGAAAATGTTGAAGAAAATAAAAATTGATGGTGCGAGAGGCATAGTTGTAGTTCCACAATGGACATCGCAGGCCTGGTACCCCATGTTCATGGGCATGTTAGAGTCGAAGCCACTCGTTTTTAAACCAAAAATTAATCTAATCCATTCAATCGACAGGAACCCTCACCCAGTTTGGCGTCAACTTTCCCTGGTTGCAGGAGTTGTGTCAGGCAGGCGTACGCATTAAAAGGCTTATCCGCAGAAGCCATCGACGTGATATTATCGTCGTTAACTGATTCTTCGATCCGTCAGTACGAGACTCCTTTAAGAAAGTGGTGGCAATTCGCATACGAAAATGGGTTCAATGTATATGAATACAATATTGGAGGTGTTTTGAGATTCCTCACAGGGCAGTTTCAGAGGGGAATAGGATATGGATCGACCAATAGCTACCGGTCAGCGCTATCGCTCTTGTTAGGACCCGAGGTCGGAGAAAATCCAATTGTTAAGCGATTTTGTAAAGGAGCTGCAAATCAACGGCCACCCAAACCTCGATATAACGACACTTGGGACCCGAAAGTCGTCATAGACTTCTTGAATGAGGGGCCACCTAACGAAGAGCTCTCGCTTAAACAACTCTCTATGAAAACTGCCATATTACTTGCCTTAACAACCGGACACAGAATGCAGACTTTCGCGGCAATTAATATACAAGATATTGTTAAACGTGAAACGCAGATCGAGATCAAAATACCAACGAGAATTAAGACTTCTCATAGACAAAGGAAGCAACCGACGTTGATACTCCCAATGTACACAGAGAATCCCAAAATTTGCGTGGCCACGTCGCTCAAGAGTTATATACAAAGAACAGAGGATATCCGACAAAAAACCAAAAAATTATTCATCTCTTATCGTAAACCTCACCAAGAGGTAACAACTCAGTCCATCAGTAGGTGGATTAAGGAGTTATTAGATCTATGCGGAATCGATACCAGCGTTTTTACAGCGTACAGCACGCGGCACGCGTCAACCTCATCGGTCAAACGAAGTGGTATCAGCATAGACGTAATCAAGAGAACAGCAGGGTGGACGAAGACATCTACGACGTTTACACGATTCTACGACCTAGAGATCGTGGAGGATAACACCGTGTTTGCCACGACTGTGCTGAAAAAGTCAAATAATAAATCATAGATAAGATGTCACAGACAATTGATAAAAATACGTGCCTTCCTTTAAACATCTACCAGTGATCTGAAGGAAGAGGCGCGAAATACAATTAGAAGATTAAACGAACTTACCAAAGTGAAGTTCAATCTTAATTGTATGGAGCGCCTCTTCCGAAGATCAGTCCCGCCCAAGTAACCCATATTTCAACGGGTTGAACCCTAATTACGGCACGATACTTTAAAGAAAGGAAGTCAGTCGCGGAGACGAACCGGATAGAGGCCGAGAGTGAGGGCTGGGTTTTTTTGTTTGCTTTAAACCTGTGGTGCCATCTGTAGTAGAAAGGGGTACTACCAGTGATCTTCGGAAGAGGCACTCCATACAATTAAGATTGAACTTCACTTAGGTAAGTTCGTTTAATCTTCTAATTAATGATTATGATTAATAATCTTAATCATTTTAAATTTTACTATGATTAATTAATCGTAATCAAATTTTTAGATTATGATTTTTAATCATTACTTTTTAGTCATTAATCAGATTAACTTTGGGCCAACACTGATATTGTCCAATGAATAACCTGCTGTGGTCAATTCCTCCTCTTCCTGTATAATCAGTTCTTCTAGTATATCTTCAAGATCCTCACTTGCATATGATTTATCAGTATCCGAGTCCGAACTCGATGAAATTCTATTTATAACTTTTTTTCTAAAACTCACAACGTTTTCATCACTATTCTCACTTTCAATTGTACTTTCACGCCGTTCAATGAACATTTTCGGGATGAAAAATTATTGATGTGCGTTTCAGAAGAAGTACGCTTCTCAACTGAATGATTTAGAATAACTGCGTTGAGATCTCTTGCAGATCTCTAGCCAAAACGCTAATGGTTTTCCAGGGAAGGGGAAAGCGATGTATCATTTTTATGGGTCGAAGAGCTCTGTAAATGTAGACAATCGATAACGTATGGATTTACACTGTTACTCGCTACTCGAGTTACATTGTTGGTATTCCCGCTTACCTCTCCGTTTCCGTTCTGGTGCGCCAACAGTAAAATTTGGGCCCGCGAGACATTCAACCGAATCACGCTTGAGGCCGAACGTGTTAATCTGTAATGTTTTTCGAAAAAAAATAGCGCATTGTTACGTACGGGTTTCCGTAGTAATGTATTAATTCAATTTGTTATTTATTTATAGTCGAGCGTCAGGTACTCGACTTGTGGGTTTTTGTTCGATTAAAGCGGCGTAACGCACCTCACCTGGTTTTCGTAATTCATGTATATGTCTGTTTTCTGGCGATCTGCTGCGTCGGCGAATAGCTGCGAAGGTCGGGGAAGTCGGAATGAATTCCTCTGTCTATTCTCCGGTGTATATCTTGTTCTTTATTTGTGTATCACTAATACTATCGTAGTGGCTTACACTCGCGTGAACGTACTCGACGCTGCCACTACGATGTGGCGATTCCGCTGTGTTGGCAAAAAGGGAGCCAAGCGTGCGGAGAGCAATATGATGCACAAGGTTACAGTTTTGGTTTTGTTGAGATTAAATACTCGACATATTTAAACGCGTAATGCCGGTCCGGTAATTAACGCAGTACTAAGGTATTTCGAGGACGTGATGCGCCGCAAAAGGGTTGCAGTCACGTATAGAGTTCTTAGCCGATTTTTAGTCACTCGATTTCCCGAACTCGGAGGTACACTCACGACAATCTATGCGCGTGAGAGTATGCTCACCCTTAAGGTCTGAGGAACGGTTAGTCGAGGGACACGTCTGTCAGGGCGGAGTAATCAGTTAAGACTGACCGTAATTTTGGGTTGAGGATCCTCGTTACCATGGGGCGACGGTGTTGGGGAGCCCCGTGAGGGTAACCAGGAAATATCAAAGTATCGATTGAGAAATCGATTGATCAAGAGTTGCAATTTGTTCTTAGGGTTGCCCAACTTTAGTGCTGACTAGGTAGCGCGTGGAGTCGCGTTGGAAGTTTCCATCGCGGGTTAACGTGTTTGATGGAATTTGCTGAGAGGGATGCGTGTGTATCGATGGATTGTTCAGCCGGGTTGTTGCTAGGCCGAACGGTCCGTAACAGCATATTGATAATATCAGCAGCCCCCGAGGATTAGTCGAGTAAAATACATACACAGCAGCAAGATCAGCCACCATGTCGGAGAACAGGCGACAAGAACGTGAGATGTGGGGTAAGTTTTTTTTTTTATTATTTCCATTTTTTTTAATTTACTCATTTGTTACTCACTGTTCTTTTAAACGAGTATTTTCCCCCGAATCGCACTTTTCGATGAATATGAACTTTTTTTCTCGCGTCAAGAATGCAACATGTTGTAGAAGATTTTTCTTCCTATTGTTACCGACCGTTCAGCCTAGCAACAATCCATCGATGCACGCGCATCCCCACCAGCAAATTCCATCAGACACGTCGACCCGCGATGGAAATTTCCGACGCAGCTCCACACGCTACTTAGCCATCACTTATTTTAAGCAATTCTAAGAACGTTTGCAATAATCAATGGACCGATTTCCCAATAGGCAATTCGACACTCTTGAATTATCCTCACGGCGCTCCCTAACACCGTCGCCACATGGTAACGAGGATACCAATCGATCGAAGAATCATCAGTCTTAATTGATTATTCCGTCCTGACAGACGTGTCCCTCGACCGACCGTTACTCAGACCTTAAGGGTAAGCATACTCTCGCGCGCATAGATTGTCGCGAGTGTTCCTTCGAATTCGGGAAATTGAGTGACCAAATCGGCAAAGAACTCTATACATGAATACAACCCTTTTGCGGCGCATCACGTTCTCGTAATATCTCTGTACCGCGATAATTACCGGAGCGACATTACGCGTCAGAATATTTCGAGTGTTAAATACCATTCCATAAACAAACTGTAAGAACTCTGCGAGTCGTGTCACTTTTGGAACGCTCGGCTCCTTCTTTTTGCCGACCCAACGGAATCAATACATCGTTGTGGCAGCGTCGAGTACGAGCACGCCCGTGTAAGCCACTTCGATCGTATTTGTGATAATATACAAATAAACGATTAGCTACTATCGGCGAACTAAGAGAAGAACTCGTTCTGACCTACCCAACTTCCTCAGCTATTCGCCGACGCCAGCAGATCGACGGAACACACACACACACACGAAAACAAGGTGAGGTACGTTACGCCGCTTTAATCGGACAGAACCCACACGACGAGGACCCTCGACTTTTTGAAATCATAATAAAATCTTAACATATTACGACGGAAACCCGTACGTAACACTATATTAATCCGGTTAACTTATAATTTTTAGATAGTCTTTTCCGTGAACCGTTTTGTTTTCATGGGTTAGAATTTCTTTTCAGCGTTTTTAAATTTCCTCCCCATTTTTTTTAAAATTATTCCTTTTGAGGGATCGACAACATTTTTATTTAATTTTAAAACATGTTTATTCTCGCGATTCACTGATTTTTTAAATTCAATCTATTTAGTTTTCGAATTTTTATTCATTATTATAATTTAGTTGTTTCATTTATGTTGTAGGGTATCGCCAAATAAAGCCAGGAGTATTCATCTCGAACGAATGGGTGATTACGCACGAGCGATCGCACATCATTAGTGCCATCGATGTGACATTGACGCTCGTGGGTACAAATCCGATTAGGACGTGTGATATTTTATTTTATTTTAACGTTAATTTAAGTTCATTTATTGTTCCGATCCGTCTAACATTAGTTTGGGGGCCTTATAATTTCTTTCTTTTAAATGGGCCTTTGCAATTCGATTTTAATAGTAATGAAACCCGTAAACTCCTGGATTATACAGATAATTGGGACAAGTATAACGATTAGAATGAATGTGGGTAACACAAGACAATGTATGTAGACGGGCATATCGATTAAAAACACAGACATCGATTCACCTCTTTGCGGGCAGGCACTCAGATTATTTTATTAAATATACGATAGAATTATTTATTGCAACGACTTATCTTAAACTTCTTTTGTCATGGAGGTAACGTGAGATCAACCCTAGGGCGGGTTCTTCCTCTGATTGTCGGACGACGACTGATGATCGATATTAAGGTGACGAACCGGTCGCACGATTCGATCGACTCCCCACCGACGGTGTGATACTCCGAATATACATGAGGCATTTCGCATGAAATCATCCAGCCTAAAACATAAAAGTTTTTTAATCGTCTTGAAATTTTTATAGTCGATAGTCCTATTGATAGTGAAGCTTCAGCAAAAATTTTAAGGCTCTAGCTCAAATAGTTGCCTAGCAATAGGGGCTCAAATTTGTACCATATTGGTCGTCGTGGCAACATTCCCAGGTTTGTATCTTCCCGAGAAATATAGCAATTTTAAAAAGTCAGGAGTGATTTTTAAAGAATTTTCTGCGTAATTTAAGAATATATTTGTTATTTTTAATAAAATTAATAAGTTCATAACAATTTTTTAAGGTTAATGTTAAAAATGACTTTTTCTCAAAGATCGACATCTTCGATTTTTATAAAAAAAATTTATAAAATAGTAGGTTTCTTTCTGAACGAAAAAGTATATAATGTCCACGATGGGCCGGACCTTAGTTTCGGAGATACAGTAGGATTTACCAGCGAGCGGGCGCTTCACGTAGTGTCGCGCGGCGACCCTCCAGGCTACGTTCGGGCTTGAGTTCGAATGTAGCCGAGAAATATGCCAATTTAAAAAATTCAAGACTGATTTTTAAAGCATTTTCTGCGTACTTTAAGAATATATTTTTTTATTTTTAATAAAATAAAATAAAATAAGTTCATAACAATTTTTTAAGGTTAACCTTAAAAAATTGTTATGAGTTTATTATTTTTATTTTATTTTATTAAAAATAAAAAATATATTCTTAAAGTACGCAGAAAATGCTTTAAAAATCAGTCCTGAATTTTTTAAATTGGCATATTTCTCGGCTACATTCGAACTCAAGCCCGAACGTAGCCTGGAGGGTCGCCGCGCGACACTACGTGAAGCGCCCGCTCGCTGGTAAATCCTACTGTATCTCCGAAACTAAGGTCCGGCCCATCGTGGACATTATATACTTTTTTGTTCAGAAAGAACCCTACTATTTTATAAATTTTTTTTATAAAAATCGAAGATGTCGATCTTTGAGAAAAAGTCATTTTTAACATTAACCTTAAAAAATTGTTATGAACTTATTAATTTTATTAAAAATAACAAATATATTTTTAAAGTATGTAGAAAATGCTTTAAAAATCACTCCTGACTTTTTAAAATCGCTATATTTCTCGGGAAGATACAAACCTGGGAATGTTGCCACGACGGCCAATATGGTACAAATTTGAGCCCCTATTGCTAGGCAACTATTTGAGCTAGAGCCTTAAAATTTTTGCTGAAGCTTCACTATCAATAGGACTATCGACTATAAAAATTTCAAGACGATTAAAAAACTTTTATGTTTTAGGCTGGATGACTTCATGCGAAATGCCTCACACACATCTAACGACATTATTATACGAATTTCATCACAGACGATGGCGATAATCGAGATTGGACGAGTAATGGGGATGGTAAACCGCCGAGTATGGAGCGATTTTCATCGATAAAATATAAAAACTGAAGTATATAGGAATTTTGTTATAGTTTTTCATACTAATTATGATGACCATGATGTAACCATTATATTTTTTATTTTAGAAAAAAAGGAACAGCCGAGGCGGCGGTAGTCAACGATTGGCGAAAAAAACTAACTAACTATTTACAATTCCATTCCTGCATTTTTTACGTAAAATTGTTATTCATATTTTTCTTAAACATTTTCTCCGATCATGTATACTTACATATATTTTGTATCAAGTCAAAAATATTTTGTATGATGGAAGAAACCCTTATCCACTGCCCGACCACCCACGCTTTCATCAAAGTACATTAAGGAGATGTATCTGATCAACGAATTAACAAACACATTGTTACGGATCGACCAGCCTAGCAACAAGCCGGCTGAACGATCCACCGATGCACGCGCAGCTTTGTCATCAAATTCCTCAAAATGCGCCGTTCCACGATAGAGGTTCCCACGAAACTTCACGCGCCCCCAAGTCATCACTTATTTCAAAGCAATCCTCGGAATGCTTACACTATTCCACTAAAATCAGGAATATTCCAGCAAATCGAGCTCCTAATAGGAAACCCGATACTTGCTGTTACCCCCACGAGACTCTCCCAACGCCTTCGCCCACGGTAACGAGGATTTCAACCGACAAAATTATCATCAGTCTAAATTGATACCTGCGTCTTGACGGACGGATCAATCGATCGAACGTACTCATACCTTAGGGCAAGTACATCTCGCGTACCTAGAGTCTCGCAGGTGTAACGTCGAATGCGGGAAATCGAAATAACTGTTTAGAATTCTATACGTATAAGCTAACCGTAGCGGCGCTTCACGTCCCTCGAAATATATCTGTACCGCGATAATTACCCGTCGGGATAGTTCGAGTATAAAATTCTCAAATCAAAATATCGCCGAAACATTATCTTTCACCAACACCGAGAGCGCTAGAGTCAGACGAGTCGTATTGCGGTCCGAACGCTTGCCCCTTTCTTTAGTCCAGTCACCTTAGGCCATATTTTACGAAATCCTATTCAAGAGGGGCACCCTCGTTCCAATTTTTGTATAGGTTGTTTAGCCCTACAAGAATATATCCTGAAGTTTTCCAACTGTTCCGAGGGGCATTTTGGCAATGAAACGTTATTAAAAATGTAAAAATCGATATTTTTTAGATGATTTTTTTGGAACGCATCCTATCGAAAAAAGTATCGAATAAAATTTGTTCATCATAACGTCCTCTGTAAAAAAGGTTGTAATAAAAAAAGTGCTAACATTATTAATTAAGCGGTAATGGGGCAAATGAAAATGAAAATGTCAATTTCATTGTTGCAACCGCAATCGATTGTTTATCAACATATCGGTTTGAAACTCGTACATGTTGTAAAGGAGCCAAACCCCAAGAGAATCGTGCAAGATTAATCAATCTGCGGGATATAGTTTAGCAACAATTAGCGATCATCGAAAAAGCATCGCATACGAGCGCGTACTTGTAAGCCAATATGATCACTCCTGTACGAGTTCAAAATAAACACTTCAAGTATATCTTGCGTGTATCACCTCTGCGGCCTAGGCTGCCGTCCCCACCGACCTTCCCAGAAACCCGCCGACGTCAACAGGTCGGAGAACAGAACCACGCACATACATATAAAAGGTGAGGTGCGTTACGCCGCTTAAAACTTAGGCAGAACCCACAAGTCGAGTTCCTGATGCTCGACTTTAAATAAAAGCAACATACAAAATTAATATATTACGACGGAAACCCGTACGTAACAACATATTAATAAAAAAATCAATTATTAAGAAATCCCTGAAGAACAGTCCAACAAGAATGCGAGAGTCGGCTTAAGTTTTTTAAAATTATTTTATAATTCATTGTTTTTTTTAAATATATAGTGTGACGTTGCGCAATTTCCCTCGCGCAGTCGGCCTTCAGAGGCAACCTTTCCACGTACAACCTAAAAACAGTAAGTGACAAATTATTATTTTACTCCCAAATTCCCGTCTCTTCCCGATTATTGTAAATGTGCAACACTTACCGTCGCCCCGAAGAGTCATCCCCGAAGAAGAGACAGCCCGCCGAAATCGTCATCGTCTTCGTCGTCGTCGTCGTCGTCGTCGTCGCCATCGTCCCGACCAAGGAAACAACAAAAAGTGGAAACGAAAAAACACTTACCTCCTCCATCGCCGTAAAAAGGACATCCCGAGGACATCACAACCGGCCCAGAATATCACCAAAGGAATTCTCCAGGACGTCCAGAAAACAAACGATAATTCGCACGCACAAACTCCACTCGCACTCACCTGCAAAAATTCTCCAACTCGTATACTCACCGTCAATTAGCCATCAATTAGCATAGTGACGGAGGAACGCATGAGATGACAGTAGCGCGCACCGAGTATCCTAAATTCCCATTACCCTAAGTCCCGACATTCATGAGAGCGACCCTGCCATATCGACAGACTGATCTAATTACGCCCGTCCCGGATAGATCGCCCCAGCACTGTCCCGAAAGTATTGATCGCCCATCGACTCGATATCACTTGACCCGTGTCGCTGAAAAAAAGAAAGGAAAAAAGCAAAAGAAAGAAAAGTTTCCTTCGCCTCGTTCAGCGGCAGAAAATTCGGGGGCACAATGTAACGGAGCAGCGCACTCGCACTCCTCACTCCAGAGACACGATACTGCCGCGAGGACCCTCTAGGTTAGCCGGCGCCACACATATGGACGCCGGCTTTCTCACAAGTGGAAAGGCATGAGAGCAAGCATAAATACGCGAGTGAATTTCACAAGAGGAGGAGAGTCGAAGGAGAGTCATAGGTGAAGTCCTGATCACCCCAACCAAAGACCGAAAGTTTACAAAAATGTATGACTCTAATACTCCGCAAGGAGGAAAAAGGGGGGCTATAGAAGGACTACGGTACAAGGACGGGAAGTGACAGAAGAAAGCAGAACTAAGCTCTCGGTGTGAACTCAGGGGAACCCAAACCTGAGTACTGACAAGGAACATCATTTAGGTGTCCCTCTCTGATTTTGTTAAAACTTTGGTATGAGGTAGAGTATCGAAAACTCAGCGACACGTATTTATCTTTATCGGCGGAAAAATGGTTTTGGGGGGCGAAACACACCTTCAAAACGGTTTTTTTCATTTGTTGGCGATAACATTTTAACAGTACAAAATATAAAAAAAATTCAAATTGCAACAATCTTTATTTTTTCACGTACTATATATTGGAGATGAGAACGATGCAGATACCAATAAATTCCATCTTATTTTTTGCAAAAATTGAATTTTTTCATACGTACCTCCGAGAATTTTTAATCGATTGAGATGTAAATTTGTATACACGTGGAGGATGGAAAACTAGCGGATACATGGTTTTTGTTCTTGCGATATCTTGCAATTCAGGGGTTGTAACTGCCTTTCGATTCTTTAGGCACGTCCATCGTATAGTCAGCTAGCATTACGGAATTCCGGGCTAAATTGACATTAATATTCACGTTCGTGTATATGTTTGTAACTATCCCCCGTACGAACAAAATATTAAGGGGCGAACCACCCCTGTGTGTATTTTTTCCCTATCCTCTATGAGAACGGGGTAGATCCAATTGACGGAAACCTGTTCTATTTTCATGGTAGCACAAAAATCTAGTTGACGTGTTTGTGTATTTTATCCAAATAGCAACCTTAAGGGAGTAAACTACCCTCTACCCGAACTTTCTTACCGCAGTCGTCTTTTCCCATTTAACGCGTCTTTGCTCATTCAAAATATTTCTAACAACTCCCAATCAACGTTTCCTCATGTTGCGAACTCAATATGAGACGCTGATTGTGAGAGAGTAATCCAACCCCTCTCTATTGTCCTTTTCATTGACGATTAAAACATTTGCCACGCTATTTTGATGAATATGGTTTTGGATACCTGTGGATATTTCGCATTAGTCTCTAATGCATTAATCTTTATTAATCTCTAATGTGTATTTTGCATTAATCTCAATAGGGAATACGGTAATTAATTTTTTTTATCAGATCTCCAGTATTCCATAGCTATCCTTTTGTAATCATAGCTTAGGTCATCGTCGCTCGAATAATCGTCAGAATTATCATCTTTATCATCCCTATATGATAAAATATCTTCAACGGCATGTGCTTCGTACTGTTTAAATGATTCTTGAAAATCTAGCGTCGCTTCCTCTATCATCTCAATTTCATTGTAGTTTTGCATAGAGTCATGTAAAATCTTCTCAAAATTTTCTTTCAGTTCTATTTCTGCATTATTAACCCGGCGTGTGTACACTATATTTTTAAGTGCACGGTGTGTATACTGGGTCTTTCAGGGAACAGTCGGGTTTATAAAGTTTTCTAGGCTTCTAAAAAATCTGAAAAAATTCTGGGTTACTCATTGAAGTGCCTATTGCATGGCTCAGCATCTACTAAACTCTAGAGTTTAAAACCGTTCCTAATAAAAATTTAACAATGGTCTAAAAAGCGGAAAAAACGGAAACTTGTTAGAAAATTCATATCTCTACAATAAACAAGCATAAAAAAAACGGTTCTAGGATTTCGTAGCTTAAGCTATTATCTTTCAAAAGAATATAGTATTTTTTGCGTGGGTTCCAAAAAGTTGAATTATTTAAGCACCTGAAAGGGGGAATATCTTACGGATTCATGCATATCATAATCAACGAAAAGGCAATTCTTCGGCACAAAATGATTTTTTATTATTTGAAATGCAACTGGATTAATATATTAATGATAATCAAAGAAAAAAATAAATTATTGTGCGCAATTGTTGCCAAAATGCGTACGGTGGTCTTCGCAAACCGGCGTTTCGCACAAGACACAACAGTGCAGTGTTTCTTTTTATTATCTTTCCAGCAAAAAGGGCAAACAAATGTAGCAAAACTTTATTTTTTATAAAAAGTATGGAAAAATAATGGACTGATAAGCCTATAATATAAAAAAAAAAAAAGTTTTGTTATTGAGGTCAAAGTTCGTAACAAATAGCCGCAACAACACCAAATTACATACAACATTTATTTTAGCTATGAACAATCTGAAAAACTACGAGAGAAAACAAAAATCATACCATTCTCTTACCTTCGAAAATACTGACGCGGCGTGTATACCGACCCTTTTACCGAACGGACGCGACTTGCACTCGCTGAAGTCTGCAGGTAAATTGCCAGACCCAGGCGTCCCTTGGGCCTTTAGTCCCCATGACTACCTAGATTTTTTAGGGGAAGTAGCCGAAGCCCGTTAATCGGAATTTCTGCGATATTCATAGCTTGAAACGTAGTCCGTAAAAATTTAATTACGTTGATTGGGTTGACTTTCATTCTGATCATATTTTCAGTGCAACACAGCAAGTTCGCAAAACCCAGAATACAATTTAAAACTCGGTTATGAACTCGTACGTCTGAATTAGTACAGTAGAACTGTTTCCCGGCTTTTATATGAAGCATCGAAATAGGAAAAATAATCCCCGTATTATGATATCAATTACAAAAATGCATTCAATGCACTATGACTAGGTCGGCGCGCAGATATCAAGTCATGTCACAAAATGGCTGAGCGATCGGAGTTGCGCAAATCTCACACGAATGACGCAAACGTCTAATATCAACACGGGGAATGCATCTCTAATGGTGCATATTATTTTTTAAGTGAAAAAAAAATTTGCATTAAAGAAAGTAAATGGAAAAAGTACGGATACGTACGTATGAGAAACTCGTTTTCTATACGCGCACGATAAAACTTGTTTTCTATTCGCGCACGAATAGAAAACAAGTTTTCTATCGTGCGCGTATCCATTAGAAAAGTGCGGAGTAAGAGGCAGATCTCGGCGCCTCCCTTCCCCGGTCCCTGTTGAGATTAATGCAAAATACCCATTAGAGATTAACCAAAATTAATCCACTAGAGACTAATGCGAAATATCCACAGGCATCCAAAACCATATTCATTAAAATAGTGTGGCAACTTTTTAAATCGCCAATGAAAAGGAAAATAGAGAGGGGTTCGATTCCCTTGTCACAATCAGGGTCTCATATTGAATTCGCAACATGAGGAAACGTCGATTCGGAGTTGTTAGAAATATTTTGAATCAGCAAAGACGTGTTAAATGGGAAAAGACGACTGCGGTAAGAAAATTCGGGTAGAGGGTAGTTTACCCCCTATTTGCTATTTGTTGCTATTTGGAAAAAATGCAAGAACACGCCAACTAGATTTTTGTATTACCATCAAAATAGAACAGGTTTCCTTCAATTATATCCACCTCGTTCTCATAGAGGGTGGGGGAAAAATGAATACAAGGGTGGTTCGCCCCTTCATTTTTTGTTTGTAGGGGGGGGGGGGGGGGGGTATTTACAAACATGCACGCGAGCGTCAATAATGACGTGAATTTAGCCCGGAATTCCATAATGCTAGCTAACTATACGATGCTCTTGCCTCATAAATCGAAGGGCAGTTACAACCCCTTGGTTGCGAGATATCGGGAAAACAAAAAACATGTATCCGCTAGTTTTCCATCGTCCCCGTGTATGCAAATTTACATCTCAATCGATTAAAAATTCTCGGAGGAAAACCTCTCATACGTATGGAAAAATTCGAATTTTGCAAAAAACAATATGAATATTATTGTTATTTGTATCGTTCTTTTCCAATGTATAGTACGTAAAAAAATAAAGGTTGTTGCAGTTTGATTTTTTTAAATATCTCGTACCGTTACAAAGTTATCCCCGAAAAAAGAAAAACACATTTTTGAGGGTATTTGACCCCCTAAAACCGTTTTTCCGCCGATAAAAAAAATACTTATCGCTTAGTTTTCGATACTCTACCACATACCAAAGTTTCAACAAAATCGGAGGGGGACACCTAAGTGATGTTCCTTGTGAGTCGAGCAAGAAGGATCGTCGAAAATGCTTTTGGCATTTTATGTTCGGTTTTTCGTGTATTACAAGCACCTCTACTCTTGGAACCTCAGAAAGTCAGTGCTGTTGTAATGGCGTGTGTGTGACTCCAGAATTTTCTACGTCAAAGTCGAACTTAGTCTAATTTATATTGTCCTGCGGTTGCTACGGATAGAGAAGAAAATGGGAAGGTTATACCTGGTACTTGGAGAGATGAACCAGAAATGACATCTCTACTTGGGTTTAAAAAAGTCCCAAGGAAACCACCAACAAATGCGAAACTAATGCGGGAAGCTTTTTCTAAATATTTTACAACGAATGGAGCAGTACCATGGGCACATGATTATTCATAACTTGATTATTTGTATGCCGTAATCCACTTGAGGCATTGAAATTAGAAGCTACTGCATATAGGTGCTAACACTTAACAAAGGATGCTCACCCGTGAACTTGTCTCCTGATGAGAGTTTTGCAAAAGAGACGAACTGAGAGTTTGTTTGCACTTGTTTTTGTCGTTTAGAAATCTCAAGGCGTCATATGCAAATCATTTACTCGTGTATACCTCGTCCTGACCTGGAAACAATTACCAATTCATTAAAATAAGTACCTGTTTCATACATGTAATAATTCACAATATCATTTGGTGCTTCTGCTGATTCGAACCATTTTGTCTTTACATACTCAACATCTTGTTTGCAATAAACTATTTTCTCATGATTATGCCTATTTTATGTACTGCATATACCGCATTTATAGCATTTACACTACATATTTACTGCATTACACTTATTAGGGCCAACGGGATTGGCTCCAGCTAATCTCAACATCCTGAGATCCAAAAAGGGGATTCGGGATTGAAAACTCTAGTCCCTACATAATTAATAATTTGCTATCTACCTTTCCCGGTTTCTTTAGATGATTGCTCCTTGCTCCTTTCTCTTCTGTGCGAGGCAAGCAAGGAATTAACTTTTGTCTTTACTAATTCAGTGGGTACTCCCATTTTGATGGCAATTTCTCCCCAGGCGTCACTTTTCTGTAATTTATTGTAATGGTAGTTGTGGTTAGGTTGCCACAGCTCTGCCTTCTCTTCGAACAATCCAATTAATTCAACGCATTTCTCGTTGTCCCACTCCATTTTACATTACACAAAACCCATAACGTCGATCTTACCGCAATAAAAACGTAATAAACACAAAATAATAAAAACGCAACACACCAACACGTACCTCGAAAAGTTCTGAGAACAATGGAATATCACTGGCCACTCGTTCTCTCGCCGATATGCCGTCCATACCGGACACGCAAAAAACATGAATCCCTTTGATGGTTCGTCGGTTTACCGACAAGTGGCGGAATACGCGCGAATGTTCGAGAATTCTGTTCGCGAGCTCTGTTCGGCTCGGGGGAGTGTTTACACCGTCCGTGCATCGTGCTCACGATTGTTTGCGAACAGTGTTCGCGAAAATTCTCGGTTGGTGTAAATGCGCCTTAAAGCTCTTGCTTACATTCCGTGGCCCTCGGTTGGCTCTACTCGTTCTTTCTTTGTTTAAAGGATTATTTTCGCTTTAGTACGAATTCGTTCGTTCAGACATTTCGACTATGTTATTGAACTGTATCGATCGCGGATGATGTATGACTGTAATTGCGGGAGTTGACTGTGTCCGTGTTACGAGCGTTGTAGTCGATCTATTTAAATCTTGGTGCATATTAGCTGACGTTTCTGCACGTGTTTTCGTTATGTTTGCCCCTTTATTCTTTGCGCTGCGGGATGGGAACTCTTCATATTCCCATTGGAATTCTTTAACCGTAATTTTGAGTGATACGGTTCTATTTTCAATTTTCCGACTAGAAATTTTCATAGGGACAACCCTATATGGCATAAGGACCCTATCGGGTTAACCCTAAATAGGGAATCCCCCATAAGGTCCTGATAAAGATAGTATGGGAACAACCCTGCTACAGAAAGTACCGATAACATCCTTATAACATTTAGAGGGGGTCATCCCAGCTAGGGTGTGATTAGGGTAGTAATGAAGTAAGCTCCAACAATGTTTATTTAGGGGTAACCCCATGAGTCATAGGTGAACATTTATTTTTAAACCTTATATACTTCCCAATAATAAATACATACACAAATACATTTATGATAGATACTGCAATAAGTAGATATATTATGAGATTCTGTTTCATTGTAGAACGTGTTTTATTTTTTTATTCGTATCTTAACTTTTCATTTTATTTTATTGTGCGATATTTTGTTTTAAAAATAAACAATACCTTGAATATTTATTTTTGCCGTTTATTAGTACAAAAACAATCACTTATCAAATGAAACATCCACATAATTGGGAGATTGAAGAATTTTGAATTAGATGTATAATTGTCGCGCTAGCAGTACTGCCAGACTCCGACAGATGGCTACAATTCTCGTGGACGGTATAGCGACCATAATTGTATATAACCGAAGAAATCAGTCTAAATGAGAATGGCATAGGGATGTCGATTCATAACCAAAAAAATCGATCTCCGATTCGATCCGAATCGGACGCACTAGAATTGATTCTCGATTAAATCGGTCATTGCAAGATCGATTTCAATTAATCGAATCGTTCGCCGATTATTTATTTACACTTACTTTTAATCCGGTAGCTTAACCGGTAACAAAAACATGTACGACAACAGCAATGTCGTCTTTTCCGAGAATAATGACGAGTTTTGTGGAACAGTTTTTTGTACAAACTTGCTATCAAGAAATAAAACATTAATTAAGTAAATTATAGGTTTATTCAATGAAAGTAATGAAACAATTACATTTCCCAATATTTCAAATCGAGTGACTTTAAAAAGATTAGTTTATCTAATCGCTCTGGATCCAGGCGATTCCTTTCGTCGGTCGCAGTATTTCCGGCAACAGAAAAAAGATTCTTTCACAAGGAACGGATGTTCCAACTATACAAAAGTACTTATTAGCAATTGGCCTCAGCGGGCTATACAAACAATCTTGTTGATGATGCCAATATTTGATAGGATCCGTCGTTTTGAAGTCGACTATGGGCTGCGTAAAATAATGCTTCAATTTGTCTTGTAAACCTGGTCCATCACTTTCTTGTCGCATTGATTGCTGCTGATTTGTTTACCAACTTATTATGGAATTCCCAAATATTAGGCTCTTCTGCCTCCTTAATCTGACACTCCGAATCGTTTTGTGAATCTTCAAGATTTAGATTATTCTCAAATCGTTTTTTGGAGGCTATTAGCATGCTATTTATTTTATTAATAGCTTTGGAGCATGCTACTTTATCATAGAAATGAATTTTCTTAAATCTTGGATCCAGTAGTGTTCTGATAGCTAAAGCAGTCACATGTTCCACCGAACCAAATCTCTTCCTTAATCCGTCCATAATGAAATTTTTTGTGGCAGTGCCAATATCTGTTTGCGTTGTCATTGCATTGTATGTTTTCAAAAGACAGGATACTATTGGTATAATTTTGTTTGACGTTACATATTTTTCTGCGCACACTTCTTTTGTCACAGCTTCTAAAGGTTTTAAAATATTTAAAAGATCTTTAAGGTAGTTCTATCGTTACAGCATGTCCGTTAGATTTCACTGAAAATTTGCAGAAGCGTTCTTTGATGTCATATGTATATGTGTATAAACTTTCAGGGGCCTTTATCGACTCAAAAATCACGATATTTATTCTTGAAAATCGTCACTTTTCGCAAATCTCCCATAAGAGCCCGTGTTAAATATCGCAACATTATACAACGAGTATCTCGATCATTTGGTCGATGAAGCTTATTGAAATTTTGCACACATTTCTATATGACATCAAAGAAGCTTCGATTAGTTTTTATAACAAATCTTATGGAAAAAATTCATGATTTTGTTTATTATATAACAAATAAACTTTCCGTAGGAGCAATTTGAATTTTTAATATTTTGTTCTTTAGTCGAGTTGCTACAACGTTTCTTAATGAACGTTAACGCTTGGTCCACTTCCAATGTGAGACAAAACGGGAATAAAATTTTAATCCCCCACCCAACGATAGGACTACCTTAATAACATCTAGTTGACTTGCCATTAACATAGTTGGTGCTTTTGGGTGGTTGAGTAATATCGGAGCAACTACCTTGGATAACTGCACAAACTGTTGTAGTTGATAATAAATCGAGTTCCATCTCGTACAAACTGACTGAATAAGTTTGAGTGGTACTGCTGTATTATTTTGTACGTCGCGAAGAGCAGCAGCTACATTGACGTTTTGTTTGAAATATCTGGTTAAATCCTTTACGATGTTAAGCAACAGTTTGGCACTTTCGATACCATCGTTTTCTGCAAAAGGTTTCCGAGCCACTAAGTTTAATGTGTGCGCGAAACACCATAAGTGTTTTTGTTTACTATAATGTTTTGAGGGGGAAGGATTCAATGAGAGAATAGATGGTATGACTCGTGTGTGAGCTAGAGAGACGATATATTTATTTACGTGTGAGCAGGAATAAGGCTAATGAGCGACTGACTCTGTTTCGGTTACCCGTGAGTGTTATGCTTAGGTTTTCTGCGCTTGCGTATCACAGCAACCACTATCTTAGACGTGAATATATCACATCCCTCCCTTTTAAGATAACAATTACCTTCAAAGGTTTACAACCATTGTAGTCCCTTACAAGTTTAATCTTACAGGTTTAATCTTACAGGAATTTTACTTATTCGCTTTGCTCTTTGATTTACATTCCAATCAGTCTTATTAACATTTTTTATTTTTAATCCTTGCGGAGTAACGGAGTTCTCCACCAGCATGTCATCACACGCCTGCTCTGCATCTCTATTCTCCTCTCGTGTAATCATTTTCGATGGACTGCTCTTTTCCACCGGTTGCTCTGGAACTTCATCCAGGTTCGTCGGTATTCTTTCTGATCCTTTTAAACTTACTGTCCCTTCTTCTGTGCCTGGACTTAACGAAGTCCTTTCCATCACAGGTTTAATTCTGCGTGGTTTATTATTCAAATCATCTTCACTTTCCGCTTCTTTTTCAGCTTCATCTCCAGTTCTGAAACTATCTTGACACTCTTCTTCATAAAATTGACCCGTTTTTATCAGCTGATTCACATGCCTCTTCCAGCTGAGATTACTATTTCCTTCTGGCGTGCAAATGTACACTCGCTCTCCTAAACGCTCTTTAATTTTTGCTCTACACCACGTTGGTTTCTGTGGATTTTTATAGTCTCTCGCGTATACCATTTCTCCATCATCGAATGTTACCTCTCTCTTCCCCTTGAAATTCCTAATCTGCCTTTCTCTTTCTCTCTCAACATTTGACCTGTTTATCAAATCAAGTCTAGTTCTTGCATTTCTGCCCAACATGAGCTTTGCGGGTGTCTCCCCCGTCGTCGAATGTGCTACATTTCTGTAGGTTAGTAAATATCTATTAATAAGAGTGGACACGCTAACGTCCTTGTCCTTACTGTCTAATAACGCTTTTTTTATTCCTTTCTTAAAAGCGCCTACCCCATTTTCAGCCAACCCATTAGTGGCTGGGTGATATGGAGGCGATGTTCGATGCACAATTGCATTCTTTTTACAAAATTGTTCGAATTCCTCCGATACAAACTGTCTACCATTATCAGAAAAGATCATTTTTGGTATGCCAAATCTCGCATTCTTGCTTAACTCCCTCTAAGGGTAGTCTTGACAATCCATCTGCACCACAATTCAATTCTCCGCGGATATACTTGAATTTGTACTTAAACCCGCTCAAAAAAAGCGCCCACCGCTTCAAACGACCAGCTGCCATCTGCGGAATACCTTTATTTTCGCCGAAAAGCGCTTGCAGCGGCTTATGATCCGAGCAAAGCACAAATTCATTTCCCAATAGGTATTGATAAAATTTACTCACAGACCAATAAATTGCCAGCGCCTCCTTATGGATAACTGAATAATTTTTTTCTGAGTCTCGCAATATTCTCGATGCAAAAGCTATTGGTCTTTCCGAGCCATCTGGTAGCACGTGCAGAAGAACGGCTCCAATGCCAATTTTGGACGCGTCACATAATAGCTTAATTTCTAAATCGGGATTAAAATGAATTAAACAACGATCCGTCGTCATCTCTGATTTGATTTTCACAAAAGCCCTTTCGCATTGGTTGTTCCATTCAAATTTGTTTGTTCTCAGCCTTTCATAAATCGGTGATAAAATATCAGATATTCTAGGTACAAACTTCGCATAATAATTCACCATCCCTAGAAACGCTTGGACCTCTGAGACGTTCGACGGCCTGCGTGCCTTGATAATTGCCTCGATTTTTTCTGGATTTTTCCTTAAACCCTTTTTGTCAATAATGTGACCCAAATAACGAATTTCTGCACTGAAGAATGAACATTTTTTAAAATTCAATTTGAAACCTGCATCTTGCAGTCGTCTGAAAACTTCCCATAAATTTTTTAAATGTTCTTCCTTCGTTCTACCCGTCACTACGATATCGTCCAAGAAATTAATAACTCCTTCTGCGCCTAGCAGTACTTTCTCGACTATTCTTTGAAAAATGGCACACGCCGGTTTGATCCCAAAAGGTAATAGATTCATAACGTAAATACCCCGATGAGTACTCCAAGCCAATAGACTTCTTGCTTCCTCCGATACAACCAGTTGATTGTATGCGGCAGTCATATCAAGCTTCGTATATCTTTCTCCTCCACTGAGCGCTACGAAAAGCTCCTCAATACGTGGAAGTGGATACTTGACATCTTCAATGACTTTATTAATTGTGATTTTATAATCAGCACAGACTCTAATCGAACCGTCTTCCTTCAAGATTGGTACCAAAGGAGTACCCCACGGGTTACTAGTCCGCAACTCAATGACTCCTTCCTTTTCTAATTTACTTAATTGCAGTTCAAGCTTTTTTCGAATCGCTAGGGGAACCGGCCTTGGCTTTATAAAAATCGGTTGAACGTTCTCCTTTAATTTAATCTCAATTTTCTCGTATTTATACTCGCCCAAGTTTTTGTCAAAAAGAGAATCATATTGATTAACCATCGTTTGAATTTCATCATCTGCTCTTATTTCATTAACCCTTGTGTTCGCACCCAACTTTACCTACGTTGTTACGCACCCGGGGTACCCGGGTACCCACCTCTTATTTTTCTTCGCTTTTCAAATAGTACGGCTCTGAAATCGATTCCTAAATCGTTATTTCTATAAATAGACATCACTATATAGTCTGGCAGGGGCCGTCAAATCGTCAGGGTGATGTTCGAGAAAAAAATCAGGGAGAACGAGTCGTAAAAGAGCTTGCAGCTCCGTACCGAGGCAGTGGTAGAAATATTACCATGGACAATTTTTTTACAACGTTACCCCTTGCCGAACACATGCTTTCATGGAATTTAACTGTCGCTGGCACTTTGAGAAAAAATAAATCTTATGTTCCAAGTGTCATGGCTCCGCATAAGTCGAGAGAAGTATACTCGACTGAGTTTGCTTTCAGTGAAAGCGTCACGATGTGCTCATACGTGCCAAAGAAAAATAAAGCCGTAATTATGTTGTCGACTATGCATTCCGACAGAGCTGTAAATGATGACAGTAAAAAAAACCAGTCATTATAACATACTACAATAAATATAAAGCTGGCGTTGATACTATGGACCAAATGTGCACTCGATACAATACGCAACGTCGTACTCTGAGATGGCCGGTAGCTCTGTTCTACAATATGCTGGATATTAGCTCACTCGCGTCCTATTTAATTTATTACGAAAATAATAAGATGATTCCGAAGAGAACAAACCAACGACGACTATTTATGCGCCAATTGAGTGAAGAACTGGCAAAACCAGTAATTGAGAACCGGTCACAAAACGTTCAAATAATGCGAAATTACAGTACAAAAATCGCCATTGAAAGTGTGATCGGGCGGTCATTAAATCCCGTGGACATCGCTCCAAATCCTGCTAATGAACGCGATATGTCAGGAAGGATAAAAGTCACTGGCTCCTGTCATATTTGCTACAAAGCAGCAATAAAGAGGAGGAGAAAGACACGAAAGTCATGCTGCGATTGCAACAAACCTGTCTGCGATGAACATGCTACAACCTTAGCGAAGTGTCACGAATGCAGAGGCTAATTAATTTTCTACATTTATTTTGATGTATTTCGTATTATCACAAACCATATTCGACGTATTCTAATAAAATAAAATATCCCAAACCAATAATCCACTCAAAATGATTTTTTTTTCGAGGTGGGTACCGGGGTACCCGGGTGCGTCCGTGACGTATATATACTTCACACTCGATTTTTTCTTAGTAATTAAACAAATTATTTTATTCCAAACGAATCACCTGCTTACAATTGAGTTGAATAACGAGGATCCGGAGGTTTTTGCTGAAATTTCTATTTTTGACCAAGTTAAATTAAAAAATGTACCGTGGTGGGCACCCGGGTACCCGGGTGCGAACACAAGGGTTAATAGATGCAATGTAAAATCCCAATTTCTTCATTAGGTCACGTCCTAACAATGGCCTGCTACCTTCTTTCACAATGATCCAGCTACCCCGGACTTTTTTTTCCATTATTATACATTTCAACCTCAATACGTCCTACTGGATTCAAAATATTATTATTATACATCCGTAACTTAATCGACGTAGGAAGCAACGGGCAACCAAACAACTTTTTCTTATATATTCTCTCCGGCATAACCGATCTACCGGCACCCGAGTCTATTTCGACTTCAATTGGATTTCCTTCAATACAAATCTCTCTTAACTCCGGATCAATAAATTCTCTCGAGTTCGTTGATTGATACACATCGATAAAATCTGAATCTGCGACATCCGTCGATGTAACGTAGTTCTGATTCGCATGGGTATCATTTCTACACACTCTTGCCAAATGCCCTACATTTTGCAATTTTTACATTTGTAACCCTTGAACTTACAACATGCAAAGTTATGCTTAATTCCACCGCAGTGGTTACACTTAGCTTCCTTTGTTGATTCCGTAGTTTTCTTCGTGTTTTTCGATTCGTTGAATTTGTTGTCGGACCGTGCTCCTACCCTCGAACTGTTTTTTTGTCCAAAAGGACGAACCCGATGTATGTTGTAATTTGAACTTGTAGATTCTCGTAGCGTCGCCTCTTTGTTTCTCGCCGCTTCCAATATATCCTCCAAGGTCGCAGCCGGATCCAACTCGCAGACTTTATCGAGAATCGGACCTCTCTTCAGTCCCGTAACAAATTTGTCCTTAATCTTGTCGCTCAACAGAATACCAAATTTGCAATTAACCGCCTTAGTTTTGATTTTAGCGTACCAAATATTAATAGTCTCGTTGTCACCTTGGCGTAAATTATAAAATTCAATTCTTTCCTTGAATGCCGATATTCTCGGAGCGAAATGCTTCCTGAGAATTTCACAGAGGTCTCTATATCCTCGAGAAGCCGGTAACACCGGATCACATAGATTTTTTAAAATTGTGTATGCCTCTTGACCCACCAGGGTAATTAAAACAGACACCTGTCTTTCTTCAGACACGTTGTTGGCTAGGAAATATTGTGTTAAGCGTTCCTCATATATTTCCCAATCTTCGCCGACTCGATATTCGGACCATGAGCCGATCGTAGAAAAAAAAGAAACATTTGGTACCTGTGGTCGCCCGTTTGTTGACAAGTGATGTTGATCCGAATCAACTGCCATCGCCTGTTGCTGTCCTTGAACTCGAAGACGCTCTCGTTCTCTGGATATTTTCTCTTCGTTTAATTGGAGCTGTTGTCCCCATTGTCGCAATTTTTCCTGACTTTCTCTCAAGGTTTGACGCAATTTCTCCTGTTAGAGTAGTTGGTGTTCTACAGCTTTCCTTCTCTCCGCCACTTGAATTTTTTCCTGTTCCAGTGATTCTCTCTCCCTCTCCATTACTTTAATAATGTTTTTCTTTTAAATATTTTCGCCGTGAAAATATATGCACCATGCAAGTCTAGCTCTCCGTATTATCCTCGTCGCCAATTTATATAATGTTTTGAGGGGGAAGGATTCAATGAGAGAATAGATGGTATGACTCGTGTGTGAGCTAGAGAGACGATATCTTTATTTACGTGTGAGCAGGAATAAGGCTAATGAGCGACTGACTCTGTTTCGGTTACCCGTGAGTGTTATGCTTAGGTTTTCTGCGCTTGCGTATCACAGCAACCACTATCTTAGACGTGAATATTTCACATTTACCATATAAGCTCGTTACGGCTTTGACGATATTCGCACCATTATCTATTATAAGTGCTACATCTTTTGCAGGAGAGATGTCCCATTTTTCTCTCATCGATATAATTACTTTATTTAAGTATTCGGCATTATGGGGCTCAGTTAAATCTGGCACACCAAAATTTATACTCATTAATTCGTACTTTCGTTAATAAAATGCCCTGTTAAACCCATGTAGCTCCTAGTATTGTATGTATCTGTCCAGATATCCGCAGTCAAACATATTGACTCAACTTCTAACAATAAGAGTTTTTCTTTGAATTGAAATGAAAGAACATTATACTTCTCATCTGTCATTTGAGTTATTTTTTGTTGTGAAGGAAGTTTATATAAGGACACTGCTGTTTTCATGAGGTACTGAAACCCTTCCTTTTCAACTGTATTGAATCGCAATGTATCCTTGGAAATCATGAACATAATTGCATTATTTAATTGCCCACGCTTATTCTCGTTCTCGGGAAAAAAACGAAAATTGAGACTAAAAATACATTTAGAAACAATAAATTTAAAAACTCTGTCAATTCATAAATAGAACACAACAGTAACAGACAAATTAATTCATTACAATTACAAAAAGAATTCACCACCAAATGCTTTAATATTATTAAAACATGAATCCATAGTTCGTTGATTAAATCTCGATTTTTCCTGTGATACTGATGATGATGCTGCACTTTCAACATCGGAATTACAGTAATCTTTGGAGCTAGTCAAACTTGAAACATCGTCTACACAAAATATCTCCTTTGACGTCGACGGAGTATCAATATTGTCATATTGTTACGTCCCGAGAGAGGGAGACACCGTACGGAGACGCAGCGCGATCGGAGATAGAGCGCGAACTTTGAGTGTACTTACGTTCTGCGCGAGCGAGTCCCTTGGTGATCGGCTGCGACTCCCAACACAACTAAATATTTAATAGTACAGATTTCTTTGAATCTGTGTGATCTTGGTTAAGGTTGCGTAGACTCTCTATACGAGAGAATAACACTGTCACACTCGGTTATTTTTTTGGTAATAACCTACAACGTAGACTTTATTCAAACTGTTAATTGATAACGAACCTTGCTCGTTCGAGTTAAGGGTTTTACAGTTTATCGGATTTTTAGTCTAAGTCTTGTGACTGTTCGTGAATTCTTTTACAGAGTTTTTAAGGTGTGAACTCAATGAGTGCGGAGTATGATCTGATGTAAGTTTCTTTCAGAGCGTTGCCCGTTCTGCCTCGCAGAGACAGATTACAAAGAGGGGCAGTCGATTTTTGATTGGTCGGATTTGTGTGAGCCTTTGTTTTATTTGGCGGAGGGGATTATCTCGATCACGCGGAGGTGCCTCGAGATAGTCGCCTCGTGGGAAAGGAAGTAGGGTTTCGAATTATAATTTCGGCGAATGATATAGAGTTTGTTTATGACTGTGTTATCGAGCGGCGGTGTCGCAAGAGACGTTCGTGGAAAAAATATAAAAGAAAATGTTCGCCGGACAGGGTGTTGATAAATTGATAGAGTGCCTATATTTGATTACAGTTTTGAATTCTCTGGTGTGTGTATGTGTATTAAGAGCGTGGTACTCTACTAATCTTAGTTGGGATCTTTCCCTTAGTCTATTTAGTTTTCTAAGAATAAATGATATTATTAATTAATTGAGAGTTTATGATCGACGAGTAACGGTGACTGTGCTGGTATATTATCGACTGTCGAGAATTTGAGATACCGGCCGAACACCCTGTGTCGACTCCGGTATTACCGGCTAGGACGTAATAATATGCCTCTGAAGAAATATAATTGTCTTGTTTCATTATTACTATAATATTATATGAAAAAGTAGTGCAATGAAAAGATATCACTTCAAGTGATAGTGGTTTAATGTGTGACCGTGTGGATGTAAATTGCTGGTGCGTGTCGGCTTCAATTCGGTCAATGCTTCCCCGTGAAGAAAGTTAATGCATTTTAACGTTTCGATCCTGATTGGGATCCTCTTCAGAAATAATTTTTTTCTCTGTACAAAGTTAATACTCTCTTTTAGAAATTAATTTACAAGTATTTTGATTGTATTAGGTTTATACTCAGGATTATTGCTTAAAATTAATTGAGAACATGTGCTATCTGTTAATGTGATCAAATTTTTGCAGGTTATGAGTACGAACTCCATGACTAACCTTATTAATTTTTGAGATTTCATCATTTTCACTATGACTATTTTAGTTACTCAATGATATTAATGCTCTGGTGTCCTCAAAAGGTACAATGAGGTGACGATCATTGTGAGTTTGCATATTTCAAGACAAAAGATGTGAATATTTGTGAGCAAACATGTTGAATATATGTTAGCATTCAAGTGAGCCAGTATTACCGATCTCGCCTTTGGCGAACTCTGAGGTTTCAAACGGCTGAGAGATATTCGCGACAGTTGGTTCAGTGCCGTATTAATCAAATATCGATTCATGTGTCTATTTTCTGTAGGTTGCCGCCCTGTTCCAATTAATGTCCATGATTGAATTTCATAAACATGAATTTGAATGGGGAAGATGATTTGTTTAATTGTATAATTATGTCTAACATTATGTAATTCCCTGTGGATGGTCCATGTGCGTGGAAAGTCAATATTGTTTTTATCGTTATTCAGTAAATTTTGTTTTCATCCCGTTATTCTGGTTGTGCCAATATGTTCATCGTTAAATAATCAACTCATATATTGTTTCGTGAGGCACGTCCTCTTTAATGAAAAAGAGGCCGCGTATTTTTTATCAAGTAAATGTTGACAGATTTAATGATGATCTCAAAGGTTATAAATACTGTCTAAAAGGTTGGATATCAAATAAATCAAACACCGGCTTTTGAGCCATACATTTTCGTTTAATTATGGCTCAGAGAGGAAAATCTCCGAAGTGTGGACCTCGGAGAAAAAACCCCTCGCAAGATTGTTTTACAATAAGTACAATTTTCTTTATCTAATGTATTTTCTGTTATAAAACTTGTGAAATGAAATCCACGATTGAAACGGGTAAATTAATCTAACTTCATACACGTAATATTATTCTGCAATATTGAAATTGTGTAACAGTCGCTGGCGACTTCAGAAGCATTGCGCTTGTGGTGAATAAATAGTCCTGTGACTTATTATCAAGCATTGCGCTTGTTTGTAAGTATGATCGACCGTGTTGTCGTACCTGGCGGAATGTATCGCCTTAATTTCAATGTACTTACGGTTAATCTTCGGTTCATCAGCGTGCAGTCAATTCGTATCCTGTTCAGCACGACGGACTTCCTCAGACTGTCTCTTTCTTTTTCTTGTAATGACTCTAATCACTCTATCCTTTTTTTCGTATCTACGGCAACGCATGAAGATCAACGCCTATCTCTTATTTTTTTCACTACCGCTCGTTTCAAACATTAAACGAAGCCGATCGGCCCCGCGACGCAGATGTTTATACACACTTGCGTGCAATCGTTGGTAACTGGTACCAACCTTTCATGCCTGGGCAATTTGATCTATTTGTTCGACCGAACATATATGTTACTGAGTTTATCTATGTCTGTTCTAAAGTTTATTGAATTTGTGTGTGATTTTATTTGTATCATCTCTAAGATGAGTCGTTCCTTTAGCCATTCTTCATTGTTCAATATTTTGACTTCGTCAAATTTAAAATTGTGTTTCATTTGTATGCTATGTTGTGCCAGAGCTGTATGTTGAGCGTCTACGTGTCTTACGTTATTCCTGTGTTCGTTAATTCTGATTTTTAAGCGCCTTTTTGTTTGCCCAATATATATTGCATTGCAGTCTTCACATTGAATTTTATATACTACATTTGATTTATCCCGAGTTTCTATATTGTCTCTCGTAGATCCCGTTATCGATAAAATGTTGTGTTTGTTGTTGGTGACCATTGTTATATTGTATTGTTGAAATAGACGAAATGGTTGGGGGTGAACGGTTTTCGCGTACGGTAAGTTAATTATTCTTGAGGGATCAAAGTTGTTGTCGAAAGGTGACTGCGTTCTGATTTTTGTTAATCTTTGATTTATTATTTTGTTTGTGAACGATTCTGGACACCAATTTTGATTCATGGTGCGTTGAATGAGTTCTATGTTTTTTAGGTGAAAGGATGGATGGGCTAGTTTAATAGCTCTGTCGACTAGCATCATGATTATTCCTTTCTTTTGGTTAAGCGGATGGTGAGAAAAAAAGTTAATGTATCTGCCTGACCACGTGGGTTTCCTATACCAATCTGTGATGATACTGTTATCCTTCCTGATTAGGAGTAAGTTTAGAAATGATATCTTGTTGTTGTTTTCCCTTTCTATGGTAAATTGTAGTTTCGTGTGATATGCGTTGAAGATTTGTAGAGCAGAATCAATTTCGTTTGTTGGTAGAGCGATGATATCATCCACATACCTTTTATATATGGGTAAAGTGAATGTTAGTGTTTTTAAACATTGTGCTTCTAAGTCTGTCATAACTATATTAGAGAGAATGAGCGCAAGAGGGGATCCCATCGGTAAGCCACCAATTTGTTGGTAAATTTTGTTCTGGAAACTGAAATAAGTGGAGTGCATAATAAATTCTATTGCTTTGATAATTTCGTTAAGTGGCAATTTTTCAGAGAATAATTCTGACCTTTTTTGAAGGCTTCGGATGACTAGTTCAAGAGGTATGTTGGTGTAGAGGGATACCACATCAAATGATACTAAATTGTAGTTAGGTAGAATGGTAATATCGGAAACTAACTTTTTGAGCGCGAAGCTATCTTTTATGTAAGACTCACTTGGCTTTAGTAGTGTTGAGAGTTTGGTTTGTATATAATCTGCCAACTTATGTGTCGGACTATTGATGGATGATACTATTGGCCGCAAGGGACAGTTCTCTTTGTGAATTTTCGGGAGACAATATAGTCGAGCTAAGTTGCAATTTTCAGCCTTTAGGAAATTGTGTGTCGGTTTTTTTTTCTCACCATCCGCTTAACCAAAAGAAAGGAATAATCATCATGCTAGTCGACAGAGCTATTAAACTAGCCCATCCATCCTTTCACCTAAAAAACATAGAACTCATTCAACGCACCATGAATCAAAATTGGTATCCAGAATCATTCACAAACAAAATAATAAATCAAAGATTAACAAAAATCAGAACGCAGTCACCTTCCGACAACAATTTTGATCCCTCAAGAATAATTAACTTACCGTACGCGAAAACCGTTCACCACCAACTATTTCGTCTATTTCAACAATACAATATAACAATAGTCACCAACAACAAACACAATATTTTATCGATAACGGGATCTACGAGAGACAATATAGAAACTCGGGATAAATCAAATGTAGTATATAAAATTCAATGTGAAGACTGCAATGCAATATATATTGGGCAAACAAAAAGGCGCTTAAAAATCAGAATTAACGAACACAGGAATAACGTAAGACACGTAGACGCTCAACATACAGCTCTGGCACAACATAGCATACAAATGAAACACAATTTTAAATTTGACGAAGTCAAAATATTGAACAATGAAGAATGGCTAAAGAAACGACTCATCTTAGAGATGATACAAATAAAATCACACACAAATTCAATAAACTTTAGAACAGACATAGATAAACTCAGTAACATATATGAGTTGATTATTTAACGATGAACATATTGGCACAACCAGAATAACGGGATGAAAACAAAATTTACTGAATAACGATAAAAACAATATTGACTTTCCATGCACATGGACCATCCACAGGGAATTACATAATGTTAGACATAATTATACAATTAAACAAATCATCTTCCCCATTCAAATTCATGTTTATGAAATTCAATCATGGACATTAATTGGAACAGGGCGGCAACCTACAGAAAATAGACACATGAATCGATATTTGATTAATACGGCACTGACCCAACTGTCGCGAATATCTCTCAGCCGTTTGAAACCTCAGAGTTCGCCAAAGGCGAGATCGGTAATACTGGCTCACTTGAATGCTAACATATATTCAACATGTTTGCTCACAAATATTCACATCTTTTGTCTTGAAATATGCAAACTCACAATGATCGTCACCTCATTGTACCTTTTGAGGACACCAGAGCATTAATAACATATCATTGAGTAACTAAAATAGTCATAGTGAAAATGATGAAATCTCAAAAATGAATAAGGTTAGTCATGGAGCTCGTACTCATAACCTGCAAAAATTTGATCACATTAACAGATAGCACATGTTCTCAATTAATCTTAAGCAATAATCCTGAGTATAAACCTAATATAATCAAAACACTTGTAAATTAATTTCTAAAAGAGAGTATTAACTTTGTACAGAGAATAAAATTATTTCTGAAGAGGATCCCAATCAGGATCGAAACGTTAAAATGCATTAACTTTCTTCACGGGGAAGCATTGACCGAATTGAAGCCGACACGCACCAGCAATTTATATCACTTCCAGCCCGAAGAAATTTTCGATACAATCTTGATTCAGATTTCGGGCTTTAATCGACTTCACTCCCGCGGCTTGTAACTTGGCCCACACTAATGACAATCCTCGAATAGTTCGGCGCCAGTTGGTAAGCGCCAAAACATGTTTTGATGGTTGATTCGTTATCTTGGAGACAAAACGCATTTTTGCAATGCGTCGAGATGCTTCGATCCAAAATTTGTGATGAGCGCTGTCTTTGTCGATGCAGGCCTTTAATGCATTTCCATCTCCACCTCCTTTGCCTCCGTTCACAGAATCTAAAAGATCGTTGAAAAAAGCGGTCGTTTCGGAAACGATACGTCCCTCCTTGCCTGGAGTTTTCAATTGTTACGGATCACCTTTTGCTGATCCTCTGAGTTGTAATACTCGCTGCCACCAACGGTGCGCATAAGGCGCCCTGTAATATAAAATTTCAAAAAGAGAAAATGAATTAGCGTGCGAAGCGTCGGAAGGACGTGGACTGCGGCTCGTCCCTTACGGGCCCGCTATCCTTTTCGTGAGCTAGGAGGAAGGGAGGTGTCGTTTCTTTTCTGAGCCAAAAAAAAAAAGAGCCTTGGGGTAACACGAATTTATTGCACCCAGAACTGATGCCTTTTCGATGCGTGAATACAAGAGAATACAAAAATAATTGATTAATATAAAGGTTGTCGACTTACATTGGTTTGTTGTTTTTCGCTGGCCGGCGACCCTTTAGATGAAGCTCTTACGATTTCTAGCGACCCGTTGTATATATGAGTTAGTATGGTTTTTATGCGCTCAAGACGGTATATGTGTGTATTATCGGTTTTAACACTATGTTAGTCGGATGAATAATAAGAACAACATTAAACTTGGTTAACGTACATATATACGAGATATATAAAGTAAGTTTAACTGTGCGAGTTTGACTTGACGCCGGAGGATTTAACCCGATCTCGAGTAGCCGCGGAGAGCCAGGGTCCACCAAATGCATTGGGTTAATATTAAGGACCGCAACCTATTCCCGGACTAACTGCCCGACGTTGGGCACGCGGCAAAGTTTTTTCCCGATCGGGGTCTTGATCAGAACTGATGGATATCGATTCCGTATCGCGTACCGAGGGTCCGAAGAACCTCGGTGGGGGACACGGAATTTTCCAGAAATCACGCGCATATTCTCGGATATGGCGTGATTTCAGGAAACTTCGCCTCGTGAGTCCTTCGTCAGCGGCGCGTGTACAGATTTTTCGCTGACCCGGAGCGTTGACTCGAAGGTGGTGGCTCTGTGGTCAGCGACGTCGTTGTTACTATGCGGGCTCTCGCGAGAGCCGTCGCAGGGTCACAACACAATCGGCCATGAGGTGTATTGATATAACCTAAGGACAACAGAATGTTGTTATAAATAAGAAAATAGTGGTTAACAAAAAGTAAATATATTTGCAACAAAGGTGATATTGCTGAGATTGCTTACCATCAATGTTTGACAAAAATCCGATAAAACTAGACAGTCGTTTGCTGAACACATGGGCAGCGTGCTTCACTCGCATTTTATGAATTTTTTCTGGCACGACGTGCGCTTGCGTTAATTTTAGTACTTGCCGACAAGTGCCATTCGCCCGAACGTCGATGTCATATGCCAAGCGGATAGTGTCCCAAGTGACATATTCCGGCTCCTTTTTCGAAGTCAAATCTACATTGATCTCCAGTTTCTTGTCCAGTAGATTATTTCTTATACATTTCAATAAATGAGGTGCATCAGACATGGGAATGATCTCACTTGAGCCAATGATTATTGAGTCATCTGGTGGCAGAATGGAATTTTTGTTTATTAACCACATTAAATAAGTATAGTGTGTCATGGTTGAATATAAATAAAAATAAATATTATATATTTGCATGAAATCTGAAGCCAAATTGGTTCCGTACATACAGTCAGTGACGAAATTGAGTGGACACTTTCTAGTATAAAGTGTCGGAACGATTTTTTATGTCATTTCGCCGGTAATTGGCCTAGTCCAATTTAACCAGCGTCATTTTAAAGAGGAGCAATTTACCTTCATTTCGGCTATATTAAAAAAATTTTACGATTTTTTTTAAATTATTGGCACCCAGTTTTGAAAAAAAAAAATTTTTGCCGTTTTCTTGTTTTTCTTTGAGTGGACACCGTTCGTAGTAGAATTTTTTTAGCACTTTTCTTTAACCGTGATCGTAAAGGGAGCAGTCCAACCTTCAATTTCTTTTCTTTAGAAAAAATTGTACGATTTTTTTTTCCAAAGATATTTCATTTTTAGAGAAAAAATAGACGATTTGAAAATTGCTGCGCAGGACGAAAACGATGAGGTTTACAACAAAACCTCAAGATGGTAAAAAGTTGTAATACTTCTTGATGAGTTAACGAGAATTTTTTCAGATTTTTTTTTCGAAATTTGTTTTCCATCTATTTTCCGTCGAAGCTCGATTGATCTAAATACTATGAAAATAATAGAATTAAATTTTTTACTTACATATTAAACTTTGGTCTCTTCGGAGATTTCTTCGACGACACCAAACTTTATTTGGTATAAAAAATTTAATTCTATTATTTTCATAGTATTCAGATCAATCGAGCTTCGACCGAAAATAGATGGAAAACAAATTTCGAAAAAAAAATCTGAAAAAATTCTCGTTTACTCATCAAGAAGTATTACAACTTTTTACCATCTTGAGGTTTTGTTGTAAACCTCATCGTTTTCGTCCTGTGTAGCAATTTTCAAATCGTCTATTTTTTCTCTAAAAATGAAATATCTTTGGAAAAAAAAATCGTACAATTTTTTCTAAACAAAAGAAATTGAAGGTTGGACTGCTCCCTTTACGATCACGGTTAAAGAAAAGTGCTAAAAAAATTTTACTACGAAAGGTGTCCATTCAAAGAAAAACAAGAAAACGGCCAAAAATTTTTTTTTCAAAACTGGGTGCCAATTGTAAAAAAAAATCGTAAATTTTTTTTAAAATAGCCAAAATCAAGGTAAATTGCTCCTCTTTAAAATGACGCTGGTTAAATTGGCCTAGGCCGATTACCGGCGAAATGACATAAAAAACCGTTCCGGCACTTTATACTAGAAAGTGTCCACTCAATTTCGTCACTGACTGTATATAGTTTTCTAGATATCCTATACAATAATTATAGGGCCCTCCTACTATGCATAGGCAGCTGATGAAACTTTAAACGCATTTTTCTCAAAACGACGTTTTCAGATGCGGTGGCCAGTATATTTTAAAAACTAAGCGACGGATTTAGATGAAATTTATACAGCATATTCTAGGCATTTGAAAGTCGGGCCGGATCGAAAGTTTTTTTTTACTGAAACTTCTATTTTTCATAAACCATTAACCAGCAATTTTTTGTTAAAATTCGAAACAAAAATTCCAGAGGTTGTCATTTAGCGAATTTTTGAGAAAAAAAACCTGCCATCCGACTCAAGTTTTTATGCCTACAATATGCTGCATAAATTTCATCTAAATACATCGCGTAGTTTTTCAAATATAGTGACAACCGCCAACGAATTCAGACGACTATAGAAGGAATTTGCTTATGGCGCGAGTGGCACCAAGTTTTTTCCGCCAGAAACTGCCACTTGGCGTCGCAGCGGTCGATCGTGACGTCACTCGAGATTGTATACACCCCGTAGGCGGAGCCACGAGAACGCGAACGCCCTGCCCGCTCAGCTGTTTGTAAACTGCTAAAAGCTTTGAGGGTCGGATGATCGAAACCCCTTCGAGTCATTATTTATTTTTTCATTATTTTTTTTTATTATTTCTTTAATTCAGGCTTACAGAGGTATTTTATATTCGATAAATATTAACAAGAAAAAATAAGAAAAATACTAGAAATTTCAATCTACTTATTCGTGCCCACTCTTAGCTAATTTTAGTTCACGCCTTGCAATTAATTTATAATAGTGTCCTATAGCGATAGTAATTTATAAAACGTGCGTGAGCTAAAATTACTCGATGGAAACCACGCGAAGGTGGTGGACGTCTTCCATCGTGAGGGGAAGGATGTAATGAAGAGCGGGAGGGTTAGGAATAGGATTGTAGCGAAATAAAAAAAGCAGATTTAAATGCCTGAGAAGCATGCAAAATTAAAGGTAAATGTTCCATTAAGTAACCATGTATGAATTAGTATCTGCATGCACCCAATGATTTATGTTATCTGCAGCGTATGGACTTGAAAAGAGTTAGTAATGTACATCGCGGGAAGTATTAGTTTATATGAAAATCGTTTGTATATAATCTATTATAGTACAACATGGTCAATTAGTGGAACATTATCCTCTCCAATATTTCATAAAATCTAAAAAAAATGCATATTTACAGCATGTACGCGCATGCATGCACATTACGTACAAAATCGGGGACCCCGAGGCGCGTCATTTCCTCAGTAATTTAAGACTCCAAACCCTGTCTTATATGTATGGGTGTATGCATGCGCGTTTCTTTTTACAAGTGCACCACTCATTGATGAGTAATTTTAAAAAATTTTCTATTTGGCTGGGTCGCGGTACCCTTCAGACTGCGTTTGTAATTTATTATATCGCGGATATCTCGCGATTGCCATTTTAAATAAATGAACAAATGCACACGGACGAAGAATTTTAAAATGTATTCCCGGTGGAGTGCGCAACCTCCCGTAATAGACCAGAAGTCGAGGTGTGTTTGAAATACAGCATTACTGATCCTAGTTTCGAGGTACTTTGAAATGCTATTAACGTAGCAAGCACGATGAAATTCTGAATTGAAACATTTATACGCTGTTATTATCACGTCAAGAAATTTATCACACGGAACCTGCAAAGAGCCAAGCTTATCATTTGCATGATTTTTGTATGCTTTCCAAAAAATGAGGAGATCATTCGTTTTTTCAAAATATTGATGACCCCTCGTCAACATATCTGTACAACATTGGCAGTTGAATTTACTTGTGCATTTATAGATGAGGTACCCTGCAACGTACTTCATCGAGCATTCTTCGAGGGGATGTATTATTTCGAATTTGCTATCAATATTAAAACTTTCCCCCATCTCATCTGATTTCGCAGCCACATCGACTTCTGGTCCATTTTGAAAAATGTCGATATCTCGAGTAACGTCGGACGTTTCTCGGATTCGAGTAATTTCACACTGCTCGTCCATCTCGAAAGCGAGGAATGCTATCGAATCGTCGAAAGCACATTGCTGACGGATTATCATTATGACCGGCGCGATTCCGGATAACGGCGAAAAGATTTTCAATTAGATCTTGATTTAATCTAGAAGTGATTAAATAAAGATCCCCGCCATTCCTCATATCGTCCCACAAGCCGAGCACGATCCTAATGGTCAGTCGGAAACCCTCGAAGCACGGTGGGTTTTTTCCGACTGAAACGGTCCATTTTTCTAGCCACTTGAGGGACGTATGGAGATAATCTTCGACCTGAGGTTGCACACTCGATAACGCGCGTCTCAGCGGGTTCGGATCTGCGCAACACCGGCTATTCAAACAATCGAACAGATCATTTAAGTTTTGAATGAAATTTGCGGTTGCAACATAGTCCGGATGCTGCAACTCGCCCGTGAATTTACCTATAGTACATTAATCGCGGCCGAAACCGAACGGCTAAAAACTTGAGTCGCGAGGCTCACTTTCATTTTTTGAAACGAGTTCGGTTCTATGTGCAGATCTGTGAGTTTTGGGGCCGCTTTGTACATCCGATGCCGTTCGACATGGCGTAGTTCGCGAATTACCTGCCACGAAACGCGATCGTTATCGATTCTAAAATCTCTCGTGAGCAAATTATTGCGTACGCTTTTTATTAGATGCGGTATATCGTACCCGAAAAAGATTTTGTGCCCGGCACATTCAATGTATGGCTTTGTCTCACTGACCCCCATGGACGCTATCGCCGTACGATTATTGGATCCCTGATCGCAACCCATATAGCGAACATTAAATCCAATTGAGAAAAGAGAATTTAAAACCATTTCTACTAGTGATTTTAAAACAACGTTTCGCACGTTTCCATGTGAAACGACGTACGACAGCGGCTGCTTCCAAGAAAATTTAAGCCCGCGAATCATGAAAACGAATGCGTAATTCGCAATTTCGTTAGTTCGACCGAGTTCGCCGAAGTCTTGAAAACCTTCGACCAAATCGTCTTTCGAATTATATTCTAAAAGCCGCTTGATCGACATTTCGTCCTACATTAGAACACACTGCGCCTCAAGTCCCGTCATTGCTTTAGCTTTCGTCGCTAATTTTGCAAAATTGCCGGGACTGATTCCAGGCGACAGGTGGAGGTTGTTCACCCACGTGCGAATAGCTTTTACACACGGCAACGCAAAATTGTAGTTATCTTTCAAATGTGAATATGCGTTCGGCGATTTATAATATAGCGATAAAGCAAATTGCTTTTCCTCTTCTGTAAATGGCAGTTTCTTGACGTGATTCAATTGCATATTAAAGAATTTAAGCTCGTTTTCAGTTAACAATTTCGATGCCTTAGCAAATGCGACGGCCTGAGTAGTATTTTTTAACGCTGCTTGCAATCGCCGAATCTTTCGATCTTGATTTTTTATTTGTTTGCGCAAAGACATCACTAATCGTCCCAGTTTTAGTTCGACAGGGGTGCAGGATTTGCCTTTTAATTTCGCGTATTTACCCCGTTTCGCGTTTAATGGCCGGCGGATGGGATTTGCGGTCGCGATGTTGTCCGGTACAGCTCTATTAATCCCGAGGGCGTTTTCCGGGTTACTTGTATCATCTTCTACCGTCGCGATATCTGCACCAATAGGCAGTGCACCACGCTTTATAAAAACTCTACGTTTCAAACCACACGATACCTTATCAGTATCCAAAAAATGCACGCCACAAATCCTGACATCATTCATTTGTTTCGGCGTCAGCCGTTCTAATGAAGTATTTTGGGGTCGAATGATCTATTGCCGTCGACTGTTAAAAAGCCAAACAAAATCATCACTGAATAAAGGCAGAGCCACACCAAATTGCAAAAAAACGATTTTTTTCGGATAGAAGAGAAGACATGACCACGGTCATCGGCATTGCGTACAATGTTGCGAGGTACACATAAAGACAACTTACGTGTTCTCCTCTCGTGGAAAACGGTGAAAACTAATATTTGGATATTTCCGTTTTGTCACTAAACATCCACTGTATGCACACACATTTCCGTGCGGCATTCTAAATTTCGTTAACGTAAAAAACGCGCCAATGTAAACAAAACCGCCGCACGTGCTTGTATGCCGGCTCGAACTGGGGATTTACCAAAGAGAAAAAGAGAGTCAGAGCGACAACACTGAGCGCCTCTAGCCACTGAAGAGCACACTCGAGTATCCCTGCGTAACTCGCACGGTTTTTTGAGTCTAGAGATATTCATCTATGTATCTAACACATGTTTGCAGGGACGCCGGTGACTAGGTGTCGTTTCGCGTCTTCTTTTCACCACGTTATTAAAACTATATTCGTTATTTACGAACCCAGCATGCAAATCTCGGCATTAAAAATCACCGGTTCTGACGATCCAATTTATCTCTGTATATTGTTTTTAATATTTTTATGAAACAATATACACCACTCACAAAAAATTGAAAATTTTGTTTTCTCTAATCAACATTAGCAATATTTGACAGCACGCTACTTTGGTTGTATTCGTCGTATGGGGATGAAAACAAGCATTTTGAAGATTGATTGATCTCTTCTTTAACATTCTTCGACAGATTTTTTCTGTCATTGAGAGCCTGCCTAGCTACATTTCAACAAGTAGTAGAAACAAAATTCTTACATTTTCTTCATCCACGTTATGGCTCATACTTTTTACAAACCCGTTTCTGCCGAAAGTCTTTGCCGAAATTAAAGATTACACAGACTTCGCTACAAAAATTTGTTTTATAACTGCAATACGATTTTTTTCACTCATGTGAATTATGCTTCCTTAAATCAAAACTCGTACTTTTTACTTTAAAGTTGCATGTCTTTTAAATAATTGGACTTACAGGAATTTGAAAAAACGAAAATGAAACTAAAACACTAAGCTTTTCAATGACGCATACTTTGTCTGCTGATTGTTTTATATTTGCACGGCACTATAGCAAATGGAGAAAAATCTGGCTTTTATTACAACAAAACCAGTCAAAAGCTGAGTATTGCAGCTTCTTTTTCAAGTTTTTAAAATTTCTGTAAGACCATCTTTAGGAGATATGAAACTTTAAAACGAAAAGTAGAACTTTTCATCCAAGTACTCATAACTCAATGAAATTTTTTTTATTGCAAATATCGGAAAACACTTTTAGAGCCGAATCTCAAAACTTTTTACTGAAATAAAAAAATTCGGGCAAAACAATTGTTATAAAAAGTATTAGCCAAAGTTAGACGAAGACAGTTTAAGGTATTTCCTTCCCCATCATGTTTTGACTTGCAACTCATGTAGGATTGCAATGAAAAAAATATCTCGAAGAATGGTGAAGAAGAGACTTCAAACTTCAAATTGTTTTTCTTCGTTCTTATGCAATAACCGCAACCAAACTTATATACTATCGCATACTGACAGTCTTATTGAGGGAACAAAAAATTCCTGTAATTTCTGGAGCCGTATATATATATTTTTTTTTTTGGCTTATCAATTCATAATTCAAAAAGTAAAGATCACATAGTTTTTGCAATTCGTTGAAATTGTACTTATTAAAAGTATGATCTACCGAGTTTGGATTCATATTGCGTACTTCGTTTTTTAAGAATATTTATTTACCATTTGATATCGTTTATTCTTTACTACATTAAATTTTACACATGCAAAAGTTAACAACTTATTAGAAAAAAAGGAGGGAAGTCAGTTTGTAATGTGACTTGTAACTGTAGTACCAACTCGAGGATTCTTCTTTCGTTTTATACGGAGTATCTAAGAAGATATATTATCAGACGTTAGCTAAGCTGGTAGAGTTCTGTGTTTCAACCTACAAGTTCGCGTGATCAAACCCTTGTAATACTATCCTTTTTTTTTATTTTCTATGACGTACAAAATGAATTTTTACAGCTTATTACTTTATAATACAAATTCAATTGAAAAGATAGTTTATTTTTTACTATTATCTAAATTTATATTATACTATTAGCATTTTTAGGGTCGATATTATATACGTTGGATCAGTGGGGCACGGCAGTAGCAGCTCGGGAAACGAGAGAGTCAGCATGAATACCCCATCGTATACCTCGCCTTAGAGAAAGCGAGAAGGAGCTACTGCCGCGTTAGTGCAGAAAAAGAGAGAGTCGGCATGAGTACCCCACTGTATACCTCGCCTTACAGAAAGCGAGAAGGAGCTACGCTGTGTCAGTACAGAAAAAGAGAGAGTCGGCATGAGTACCCCATCGTATACCTCGCATGAGAGAAAGCGAGAAGGAGCTACTGCCGCGCCAGTGTAGAAAAAGAGAGAGTCGGCATGCGTACCCCATCGTATACCTCGCATTAGAGAAAGTGAGAAGGAGCTACGCCGTGCCAGTGCAGAAAAAGAGAGAGTCGGCATGAGTACCCCACTGGATACCTCGCATTAGAGTAAGCGAGAAGACGCGCTTGCTCGTCCGTGATTGGTTAGAGAGGAGGCGGAGCTACGTCTGAAGTTGTGTTAGGTATACGTGAACGCGTCTGTGCGACCTAATACATTCTTGTAGCGACGCCAGCGCCGCCTGTACTTGGGGTACCAAAGCTCGATGGGGTTCTGAATATGTGGAGACAATCCAAGCCTAAGCAAGTCCCTTCTATATTCGTCTGAATTCGTTGCCACCGCAAATCATTTTTGGAAGCGAGGGGTCTGATAACTTGCTCCAGAATTCTTTTTTTTTTTCGGAAAATTATATTAGATATAGTGTAAGAACTTGGTATTATGTATTAAATAAAAAGCAGTGTACAATAGTATTAAAAAAATGTTTGCCAATGTATGTTTTTTCTCGCCTCTAACTGAATATAACCCTTGAAAATGCACGAAAATGTTTGAAAATTGCTTTAAAATAATGTTCGGTGAGTGGGTGCGTGTGTATGGTGAGATTAAATAATCGAACAAACATCCCCCTCTACAGTCAGTGACGAAATTGAGTGGACACTTTCTAGTATAAAGTGTCGGAACGATTTTTTATGTCATTTCGCCGGTAATTGGCCTAGTCCAATTTAACCAGCGTCATTTTAAAGAGGAACAATTTACCTTCATTTCGGCTATATTAAAAAAATTTTACGATTTTTTTTAAATTATTGGCACCCAGTTTTGAAAAAAAAAATTTTGGCCGTTTTCTTGTTTTTCTTTGAGTGGACACCGTTCGTAGTAGAATTTTTTTAGCACTTTTCTTTAACCGTGATTGTAAAGGGAGCAGTCCAACCTTCAATTTCTTTTCTTTAGAAAAAATTGTACGATTTTTTTTTCCAAAGATATTTCATTTATAGAGAAAAAATAGACGATTTGAAAATTGCTGCGCAGGACGAAAACGATGAGGTTTACAACAAAACCTCAAGATGGTAAAAAGTTGTAATACTTCTTGATGAGTTAACGAGAATTTTTTCAGATTTTTTTTTCGAAATTTGTTTTCCATCTATTTTCCGTCGAAGCTCGATTGATCTAAATACCATGAAAATAATAGAATTAAATTTTTTACTTACATATTAAACTTTGGTCTCTTCGGAGATTTCTTCGACGACACCAAACTTTATTTGGTATAAAAAATTTAATTCTATTATTTTCATAGTATTCAGATCAATCGAGCTTCGACCGAAAATAGATGGAAAACAAATTTCGAAAAAAAAATCTGAAAAAATTCTCGTTAACTCATCAAGAAGTATTACAACTTTTTACCGTTTTGAGGTTTTGTTGTAAACCTCATCATGTTCGTCCTGCGCAGCAATTTTCAAATCGTCTATTTTTTCTCTAAAAATGAAATATCTTTGGAAAAAAAAATCGTACAATTTTTTCTAAAGAAAAGAAATTGAAGGTTGGACTGCTCCCTTTACGATCACGGTTAAAGAAAAGTGCTAAAAAAATTTTACTACGGAAGGTGTCCACTCAAAGAAAAACAAGAGAACAGCCAAACATTTTTTTTTTCAAAACTGGGTGCCAATAATAAAAAAAAAATCGTAAAATTTTTTTAATATAGCCAAAATGAAGGTAAATGGCTCCTCTTTAAAATGACGCTGGTTAAATTGGCCTAGACCAATTACCGGCGAAATGACATAAAAAACCGTTCCGACACTTTATATTAGAAAGTGTCCACTCAATTTCGTCACTGACTGTATATATCGCGAATGAATCATTTGCTGTTATTTCCGATACAATTATACTACTTCCAATTTTATTGGTTTGGTTTTTCAAAACTTTTTATAGTTTAAACTGTAATGAATTTACAAAGATTAGAAGCGTAGTATCTATAAAAATATAGTTGCGACAAATAAGAAAATAAGTAAGTACTAAAACAGCGGGAAATCACTGCATAAAAAATATTGTGTAATGACGAAGAACAAATGTGCAAGTTGATAATTTCGAATTCCTTTCTTGTACACTCCGCTACCCACAAATCTTCCGTTTTTTTGTTTTTGGGTAAAGCAAAAATATTGCATTTAACTTTAACACCGACGGTGCTTTGTAAACGATAGCATTTGTCAGGACGCATTTTTAGCTGTTATGTTATTACCGTATTGCTGACAGATATAAGTTACTTACGGTTGGGTCGTTGGTTTTGCCATTGTATCCTGTCAGACATTTTTCGTAATTCATTTCATCGCACTGATATTCGAGGAACCTTGATCGCAAACTGTAGCAGCCACGTTGAATCCTGCGTTCGTTACTGCTTTTATTATTTCCTTTATACATTTTGTTAGCTGTGGTCCATTGGTTTGTGATTCGCTGAAGTAATATCCCAATGGGATTTTCCATGAGTTCACTATCCCTGTCATCATGAATACCAAGCAGTGGTCCGCAAATTTTGACGTCCGCCTATCGCCATAGTCCTCGAAGCCGATAATCTTGTCCTGCACCTTGTCATAGCGGAGATGTGCTGATAGAGAGATCTCATCCCAGACAACGGCACACATCTTCTCCTTTGGGTCCATGAACATTGCCTGATCTTTCAAGTGACTCATTAATAGTTTATTAATTCCCACCTTCACGGGAATCCTGGCCAACATAACTTTCAAGGTTTTTGGGCTCGGAACAGAAAATAAACGCATAAAATGCCGATAACCGGAAGGCGAGCGTTTAAACATGCTTAGTCATATTAATTTTTCCTCGTCAGTGTACCGTCTGCCCTATAACACAAAAAACATGCTTTGTAAGTAGCGTCGAATATAAGTGAACTCGCCAGCTGTTTCTTTTTTTTTCTTACAAACGTATATTTGATAAAAGTAGACAAATGAGTAGTTTCAAAAAATGTTATATGTATATTAGACCGTGTCATTTTGGGGCAACTTTTTTTTTCTTCTCACTAACAGGCTTTAAACTTATAAAAAGGTAAAAAAAGAAGGCTGTATGAATTTTAGCTCGAAATATTAATATTTAGAGGTCGCTTAAACATATCTCTATTTCCCATTTAAATAACACAGGGAAAAAATAAATTTTGGCCAGAATTTTGTAACACGGTCATGGCATATTCCACAAACAAGCTGCCCGCATATTCTTATGCAGAATTTAATGCTCTACAAAAAAGCTCTCTTATACTTTTTTGATAAACTTAGCCATTCAAGAGATATTCAAGTTCAAAGTTAAAGTGTATGAAAATTCATCGTGTTTTGTTAATATTAAAGCAAATCTATCGACTCTATTGAAAAACATCAAATGCATTTTGTGTAGATTATTAAATTTACTATCCAAATTCTTTAATTTATAGTTAATGTTATCAACATTTATCCAAATTCTTTAATTTATAGTTAATAAATGTTGATAACATTAACTATAAATTAAAGAATTTGGATAGTAAATTTAATAATCTACACCAAAGTCATTTGATGTTTTTCAATAGAGTCGATAGATTTGCTATAATATTAACAAAACACGATGAATTTTCATACACTTTGAACTCGAATATCCCTCTGGTCCTACTTTTCCGAACCAGCCCATACTTCCATCTCTTGAAGTAACAGATGGTCTGTTCTTCGCTCTGAATGTAACCTCTCGTTGATTTTGGAGCTTGACATTACCGAAGCCTTTTAAGTAAAAGGCTAATAACTCAGGCGGTGTAAAGTTTCCATGGAAAACTTGAGTCATGAAGGCTTCTTCATCTGCTGTAATTCTTCTACTTGAGAGAGAGAGAGAACTTTGAGAAGCCTTGCGTATCCTAGAACAGCTGCATAATATGCAAAAGCTGACTCAGGAACCTTCTTGCTAATGCTGATGTCCGCAGCTGAGAGAACGCGGTGTGTCTCGTTTAACAATTGCGAGATGGAGAAAAAAAACCTGGATAGACCAATAGCTCTTGAGCGATAGGTCTACTCTCTTGACCAGGATTTGGAAGTAATGCCTCTAAGTGTAGAGGATCATTCTTCGGGGTAGACGCCACTGTCGATAGATTGCGTGGTTTAGGTGGTCCTCCTTCACTTGGCAGAATGGGCGCTTGACGTGGCGGACGGATGTTACCTTGTGGCATCGGTCTCAGTTGGGGCGTAGATTGCCTCGCTCTACAGGGTCGGCCTCTGTTCTGACTTCCCCAATTTCTATTGGGGGGTTGACGCGCTGGGGCGTTATTCAGCTGCCCTCTTGGCCTCTGTGGACTGTCATGGGTTGAATCAAATTCATTGAGTTCTTCCATGATGTAGTTAAGTGTAGCGTTTTATAAACGTAATTTATCTATTAGATAAAGATTCGTCAACTGACTACCCGAAATAACTAAAGTTAAAAAGGGGCCGTTCAAAGTGTGTGTTGAAAGAAATTTTTTTCTTTGAAAATACCGAAATCTTAAAAGTAATAACCGTCAAAAACGGTCGTGGAAAAGAAAGTTAGAAAATTTAAGAATTCTTTTTCGGGTCAGGTCCATAATATTGTAGAGAAAACAGAGAGCAGATGGTTTGGGGTTATAAATTCTTCATACGTGGAGCTATCAGCATTCATCGGCTAAGACTCTCTTGGTGGAAGAGCTCAGAGGTACAGGAGGAGAGGGATGTAGAGTACTGTCGGTTCTGTTTCCTAGTACAACGTTCTCTAGTTCAATGATCGGCAATGTAATAGGAGAGACTCCGTGAGTAAATGAAGTATGTGACAAGTCAAGGAAGACTTCAGTCATGAGACTCTCTTGAGCAGTAAGTACTGCTATCTCAGTGCAAGAAAAACTTTGCGATAAAGGAGATAACTATTTCATTGGGCAGTATAGAATCCTGCTCGGTATGAGATGGCATTATTTCGACTGTACCAACCAATCGTTCACCATATTTTCCCGAGAGACTCTCTGATAAAGAAAGTACGGGGGATGACATGCCGAAGCTATTTCTCCAGCATCGGGTGCTTGCGCAATCGCAACTCTTCCGTTGCATACTGATACTAACGGAAAAGATTTTTCCCCGTTAACCAGAAATAAAGTAGGAATTGCTGTAACGTTCAATCTTCTCCATTGACCATACTCCATGTATGAATCATCCGTAAAGTGTCGATGACAAATTCAGAGCTTTTTTAACTCACTGGGTTCAATCGAAAAGAGGTTTTGGGAGGCGATTGCTTTAATCCAATCCTGGCATTTCCATTCGCTCTTTGGAAATGAATGGGATGGCCCCTTTACCCCAGTTGCACATCCAACAACAACGCAACCTCGAATCATTGTGGAAACTGCGTTGTCCCGGCTGAAAGAACAAGAAGAAGCAAGTGGAATGGATATTTCACTATTAATAACATTAATTGTGTCGAACCGTACATGTGCAGGGGCGACACTCGATTTTGAACTTAATTTGTTCACCCGGGCGTACAATATATATATATATGGTTAGGTTCGTATTTACGGCCTAATGTTTATTGTTTTATTATCGCGTTCGGATTTGTCAGGGTTCCGACGCGTGGATCCCTGTTGTGGTTAAAGAGGGGTATTCACCTCACCTGGTTTTCCAGTCCCCGCGCGTGCGTGTGTGTGTGTGTGTGTGTGTCCGAACTGCTGACGCCTGCGGGATTTGCTGGGATCGTCGGGAAGGTCGGTTGCGACGGCCTTCTAGGCCGTAGAAATGATACACAAAAGATGGCTTCGATTTGTTTATTCCTCACACTAACAAACACGCTCGTAGTGGCTCACACAGATGAGCACTCGTCGCTGCCACTACGTTGTCGCGGTTTCGCTGAGTCGGCAGAAGTCGAGCGTGCAGAACACTCACGATGCCCTAAGTACGTGAAGCGTACATACCACTAAGGCACGGGATCCGGTTGACCGATGTCTGTTAAGACCGAGAAATCAGTTAAGACTGAAGAGTTTTGGTCTGTCCGGACCCTCGTTCCCTTGGGGAAGAAGCTCGTGGGGGTTACCGGGAACAATATGTCGGTCGTCGATTGGGAAGTTGATTTGTCAATCGGGTCAACTTCTCAATCGGCAGTTGCATTTCGAGAAGGGCTCTCGGGCCCGCTGAGTTTTGGGAAGAACTCGCGGAAGACCCTGCAGCGCGTGAGCGGTGTTGCGGTGATAGCTTCGGTGAAGTCGAAGTGTGCTGCTGAGGCGACGATTTGAGCGATTTCCACACGGGGTTGACCGCCGGCGTGGAATGCGCCCATCGCGCCGTGGAAACGAATGGATTGCGAAATCTGGCCGTTGCCAGGTTGATCGGTCCGTAACAGCCCTCCCTTCCTAGATGGAACGTGGTACCCGTGGTGCACGCTTTCGCGCTACCGGGGGTGGGGGTGCCCTCTATATAATCCGGGAGTTGGTCGCCGTGCTTCATTTGTTGTTGGCCCGTGGTGGTGTACGTAAGTATTTTTGAGAATATATCTTATTTGGTTCTCTCTTCTCCCCCCCCCCCCCCCCCCATTTTTCCTAATTTCCGTGGATTCTTCTTTTTTTCTAGATAACTTGAAGATGTCCAGGATCGCCGTTCTTGAGGATGTCCCGATGTGCGAGTGCCCTGGCCCCTTACCGGTTGATGCCCGAAGAGCGGTTGCGCTTATCAGGTTCCGGGAGATCTTCGGTCGTTCGCCGCGAGGATACGAATCCCTCGAGGGCCGTACGACCTCGTCGGGCGTCTATCTTCCTTCCGGGACTATGATTCGTCCTGCTGGCGCCAGCGATTCGGAGAGGGAATCCGAAAACGAGTACTATTACGCTCGATCGCTACCTCCATCGTGGGAAGCGGGTGGTTGGGACTGCTACGCGCCTGTCAGACCGTATGAACGAGACGACGGGTGGGACGGTAGGTCGTGTCCCAACGCTTCGCACCGGACAGATGAGGGGTCTGGAGACGAGTCTCGTGGCGAGGCTGCTCCTGCACGTCGAGGCCACAAAAGCGGAGAGTGATCGTTCGTGAATAATTATTTTGTTCTCAGAAAAACCCTCTTCCGATAAGTAATAATAAGGAGGGAATTTGTAAGGGCAGAGGAGGAGGGAAATGAATAAAGCGGTGTAAGTTGTAGTTGCCTCCTTCTTTCTGTGGTTTACCTCCTTGCTGGAATTTCCTGTCAAAAAACTTAAATTTTTTTTTTTTTTTCGCTTAGTAGCACGTCATGTCTGATATGGAGGCGGCGTTGGCGACGGCCGTCGTTTCTGCGGCGACGTGCGGTGTGGGCATGGTAGGTGCGGGTCTGCTAGGTTCCGCAGGGATCGTTTGCATCGGGTACGAAATCACCCGGGTTCGCTCCTGTTGTTGCAATGTCCTGGCCATGAGGCGGTGCTCGGTACTCCGGCTGTTGCGTTTCAGGTATACAACCACGGCGATGGCGATGAGGATGAGGATGGATAGGCCCCCTGCACCAGAGTATAGTGTCACGTTTGTGTTCCGCTGACCCCGGTGCAGGTCTTGCTGCCGTATTGCTTCCCTCTCGATGTCGTGGAGAGTTTTGGCGTTCCCGGAATTATCCCAGTCGCTGTTGGCTGATGTGTTCATTTTGGGCAACAATGTTTCCAGCATAGGCCTGATGTCCTCCGTCTGCATGGTTGGTAGTAGCGTGGTGAGGTTGAGCGCTGTCGTCGGTGCGTACGTGTGTGAGACCCGCGTGGTTAAAGTCTCCTGGGCCGTAAGACGTGTTGCGCCGGTGTATGCCACGCAGCCGGGTGAAAGGTGCAAAATGCCCGCCCCACGTAGGGTTTCGCTCCCAATTTGCTGGTTGTTCCTCATGGTTCTGAGTTCGACCGATTCGGCGGTGGAGTATACCCAGCTATTGGTGGTTTCTAAGCGTTTCCAGTACGTGTCTCGGGTTGCGATTGCCCTCACGTCGCAGGATCGCCAGTTGATTTTTCTGTCCTCGGTCTCGCTGGTTATTACCGGAAATTCATTCCGAATTTCTCAGGCCGAGCAAAACCACTCTCTGAACTCACAAAGAAGACAACAAAGTTCGAATGGACCAAAGAAACACAGTCCAGCTTCGAGGATCTTCGTGACACTCTATGCACGCGCCTTTATTGCAATATCCCGATTTTAAAAAGGCATTTATTCTAACAACAGACGCCTCGGACGTTGCAATAGGAGCCGTGCTGAGTCAGGGAGAAAAAGTGGGCCAAGACCTGCCAGTTCAGTATGCCAGCAGAGTGCTGAACTCAGCCGAAAGGAACTATACCACAACCGAGAAAGAATGCCTAGCAATGGTCTACGCAGTGAAATATTTTCGCCCATACTTATACGGCCGAAAATTTACACTCGTGACCGATCATCAGCCTCTTGTCTGGTTGCACTCGGTGAAGGACCCCTCTTCAAGGCTGATGCGATGGACATTCCAGTTGGAAGAGTACGAGTATCAAGTTGCTTATAAAAAAGGGAAAACCAACTTGAACGCCGATGCTCTTTCGCGGAACCCAGCCTCCGCGTTCCCGGTCGTACCAAAGGAGAGTGTAAATTCCGGGAAGGGAGGTCCAACCCCGCCAAAAGTCGAAGAGAGTACCATCGCAGGTCGAATACGCGACCGAGGTCGCACAGCCACCAAAGCTACGTACGCGGACCCGAGTTTCTCGGAATCCTCTGATGATGAGGTCGAACCCGTCGAAAACAGTACTCGACGCGAAAGCATGTTGCCGACCCCGGAGCTCGATGCCATTAACGAGTCAGCGGAAAAATCGTGCGATACGACCTCCGAACTTGATACGTCGACGCAATCCGATCCTCGCGGCTATCGATTCGACACGTCGATGGCATATCAACATGGGACGAATCACTTGTCCTTGGAAGAAGCAAAGGGCCGCCTACGCAGGTTATCCGGCAACCTTCCACCCATCCGAAACACATCGCACGACCTAAGTTCGGTACTCGACGATGATTCAACTTGCAACGACACCGAACTCACCCTGCAGCAAGCCGGAATCATAGAAAGGGAGTATTGCGATCGTGCGGAAACGTCGCAGCGAATCACCAGGTTGCTTAGCCGCGCTCCAACTACCGACAGTCATATCAGCGGAAATTGCGCCAAACAGCAATAGTCCAGTCATTATATACATTTGAAAATGCAAAAAATCCGAGACGGCCAAATTTTGGATATGTTGTGGGGGGTGCTTAGAAAAGCTTAAATTCAAATTGTCGACCAAGATTTCCTATGTGCATTTTCCGCCATCTTGAAAAAAGGGTTACATCCAGTTTTTTTTTACAATAACTCGGTTCTGCATTGAGATACGAACATTTTTATATAGTACTTTTTTGTTGCTTTTCTTACGCTCTACAATTTTCGCATTATACATTTTTTACCTATCGTTCATATTTATTGAGATATTAATCAAAAAATTCGAAAATTTTTGTACCAATTTTTTTTTGTCGCTATTTTCTCTTTTCTTATCACAGATATCGGAAAAATATTTAGTACCAAACTTGTAGAGTGTGTTCAGACCTACCAATTTCATTTTTTAATTTTTAATTTCCGACAAAAATTACGCCCGCTAGCGCGCCTCAAAGTCAGAAAGTCCGTGCTCAGATTCGGTGTAGCAGCTCGCACGGTTGTATCCATGCGTTGAAAGGGGTTCAGGGAAACATTGCGATATAAAGTAAATAAATAAACCAATCAAATTATGAATTACGCCGATAAAATTTATTCAACAAACAATTATTTTATGAGGAAAATGACAATGAAAGGCGTTTTTTTTTCAATTCATTTTTTTTGTCTTTTCGACGGTCCTGGTTGAAAATCTTCCTCCTCGATATATTCTTCCGGTTCTTGAGACTGTTGTACGTACGTAGGAATTGATATTTGGGTGGTCGTCAAATAATCATCATAATCATCGTCGTCGTCATCGAGTAAAATGTCAACTTTGGCGACGTTGTTGCATGTTTGCCCACTGGAATGAAAGCAAATGACGGAGCAACTGATCCCTGCTTTCCTGCATCCAGAAGCAGCTTCACACTTCCCTTTGCATTTACAAGAAATAAGTTTGAGAAGTTCAGGTGGAGCAGGCTCAGCTGTGGTAGTAATTGGTTCTAGCCCGTAATTTGTTCGTCGCCAACCCCATTCTTCCGGATTTTTAAACAATCCCAGCCACGTTTGCACCTGGAGATAGGTTCGAAAAATGTGCTGGCGGACTGCACTTTTCGATGGTGGGAGGATTGACATGTTGTTCGACCTGTTCGTTGCCATCGATTTCGCGAAACGGTTAAATCGCAACGTATTGGCAGATTTTTCTTGGTTACCACCATATAGAGCGGTGAGAAATTGCTCCCCGGCGCAAGTGAGCACCTCCGGATCAACCTTTTCTTGATAAAATAATTCCACCGACGACCGCAGCTGGGGATGCTTCGCGAGAGTGCTGATAAATTTGGATTTTCCGATGTTGTAAAACGACGATGTGGTATCACAACCGCTAAAAGCATGGATGAATAGTATATTCCGAAGAACTGATTCATCATGCTTCAAACTCTTCGACGAGTACAGCTTTGCCGGCATACTTCCTTTTGCCGGTTTGCGAAAATATATATTTGATTGGTTGTGTGCAAGTCCGGTGATTAAAACTAAAAGATCAATATCTTCACCGACGACTTCCACAGAGTCATAAATCAAAGCCTCTTCAATTAACCATGCCCAGTTTTGCAACTTCAGAAGCTGATTTTACTTCGACAATACGCGGAATTTTTTTCTCACGCTGGATAGCTGCGAAGGGAGTCACGCACTGTATTCCTCCCATTGCATGAAACGTTCCATGTCCGTCAAGAGTGTTTATGTTAAAACCCGCATTGTCAAACACGAATTGACTAAATGAATTTCCGAGAATTTCACTTTGAGCTCGATGAATACATGAATTTTCAAAAATCGTTATCTCTCGATACGGTGCACAGAATCCCATTGCCGATAAAATGTTGATTAGACTTTTCGAACCAAATTCTTTTTGTATAGAAAAGTTCCGACACCAATTTGGAGCGGAGAGAAAAACGAACGAGGACGCACAGCTGTTATTATTGCGTGAGCTATCGCTGTACATTTTTTTCCAGATATCTAATGCACCACGTTTATGTTTTGTGATGATTGTAGAAAGAAAAACTTGCAAAGATTCAGGAACAGCAGCTTCGACATCTTTCACGAATTCATTCGACGGGGGGTAATTGTTTTTGTCGTAAACGACACCTCTAATATCCTCGCGGATTATCGCAGCAGCTTCGCGAACAACTCTTAGTCTTTCGTCATGCAAGTCCTTTTTTTTCTTCGTACCATTTGTCTGAAAGTATTTTAAAACCGGTATTTCGAAAGCAAACCACGCAATCCCGTTTTTGTTCCTCGTTTATCAAAATATCTTCTTCATATTTAGCTTGTAAATGTTTTTTAACCGTTCTGATGTCAGGAATAAAATCTCCTTGTACTTGATTCGTCAATTCATTCATAGAGAATTGGCATTCCTCGGAATTTTCCTTCAAAAAAGCATAAATTCCCTGCATTGCCTGGTCTTCACTAGGTCGTCCTCTCTTCATCCCCTCCGCAGATGGTGAATGGTACACATGAGTAATACATCCTTTATGGTATCGAGCTCCTACTGCGACGAGATCAGGTACACTCTGAATTCGCTCGACGATGGACAGAGCAAATTCATCATCACGTCCACACAGATACTGTAAAATGTTTTCTTTCGCTGAACTTTCTTGCAACAAAATAATCTTCGTTCGTCTATGCACTGGCAATTTTAATTCGTCACAAAATTCTTTTCCACAAAATAAACATTAATTTTTAAAATCAAAACTGGGTATGAGCTGCGCTTGTTCTTCAGGTTCGGGTTCTGGTTCCGGTTCTTCCGGTATAGATGCACTTCGTCGAAAGGCATATGACGCTAGTCTTTCATTTCCATATTTTTTGTAGCACGCACGATGAACACTCAGTGAATCTAAATTTTCAAGCATGTGTTGATGCTCCGGATATCCTCTTTTTACACTCGCCGCTAAAAGACTCTGAACAGCTCTCTTTTTAGCCACATAACATAAATGTTTTCAATCAGAGGTTTTTTGCAAATGAAACAGTCGCCCATTTTCACAAAATTTCTAAAACACGTTCGTTCGCTTCGAATACTTCAAGATAACTGATTGAAATGCGACGAAAATGAGCAGATGTTTCGACAGGAATACTAAAAAGGGTCTTTTATACCTGAGGAGTCCCTCGATTTCCAAGAATCGCTCTATAAGCACGTCGTTTTATAGCGGGGCATACATTGTGGCGTCGGGCGCGCTGTGGTCAACTTTGCGGCGCGCTAGCGGGTGTAATTTTTGTCGGAAATTAAAAATTAAAAAAGAAAATTGTAGGTCTGAACACGCTCTACAAGTTTGGCAATAGATATTTTTTCGATATCTGTGATAGGAGAAGAGGAAATAGCGACAAAAAAAAATTGGTACAAAAATTTTCGAATTTTTTGATTAATATCTCAATAAATATGAACGATAGGTAAGAAATGTATAATGCGAAAATTGTAGAGCGTAAAAAAAGCAACAAAAAAGTATTATATTAAAATATTCGTATCTCAACGCAGAACCGAGTTATTGTAAAAAAATTGGATTAACCCTTCTTTCAAGATGGCGGAAAATGCACATAGGAAATCTTGGTCGACAATTTGAATTTAAGCTTTTCTAAGCACCCCTCACAACATATCCAAAATTTGGCCGTCTCGGATTTTTTGCATTTATAACCTGTTTTTTTTCGACGTAATGACTGGACTACAACCTAAGGAACCGACCGTACAAAGCAGGCCGTTGCCAGGTTGATCGGTCCGTAATAATAATATATATATATATATATGGGAAGGTTCATGCGGGATCCATTTCCGAACTGTGTTGGTTCATATGGGGACTTTTGTCACATATGGGGACGGTCCCGGTATTTTTTTATATACAAGGCTTAATAGTAGGACCGGTCCCAATTTGTTCTAGAGGTTATAATGAGGACCTTCCGAAATACTTGCTGAATGGTATTTACGGGGACCAGAGATATGACGGACACGTACGAAAATCTTCGTTCGACTCACAATTATGACGCAAATTTAATATTACACAATTTTTCGCATATTTAACATTGCCCACTACAATAAATTATAAGTTGATGATTACACAAGCTGATTAATGATCTCGGAATGAACAATAATCATTCAGATCTACAAGTGCCAACAATTTTAAGTGCAGTTTACAGATTTCAAAACCGCAGAGATATTCTGAATCCACAGTAGGTACAACGTTTATGGGCATTGGTGGCATCAGTTTTTTACGAGGCCAATCTATAGTAGAGGGGACATGCTTATAAGACGAATGAATCCCGGGGCATATTTGAAGCGGAACATTCAACATAAAATTCTATGATCGATTTGGAGATCACAACTAGATTGGATAGTATCCCAAAGTAGAAATTTCTATAATATTAAAGGACTAAGGTCCCTGCATCTACCGTTGTATAAAAGTACTTTGGGTATGTGTACCTATCTATACGAACGTAATAGTATTTATTGGTACCGTTACTAAGTTGTAACGGTTAATGCAAGGACCACCAAGTTTACAGACCCCATATTAACCATTGCACACACCCATTACGTACCTATGAACGTAATGACACATATTGGTAACATTACGGATTTACAACGTTTAATATGAGGACCGCAAAACGTATGTACGTTGTGACGAAATTTGTGGTCCTCGAATAATTCATTGCAAATCAGTCCCGATACTATTACATGCACATGTACATGTCCAAAGTTTTTTTCCACAAAGGAACATGCATGAACTATCGTCTAGTTGCCGAGTTCCATTGTTCCATTCTTTATCAATCGTCACCTCTTAAATATGAATAACATTTATAACTGATTTTATCGACGTTGGACGCAGAAGAACTTGAAGTCAATACACCGTTAATACAACACCGATATTTTAGAAAATATGACGAATGTCTCGAATGCTCGACGCACGTTACGAAACGGGATAATATCGTACATATTTTGTATATGCATTTTTTAATTGCAATGTCACGCGTTGCACCTAAACCATATGTATAGCCCGTTTCACTTAGTGACATGCCTATGGTATGTCATGGTACCCATTTGAATCGATACAACACGTTAACCGGTACTCGCATGTAACATTACGCAAAGAATGAACTAATCTATACAATTCATTGCAGAGGCAAAAGCTAGGACCGTAAATGTCACGGTCCTCGTATGAAACGTTACGAATTAACACCGGTGCCCATACGTACCGTTGTAGGCATATACCTACACGTACTTAAAAGTTGTGTTTTGAAATCGTCGTAATAATTATAAGATGAAATTTGGCAGAATATACAAATTAACTGTTTTTTCAACTTTACATAATCAATATGATTGTGTGAACTGATAGATGATTATTATAACCTACGTCAATTATTATGCTAAAAAAACGCGTATCTTTTTCTCATCGATTGTCAATCTACGTGTTCGATAAGGTTCATAGGTGACGTACTCGTATTAACAAATCTCGAAGTCTAACGCTGCATAAAAATTGCAAGCAGAAAGGGCGTAGAAGAACCTGACGTCAATACACCGTTAATTCCTTCCCGTATGATTTAACTCTCCGAAATGCGTGATCAAGCGGTAGAAGAAGCTAAACAATCTCTCGTGGCGCAGTGATAAGAACTAAACCGCGATTGTAATTACGAAACAGATATTCCAGGACCTTGAATCGTGATTTTTACGTTTGGCGCGAACTTCAGTCCGCGAGTCTAATTCGTGATATTCTTGTTTGGTATACAATTTGTATCACGAGTCAGACTCGTTAAAATACGGGAAGGGGTTAATTCAACAATGATATTTTATAAAATATGACGGATGTCTTGAATGGTCGATGCATGTACTTTACGAAACGGAAAAATATTGTACGGATTATTTATAGGCATTTTTTAATTCGGATCTCTCGAGTTGAACCTGAAACTATATATAGGTATAACGCGTTTCAATTTAAACCAGTGCCATGCCTACGGCATACCATGGAACCCATTTGAATCCATACAACGTGTTAACTGGTACTCGCATCTAACATTACATAAAAAATGAATAAATCTATACAATTCATTGCAAAGGTAAAAACTAGGACCGTAAATGACGCGGTCCTCGTATGAAACGTTACGAATTAGCACCGATACCCATACGTAACGTTATATATAGATATACTTCAAAGTTGTGTTTTGAAACCGTCGTAATAATTATGCGATGAAATTCGACAGAATATACACATTATCTGTGTTTTCCAATTTGCATAATCATTATGATTGCACAATGTTGAGTTGATAGATGCTTATTATAAATTACGACAATTATTATGGTAAAAAACACGTGTATCTTTTTCTCATCGATTTTTAATCGACACATTTGATAAGATTCATAGCTGACGTACTCCTATTAATTAATCTTGAATTCTAATATTAAATAATAATTGCACGCAGAAAAGACGTGTTCCCGAAAAACGTTCATATACATTCAAGCTTAGCCATAATTATTTTACATTATAATTCAGTACAATCATCTTTCTATAGAACCGAAAACATCATGTTAAAAAATATACGAAATTTCCAGTTGTGTTTACACCGGACCTCAAATGTAAGTTACGGCGTTATTATATCACATTCATTAATATTACACAGTAAGTATGGCACATTCTGTACTCCAACATACTGTATAATTCTAAATTGCAATCAATTTGCGCATGGTATCATTCGAAATCTCTGTGCAATCTATTTCTTTTATGCTTTTTGGATTTATACCGGTACCCATATAAACCGCGTTGGATAAATAAAATAGATACGGATTATCGTGTACTTCTATGGCAAACAATATTTTTTGGCACCGATGTACTCTTGCGGCGTATCGATAACGTATTGCTAACAATGAGGACTTGACAGACTTGTGTATGATTCGCGGTCCTAGAATATATCTTTACCGAAAAAAAACATTCTTTGTGGAAACAGTATATTTCGGTACCGACGTTGGCATACTCTCGCTTCAAGCGTCAAAGAGACATTATGCTTCGCTCGAAATCCTGTCAGAATTCTAATAATATGCAAATTGAATTAAGAGAATTGTAGATATTTAATAATCATACGAATCTTTATTTATTAAGATTATTCGCTTTAGTCAATGTAGTTGCAGTGTATCTACATTGTAAGGATATTCAACGAATCGGCTTTGGTTTTAACTTCTGTTGTTGGAAAGGTATTTATGGGGACTTTTTATATATACGATCTTTTAGTGTTGGTTTCTACGATATGCATATATTGAATACGTTTGTCAAAAATCGCATCAGTTCTTCGTCTCTGGTTATGCGGATCAGACGTCAAACACGCTCGAGAAAAATGTTTGCGTTAGTGAAGTTTTCAGATGAAAGTTACCATGTGAGTAAAATGAAAGATGTCTTGACAAAAAACAAGCAAACGACTGTGCGATACAAAGGATCAAGATTTGCAGCGAACATCGTAACTACTAACGGTAAGTAAAAAGTAAATGTTCCAAAACTTTATTAAGTGTAATCAGGAAATTTACATAAACTTATTATGTTGGGTGGTTCATGTTCTGCAGATTGATATCATAAATCAGTGGTGGTTATTCATGTTCCGAAGTACTCGAAGAACTTAATTAAGATCGTATTCTAATAGCCTTTTTCGTTTTGTAGTCATTGTCTTGCTATCATTATATGTAGTAAATTCGATTTGTACACTCCGTAGAGAAAGAGCAGGATCTGTAGATATTGAAAAAAACGTTAGAAAACGAAAATCCTAATGATCGAGAAAACGAAGCGAATGTAAAACTGAAAAATGCAAACCCCAGCGATCCCAAAAAAAACGATGTGAAAGAATCATTGAAAAATGAAAATTCCAACGATGGAAAAAATGAACTGGAAGGAAAGTTGGAGGTAAAGTTGAAAAACGAAACTCTCAATGGGGGAAAAAATAAAGCAGTGCCTAACACCCGAACTGAAGAACTAAGCCCGTCGAAAAATTGTGCAGGTATATATATATGACTTCACAATTTTTATCTGTGATTCCGAGCTTTTCGAAAATTATTATGTTTGATTTTGATTTTTTTTTTCGTAAAAAATATGATAATTTTGTCGGTTCTTGCTGCAAACTCCATCGTGGTAAGGTTTATATATAATAAATATTTTTCTCAATTGGTCACTTTATCAGAAGGGGGCGAGTCTGAAAATAATCGATTTGGCGAAGAATATCCCAAATATGATGTACCTGTAGATAAATATACAGCACACAAACTAGAAGACGATGTACCATTTTCACATAAACGTGGTATCCCTATCGTCGTAGAAGACAGACCTGGAAACTTCTATAAGTTTACGAACAACAACAGCCCAACGAAAATCTGGCAATTGAGTCAAGATTGCGGTAAATAAAAACTCATGCAGAATATTTCACCACACTTGCAGCTCTATATCAACTTCGCCCCCTAAATTAACTTCTCCTTATTTAAGAATAATTTATGCAGTACCGAACCAGATCGATATATTTCGAAAATGCGCTCAACGACCCCGAATATTGGGCGAAACTGTAATTTTTAACGAAACCCATTAATAAATAAGATCTGATTATTCTTAACGTTTAAATGAATAGATACAAATTAACGTCATTATAATGCATACCATCCAAAACACATATGTTGGTCTTGAATACTCCATCAGCACAGTAGCCGCTTATTAGACGTTGCATTTAATTTAATTTCAAATCCCATTTATAGAAATAGATACATCCCTGGTTGCAACAGCGAAGCTTCTGATGAACGCAAATCAATCAATGTTGGATGATCAGTTTGTAAATTATAGTAACAATAGTGGCTTAAATGATATTCAATACGAGAACGAGGGTACAATATTGCCCACGTTTTACACTAATCTTGAGTCGACACCTACAGCTAACCTCGACACGTAAGTAGAAAGATCAACTTCATTTACTCGAAGGCTAACTGCAAATAAAATATTTAAACCATATTGTTTTATGAATAATTACTCTGCGCATTAATCTAGATACCTCGACGGTAAACCAAACACCTCGCTGGAAGATGTGTTTGGTCCATCCTTTTCATTTCGGATGATACAAGAAGGTATTGTGTTTCACTCCGTATAATCATTATTCACGCGAATACTATTTATTTAATCTTTTTTAGATGAGGATGAAATGAATGTTGCCAATCTCGAAAAGGAATTAGAGGACAGTGATATCGGATCGGAGTATTCACCGGACGCCGATATATCAGGCGAGAGTTCCGATGAAAAAAATGCACTTCCCAACACCGCAAAAAACAATGATTCGAAAAAACACGCGGACGCATCCAAATCTTTCAACGATACCAGTCAACGGGATTCACAACACGTAATTAATACTGTAGGTCATAGTGCACCCGATGACGAAGATATGTTCATCGTGACCGCCGAATCGGGCACAAAAAGAGATTATTGTTTGTACTGTCACACGATGCAAGCAAAGCTGAGTCGTCATGTGGCACGGAAGCATCGTGACCAGAAGGAAGTCGTAGAATACTTATCTTATCCTGTCGGTTTGGATGAACGAAAAAAACTGATGGCAACAATCAGAAAAAAATCGCATTTCACGTTTAACACCAACCGGAATTTAAATACTGGCGAGCGGAAAGTTACGCGACGACCGTCGCAGAAGTCGGGAAAAACCGCGATTGATTTTGCTACTTGCCCTGTGTGTTTGGGTGATTATGCGAAAAATTCGTTGCGCCATCATGTCCGACGATGTCGAAAAAGAAGCGGTGGAAAGCGTGATGTGCTGATCAACTCAAAAAAAATCACAGGTCGAGTCCATTCTGAAGCTAGTAACGTTTTAAGGCACAACATTTACCCAACGATGCACGAAGATGCGGTAGTGAGGGCTGTCCGGTATGATGAGTTAATTACTCGATTTGGAAATAAGTTATGCCAAAAATATAAAGATCCACACTTTTATGATATGATTCGACAGAAGCTTCGTCAACTTGGTCGTTTCATAATTGAATTTCGCAAACACGCAAAAGATATTCACGAATTTTCCGACGTTTTTTTGCCGAAAAATTATGACGCGACAATATCAGCCATACAATGCCTTGCTGGACTAAATGAGAGCCAGACCGGATTTCATGTTTCATCTCTCGCAACATCACTCGGTACATTGCTTAAGCAAGTCGGATCTCTCTGCATATCGGAATAGATAAAAAACAAAGTAAAGAAAAACAAACATTGGCGGAGGACTATGTGAAGTTACTCGTAGAAGATTACCCTACGAGTATATCTCGTACTGTATTGGAAACGAATGCCCAGCAGATTCGACAAAAGGAAGTGACATTACCATTGATCGAAGATATTAGAAAGCTTCAATCTTATCTCCGTAGCGAGCTGGAAAAAAACTATGCTCTCTTGGAACGCGAATTTTCAATATCCGCTTGGCTAAATATGGGTTCGTGCATTTTGGTACTCCTTCAGCTGTTTAATCGGCGCCGTCCTGGGGAAACTGAACGAATATTAATAAAAGATTTCGAAAACTATGAAAAGATTGATCATACTAACATCGGAGAGGAATATAAAAAGTTTTCGATGAAAGAAAAAGCAGCTACCGAAAAATATGTGCGATTCATAATCCGAGGAAAATTGAATCGCACCGTGCCTATTTTAATGCACAAAGACCTGATAATATATATACAACGATTATTGTCGTTAAGAAAGCTCTCAAAAGTTGTCGATGCCAATCACTACCTCTTTGGTATACCAGGCCGCGTGGGGGGACATTTCAAATATCTCCGCAGTTGCGAGTTGATACGCCGATATGGTGTCGAATGTGGTGCTGCAAAGCCCGAAACATTGCGCGCTACCGTATTGCGGAAGCATGTGGCAACAGTATGCGCACACATTAATTTGACGGACGGTGAAGTCTCCGATTTGGCAAACTTCATGGGACACGCAGAGAAAATACACCGGTCACATTATAGGCAACCAGCAATCGCCCGTGATATCGTGCACGTTTCCAAACTTTTAGAAATCGTTCAAGGGAGGGATTTCGATTATGATAGTGGAAGCGACTCTGGGGAAGAGAACATCGCAGGGGTCCCAACGGTGGCACATATAAATAAAACAAAAAACCATCAATCGAGCTTAGCATCGGCCGGACTCGAGTCGACGAATCAAAGTTTTGCCGATTCCGATGTAGCGCCCAAGAAACGGATAACTCGATCGCGTAAGACTTCATATATTTACTGAAACAATTTCTTTTTGTATCGTTCCATTCATGTTTTGTTTCTCTAGTGTCTCCATATGGGGCATGTAAGCGAGTGCGCTGGACAGAAGAAGAAAAAAACGTAATTCGACATGAATTCCAAGAAACTATTCGAGCCAAAAAACTACCGCCTCTCAAAGATATTCAAGAAGTGGTCAACAAACATAAAATATTGTTGAAGCGAAATGTCGCGTCGATTAAAACGCGGATTAGCAATCAGATTAAAAAAAGGATATTATAAAGAAAGTATGTAAACTATCTTGGGCGTAATTTCATTACAGTTTTCTTAATTATAATTTTGCAGGTCCTACATATAAAATATAAAATAAAACATTATATATAATTATTATGTAATTCTGTGTTCGTAAATAAAGGTGATGAATATCGATAAAATATTTCTGGTCACTATATGCACCAATACGTACAAGACTAAAGTCCCACTTTTAACCATTCCATATAAAAGTAAAAAATTTTGAATATCATGCGCAATTTTGTATACATAATGAAATAAATAGACAAATTGAACTCTAATTACACTTGTAAACTTATGTATATCGCTTCTGCGATATGTGCAATCGGTCTCCATATGAACCTCTCCACATATATATATATATATATATATATATCCACTTATTCATCCACCCCTACATATTTTCTTAGGTTCATAGAGATTTATTTAACATATATTATTACAGACAGGCATGAATATTACAGACTTTGGAGTGCAAGTAATTATTATATCTGTTAGGCATAAATTGCGAAATTTTGTAAATACATGTTTATTGGTCTTTCAATAACATTGACAAATGTGAAAAAAAGACTTGAGCACCATGAAAATTCTTCTTTATAACCAATTACAAGAGTACATAATAATCTTTTTTTTTTTTGCTTATTTGTACAATTTCTTGAAAGATCAATAAACATCGGCGAAAAAATTCAGAAAACAAACCCAAACAATTTAAATGGATTCGGTCTGGTTTCCGCTTATCGTAAGGATTCGATCATTATATATATATATTGAGACGTTTTCCCGCCCAGGCCAAGTGCCGCCACCTGTCACCGCACCTGAAAATGAAATAAGAATTAGAAAAGGACAGAATAAAGATTAATTCAAGGAAAATGAGATATAGGGAAGAGTTTCTCCAAGGTAGAAGGAGAGAAAAGAAAATATATAAGCGAGGAAAAATAAGGAGAAGACACCGAAAATTCACAGACTTTGAAAGCGAGAAAGTCCTGAGAAAGCTGGTACATTGTTTTCCGAAAGGAGAGCGAGGGTGGCTAACTCGAGACCGACTCGCTGGAGAGGAAAAAGGGGAATAGACGGGTCACAGTATAGAAATTTTGGACCAAAAGGGTACCGACATCCATTGACTTCGAAGTGAGAAATTCGTGATAAAGCGGAGACATTGCGCTCCGAGAAGAGAGCGAGGGTGGCTGACTCTAGAACGACTCGCGGGTAAAGAAAAGGAAAGACGGTATCGAATTTTGGGAATGACATAATATCACGGAGCGGAGAAGCAGTAAAAAGATTCACAATCATTAAGAGGAGATCAGATTGCGCAAAGGCGTAACAGCGGACAATCTCAAAGAATTCTAATAGTCAGAAATAATCAAGAGTGCAAAGGCACCGCGGTAGGGAAATTCATATCGACAAACAACAGAACACATTAGATAAAGATTAGAGAGCAAAGAATAAAATAACATTCACACTTACGAAAAGGAAAGGGAGGAAAATATCCAAAATAAAGAAATTACTCACCAAAGTTTTGGAAGAAAACAGCAACACAACGTGTCGTACTGTACAAAATCGGTCCGACACACAACGGCAGCCTCATTAAAGGATCCTGCCTCACACGAAAGCCCTGCGACAAGATAAAAGATAACAATAAGGCAGAAGCAACGAACAAAATATATTAACATGGCGCATACTCACTGAGACGGAAAGACGTCCCATACCAGTGCAAAACTGAAAAAAAGGAACACCCGGCGGACCTAAAACAAAACCAACACAAGAGCAAAAGGCATACCAAGCTTAATTTATTTGAAAAAGGACTTACCGTCTCGTATTAATCCATAAATACGGCACACAACACAGGAAACACGTTCTCGATTCACTCCGGCGCCGCCATCTTAGCTGTCAACCAGCAAGAATCGATTCCCATCGATTACGACGCAGCTGATCAGACCGGGCAGGACAAAATTATCACTACGGAACGCGCCAATCACCACGCAGCAACGGCCGGTGATACGCGCCAATCAAAGTCGAAGAACGAGAGTGGACAATTAGGATAAGGAACTGTGTGAACTTAGAAGTATAACGATAAAATAAAGAATAATTAAAAATTTTTTTTTACGTCTACCCCTCAATTTCTTTCGAGTCACAACAGAACATTTCAATATATATATTGTGACGAATTACTTTTCGACAACGACGGGACAACCACTTTCCACAATCGTCATCTTCGTCCGTCGGCGCCGCGCTCGCGCGTCCGCAATTGCCGACTTGGGCGCCAGTCGAGTTTTGCGTCGCCGGTCTCAACAACCGGCGCAGAACCAGCGATCGCGGGGGGAACTCGCCGCGATCGCACCAACTGGTCATCGGCCGACACACAACAACACATTAACAACAATAACAACCACGGCGGGAGACGGGAACGATCTCACCGAAGACGAAGACATGACAAACAGGCCGATGACCGAAGGAGTTGCTTTTTGTTTCGCCGGAAGCAACGAAACCGGGCTGACCTGGACGCGTTGGCGGGCACACGGCGGTGACGGAATTGCTCGGCCGCTCAGTCTGCTAGGTTTGGCAGAGAGGGTCGGGGTCGGCGGGCAATGGATGCGAGAACGTCAACTCGGGCGAGCCATCGGCTCAAGCGCGTTACAGAACACAAGAATCAGAATCAAACTAAATCGTGATTTTATTCTTATTCGAGAATGACACCAGATCAAAAGGACTCTGAATTAGAGTGGTATTATTCTCCGGGAACATCACGTGAACGCAACTTGGCGTCGGACAAGTAAATATCAAATGACTTACCGAGTTGGCGAAGACCTTGGCTCACCTTCATCGCAGATCCCTCCGACGTAGCTTACCTCGCTCGGGCAGAGCGTTGCCAGGGGTATCCGATCAGGCCGAGACACGAAAACACGAAGGCAGCGCGATCGCTGGCACGACACTCGAGAATCCACCGTACGAAATTTATTTTATTCCGTATAGTACGAGAACACAGGCATCGTCTTAGGAGACGAGTGCGAACGTAATCAATGCATGCGAGTGCTCGACGCGAGGACGCCTCGTGCCCTCAGCGAGTGCGAGCGAGAACGAGCTATTCACACAGTACCGAGAAAGCGCGAGCTACGCGAAGCTCGGCCTCGATCACAAGGCACTCGCGAATTTTCATCGGCGAGAACTGTCAATTCGGTAAGGCGTAATTCGAACGAGAAAACTCTCACGCGAACGATCGCAGTACGCGACGAGATCGGTCCTCTCACTCTAGAGAAAGGCGAGAGACCGAGAGACAACACTAGAGCTCGCGTACGGAGAGAGAGACCGACTCAACTCCGACGTGTAACGCGAGAGCGAGTGAGACACCGAGTGTCCGACACCGAGCGTACGCGAGGACTTGTTATTGTCTCGATCGCGACGCTTCGACGACTCGCGGTAGACTGATTTATTTTCAATCCTCGAAATCGCAAATACCCATTAATGTGATGCCAAAGTTCATAGCCGGTAACTACTGCCCTCTTCCTTCGGTCGAGAGAGAGGCTAACTATAACGAGAGCGATACCTTGTGACCGTGATTTGCCGGGACTCAGAAAATCACGTCACAATATATATATATTGAGACGATATTGTCTCATACACCCGAGCAAAATCCCCCCACCATCGAAAGATCGAACGTCGTCAGTGCACACGGCACTTACAAGGAAACGTTGTCAGGTGTATCTCGCCGATTTTGATGAAATTTGGCATGGTCGTAGAACAGACAAAAATAGGCCACATCCGTTTTTTATACGTGCCAAGATTGATTTTGAAGGGGTGAAACGCACCCTCGAAAATAGGGGCTTTTTTCGTTTTTCGCCGATAACTTTTGAACAATACGAGATACGAAAAAATTTCAAATTGCAACAATATTTATTTTTTTGCGTACTATACACTGGATATGAGAATGGTGCAGATAACAACAAATTTCATATGGTTTATTGCAAATATGCAATTTTTGTCATACGTATCTCAGAGAGTTCTTAACCGATCGGGATGCAAATTTGCATACAGGTAGAGGGTAACAAAATAAAGTTGGGGTATTTTATTGTTTTTCCGATATCGCATAATTAAGGGGTTAAAACTACCCTTCGATTTTTTACTCAACTGCATCGTCTAATCAACTGGCTTTTTGCCATTCCGGGGCAAATTCACGTTAATATAAATTCGTTTGAATACTCGAGTACATATTTGTAAATGCCACTCACCCCCCACCCCCAAACATCCCCCTCCCGACCGTTCAAAGTTCTTACCGTGCGGCATGGATGAAAATTTGTAGAAATGAAATGGATTAGACTCGAAGTTCAATCAGTCAAAATAATCGATACAAACTTCCGTGTTTTGGCTTAACATTACCCTTAAGGGGGCAACTCAAAAACTTTGTTCATTCGTGAACGGGCGGAGATAAAAAAAAGTTTATAGGGACAAAACGTGCTGCTCTTCGACTACTAGACGTTCGTGATAATAATGATGAATATAACAACAAATGGCGTATTATTTATTACAATAATTAATGCATAATTGGATGAAAATCACTCTTTAATTATTCGTTCATATCGGTACAGAAATAGGTAAGTCATTCGCTATTACGGAATAATGTCTTACTTCGGAAAGGAAGTGGATTACTATGGTATTTTTAGGAAAAAAGTCTGTTCGGCACATACTGCCTTTGAAGATGAAAATATAATCGGAACGCTTTAATAACCATTTTAACAGTAATTTTGTTATGGATTATACGTATTACAATAATGATAGTCGTGATAAAAGTGTTTGAAACACAGAGATTGTTTACACCACGCACAAGTGACAACAGTTGTTTCGCCGCATATGTCGCATGTCGGTGCATTTTGTGAAAATCAGAATTGTATCGGATTTTCGAACTTTGGTGGTCTTTCTTCTACGTAACCGCTTTTGTACTACTCATCGTTTTAAACGAAACTACTGGCAAATTTGGACCTCGAGTAGAACAAACTGTGTTCAGAGCTGAAAATTGACGACTGATCATTTCAAGCGTTGATTCCAAGAAATATATATTCATAATACTGGTCCAAAATCCTCGGTTGATTCTTTACTCAGGTTTCATGTAAAATAAACGAAAAACTTGTTTTCCGATATTTTAACCTACACGTCCTCACATTAATTATAATGCAATTATCATTTTTTAATATTCAATGTTTCACTTCGTACATTGAACAATTAAGAATATTATTATTATTTTAATATTATTGGAATATTATTCGAATAATATTTAATAATATTCTTAATTGTTCAATATATATTATTATATATTAATGTGAGGACGTGTAGGTTAAAGCATCTGAAAAAAGTTGCTCGTTCGTTTTACATGAAATCTGAGTAAAGAATCAGATTCCGGTGATCGAGTTACCCCAAATTAAAAAAAAAAAGTTAAAATAGTCCCATTGGTTCTTGAAATATTTAATAAATAGATACGAAACTTAGGCCGAGCGCGCTTCTATTACTATATATGCGGCTTCCCCGCGGCTGCCGATCTACCCCCACTACTCGACCACTTTCGCGCGCTCGGGCGTTTTTGGTCATGTTTAGGCGCGATCTTCACCTACTTAAACGCAATTAAACGAAAATCTAAAATTGACGATTTATAGGTCAACAGTTCTAGTTTCAAAAGCCGCTTGTTAAACTTAAATCGGACGACCTCCAGAGCATCGAGCCTCTCCGCAAAATATGGCAGAATTAAATGTTCATTGCAATAACGCAAAAACTAATTATCCGACAGCACCCAGATTTCGCACACAAAAAGTACGTATCTATACCTATTATCTCGCGCAGAGCCTGGTCTACAACTTTAAAAATGGCGGAGTTATATATTTTTGAAAAAAGCGTTTTTTTCTCGGTTCTGTCAGTGTATCTCCCTTAATCATTGACCGATCGGCTTCTTTTAGCGCTCATTTTATGTGGATTTCAATTACCTACAATTCGTCCATTGAGACCAAACAGATTTCTTCATTATTTTGTGTTTTATAAGCAAAAAATGAAAAAAATGTGTTTTTTCCACTAATTTGTTAATAACAAAAAATAAAATGGGAATCAGGAGTCGAAAAGTGGTCAGTTATGATCGGGAGGCTGTTCCGCGTCTGATGGCACTCGCCGTTATCGGGTGCTATTTTTATCAAAAACTGGTGATTTTAGAGCTCTATTGCTTGGCCTATAGATACTGCTGTGCTTAGCTGTCGTGGTAATGCGGCTAACTTCACGCGACTTGCAGCGTGCTGTAGGTCCGACAAGTTTTTTAATGATTAAATTAAAATAAAGATCTAACAAACGATAAAAATCAACTAACAAACGGCTAAAAAATGATTGGGTATGAAGACAAGTTCGGAATCATTAAAAATCTTTTTCGCACGGCTAACTTTGACATGAAATTTGTTTGTCGTATTAGTCAATAAATAAAGTCTAACAAACACTAGATTTTGCCTAACAAATACTAACAAACGACTAACAATCGATTGGCATAGAGAAAAATTCGATATTTCAATAGAACCGGCTAAGTTTATTGAGCTAGCAATCAATGACCGACATATATCCACACATAGGCGTACTGTATGCAGCGTAACAAGTACACGACAATGCTAGTTTAAAGGTTGTATAGTCAGTTTTAATTATTTATAACAAAATAAAGATTTTGTACTCATGGGCCAATAACAATCATTCAATTTCAGCACATTCTCAATTACCACTAAGAACGCTCATGACCCCTTAAGAATGCTGAAACGGCAAATGTGTAATTCATGAAATTCTTATTTTCCGGTTCAAATATTAGGAATGAACAGTCAAAGCTTGGTGCCATGGATATCGTAGTATGTTCCCGAAAAAGTAATAGAAATTGAAAATAACGGTATGAGTGCCTATTAAAACGTCGCTAAGGGACATGTTAACCAACATTCAAAATATATCATAAAAATAAAATATGCAATCCTTATATTGTAAAGTTGCAAGTGCCTACTGTAAAGCTAAAAATTCAGTCATCACCTTTTGAATGGCTCTTACCGAAAATATATCAAGAAGGAAACACATAGTTCTATATTATCAATTATCATCCACAATAACATAAAAACAACATAATATTTTAATACCTAACAATACACGTAAATGATGAACAGAACGCGGAGCGCGAAGCGCGACAACCACAACGCGCCTCGTGCGCAGGATGCAGGGGGCCCCATGCCCCCCGCATCGCGACAAAAGAAGTACGTGAAACAGACAAAGACAGACATATGCTATATTCTAGTCTCCCCAACCACTGTTTCCGGCCATACTCTTATTTACATGTGCGAAACATGGATATGCCGTCAAGAACAACTACCGCGCTACCAAAAGGCGAACAGCTCTGCAAACAGTTTGCTCCTGACTTCGTGTTCGTCGTTTATGGCTTTGCGATAGATACGTTGTAACCGTTGCAACAGAGCTCACTCATCTCTTGGCAAATCATAATTGATAACGAAAATCGGTTCGATTCGAGGGGTTCTTGGATCGATTCACGGAATCGATTCATTGTTTTAGATCGATACAAAAAATCGATCTTTTTTACTCTAAATAATCGATTTCCCGATTAATCGATCTCAGATCGACATCCCTATTCCTCATACAGATATAAATATGTCTGAATTTTTGCAGCTATAGAAAAGCTTCGAGAATTTCTAAAAAATTCCTAACCCAAATGCAACGCTCCCGATTTCATTGGGTTAATGGTAGGACGGGACAGGGTAGCCCGATAAGAACTCAACGAGAAATTGGGCTAACCCGAGGCACCCGACTAGAAATTGACGTTGGGTTCTTGTACGGGTCAGTACTGGGTAAACCCAATTTCTTATTGGGTCAGCATCGGGTTACCCTGTCAGGTCCTTGTATGGTATGTAACGTTCTTCTGGGGTTTTCGGTGGGTTCTGGCAGGGTTTGCCCATTTAGAAAGTTTCTTCATATTACATATTAAAATGGGAAAAATCGGGAATGAGTTGGTAGAAAAATAACCAATGTTCAATTAATTGAATTCACAATTTATAGTTTTTGTTTGTTTTTATTTATTTATCCTTATATTTAATGGAGAACACTTTTAATTTTTAACTATATAAAAGAATTATATAAAGAAAATATGAAAGAATAAATTTCTATGTACCCATAACAAAAAATAAAATATCTGTACGCTTATGCTGTCGTTCATCAACATTTTTTGGTTTGTTTTTCTTATTATTTCTTTATAACTATATCTTATTTTGTTTCTCTTAAGATCATGGAAATTCCCATCGCCTTAATTTTCATCATCGCTCATCTCTGTTTCTTTTCGTCTACGCGTTTTCTTACTTCGCTGCACACCTCGTCCATCCCAATCTCGGGCGTTGTTGAGAACGATTCGCGTCGCGTGTTGGATGTCTTGAATTGTTATTTTGTTACCATCGGTTGCCGCAATGGTTTCTATTATTGCTTCCGAAAAGAATAACAGTAATTAATATTTGTATAGCCTAATGAAACACCAATCAATTAAATACTTTAGATTAACTCACCTTTCACACAAGAATATAATTTCGTGCTGGCGAAAATATGTTTTCCGGCGATGGGTTTGACGGTTGCGAACATCATTGCTAATTCACGACTTAAAGATGTCCTAACCATTGTTCCCAAGTTGCGTGTCAATGAACTTCTTCTGCTCGCATCCGAAGCAAGATAATTTCCCGGAAAAAAATTATTGTTCTATTTTGTTGTTCTATATTTTACAATTCAAAAATGAATATATTTTTTTTATAATAAATCTATTGTTAATATACGAAAAATATAGTTTTCAACTTAACATTTTATTGAAAAACTCTTTATCGTTTGACAATTTCTCATCAAACTCGACAAAGTCGTCATAATTCCTACAGGGCAGTGGATGATCAATTTTTTCTTCGTCATTTTGTACGGTCTTTTTGGATTCAAGGCGCTTCATTGAGTCGTATATTTCCATGATTGTTTGTCGTGTTGCGACCATTTCACTTTGGATTTCCCTCAATTTGTAATTTACAGACAAATATTTGCTGTTGACTAATTGAAGTACCCGATCTGGAAAACAAATATTTAAATGGATTTAACAATTTGTTGTAGGCTTTGTTCTGCATAGCGCACGGAAAGATTAAAAAAAGAATAATAATATATACGCAAAAAATAAATGGGCAAGCATAGATTCAAAATTCGCGTTAAAAATGTAGAAAAGAGTTTTTAAGTTGAACTCATTATATATTTTTTTAAATTAAATTGGTGAAATTTTGAACCAAATACGCTTTGTAAACTTAACTTATTGGATTTAAGAGATTTTTCTTGCAAAATGACCTTATTATTAATTACGTATAAACTGTTACGGACCGTTCAGCCCAGCAACAACCTGGCTGAACAATCCATCGATGCACACGCATTCCCGTCAGCAAATTTCACCAAACACGTCGACCCGCGATGGAAACTTCCGACGCAACTCCACGCGCTACTTGCCCATCATTTATTTTAAGCAATTCTAAGAACGCTTGCAATAATCAATCGACCGATTTCCCAATAAGCAACTCGATACTCCCGAATTACCCCCACGGGGCTCCCTAACACCGTCGCCCATGGTAACGAGGATACCAATCGATCGAAGAATTGTTAGTCTCAATTGATTGTTCTGTCTTGACAGACGTAGCCTTCGATCGACCGGTACTCACACTTTAAGGGTAAGCGCGCATTCTCGCGCGCATAGAGCGTCGCAAGTGTACCTTCGAGTTCGGGAAATCGAGTCAACACATGGGATAAGATCTCTATACGTGAAAGCAACCCTTTAACGGCGCATCACGTTCCTCGTAATATTTCTGTACCGCGATAATTACCGGAGCGGCATTACGCGTCGGAATATTTCGAGTGTCAAATATTATCCCGTAACCAAACTGTAAGAACCCAGCGAGTCATATCGCTCTTCGAACGGGAACCACGACATCGTAGTGGCAGCGGCGAGTATGAGCACGCCCGTGTAAGCCACTACGATCGCATTGTGTTAGTGTACGAATAAACGACTCGCCACCATCGACGAACTGAGAGAAGCGCTCATTCCGACCTTTCCAACTTCCTCAGCTATTTGCCGATGCCAGCAGATCGACAGCACACACACATACGAAAATAAGGTGAAGGGCATTACGCAGGTTTAATCGGACGGAACCTACACGTCGAGTACCTTGCCAACTCGACTTTTAAAATAATAACAAAATCTTAACCTATTACGACGAAAACCCGTACGTAACAATACATTAAAAAGTCAAGTGAAATTGAAATATATATTTTTCATAATCAATGTTTACAATTATTTAAACTTTTCGTTACACGCATACACGTGCACAATGATATATTCATGAAAAATATATATGTTTTAATTTTCCCTTCCTTGTTAAGGTATATATGAATTTTTAAGAAAATGACAAATTAATTGTGCAAGACTAATCTCTAAAATGTTTAAAGTAAAATTTGTTTGTAACTCACTCTCGAAGTCCCTCCAGTAGCTCATAGAATTTTTCTCTGTATCCTTCCGAGTCACTCTCACATCCTGTTGAGAGTGCAAAGGACCTGGACTGCCCATTTTCGAAAAGCATGTTTCTGGTTTCAACACACAAATTTATAAGAAAAAAATTACTTTATTATGCAAGATAAATCTCTTAAATGTTGTTTTTTATTTAAGATTGTCTGTGACTTACTCTCTAAGCCCCTCCGATGGCTCAGAAATTTGTTTTGTGTATCCTTTGCAGTCACTCTCACATCTTGCGAAGTTGCAAAGTGCGAAGGACCTGGACTATCCTGATTTAAGCTTTTTACTTCATGCGGCTTTGAGGAATTACGATATTTTTCTCCTTCTATGACCGATGATGTGACCGATGATGCCGTGATCTTTTTCTCGTATTTCTCCGAGTATCTGTAATATAAAAATATGTAGTATTAACTTAAACAGGTCAAAAAATCACACTGAGAGAAATATACCATCTTAACCTTACTTTTATTATCATCCATATCATCAAATTCTCATCTAAAAGCTGTGGTCGGAAACTGGCTGACAGTACTGTCAGTACTGACGCTGGTTTGACTGGAAAATGCGCGGTCGGTTTTACTGATAGTGCTGGCATGACTAACAAAACCGACGCCGTTTTACAATATTTTTAGCACGGTAGTGACGGCTATATTTGTGCGACATAACCTGATTTGTTTGCAACAAGTGAAAAGTGGAGCAACAAAATGAACCCAATTCGTCGAGCGCTCATTAATGTCATTATAGATGAAATTGTGCACGAGGAAAATAGTGATTCTTCGGAAGATGAGCTGGTTAACGAAATAATTGGAATAGCGTTGCAAAGACGAGCAAAAAGACTTTGCATCCAGGATTATAGCGAAGTTTTAATCCCGTCGCTGTCCGATGCAGACTTCAAATCTCATTTTCGGTAAGAACAAGATACAATTTTATTAAATTTAGTTAAGTTACATCCTGATCTAACTGTTTCTACCGTATTTATTGGTTTATAGAATGACGAGAATTACATTTGAGGCTCTATTGAATATCTTGGGGCCCAAACTGACTCGAGCAAGAGTTGAAGAAAATGGGTCAAGAGTTGGTCATCATCCCATTGAACCGAAAAAGCAATTAATGATTGCAATTTGGACACTCGCAACTTCTGATTCGTACAGGTAAGATTTTATACCATGCATGTATATTTTATATTTCTATATTTGTTCTACGCATCATGACACTCTTATCAAACTCACAATGTATAAGTCGTGTGTATATATATGCATACTTACTAGTTGCGTTTATACATACTACAGTCCAGAACAAACTTGTTGTGAACGGAAAATGTATGTTTGCACGAATCGAATACTATTATAATTTCCTCTTTGTGGGATTTTGTGATTCTTCTTATGATAATACATTGAGACGCCACGGTCTCAATATTATTTGTTTTTTCGAGGTGCCGACGAGCGTATTACATGCGGGAGGTTTAGAGCGAGTGAATTTTATAGAATTTAACAGAAAACAATAGTTCGATTTTTATTTACCTAATTAATCTGTATATGCTATATGTTTATGATTATTTCCTTCTTTATTATGATAGGACTTAAAGAGCAAAAAGAGTTTATTCTTCTCTTCAACAATAGAAATTTGAATTTTAAAGAGTCGTGTACGAGTCAGAGCGAATGATGGATTGTCGTTGGCCCCTCCTAGTTCTTGACCAGACCTCTCATCGGTCCCCCTCCTACTGCCACAGGTCTCGCAATTTGGCGCGTTGGTGCTCCGGAGTTTGTGTGGGTATCGTGATGTGCGTTAGATTTGTTTATTTTCGCGCGTCTGAGATAGACAGCTGCGACCGTGCGACGTCTTCCACTATGGTTCTCCTCTCCGTCCCTCTCCTCGATCGACACACCGTACAGGTAAGTAAGTGTCGTTGAACCTTGTCAATTGTTGTGCCAGAGAGAAATATAATATTTCGACTCTGTTTTAAACACGTGCTGTCCAGCTGATAGCACGAGCTCGTGTGCTTTAATTATAGCACCTTCGTGCTATTTCTCGGGCTCTTGCGTCCCGGATCTCTTGGCCCAGCCAAGATCTGCTGTTGCAGGTTGGAGAAAGTCTGCCGGGCGGTACGAAATTTCGGCCTTTTATAGTCGAAAATCGTCCGTCCTTGATTCCTTTTTTGCGATTTTCCTTCGCAGGGATTGGTCGATGACAGTGCCCAATCAGCTGATTCAGCCTACCCGCTCGTGAAATTAACTGTCGCCGGCGATGACGCGCGGGGGTAATGACGGAAAAGCCACCGCAATAACTATTGTTCGAAGAGTGGTTTGGGCGTTGATTAGTATCCGGGCAAGCATGATAAAGGGGCCAAGTGAAGAAGAAGCGATGGAAATGGCACAATGTTTTGAGCGGAAATATGATTTTCCTGGGGTGATTAAACTTATCGATGGTACACATATCAAAATCGATGCACCACATGACGACCCTGAATCATACGTAAATCGAAAGAGTTATCACTCGATTCATTTACAGGTATGTTCTCATTATTCTTGAATTGTACATTAAGTTGTGCATTAAGTGTTGTGTATACATTTTTTATTTCTATTTCACAGGTTATATGCCAGGAAAATTTGAAATTTATTGATTACTTTGTCGGATATCCAGGTTCAGTGCACGACAACAGAGTTTTTCAACTTTCAGGCATGCAAACGATTGGCAACACAGAAAGATATTTTCCTGGCAACGCCCATCTTCTCGGCGATGCAGCTTACACCAATCACAAACATTTACTTGTACCATACAAGAATAATGGCCGGTTGACCGAAAGATAAGAGAATTATAACACTCGATTATCTTCGACATGAATGTCTGTGGAACGAAGTATTGGGTTACTGAAAGGCAGATTTCGGATTCTACTTAATAGGCTTCCCATTAAACGAATGGATCTCCTACCAAGTTACATAATGGCATGTTGTGTTTTACACAATTTCTGTTTGTTGAACGAGGATTATATCGAAATACCCCTTGTTTGCGATCGTAGCAAACCCGGGATCTGGTTTGAGGAGAAGTGTGGGATTGGAAAAAACACAAGGCAGGTTCGAAGAGCACCAAAAAGAAAGTACACACTGCAACACCGTCGTTTAACAAAATATATAACAATTCCTTTATTTATCGATATCACTTTCTTAACGCAAATATATGAGGCATTTCGCATGAAGTCATCCAGCCTAAAACATAAAAGTTTTTTAATCGTCTTGAAATTTTTATGGTCGATAGTCCTATTGATAGTGAAGCTTCAGCAAAAATTTTAAGGCTCTAGCTCAAATAGTTGCCTAGCAATAGGGGCTCAAATTTGTACCATATTGGCCATCGTGGCAACATTCCCAGGTTTGTATCTTCCCGACAAATATAGCGATTTTAAAAAGTCAGGAGTGATTTTTAAAGCATTTTCTGCGTACTTTAAGAATATATTTTTTATTTTTTAAAAAATTAATAAGTTCATAACAATTTTTTAAAGTTAATGTTAAAAATGACTTTTTCTCAAAGATCGACATCTTCGATTTTTATAAAAAAAATTTATAAAATAGCAGGGTTCTTTCTGAACAAAAAATTATATAATGTCCAAGATGGGCCGGACCTTAGTTTTGGAGATACAGTAGGATTTACCAACGGGCGGGCGTTTCACGTAGTGCTCGCGTAGAGCTCAAGCCCGAACGTAGCCTGGAGGGTCGCCGCGCGACACTACGCGAAGCGCCCGCTCGCTGGTAAATCCTACTGTATCTCCAAAACTAAGGTCCGGCCCATCTTGGACATTATATACTTTTTTGTTCAGAAAGAACCCTGCTATTTTATAAATTTTTTTAATAAAAATCGAAGATGTCGATCTTTGAGAAAAAGTCATTTTTAACATTAACTTTAAAAAATTGTTATGAACTTATTAATTTTTTTAAAAATAAAAAATATATTCTTAAAGTACGCAGAAAATGCTTTAAAAATCACTCCTGACTTTTTAAAATCGCTATATTTGTCGGGAAGATACAAACCTGGGAATGTTGCCACGACGGCCAATATGGTACAAATTTGAGCCCCTATTGCTAGGCAACTATTTGAGCTAGAGCCTTAAAATTTTTGCTGAAGCTTCACTATCAATAGGACTATCGACCATAAAAATTTCAAGACGATTAAAAACTTTTATGTTTTAGGCTGGATGACTTCATGCGAAATGCCTCATATACACTGTGCGTACTGGACGCGTAATGGCGGTAGTCACGCTATCGCATACGTAGCCGTTAGAGAGTCCCTTGTACGAAGCCGCGTTGTCGTAAATTACAATCAATAATCACAACAAGAGATCAACAAGAATATACACGAAGGAAAGCCGGTCAGAATAGGAGTGTCCACAGAATCGAAAGAATTAATAGAAGGAATAGTCGAAGTCGAATAAGCCGAAAGAGATACTGTATGAAGAAGCGTGTGTCAAAGATCGTTTACCCTAGAAGCCGGAATCGAAGTGCTGAAGATACCGGACATCGATCTCGCTCATCGATTAACAGGTGGGGGGAGATTTCGTTACGCGCGAGTACGGCCGAGTCCAAGCGAGAGTCAAAGGCCGAGACCTGCCCGGGTAGAAATTTGGTCGGGCTACCATCGGGGAACCGTCGGGGTCAAATGACCTGACGTCGGTACCACACGGTAGCAACTGACAAGTACCCGACCAAAGATGTAACGCAGTTTCCTTATGAAGAAATGGTCTGTATACCCCGATCAGTGCCTCACGTGAGTGAATCCCCTGCAACCAATCAGTTTACCCACGACAGTCCCTACTTGAAATTACAAAGCAATAATAATAATGTTTCAAAAACAATTAAATATTTATTAGATTTATTAAACTTTGTTTCAAATACAAATGAACTTAATATTTTATTTATTTATTTTAATTCTGTCTGTCGGCAACTTTCCAATATTTTGTATTGTGGAGCACACCCTGAAGAGCCTTGGTGAACTCTGCGTTCGATAGATGATTTCCCGGGGCTCCATAAGCACGCGTATACACATCTGAAGAATATAAAAATTGATTTGAAAAATGTTGTCGGCAATTTTTAACAAAATTGCACAGAAAAATTATATGAAAAAAAGAATATACATCTGAAAAGATCGTATAATTTCGTATCCTTGAAAACTTTTTTGTTAGGAGTGGGTTTTACTGGGACCAGTAAATGTCCAACGTCGTTCGATACGAAAGTCCTCATAATATCCCCCAAGCATCGAGCAATTGGTCGTTTTTTATTGATTGAGTTCTCAATTTCTCGTAGCTAGAAAATAAATAATATAGTAGTAGTAGTAAGTCCTTTATTTTCAATGTTTACCCTCACGGGTTTTTACATTTGCTCCTCCCTTATATCTATGCTTAATTCCTAAACGCCTTCCTTATGCTTAATTTCCCCTATTGCTCCTCCCCTTTTCTTTATTTACATCCTTCTCTCCATTTTACATTTTTCAGATATTTACATCCTCCTTCGCTCTCTCCTTCTTCCTTGCGATGTTTTCAAATTGTCTGACTATCTCACACATTTCCTCTACTATTGCTCCCCCCTCTAACGCCTTCCTCCATCCCCCTTCCGATTCCCTCCTCTGTCCTTCATCCCATTCCTCATACTTTCTGCGGGCCTCCTCTCCCATCATCCTCCAGGTCTCCTCGCACTCCCATATGTGTGCCAGCGTCTCTTCTTCCTTTTCGCACACTCTGCATCTTGTTTCTTTAAATCCCTTTTCTGCCTCCCTGCCCACACTGCCGCACCTCATTTTTGCCCACATCTCTCTGGTCTCTCCCTTTGTTGTTCCTTCGTCCCAATATTTCTCCCTTCCCACCGCTTTTTTCCTCTGCTTGTATTCCCTGCAGAAATTGGAGCTGTTTATTTTGTCCCACATCCTCTGGATCTCTTGCTCCGTCAGCTTCTGGACCGCTCTTCCGGCCTTCGTCTCCCATTCCTTCCTGTTTCCTCTTCTTATTACCTCACCTATCTGCCCCTCTCCTGCTCGCTCCATTGCTGTCTTCATTTCTTTCCCCCATTTACTCCCGTCGTCGTTCATCAGTCCTCTTGCCTCCTCCATCAAGCATGTCCTTGGCCATCTGCCCTCTTCCATCTCTAAGATTTTCCCTACATAATCTCCTGCCCGTTTTACCGTTACGATGTCTATTCCCGTGCACCCCGCCTCCATTTTCCAGATATACTCCGGCGTGTTCTTCCTCAGTCCCATTGCCATCTTTGTATATCTGGCCTGCGCCCTCTCCACTCTCTCCCTTCTTTTCCACCCCCACACTTCCACTCCATACAATAGTCCGCTCCTCGCTATTGCCTCCGAGATTCTCAGCCGGTCTGTCAGTCCACCAATTCTTGCTCTTTTTGCGATTCCCCAAGCGCTGTTTACTGCCTTCCTTATCTTCCCTTCTACCATCCTTAAATGTTTTTCAAACGTGTTCCCCGCCGAGAAATACACCCCCAGATATTTATACTCCTTTTCTACCACCACTTTCTTTCCATTTATTTCCCATCCTTTCTCCTTTTTCTGTCTTCCTCCTTTTCTGAATATTACCACTTTGGTTTTTTCCATATTTATCTCCAGTTTGTTCTTCTTCGTGTACTTCTCCAAGTCTTTTAGCATTTCTCTCAATCCCTCCCCCGTGTCTGCTACTATCACCACGTCATCCGCGTACTTTAGAGCGTAGATTTTCTCTCCTCCTATCACCGTGCCTCCCTCTCCTCTCTTTTTCCAGCTTACCTCCATGTCCTCTATAAAAATGTTAAAAAGTGTAGGACTAAGCGCGCATCCTTGCCGAACTCCTCTTGTTGTTTTGAACTTTCTTGTCACCCCGTCCGCTGTTATAATCTCATTCTGTGTGTCCTTGTAAATTCCCTTTATCATTTCCAGCAGTCTCCCTCTGACTCCCGCTCTCTCCAATTTCCTTATCATCCCCTCCCTGTCGACCGAGTCGAACGCCGTTCTAAAATCTACAAACGCCGCGAAGAGTTTCCCACCTTTTCTCTTCAGTCTGTTATTAATTAACGCGTTTAGAACGAATATATGGTCTCGCGTCCCTCGGCCTCCCCGGAACCCGGCCTGCCCTTCTCCAAACCGTTTTTCGGCCTCCAGCCTATTCGCTCTGTGCAAGCTGTTGGAGGGGGGAAGCAAATCTACCTCAGCGACGCTGGTGGCGAAAAGTAAAAACAGAGTGGGACATTTTTCACACGATTGCATACGATTAGCATTGAATTATTCAATAAGATGGGCCATCATACTTGTTGTGTTGTGAATTGTACAAACAATGGTGTTCGCAATAAGGAGTGCAAATTCTATAAATTTCCAGTATCACAATATAAAGTGGAGCAGAGAAAAAAATGGATCGCAGCTGTGAGGAGGAAAAAGTAAGTCACACAACCTCACTTTATAGCGAGCGTCAGACGCAGAAAAGCAAGCACGTTGTATGTGATATTCGTGATCACATAATTATACAAATGTACGTGATTATATAAATACGTAGTATTTAAAAAAGTAAAGAAATTGAATTAATTTCCAGTCCAGATGGATCACCATGGTGTCCACAGCGGTGGGATCTAATTTGCAGTGCGCATTTTATTGGAAATAAAAAATCGGAGGAAGTATCAAGCCCGAGCTACATTCCAACCATATTTCCTCCTGTATATAAGGCAAAAGTAGTGGATCAAACTGGAGCAACGAAGAGGTATACAACTTTATATACAAATCAAGTATACCAATAATTTCAATTTTTTTTGTAACTTTTGTAATTATTTAATCTTTATTGCAGACATGAGCGGTTTATGAAGCGGCGAATAAATAAACAAGAGCCAATAATAACCACAAAAGCACCGGAACGAGTTGTCGAAGAAGTAATGGAGCAGCTGGAGCTGCATAACGATAGTCATGCCGGAACAAATCAAAATCGTCACGAAAGAAAAAATTGCGATCAAGAGTGTCAAGTGGATATTTTTTCACCCCATTTAACTCAGCCAGAAAACACCTTTATCTGCAATAGATACATCAACACAACTTCTTACAGTGATGTTGAGATCCAAACGGAAATAATAATTCCAAGCCGCATAATCGTACCTAATAGAAAACAATTTAAAGACAAACGATGTGGTACGCCACAAAAAGTATACGTAAGTCAGTTAGTTGAGCCTGATATTCAGAATGACGAAAGTACTACTGAGAGAAGTTTTGCTGGCATTTCATCAATCAAAAATAATGAGCAGTGCCTCGATCTTGCTGGTGTAACACAAGAGAATTTTCAATTTTTATTAAAAAGAATAGATGCTGCAGATAATTGTAAAATTTCCAAAGAAAATCGGCTTCTAATATTTTTGATCAAAATGAAAACTGGGTTAACCTTTTCAGCACTTAGTGTTTTGTTTTCTGTACATCGCACGACGATTTCAAGAATTTTCTTTTCAATTCTGCAAGACTTGTCAAATGCTACAGCTAATTTAGTATTTTGCCCAAGTAAAGACGTAATACTGGGGACAATGCCTGAATGTTTTCAGCCTGATTACAGTAACACTCGTGTTATAATTGACTGTACCGAATTCAGAATCGAAATTCCTTCCAGTGTCGATCAACGGATATATACTTATTCCCATTACAAAAAAGGTTTTACTGCAAAACTCCTTGTTGGAATTACTCCAGGAGGTTTCATTAGTTTTAAATCAAGAGTGGCTGGTGGAAGAAAAAGTGATTCTCAAATAACCGTCGAATCTGGTTTACTAGATTTATTAGAAGATGGGGACATTGTTTTGGCTGATAAAGGGTTTCCAGAAATTCGACGAACCATTGATCAAACTGGTAAAAAAGTGGTACTTGTGTTGCCACCATTTTTAGAAAAAAAATCGGAATTCTCGAAAGAACAAACTGAAGAAACCTACAGCATCGCAAGGGTTCGCATCCATGTTGAAAGAATCATGCAGCGATTAAGAACTTACCAGATTTTAAACAAGATACCTGAAAATTTATTCCATTGTATTGATGATATAGTACATATGTGTTGTGTTTTAGTGAATCTGCAGGCTCCTATATTTTCAGATAAAAACAGAGATGAAAATAAATAACACTTGTTTAACTTTTAAAATAAATATGTATTTGTAAATAAAATATTTCGTGTGCTTTTTATATCGTTTTCATTCTTTGGTTTCTCTCATTATGACATAATTGACGCAACGTAAAGCATTGAAATGTGCAGGTTTGTTTAAATTCGATACAAATTTAACATAACATTATATTTGATTAGCAACATTTACTCCAGTAAATTGACGAGGTTGTTTTTCTTTTTGTTTTATTGTTTTTGTATACAGTTGTGGCAAATAATGCTGGAAATAGAAATTCTCACATTGGAGGATAACTGTTTTCAAGAATTTTTCGTTGCGATGCACTGGAACGCAAAAACTGCCATTTTCAACTGGTGAATGTATAAATAAATGACAAACGCTTAATCCCGATACATACAACTGAATTTGACACTGTGTATAATACGGCGCACTTTCTTTAAGTTCGACTTTATCACCTCGAAATTGCAAGTAAGTGACATTGCATTTTTTTAATTCGTAGTCAACAATTGGTTGTTTTGCACAACTGCTGGGACACTTGAACTCTACGATTGTATAAACAGAACCGTCCTTAATAACGACTCCATCGAGACTAGCACACAGCCACGGCTGTGTTTCGCTTACAAAAAGTCCAACTTTCTTAACCTCGGTACCATACATCTGTTGGTACTCTTTTGCAGCATCTAACTCGTGATCCTTTCCGTATCGAGTAGAAGCTGTATCGACAAATTGTGGGAAAATCATTTCTGCAACTAGTGACTCCACAGGTTTCTTGATCCTACTTTTGATACTGTGGGCATTCTTACTTGCAGACACTCTTAAGCCTCTAGCTTCGAACCATTTTTTGCTTTTTGATTGCTCTAGCGTATCACAGCACAATTCTGTAATTTCTTCTTTCGACATAACAATGACCCTCGTATAAAACTCTTTAAGTTCTTCTTTGACGACTTGAGCATTCATGTGTATCGGCATGCTCTTACAAGGAAACTGTTTCAGGTGTATCTCGCCGATTTTGATGAAATTTGGCATGGTCATAGAACGGACCAAAATAGGCGACACGTATTTTTTTATACGTGCCAAGATTGATTTTGAAGGGGTGAAACACACCCTCGAAAATAGGGGTATTTTTCGTTTTTCGTCGGTAACTTTTGAACAATAGGAGATATGAAAAAATTTCAAATTGCAACAATATTTATTTTTTCGCGTACTATACACTGGATATGAGAATGGTGCAGATAACAACAAATTTCATATTGTTTATTGCAAATATGCAATTTTTTCATACGTATCTCAGAGAGTTCTTAACCGATTGGGATGCAAATTTGCATACGGGTAGAGGTTGACAAAATAAAGTTTACGTATTTTTTTGTTTTTCCGATATCTCATAATTAAGGGGTTAAAACTACCCTTCAATTTTTTACTCAACTTCATCGTATAATCAGCTGGTCTTTTGCCATTCCGAGTTAAATTCACGTTAATATAAATTCGTTTGAATACACGAGTACATATTTGTAAATGCCACTCACCCCCCACCCCCAATCATCCCCCTCCCGACCGTTCAAAGTTCGCACCGCGCGGTATGGATGCAAATTTGCATACGGGTAGAGGGTAACAAAATAAAATTGGGGTGTTTTTTTGTTTTTCCGATGTCTTATAATTAAGGGGTTAAAACTACCCTTCAATTTTTTACTCAACTTCATCGTATAATCAGCTGGTCTTTTGCCATTCCGAGTTAAATTCACGTTAATATAAATTCGTTTGAATACACGAGTACATATTTGTAAATGCCACTCACCCCCCACCCCCAATCATCCCCCTCCCGACCGTTCAACGTTCTTACCGCGCGGCATTGATGAAAATTTGTAGAAATAAAATGGGTTACACTCGAAGTTCAATCAGTCCAAATAATCGATACAAATTTCATTGTTTTGGCTTAACATTACTCTTAAGGGGGCAAAACTCAAAACTTTGTTCATTCGTGAACGGGCGGAGATAAAAAAAAGTTTATAGGGACAAAACGTTCTGCTCTTCGACTACTAGACGTTCGTGATAATAATTATGAATATAACAACAAATGGCATATTATTTATTGCAATAATTCTTGGATAAAAATCACTCTTTAATTGTTCATTCATATCGGTACAGAAATAGGTAAGTCTTTCGCTATTACGGAATAATGTCTTACTTCGGAAAGGAACTGGATTACTATGGTATTTTTACGAAAAAAGTCTGTTGGCACATACTGCCTTTCAAGATTAAAATATAATCGGAACGCTTCAATAACCATTTTAACAGTAAATTTGTTATGGATTATACGTACGTATACGGGAGGGGGATGATTGGGGGTGGGGGGTGAGTGGCATTTACAAATATGTACTCGTGTATTCAAACGAATTTATATTAACGTGAATTTAACTCGGAATGGCAAAAGACCAGCTGATTATACGATGAAGTTGAGTAAAAAATTGAAGGGTAGTTTTAACCCCTTAATTATAAGACATCGGAAAAACAAAAAAACACCCCAATTTTATTTTGTTACCCTCTACCCGTATGCAAATTTGCATCCATACCGCGCGGTGCGAACTTTGAACGGTCGGGAGGGGGATGATTGGGGGTGGGGGGTGAGTGGCATTTACAAATATGTACTCGTGTATTCAAACGAATTTATATTAACGTGAATTTAACTCGGAATGGCAAAAGCCCAGCTGATTATACGATGAAGTTGAGTAAAAAATTGAAGGGTAGTTTTAACCCCTTAATTATAAGACATCGGAAAAACAAAAAAACACCCCAATTTTATTTTGTTACCCTCTACCCGTATGCAAATTTGCATCCATACCGCGCGGTGCGAACTTTGAACGGTCGGGAGGGGGATGATTGGGGGTGGGGGGTGAGTGGCATTTACAAATATGTACTCGTGTATTCAAACGAATTTATATTAACGTGAATTTAATTCGGAATGGCAAAAGACCAGCTGATTATACGATGAAGTTGAGTAAAAAATTGAAGGGTAGTTTTAACCCCTTAATTATGAGATATCGGAAAAACAAAAAAATACGTAAACTTTATTTTGTCACCCTCTACCCGTATGCAAATTTGCATCCCAATCGGTTAAGAACTCTCTGAGATACGTATGAAAAAATTGCATATTTGCAATAAACAATATGAAATTTGTTGTTATCTGCACCATTCTCATATCCAGTGTATAGTACGCGAAAAAATAAATATTGTTGCAATTTGAAATTTTTTCATATCTCCTATTGTTCAAAAGTTACCGACGAAAAACGAAAAATACCCCTATTTTCGAGGGTGTGTTTCACCCCTTCAAAATCAATCTTGGCACGTATAAAAAAATACGTGTCGCCTATTTTTGTCCGTTCTATGACCATGCCAAATTTCATCAAAATCGGCGAGATACACCTGAAACAGTTTCCTTGTTAGATGAAACGAAGAAAGAGTTGACACACAATTTACAGTCGTCTTTCTGCAGAATAACGGTAACTTCTGTCAACATTGATTCCATCAAATTTTTTATCGCCAGGTTATTCTTATCCTTATTAGTCTCGAGAATTATTGTTCGCAGAGCCGAAGGTCCATTCAATTCCGAAATGTGTACGTCACATGGTTGGCGTTTCGGTTTTTCTTTAGGCGGCATCATTTCAAAGAAATATTTTCCTTTAGAGTATTTCTCTTTCGCAAATTGTCGGGCCGTTGGCTTCCCCCACTGCTGCTCGTAATCAGTTTTGGACAAACTTGCCTCGTTATTTATATAGTGAATCAAAGCTGCGACGTGTTTACATTTTCCACTTTGATTGTAAACACAGTTACATGATACACTAGTAATTTTGCGACTAGTGTCAATCTGCAAAAACGTGTATTATATAAAATGATCTATTTTTTACAATTACAATGAAAAAAATTCATTCCAAATAACGTTCAGCTTTGTCCTATATGGTTCAGGTATTACAGAAGTTTGCCTTAGTATTTGAGCTTGTATGAGATAGCTCTTCCCATTTTTGCGACACTCTTCAACGGTGTAAACGTGATTTGCTTTGACTAGCTCTTTGCCCTTTGGCACCGTCTCAGGTTGGAATGAAATATCGTGGGTGACTTTTTCAAAACCAGTTTTTATGACCATGTCCATTTTTAGGATGAGAAAATTCCTACTTTTAACTGAAAACAAAATAAGGCGAATATTTTCATTAATTTTTTGTATCTCGTACGTGTATATAATAGACACAACATCATATTTTATATCCAATTAATTAATTATTCTCATTTTTATTATAGAACTTCTAACGCTTGTTCATACTTTCATTCAGTTTTTCTTTTCATATAAAAAGCACATATTCATATGCTTACTGCATACGAAGATAACCTCACAATGCATCGTACAATTGTCAAAATATAAATCTTAATGATACCTTACTTACTTGTTTTTTTTTTCATAAATTGTAGAACAATCGCTGCTATCACTACATGCAAAAGTTATTCCAAAAAGACTCCTATTTTAATCAATTGCATTTTTCGTGAAATTTTCAACTCAAATCACAGCTACACTATCCCACCTTCTCACGCTTTTCAGCTACCAGATGTCGCCACCACTGACTTGCACAGAGCGAATACCTTAGCCGATTATTCACTATTCTTGTGAGTAGCTTATAACCAGTGTCCATCAATGTTATTCCTCTATAATTCCTTGCCTGTGCCGCATCGCCGGCTTTGTGTATGGGGTAGATCCTTCCGATTTCCCATCCCCTTGCCACCTTCCCCCCCTTCGAGAGGTTATTCAGAATCTCTCCTAGCTCCTCCCTCCCCTTCTTTGGCAAGCCTTGCAAGAACTCTATCGTTAGTCCATCTTGCCCTGCCGCCTTACAATAAATAATATATTAAATTCACAATTACGAAAGAGAAAACAATTTCCAGTGTATCAAAAATTATTGATAATGATATACTTACTATTTTCTTTCTGAACTCTCTGTTATTTTGGAGCATTTCATTAAATTCGTCAAACGAATCCATTGTGCGACAAGGCAATTGAAAGTCCTCTAGAACCCCAGCCTCGTCTTCGAAATTATTATCATCCGTTGCTGGAGGATTTTTTTGTATCGTCGCTTGGATATCTTTCATAATCTGGATAGAAGTCACAACCATACCCTTGCGATCGGCTATTCTTTTAACGAGGCTATTATAGTGTTCGACCGTCAGATATTTATTGCAATCTAAAAACAAATAAAAGGTCATTAGTATATTTTGATTATTTAATATAATTGTATATACTTGAAGGGGTATCCTGCTTTTTTGGGCATTTTTAGAAAGCAAAAATTCTCGAAAAACGGTTTTTCGAGCCTCCTCAAGCAGGACACCCCCCAAAGAATAATTATAAGCGCTCACCTTCCCCTTTTTCCGTTTCTTTTTCTTCTTCTAGCATGGACAAACGATGCATTTGGCTCCCGGATTCGATATTTCTTAGCGGTGTATTTTTCTCGCGCCATGAATCACGATGGAAAGAGTGATGTACGGGAGCCGTTTGAATACAGCTTGTCCAAATTCCGGAGGAGTCCCATCGGCACAGTGGACTCTCGCGTTCCTGCCGTTTCGCAGGAGTCTTAGACGACACTTCTACAGATTGTGAAAAACCTCGAACGTTGCCTGACGTTGATTTTTTCATCTTATCCTCGAAATTAGATTTCTTCGGCGATGAATACGATGTTGAATTTATTTTCCTCGATGGGGTTGTTTTCCATCTCCTCTAATCTCGCTCATGGACGATGGCTCGAATTGAATGGGACTCTGGTCCTGTGAAAAAAACAACAGTCGAATATTTATAAATAATTGAAATATAATCTGAAATTAACTCGTAGAAGCTTTGAAGAAATAATTATTGAAACATTAATAAATAACGGATAAAAAGTGAACAAAATTACCATTGATGGTTTTCTCTGGTGATTGTGAAGGTGAACAGTTATTCGACGATCGATCTTCTAAATCATTCAAGCATGCCTCTGACCGTTCGTCCGATGACCAACGTAGGGACATCTCACAATCAGTTAATGGCGAATTACTCCTCTGCTTCTTGAGTCTACGTGATTTTTTCTTTTTGTCATAAACCCCTGTTGGTGTCTGAGAGACTTGAGATGTCCTCTTCCTGAGGCTACTTCTGTCCACGTCCCTTTGTGTATAATCTATACAAAATGAACATGACTTATTTTTATATATAAATGATTGCATCCGAAAAATTTTCATGACAATATCACGTACCATTATGATCAAAGTTGATGTTTTTTTGCTTCTCACGTGTATTCATTAAATTAACCGTGAAATTGTCCAACGTGTCGACAGTAGCAGGAATGTCACTGGACAGCGTTTTTCGTTGATATTTTGATTTTTCTTCGAGGATTTTTTTTTGGCATTCAATCTCGTCATCAGTCGAATAAGCGTATCGTCGATTTTTCACATCTTTTATCGCTTTTTTGAGGTCCTCGTATGTTTTCGCTCGACCTTTTATTTCGACCTCGAACTTGGGCCATGCAGTGTCCGGAGGAGCTACTCGCCTGAGCAGAGCCAGAAACTGAGCTTGGGTTTTCTTCGTCGATGTACCAGGCAACCAATAACATTCTAAAATATTCAGCGTTGCATTCCATTCAATCCAGGTCGACGGAACTGCTTCAATCAGCAACTGCGGTTCTTCATCCCTCTCGTTTCTACCGTTTGATTTTTTGTCGTGAGAAAAAACGACGAGTTTGTATAAATAGCCATCGTAGAAATCCTCCAACAAATCTTCTATCTAAAATAAATAAACAATTGTCAAGAGCGAGAAGTTACAGCATGTAGAGAGCGAGAGGTTATGGCGTGTAGTGAGCGAAAGATTATATAGTCAACAGGAAAAGAGAAATTCATAAACAAATCATATTTTTGACAACAGAATACTTAAAAATGTACCTCACTCACCTGCGACATTGTTTGCGTTGAAGAAATATGAATTTATTTACACGAGCAATGCTGATGAGCGTTGTTATAGAAATGAAACCGTCCTCTCGTGCGAGTCATTCGTCTTTTATTTTTTATATGGTTGAACGTATTGAACGCGATTCTTTTATTTTGTATATGATTGAACGTATTGAACGCGATTCTTTTATTTTTTATATGATTGAACGTATTGAACGCGAGTCTTTTATTTTTTATATGATTAAACGTATACATATATCCGATATTATTCGACATTATAAAACTTCGTAAACACTCACTGCACCACACGTTTCTTCAAGACAATGAAATCCCGCGTTCCCGCCGTTTCAATGTTTTTCAAATACAAATATATACGCAACGTTATAAAAATGGATTCGTCCACTCACACGATACGATGACGCGCTTTACATCACAAACTACACTGATTAATGTCAGTTATAAAAAATTCAATTTTTAATCCGAAACGTGCACGACATCGTAGATGACTCGGAAAAAAATCAGACAGCGATATTTTTCGACAAGAGCTTGACGCAACATTAAGTCGACTCACTCGGGAACACTCGGGAATTACTGAACAACTGAAGTAATAATGTTTATTGAACACAAAGATCTTCTTTATGATTAAAAAAAATAGTTTCATATTCGTCTCGTTCCTTATCATGAAATTTTTTAAAATGTCTCAAACATGAAGTAAAGGCATGATATATATTTTTTCATCACCAGGGTCACTGATGTCGAATTTCATTAATTTTTTATGCACTGAGTGTAGTTTGCAGGTAATGTTTTTAGTTTGACGTTTGGTCACTTCCCACATTTCGAGAATATTTGAGTCACAGGGTTTCTCAAACATACGTTTTTTTATTTTCAGTGTTGATCCATGTATTTGAATTGGCTGGTTAGGAGCAATACAAATTTGATCAATTTCAAGGATTTTCCTATTTTTGAGCAAAACTATATTATTTGGAGATTTTTGAGTGAGAGTTGAACCGTTGTACTTTAAATTTTTTACAAGACTTGTTCCGGAATGATCTGGCTGACGTTTCGCAATAATTTGTATACCTGATGACGAAATAACTTGTTTTGCATCGATTAAAACAGTCTCTTGAAGACGGCGAGAAATTTGAGCTAGTGGACGGTTTCCACTCCGCAGTAGTTTTTTTATTTTTCCCAAACAATTTTCAAAAGGGAAAGCGGTGAGACTTGACAGAGTACAGCCCATATTAATGACATCGTCACTTATATGAAGAAGGTTGTGAATATTACCTATAAGGCTCGTTCTGCCGTATATACTTCCACATAAGTTGACAAACTGTACAAGTAAGATTTTAGAATTTTCGCAGTGTCTCAGTGCTAGATTTTTCGAACATAAAATTCGGCAGGCTACGTGCAAAAGAAGAAAGTGTTTATACACATTATTATTGAGCACTTTTTTGAATATTACAGGCCCTGCGTATAACAATAAAAATTTGAATTCAACGGCTTTGAATTTATCAAAATCTAACAATGATCGAGTTGTCCTTTGAAACTCTGCTGGAACTTGGTATTGTAAACGTAATAATAAATTTGATAAACGTTGCTTAGCAGAGGAGCCCATTCGGACAGTTGAATTCCCACGCAGCCAGTAGTCCATGAGTTTCTTCATAACACCCAAACATAGGAGGTGCATAAAATCCAACACGAAAGTCTTGACCATGTCTACTGGCGGCTGAAGGTCGAGGAGGGGTGATCTGCTAATATGATGCTCTTGATTGGTTTGTTGACGAAAAGAATTATCAGTCCTCATTGAACTGTAATCGTCAGGATAAATAGTCCGTCCTTCGACTCGTTCTCCACGTACGGTACAACGTTCACACGCCCAATATCCTCCATGACCTTTTATACATTTCAGCAGTGCTCGCGCAGGTGTATCACATATAAAAGCTTTTATTGACACTGGAAATCGATGACCATTGGGTATAAAACCTTCTTGTTGGATTTGGTTCATCTCATCAATAAATCGATGTAAATATTTATGCAGATCATTGGGTTTCTTATTGCCGGAATAAATAGCAATTACGAACGGTTTGTAAATATCGCGTTCTGTGTATATTTTGCATAAAATGGGCCAGATTTGTTTGGAGCTAGATGATGAGATGAAGCACTCGGTCTGCATGAAATTCAGGTTTGATGACGCGCTCGAGCTGTGAATAAACTCCATAGTAAACGTATTCACTACCTTCGGCAGCATTGAAAATCTCAATATCGTATCGCGCCTGAGAGGTTCCAAGAAATATCTTTATACTTTTGGGCAATTCTGGTAACAGGCGTTTTCGCAGAATTGCAAGTAGAGCATCTGCTTGCGTGTGAGGAATTGGTGGGTTGCCTGATAAGAACCACTGTCTCAATTCCTCCACTTCAGTCTCTTCTGGTAAATCATTGCATTCTTGAAAATCCTCCTCATCTGTACTTGCTGAACGAAAATTATCATCCGAAGAACCATCGTCTGGTGGTGTAATGTCAAGTATATCACTACCACCTCCACTCTCATTATCTCCTCCATCTTCGTGTGATTGAGCTACATTTCTGTCAGCTATTTCATCATCTAAAGTTTCCTCGAGTTCGTTTGTCGGGGAGACACGTGCAGATTCAGAAATTTCTACATTTCGTCGTTCTGTAACCGCTTCTTCACGTTTTCTTTGACGAAATTCATGGGTACGCAATCGTCCGAGCTCTTTCCGTCGTTTAAGTTTATCTTGAACACTACTCATTTCACGTTATTCGAACGATAATTATAAGAATAAAAGAATGAAATATCAAAGAGCAAAAAAATTGATAGCAGTTGATAAACTATCTATTTTATTGTCATTTATAACACGTTGACTGCCGTGGGGGTCACCGGTGACCGGCACTCGACTTTGCTACAGCGCTGTGGGGGCCACCGGTGACCGGCGGCGTGGTCAATATCACTTAGCAACCGAAGCACGATTGTTTAAAAAAAAGACAATCGTAATAATTGCCTACAGCGCCGTGGGGGACGCCGGTGAACCCCACCACAAAAAAGCTTCAAACATGATTTTATAACTCATATTATTTGCTGGGAGCTATATTTCATCATAATATATGCATCGCATAATGAAAAGTCTGAAAATCTGTCTTATCAAGAGAATTGAATATTTTTCTTTAAGAAATGTTCATTTTTATCAAAGCCAGCAGATGGTATTCTCGTCAGTGATAATTGGAATCATATATATATTAATGTGTGTTCAATGGTGGGAAATAGTCCATTTTTTTATATGATTTTTTTCACATGGTTTTTCAATGTTTACGTGATAACATGATTACTAAATGAAAATAAAATAAATAGTTTCTCACAACTGCTATCGGTTTTTTAACTTTTTGTTTTTTTATTCTTTTATTTATCGTTTGAATACGTAAAATAAGTTTTGTGCTTAAGACACACTCAAACGACGGAGAGAGCTCGGGACATTCGCGTTCACTTGAATTTCGTCAAGGAAAACATGGAAAGTGATTGAACAACGGCGCGTCAGGCTCGTCTCGTTTCACACCGATAACACACACCTATATATATTGTGACGAATTTCCGGAATCCTTCCGCCATCGTCACCTTCGGTCGTCTCTCTCTCTCTCTCGCTACCGCATCCGCAATTTTGCCGGCAGGGCGCCAGTCGATTTTTATTTCGCCGGTATCGACAACCGGCACAACCTGGGGGTCGGGAGGGAACGACCCGGCCCCTCCATGCTCACGACTTACCTGCGTGGATCGGGTCACTTTTGTTTCGCCGGAGGTGACAATCCGGTCCACCTGGATGCGCTAGCGAGATCGACAAACCGGAAACGCCCGGCCGCTCAGGTTGACTCGTTGGCTCGGTTGGCTCAGGCCGATCGGAAAACGAGAACATGAACTCTACGAATTCACTCACGAAAACTTCTGAGCACGAAATCATCAGCAAAACAAATCACAATAACCATCACGAGAGCTTAATTTTTAACCATCGGAATCGACAGATTAATTTCTATATTGCGAGAACTAACTTGTTTTACGAGAGCGATCGAGAAAACGCGAATTTATTTCATCTATAGGGAGCCGGGTCGACACGGAACTCCCTATAGCGCGTACGCGAACTTACACCTCTCACCTCGGCGAGAGACGAACAACGACTGTAGAGCGAGTGCCTAGAGGGAGAGAGCGCGACTTACATACGACGCGTAAGCGAGAGCGAGACAATGCTAGAGCGCGTACGTAGAGAGAGAACTCAGCATACGCACGGCGCGTATGCGAGACAGAGACACCTCGCTCTCTCTACGATGCTTCGCGAGACACCTCTGGTCTCGAGCGCGACACGGTAACAACTGATTTTCAGCCAATCACCTTTCAATCAGCCGAAATCTGAAATCTAACACCGAGAACTACTGCCCTCTCGCTCGACACAATACTTACCTTAACGAAATCGAAATTATCGACGGTACACGAGATCTTGTGAGTACGCCGAAAATCGTATCCCCATGGTCATAGTGCATAGGGGAGCACTTACGTCGGCAGCACGAGAGGTTCCCGCTCTCGCCCGCAATCCTAAAACCTCCGCTTCCCCTCATGCACGATGCACCTAACAGCGGGGCGCCGGTATTGCAGCCGGACCTGCATCAATTTCTCGCGCATACTCGCCGGCCGTTCTTTCCTGACGGGTAACTCGTTACGTCGAGCACTCTTCTCCTCGTCAGGATCGAACGCGGTGCCGTTTCCTCCCTAAAATCATTACTTTGACAACACTGTCACCTTCCAAAATCTATCTATAACGGCAGTACAACAAATTAAAGAATCGGTAGCGCGTACGATCGTTGGGTTGTGCGGCGAGGGCAAACCAGGTAACAGCCTTGGGACCGTGACTTTTCCCTACGTCGGGAAAATCACGTCACAATATATACATCGCAAAAAATACATGGCAGGTAGTACTTAGTCGTCAAATGATGAACAACTCGTTAGTACGAACTCGTAAGGTGCCCCTCAAATCGTACCGATTACGAACCTATCAATAATTTGTCCCGCAGGGACTACCTGGTGATAAAATTATGAGGAACTGATCAGTACCAACCTGTCAGGCATTCCTTGTTTCGCACTGACAATAAACCTTCTAAATAAGTGATGCCTGATCGTTAAATGACGTGGTACCCATCAGTAGAAACTGATCAGTTACCCCCAGCCTCCAACTCATAAGGTACTGATGCTCATAGGGCTTGCCCGACCAAATTTCTACCCGGGCTGCTGACCTCTCGTATGGGCTCCCGACACTACGCACGTTTCCGAACACCCCTACTCGCACGGAATGATATCAACAATATCAATGAAAACATTGAAATCGATAGGAACTTACGCAATGAAGGAACAATCAAGCGCAACACGCTAAAAGACAACTTGTCATAACTTACAGTGCATTATTACATATGTATTATAATCCTTCCAATTGCACAGAACAACAAGAACAATAAACAAAATTAAAATTGGCAGTGTTTAACAAACGTGGCTATTTTAAAAACTCTCTTACATCGAATAAACTTTAAACTAGCTATTTGAATCATAATAGTAAAATTACAGGTTTTCAATAATGCCTAATAACTTGTCGAGACGCTCCATTTTTTCTTTGTGCTGGCGGGCACGATCCTCTCGACGCACTTTTAATTTAACCAATAACTTGTTTTCTACGTCATTGGTTATTGACGGTTGTCGTTTCCTTTTTGACTCTGCAACATAGAAAATATTAAAAAATGGAAGCCCCTGTATAGATTCTATTAGATTAGCTTCTATTAGATTTTCTCTTTAAAAAGTTTCATAATGTTTGGGATTCCAAAAATTAACCAAATTAACAATTTTAGTTCGTTTTAAGATATATAAATCATACTTACGAGATACAGGTTCTTCTAGTTATTTGCTATGGGCATCGATATCTAATCGTGAACTGCATACTGCCACAGGATTTATCCAAGGTTTTTTTAGAAAAAATCGCGTCCATCCTCTGTATATAAAGCAAAAATACTTTAAAATAAATGTTCTTATTGATTTGTGTAAAAATAAAATATAATCATACCTCGAAATATGGCCACGTTAGGCGATCATTGCCAGATTTCTAGTTATGGTCTTTGATCTTTTTATACATTCGCTTTAGTGAGGCTAATTTAATATTGCGCTGTTTTGCCTTTATCTGAATATTGTAAGTTTCGATATTTTTTGATATATGATTAAGGGCATATTTTTGCTTCATTTTCCCTTTGTCGATGAACACTTGCAGTTTCTCATACTCGGTTATGAAGCATAGGGTTCCTTCTACTGTTCAAGAATTTATAATTTTAACAGGAATAATATTAAAATGATGGGTCATGGATTAGTAAACATCCTATTGTACAGTTGTCTTTGATTAATGGAATTTATGAAGATAGCAAAGTCCCGGTTTCTCCTATTATAGATTTGCAAAGGATGAAACTTTACCTACCGACTTCTCTCCACTTGGAATATTTAATATAGCATTGTTCGTCTCTTCCGGAATAGGCTGAGGAACTCCTGTATGTATTGCGGACAGTGCTCCCGTTTTGATTTCGTTAAGTATGTTATTTGCATATAATGGCTCTGCAATTTTTTAACATTCACAGGATGCAGCTATTTTGTTTAGTTGTTAGAAAGATGAAAAAGAGGTTAACTCACCGTTTATTGCTTTTTCATTATTTTCGCGAGTTAAATTAACGGTATATTTAATCCCGCTCTCCTCGTCAATAACCTCCACGTTACGAGCATCCATCATGGAACCTATTTTTGTTGATAAAATTGTATAAATGCGAAAAAGAAACAACAACAAAGTAAGAAAACAATATATTGCGGGTGCCGCCATATGCAATACTGGCGCTGCACTACCTCGCTGCTGCCAGTCAAGACAGCCGGAAGTCAGCAATTCCCTAGGATCTATATCTGGGGTGTGTTCCGATATACCCTGTGACCACTGGGTAATGTGACGTCACACAGTAAATCCAGCGATACTGCAACGCCGTTCCGTTTTTGGACGGACACTGGAAGTACTGAGATCACTGTGTAATAACGAAACGCATCCAGTGTCACTGTGACGGTATCATAACCAAACATAACCTGAAATTCATCAACTAATTGAAAAGGTAATATTATAATATTTTTTATTATATAAATAATGTATTTCTATTGAATTCAACTTTATTGTAGTACAATTTATTCTCATACCAAGCTATTTTCTTTTTCTATTAGGTTAAGATTTTCGGAGTACAATGATTATCGCATTTCCATCAGTCTTTTTATTTTTCAAATCTTCACTGTATTTTTTATTTTTTATTGAATTGCAGGAATGGAATGCTCCATTGCAGAAATAGAAACTGCAGTGGTCGTAGTAGGAGCTTTTATAGCTGTCAAAACCATCATTGACTCATCGGACGAAAACGAAACAGAATCATCTGACTCCGATGAAGACGAAGATTTGTTGTTTTGTCTTGGAAGCAGTACCACGAGGCAAACAAGGCTTCCAAGAATCCAGGATTATGTGGAGACGACTGTTCATCGCTTTACAGATGATACGTTCAAGAGCCATTTTCGGTATCGAGTCACTTCATTTTTGTCTTTTTGTTTCCTTAACAGAGATGTTTCAATATAATCTCTCTTCAATGTTCCAATATAAAATTGCAGGCAGAGACGAGAAACGGTAGACTTTCTCGTCAATTTACTGGACTCCGATTTCGAAAGACAGAGTGACCGTTGCGGAAGGCATCCAATCCCTGTCGAACACCAAATTCTTCTCACACTACGGGCAATGGCAACATCTGACTCTTACAGGCAACTATTGACTCTAGATTCTTCATATGACGATTCATGATCTAGCAACAAGGATCGATACTCATAGTCACTAATAATTGATTTTTATTCTCATTAGATCATTGTGTGATCGCTTTGACGTTGGAAAAGCAACTGCTTGGAGGATGGTGTGGAAAGTTGTACGGTCCTCGAATAAATACTTAGCAACGTTCGTCAAATGGCCATCGCATGGAGAAGCCCAAACAACCATAAATTATAAACACCGCAGACATCGATTTCCAGGAGTTTTAGGAGCGATAGATGGTACCCACATAAAAATCGCTCAACCTCATGTAAATCATGAGAGTTACATCAATCGCAAATCATATCATTTGATTGAAACGCAGGTATTGATCAAGAGAATATATCGATAATAAGCTTTGATGTATAATCTGAAATGAAACATTTTCAACTATTCTAATCATTCCAGGTTGTATGTGATCATAATTTGAAATTTCTACACGTGTATGCTGGTGAAGCGGGATTGGTTCATGATTCTCGTGTCTTTCGGCTATCCGGATTGCAAAACTTCATTACAGACACATATTTCCCCGATAATAGCCATTTAGTAGGAGACAAAGCCTACAGCATTCATCCACATCTCATAGTGCCATATCGGGATAATGGTCATCTGGACAGAGCATCAAATACTTTCAACGAGAGACACTCTGCGGCTCGAATAATGATTGAACGAGCGATTAGATTGTTAAAAGGACGATTTCGCAGCTTATTCGATCACCTACCATTGAGAAGAACTGATTTCATCCCATACTACATTATTGCTTGTTGCATTCTACACAATATTTGTATATTGAGAGACGATCTGATCGAAATTCCTATCATTATAAATGATAATATTGCTATTCCGGAACCGTTACAACAATACAACAACGCAGTAAGGACAAGCAAGAACTCAAAAAAGAGAAGACTTGAAAGCAATGATAATTAACTGATGATAAATATATATTAAGTATTGTAATGTACTGTAATGTTGTTTTTTACATCAGTTGTACAAATTCTCTTCAACATTTCTTTGTTAATGCAATCTATTTGAAATTAAATCTTTATCAACAAGTTATACAATTAAAACTTTTTTTTACTTGTTATTTTCCTTTCCTTTTCTTCACACTTCAAATTGTTCTTCAAAAGCTGAATAAAAATGACAATGTGTTTTTTGTATAAGAATAAGTACACATATAATAAAAATCCTTCAGTCTTTTTTATTTTCTTACAGTTAAATCCTTAAATTCTACAAGTACAAAGATTTTTAAAGAAATGAACAATGGAACAGTCACAAAATAATGGCATCATGCGGAACATCTTCGTAAATTCTTTGCGTTTTTAACGAACCTAAGATACAAATATTGTGACAATGTTTGTGCAAACAAAAAGGAAAAAGAAAGTTGAAACGATAATACATTTTTTGAATAAGACGTTATCGCACATCACAATATTCTGAACTGTACTTTCCAAAAATCCTTAAATAAATTCTTAAGTAAATCCTTAAACGAATGAGTGATGGAACAAAGTTATAAAATAATGGCATCTCGAGGAACACAGCTCGCAACAGAGGATATCGCAGCTCATGAAACTTCGTATTTATAGATTTGTTCTATTATGTCATTCTGTATCGTCTATTCTTTTATGCTAGAATTATTAGCGCTAACAACGCCCTGGACAAGTTGAGAAACGACATTTGTCAAACTTCCAATTGCACTTATTTTTTCTTTATGTTGTTTCTCTCGAATGCGTTCGCGAGTTTCCGCTCTGATCCGTCGATCACCGATAACTTGTTCATAAAGATGCGTGGTTGAATTTTCATTTTTCCGGCGTTTGTTACGTTCAATCGGACCTATGAACCCAAATTAATTTTTCCATATTATTATTATTATTTTTTCTTTTTTTTTATCCGAGGAGGTGCGGTATCCATGGATAGCCCGAATGACTGGTGGTATCCTTTATGGATACCACCAGTCATTCGGGCTGGTGGTGATGCGGGCCTCCCGGCCAGACAGCCCACGTCCGTGCCCCCCCCCCCCCCCCCCCCCCGCCGGACTACCCGCTAAACCGCCACCTCCTATGCCCCCCCCCCCGTCTAGGTACTATGTTAATGGCTAAGATTTTGCGTCTAGCCGGGGGTCCGCGTCCGTCTCGTCGTTCTGTTCAGTTTATATGTCCGTCTTTCTTTCGAATTTTTTGCGTCGGGTCCATCATGTCAGGCAGCCGTCTGCGTTTTTTCGTCGGAGTATCGTCTTTGTGTATGTGGCTATCTGCTGCCACTCCTCCTTTCCCCGGAGCATCACCCTCACGATGTTATCGGGGGTGATGTCGATTCCCGAGGTCGCCTTCAGTCTCTGTCGTTGCTCTGTCCAGCGGATGCATTCGAAGAAGGTATGCTTCACGTCGTCTCGATCATGCCCGCAGTAGGTGCAGCCCGGCGTCTGTACCTTGTCCATTGTATAAAGGTACCGTCTAAAGTAGCCGTGTCCCGTCAGTAGTTGGGTGACGTAGAAGTTCACGTCCCCAAAGTCCCGTTTGGTCCACGGTCTCAGGTCCTTTATCAACCGTCTCGTCCAGTTGCCCTTTGTCCCGTCTGTCCATCGTTGCTGCCACGTTTGCATGGTCCTGTCTCTTTCCGTCTTTGCCGCGTCCTGTCGAGTCGTGCTCTCGTCTCTGTCGTGGATCCTCTTGCGCTCGACCGCAAGCAGGTCAATGGCGATTACGCCCGCCACCATCAACACTGCCTCTGCTGAGACAGTCCGGTAGGAGCAGGCGATCCTCAAAGCCCCCCGTCTTTGTATAGTCGCCATTGCGTGGCAGTATCTTTTCGTCTTTAGGGCGTCCGCCCAGATCTCCGCGCCATACAGAAGGATCGAGTGGGTCGTTGACATTAAGAGTCTCCGTTTTCCCGGTCTCGGTCCGTTCGTATTTGCCATCAGGCGGCTTAAAGATGCTACCCTTTCGGCCGCCTTTTGGGCTGTCTTTAGTATGTGTGGCCAGAAGGTCATCTCTATATCCAGGGTTACCCCCAGGTACTCGACTTCCCCTCTGGCTTCGATTTTGTCTGTTTCCACTTTCATTGGTAGTCTTGTGTCTATGCGTTTCCGTGTAAGAAACGCCAGTTCTGTCTTTTCCGTTGCGAATTGCAGTCCGTGTTCTGTCATCCATCGACCAACCCGTCGCATATCTGGTTCAGTTTGTATTGCGCCAGTTCTGGAGACCGCTCGACGATCACCGCTACCACGTCGTCAGCGTAAACAACGAGGCGAACCTCGAGCGGGAGCTCCAGTCTGAGCAGGCTGTCGTATGTTGCGTTCCAGAGGTCTGGTCCCAGTATGGATCCTTGGGCGACACCCGCGGTAATTTGTCTAGTTTTTTATCCTTCCGTCGTCTCGTATGTTATCCGTCTGTTGTGCAGGTAATCCTCCACGACTCGGATCAGGTATGGTGCAGCCCCGAAGTTGCTCTTCAGCGCCTCCAGTATGTCCACCCACCTGGCCGAGTTGAAAGCATTCCTGACGTCTAATGTCGCCAGCAGTACGATGGGTCGTGCTGCGTGGCAGTGTCTGTCTGTCTCCCGGAAGGAGTCTACCACCCGCTGGATGGCGCCGATAGTCGATGGCCCCCTCCGGAAGCCGAACTGCTCGTCTGAAAGGCCTCCTCCTGTCTGCATTGCGGCTGTCAGTCTTGGTCTAAGTAGCTGTTCGTACAGTTTTTCTGTCGTGTCGAGTAAGCTCAGCGGCTAATAGGCCGACGGCGTGTTGGGGTCGCCCTTCCCCTTAATGATAAGAACCACCCTCGCCGTCTTCCATCGGTCGCTGAATGTCCCCATTGTTAAGCACGTGTTGTACAGGTCGAGATATATGTCCGGCCTCAGGCTAGCCATCAGTCGGACAATCTCGACGGATACTCCGTCCGGTCCTGGCGCCTTACCAGTCTTCGTTGGAAGTTCGTGCGAGCTCTGCCGCGGTGAAGGTGGGGGTTTCCGTAGTCCCGTCTTCGTCCGTTGCGTCCGTACGGATGGCGTGCGTCGGGAATAGTGCGTCCATAATGCGGCTCGCAGTTTCAGCGTCTTTAAGTTCTGGTGGGGTCCGGGCCCCTAGTTTGCCGGTCACTATTTTGTAACCGGTTCCCCAAGGGTCCTTTTCCACCTCCTCGCAGAGCTTCCTCCAGCATCGCGCTTTGCTGTCCCGTACGGCGTTTGTCAGCTTTTTCCGTGCTGTCCTGTATGCGGCCTGAAGGGTTTCCTTTTCAGGTCTCCCACCGGCCCTCGTGGCGAGTTGTCGGTTCTTGAGGCAGCTCTTTCGCAGTTCGGCTATCTCGTCCGTCCACCAGTATTGTGCGCGTTGGTTGCGTCTGTGTTGCCGTTTCGGCATTGTGCTGTTGCAGAGCCGCGTCGTCAGTTTAGCCGTCTCTTCTGCTAGTCTTTCCGCCCTTTGCCGGCCAGTCAGCTCAGGGGGGACGTTCGTTATCAGAGCTGGCGCTACCCCCAGCTCTTCTGTGAGTTTCTGTACGTCGAGTTTGTTCATGTTCCACCGCGGGGGGTGCTGGATCCTTGTTCGTAGCGTCGTTGTGCATCCTGCCACTTCGAAGGCTATGTACTGGTGGTCGCTGGCCGTGTAGTCTTCGATCACCCGCCAACGCCCCACCCGTGGCAGTATTCTGTCTGCTGTCAGTGTCACGTCAGGGATGAAGTCCCTGAAACCTGGTCGTCTGTATGTCGGTGTGCTTCCTGTGTTTGCTACTACCAGATTTAGCCTTGCAGCCATTTCCCGTAGTAGCCGTCCCCGTTTGTTCGTTGTTTTCATTCCCCACTCGATCGCCCTCGCGTTGAGTTCCCACGCCACCACGATATCTCCAGGCAGACTCCTAATTCCGTCCTCCAGGAGCGCTATCTTTCAACCGAACTCCGCGACGGCGCAGTTCGGGGTCAAGTAGACGCTGACGTACGTGACAGCGCCAACCTTGGCCCAGACGTAGTCTTCACCAGCGCCGCCGTCGGTCATCCGGGATCGGGCAGTGCCCCTCACCCAGATAGCAACAGCCTCAGTTTTGTTCGTGATCCACGTCCGCGTCGGCCTTCTCCTGTACGGTTCGCACAGAATCAGTATGTCTGCGACGTGTTCGTCGGCTATCTGTGGCAGTATCATGTCCGCTAAATCCTGCTTCGGTTCAGGTTTCCCTGTATTATCCTGTCCGTCTTCCGGCCTCCTTCCTGCGCTCCTCCAGCGCGCCCCGGAAAACCGTGTACCTCCCGCTTCCCGCGGGGTGTCTTACGTCCGTATGTCCCGGTGCTTTTACAGTCCGTCGCGTAGTGTCCTGTCTCGCCACATTTCCTGCAGCTTTTTGTCCGGTCCTTGTTCGTACAGTTGGCCTTCGCGTGTCCGTATCCCAGGCACTTGTGGCATTTCGTCACTGTCAGTCGTTGTCTAACCCGGCATCGTACCCATCCTATCGCGATCCGTCCCCGGCCCAGCAGCGCCCTGGCTTCCTGCGGTTCGAGATCGCAGACCGCCATATATTGCTCGGCCCGGTTCGGACCGAATATATGGACGCTGAAGTCCCCGTCTCGTCCCGTCCCTCGTTTCAGTGCCTGTGTCACCTCTTCTGCAGTTGTGACGCAGTCCAGGTCCATGACCTCCAGTTGTGTCCTGGGTATCATGGCCCTGACACTGCCCGTGTCCCCGACCGCCGCTTGGAGCGCGCGTCGGAAGTACTCTCGTCCGTCCGTGTTCGTCTGTATTTTGAGGAGACACAGTCCGTCTTTCGTCTTCCTCATGCTCTTTACCTGGACGTGGCTTTTCATCGGGTCCACTGTCCGTATTTTCCGAAGTATGTCGGAGTACGAGGTGTCATTTCCGGGCTTAAACAGCACGGCCGTCCCTCTCGTCCCCCTGTTTTTGAGGGCTGCCCTGCTCTTGTTAGCCCGAGTCGTCTCGTTCGTCCCGTCCGTTCCGTTTTTATGTTCCGTTGTTTTCGTCTTTTTCGTCTTTCTGTTTGTCACGGTTTGCCATGCTCCGACCGCCTCCGTTTGTCTCTGTGGTGGTCATTTCTGTGCGGTCTCTGGAGGGGTCTTCGTGGCCTCTCTTTTCCGTTTCTTCGGTCGCACTTTCCGTTCCTTCTCTGTTTCTGTCGCCCCCGTGTCTGTCTCCGACAGATCTACGGTTGTTTGTCCTTCAATGTCTGTCCTAGGCCGTGTACTTAACGCGACTTCTGCGGCCTCGAGAATCGTTTTTATGCCGGTTTTCACCGTCATGTTCATGTTCTTCTGTATGGCTACTGCCTTGGTTATTTTCGTAGCTGTCCTCTGTATGCGCTTCAGTAGCTCCGTTATGTCCGGGTCTTTCTGTCGTAGTGTTGTGGCGTCCGTTGTTGTTGCTTCGTTCATCTGTCCGTTTTGTATGCTCGTCCTGATTTCGGCGTCATAGGCGGAGGTCGCGGAACTTACAACGCTCCCTGCGCTCGACGCGCTGTCCATCCTGAGTCGCCCCGGTACGCGCAATGTGTCCCTCCCCGTACTCATTGTTTTTGGTTTTTGTTTGTTTGTTTCTATGTATTTATCCATTTTGTTCCCACGAGAGCTCAGGAAAGAAACGGTCCACCCCCACAGAGTCTGCATGTGGGGGCAAGGCTTATTACTATGGGGTTTCGCCCGGTTTCCCATAGGCTTCGTGAAAGGCACTTTAAACCAAGTACCATCCAGCCCTTGGCACGATAGCTTCCACCTTAGCTTGGGGAGTGGTCCGCGACAGGGCCTTAGGTCACCTTGATCAGTTTTTACGCCGGTCGGCTTCCCTGTAGCACCCGTTGACCAGAGAATTCCGCGCCCCCACGTCCAGGGTCCCGGTCACCGTATAGCGCCCCGTTTCCCTGTCCGTCTGGGCATCGCTTCACGCTCTGGACGTCCCTCTACCCGCCACCTGAGAACGCGCCCGGTCGGCCTCACCCCGATCGAATTCAAAAAATGTGAATAAAAATTATTATCATTATTGCTGCTGCTGGTTTTCAAAAATATTATTAAATTACCCATTTCTCCCGAAACACTCGATCCAGCAGTACTGACTGGTTTCACCTATGGCTGCTCATTAAAAACGTCATCCATTACCTGAAACAGTTTTGATTTATGAGTTTCATAAACTCTTGGAAGTAATGGAATTATCAAATGAAAAGTCCACTACCTCCAAAAATTGACATTTGTGCCTACTCTCGCCGGATTTTCCGTTCGCACCCTTCACTTCTTTGTATTTTCGTTTTAGTGTATCCATTTTTGTTATACTTCTGTTTAGGAAATTCAGGGAGATTTTCGTTTTTACGGGCACAGCTCATAACCGCCACTACGGTGTCCCATGCTTCACTTTCTCTTTTCCTCGAATAATTTTTTGTTTTTCCTGTACGAGTCGATGAGCAGCAGAGTGTCAGCAGTACTCCAGTTGTATGGGTCTGTATACAAGTTTAGTTCAAAATTAGTAATATTATAATACCATAAATGTATTAAAAAAATCAGCAATTCTACTTACCTATTTTGCCAAGAAGAGTTTTTGTCTCAGTGATGGATGAATTTTCATCGCAGTCTTTGGCGTTAATCATGGCACTTTCAGATGACGTACCTGCTAAGATTTCCATTTCAAAATTGACATCCTCCTGAAAGACTTTAATACCTGAAAATTGAAACATTCATTTATAATACAATTGACGTCAGAATAAGACAGCTAAGAGGCAACAAATTTACCCTTTTCCTTCGCGTAGTTGTACAATTTTGTTGCAAACAGATCCGAATCTGTAAGAGAAAATTAAATTATTTATTTCGAATTCACTTAGCCCAAGGCAAAACAATTTCTGCAATTGAAATATTTACCCTTTATACGACGAACAGTCTGTGGCGTAACGTACAAAATCAACCAAGTATTCGTCTCCCTATCGATCAATTCTACGGGTAATACATTTTTATTGTTCTCTTCGTCATGAACTTACAGATCGAGAGGACTGAATGGCGTTACATTTATTGAACCATCATCGTTGAAATATACGTTCTCTTTGAAGACAACGTTCCCTGCATTTTTAATAAATTACATTATTTATTACCAATTTTACTACCTAATTTATGAATTGTTTTCTTTTTTATTCATTATGTCAAGCACAAATATTTGTCGTAAAAATTAATTAATGATCAACATTTCAACCTGTTTTTTTGGCGAGGTTCAGCAATTGGGGTTGCAAATTGTAATTCTATAACAAAGAAAAAAAGTGTAGGTTAGGTGTTCCTTTGTGTGTAAAAACGGTAAAAACCAACTTTGGGACGCTGACTTACCATTGGCACATTTGGCCGTGTCTGTCATTACATGCAACAATACTGGAGCGTTCGTCTCGAGGTCACTTAATTTAAGAATAAATAATCTTGCCATTTTTTAGTTTCGCGTTCACTTTGAATGTTTGAAACAAATTATTTCCACAGAGTAGATCACTTGACACACTGAAAGTACTGGGGCTCTTGGGCTCCAGTGATTACAGTATAAAAAATGGCGTCGGTTGTCACGTCACAAATATCCCTAGGACACTGTGACAGGACACTGCCAATGTATTTCGGAACGAACGAATGAGCACTGTAACCGCTGGCCAGTACTGGCAGTGTATATCGGAACACACCCCTGATGAAATGGTAGTACGTTTCAGTCGCGTCAGCAGTGCTGAAAAGCATTTTCAACCGGATTTCCAGTACTACCAGTACTGTCAGCCAGTTTTCAACCACACTCTAAGTTCAATGAAAAATTATTCATTTGTTTGCGGGTGATTTTTGCTCGCTGGGATGTAGACTTGAATTTATATTTTTTTGTATCTTCTTGCCCCAGATTTTTAGCCGTTTTACTATTGTCAGTCGAGTATGCATATGGCTGTTTTTCTAGCACAAGAACTTTTTGTTCGGCTTTTTCGAGTGTGCCGGCAAAAAATTCAATAGCAAATTTTGTTTGTAAGGTTAGTAATTTGGTTTTTTAGTTTTTAATTCCTAAGAATTTGAAATAGATTTACGCGGCAGAGCACGTAAGTACAAGTTTCGATGATCTAAATCACCGCGCAAATCTATTTCAAAGAATGGCCAATCCTGTAGGGGGCTTTCGCATTGTTCGACCATACGTCGAAAAATGTCCACTTATCTTTTATCATATGGTTTGGGCATGAATTTACACATAAGTATATTTGATTTTTCATCGTGAACAATCTATTTCGACGGGATAATTTCTATTTCGATCCGTTTCTTGTTATTCACAAACACTACCAACCGATATGGCTAATCCTATTTTATACGTCGCGAACAAAACGTGGCTCAGACAAAGCGTCACTGAGCGTGTCAACACGTGTTTCGTGCGCGGTTCGTGTATTGTGTACCTTTGTTGTCTCGCTCGCGCATGCCCACTTCAGCATGCATACACTGACATTAATCGCGCGATTTTGAAAGAACAATTTGCTTTTGTTTCTTTTTCACACATAAATCGAGTCGAATTATTTTTTTTCTTATCTCTTTGAATTACATTGCCTAATATGTGTTCACTATATACACTTTTTAAATAATAATTCTTTAACATAAATCTAGAAATTTTTTTATTCTTGTGGGTTGTTGTTGTTGTTTTGTGGATTTAACCGAGCGTTCAGTCTCTCGACCATTGTGGTCAAGCCCTTTTAAGGTTGTTCTTCCTTAAGGAAGGATGTCGAATAGTTGCGCCTCTTTCGCGAAGCCCTTCTACCCTAACTTCCTCTATATTGAGTGTCTCGAAAGCAGGGACTCCGAGGACATTTCTGCTAACGTCTTCTAGCGCCCTGCATTCCTTGATCACATGGAGTGGAGTTCCCTCCTGCTCCCTGCACCTCCAACAGAGGGAACCTGCGGTTAGGCCCAAACGTTTGAGGTACTTACCAGTGTGCCAGTGTCCCGTAACCAGGCCCACCACTGCCCTTAACTGGAGTCTGTCTAGGTCTACCAGGGCAGAGCCTAAACGAGCTGGGGGTCCCTAAAAGAGAGCCCTCGAGTGCCCTATTCCTTCTGTTTGGCGCCAGAGGTTCGCGAAGCGTGCCTTCGTCCACCGCTCTGACAGGGCCCGGATGTGGTTCATGGAAAGGGGTACAGGGTGGATTTGGTCTGGGTCGGTGATCGCGGCACCGGCCCTGGCTAACAAATCCGCCTCCTGGCTGCCCTGGATGCCTGCGCGAGCTGGCACTCATATCACTTTGACTGTTGTTGCAAGCAACTTGCTTCAACAGATCATAGCAGTCGAGTACCAGACGAGAGGTCACCACCACTCGGTGGAGGGACCTGATGGCCGCCCGGCTGTCGCTGCATATGTAGATGTGTTTACCTTTGAGCCCCTTGCCTAGGATGAACCTTGCACAGGCCCAGATAGCATACACTTCTACTTTTTAAGTAGAGGTGTATGCTATCTGGGCGCCCAGCACTTCCTCGTGTTTCTCTGTGGTCCTTCCATGTGGAAGGGTGAGTCCCTCGAGTTTATTTGGTGGTCCTGTGGAGAACACTCTGCGGAGTCTGGCCACTAGTGGTAGTGCCTCGACCTCCGTGCAGAAGTCCCGCCAGGCCTCGTCCTTAGATTTCTTGATGAGCCTTATGTAGACCCTCTGAGCCTCATTATAGGTTCTTCGATTGAAATCCGTTTGCGTCCTTAAGGCTTTATTTAACAGCTTGCGGGGGCGGGAGCGGAGCTGACTCAGCTATCCGTTCCACCAAGCTACTTTGTTGCGCACTTTCGTCTTTCTCAGCGGACATGCAGCCTCAAAGGACCGGACCAGAGCGTTCTGCAGCTTCACTGCTTTCTGCTCGATCCCGCCCCTCAACTCCGTGTGGCCCCCCAATTCCCCAAGCCTGCTTTACAGCCCTGCTTTGAAGGCGGGCCAGTCCCCCGTCCTGGGGTTCCTATACGTCTCCACCGGGGACGGACTGCCGTCGTTAGCCAAGCAGAGTGTGATCATGCGGTGATCGGAGAGGGTATCCTCCTCGCTTACCCTCCAATCTACCACCATCCGGCTCACTCCAGGTGAGCCCAGCATGATATCTATTATCTTCTGTCTACGTGAGGTAACAAACGTTCGCTTGAATCCTTTGTTAAGAACCACAAGATTGGTTGAACACAGGTACTCCAGTAAGGCCGTATCTCTGTCATTGATGTTGGAGCTGCCCCATGTGGTATGGTGCGAGTTAGCGTCGTATCCTACCAGTATGTTCGCTCCCTTGTTTCTGCAGTAGTCCGCAAGCTCCCTGAGTTCCCTCGTAGGAGAAGAATCCTCAGAGTCGCATGAGAGGTACGCCGATGCTATTACTAGCTCGGTTTGCGCACCGCCCATACTTAGTCTGATGGAAGCTGCTGCCAAGTCCCTTGTACAGAACTGGCTCAGTTTAAGGGCACCGTGCTTCTTGTTGATGAAGACACATGCCCTCGGGCCAGGTTCTGCCTCCGTGTAGATCAGCGATCCCAATCTAGGACTTAGTCCTTTAACAAGCCCTCTGTGTATCCAGGGTTCCTGTATCAGTACAAAGTCCGCCTGCAGCCTTGCTAGGCCCCTGCTCAGGACAGCAGTGGCGGCTTTGCAGTGCTGCAGATTTATTCGTGAAACCTTGATGAATTCTTGAAAGTGATTCCGCTTGGCCTCCTTCTTGGGGGGGGGTCCGTGTGACCGACTTGCACTGGTCCCTCTTCTCCCTTCGCAATCTCAGGAATGGGCTGGGCGCAGCCCTCTACGTGGCCACCGAGGCCGTAGCCTCTGCGTCTCTGGGGGTGCCGCTCCCAGTTCCATCGTCAGGCTTTGCGAATAGGCCTCTGTTGAAGCCACATCGTCGGTTGGTGCTGGTTTTTTACGATCAGGAAACATATTCATTATAGTTCCACGAGTAGTCAGGAACTCAGTGGTCCGCCCCCGCAGAGCCTGTTGCGAGGGTCAAGCGAAATACGATGGGGTGTCGCCCGGTACCCCAAAGGATCGTGAAAGGCACTTTATCCCAAGTACCATCCAGCCCTTGGTACGATAGCTCCCACCTTGGCTTCGCAAGTGGTCCGCGACGGGGCCTTTGGTCCCCATGACCGGATTTTATCTCGGCAGGCTTCCTTATAGCACCCCCTACCCAGAGGATTCTGCAACCCCCGTCCAAGGTCGCGGTCACCGTGTGGCGCCCCGCTCCCCTGTCCGTCTAGTGGTCGCTTCACGCTCTGGACACCACTCTATCCGCCACCTGAGGACGCGCCCGATTGGTTTCACCCCTATTCCCCGCCCCTCTTAACAGGGGGTGGGGAACCCGGGATTGTGTTGGTACACTTTTTAAAATATTTAGTATTCTTACATTTATTTTCGACGTAAACTAAAACGAAAATAAGTTATAAGTCTTGATTTCAATATGTAAAAGTAACAAATGCTTGGACAGGTGTGTTGGTAAGATTTTTTTGAAGACTATGGGCCCGACGTACTATAAAAAAATTGAAATTCTGTAGCTTTGAACTTTTTTACTTCCACTAGAGACCGAGGTGTTCTTTGGAAATCGTGCGGGATTTGAAAATAAACTTCCACCAGTAGTTGAGATAACCCGGTTTTCGCTTTGTTATTTATCTTAACATCTTCAACATCACCACCCAACCACTACTCTAACAATATCCTCATGACGCCTAAATAAACCAAGTGCGTAGCATCTAGTACAAATATTTCTACCATGTTAATCGGTGGATGTATTTGGAGTAATGGACTTATGCCGTTGTGATGATGTTGATTGCTTTGAAAGCGAAAATCTCCATCTTTTCTTTGTACTACGGAAGTAACCGAATAGAGAGTCCGATTGTATTTTCGGTAACCTTCTACCATGCATCTTTCGCACGCAAAAAATTCTCCGTGGTTTATTGTGCACTTCAAAAAGGACCGCGCGGGTCTTTCACAAATAAAGGCTTTTATTCGAACACTAAACAATATTTCTTCAATGTAAATTCCGTGTTCCAATAATTTATTGTTCTCTTCCACAAAATTTTTTAAATATTTTTGTAGATCGGTCCGTTATCCCCATACTATCTTTATCAGGACCTTGCGGGGTATTCACTATGTGGAGTTAACCTGATACTATCCGTATGCCATATAGGGTTGTCCCTATCAAAATTTCTAGTTGGGCATTTGCCCGAGAAAATCAAAGGAAAACCCAACCCGGCTAGAAATTGACGTTGGTTTTATGTACAGTTCATTGCTGGGTAAACCCGATTTCGTATTGAGTCATTATCGGGTTATCCTATCAGATTCTGATTATGCATGTAACGATCTTCTTGGGTTGTCATTGAATTCCCGACTAGAAATTGACGTTGGGTTCTTATACGGGTAAGTATTGGGTAAACCCAATTTTTTATTGGGTCGGCATCGGGTTACTCTATCAGGTCCTTATAGGGTATGTAACGTTCTTCTAGGGTTTTCGTTGGGTTCTGGCAGGGTTTGCCTAGGGTAAGCCCTATTTTTCGTTGGGTTCTGGTAGAGTTTGCCTAGGGTAAACCCTATTTTTCATTGGGTTCTGACAGGGATTGCCTAGGGTGAATCTAATTTTTCGTTGGGTTCTGGCAGGGTTTGCCCATTCAGAACGTTTTTCCATTTTTCCTACTATCCTATGCCTATTTTTTTCCTACGAAAATAACCTATCTTCAATTAATTGAATTCACAATTTATCGTGATTGTTTGAATTATTTATTTATTCTTATATTTAATCAAGAACACTTAAAATTTTAAACTATATAAAAGAACTATATAAAAATAGATGAAAGAATAAATTTCTATGTGGCCATAACAAAAAATAAAATATCTGCACGCTTATACTTTTATACATAAAAACTTTTTGGTTTGTTTCCCTTAAGATCGTGGAAATTCCCATCGCCTTAATTTTCGTCATCGCTCATCTCTGTGTCTTTTTGTCTACGCGTTCTCTTACTTCGCTGCGCACCTTGTCCATCCCAATCTCGGGCGTTGTTCAGAACGATTCGCGTCGAGTGTTGGATGTCTTGATTCGTTATTTTGTTACCATCGGTTGCCCCAATGGTTTCTATTATTGCTTCTGAAAAGAATAACACTAATTAATATTTGTATAGCCAAACAAAACGACAATTAATTAAATACTTCAGAGTAACTTACCTTTCACACAAGAATATAATTTAATGCTGGCGAAAATATGTTTTCCGGCAATGGGTTTGACGGTTGTGAACATCATTGCCAATTCCCGACTTAAACATGTCCTAATCATTGTCCCCAAGTTGCGGGTCAATGAACTTCTTCTATTCACATCCGAAGCAAGATAATTCACCTGAAAAAAATTATTTAAAACTATTTGAGAATCACTAACATCACACAGTTATTTTGTTGTTCTAAATTTTAGTTTAAATTAAAAAATGACTATATTTTTTGTATAATAAATCTATTGACAATATACGAAAAATATACATTTTCAACTTACCATTCTATTAAAAAACTCTTTATCGTTTGACAGTTTTTCATCAAACTCGACAAAGTCGTCATAATTCTTACAGGGCAGTGGATGATCAATTTTTTCATCAGTTTGTGCAGTCTTTTTGGGTTCAAGACGCTTCATCATGTCATATATTTCCGTAATTGTTTGTCGTGTTGCGACCACTTCGCTTTGGATGTCTCTCAATTTGTAATTTAAAGACAAATATTTACTTTCGACTAATTGAAGTATCCGATCTAGAAAACAAATATTTAAATGGATTTAACCATTTGTTGTAGGTTTTGTTCTGCATAGCGCACGGAAATATTAAAAAAAAATAATAATATTTATCCAAAAAATAAATAGGCAAGCATACATTCAAAATTCGCGTTAAAAATGTAGAAAAGACTTTTTAAGTTGAACTCATAATATATTTTTTCGCATTAAAATGGTGAAATTTCGAACCAAATACGCTTCGTAAACTTAACTTTTTCGATTTAAGAGATTTTTCTTGCAAAATGAATTTATTATTAATTACGTATAAATTTGTATATACATTAAAAAGTCAAGCAATATTGAGATATATATTTTTCATAATCAATGTTTACAATTATTTAAACTTTTCGTTGCACACGTACACAATGTCATGTTCATGAAAAATATATGTCTTAATTTTCCCTTCCCTGTTAAGGTATATATGAAATTGAAAGAAAATGACAAATATGAATTTTTAAGAAAATGACAAATTAATTTTGCAAGACTAATCTGTAAAATTTTAAAAGTAAAATTTGTTTGTGACTCACCCTCGAAATCCCTCCTGTAGCTCATAGAATTTTGTTCTGCAGTCTTCGCAGTCAGTCTCACATCCTGTTGAGAGTGCGAAGGACCTGGACTGACCATTTTCGAAAAGCATGTTTCTGGTTTCAACACACAAAATTATATGGAAAAAAATAGTTTATTATACAAGATAAATCTCTTAAATGTTGTTTTTTATTTAAATTTGTTTGTGACTTACTGTCTAAGTCCCTCCGATGGCTCAGAATTTTGTTTTCTGTGTCCTTCGCAATCACTGCCACATCTTGCGCAGTTGCACAGTGCGAAGGACCTGGACTGCCCTGATTGAAGTTTTCTACTTCATGCCGCTTTGAGGAATTTTTATATTTTTCTCCTCCTATGACCGATGATGTACAATTGTCGGACGAGGAATCGTCTGAAAAGCATAGGGGCCGTGATCTTTTTTTCGCATTTCTCCGAGTATAAATATGTAATACAAAAATATGTAGTATTAACTTAAACATGTCAAAAAATAACACTGAGAAAAATATACCATTTTAAACTTACTTTTATTATCATTCAAATTCTCATCTAAGTTCAATGAAAAATTATTCATTTGGTTGATTTTTGCTCGCTGAGATGTAGATTTAAATTTATATTTTTTTTGTATCTTCTTGCGCCAGATTTTTACCCTTTTTAGTATTGCCGGTGGAATATGCATATGGCTATTTTTCGAGCACAAGAACTTTTTGTTCGGCTTCTTCGAGTGTGCCTGGGAAAAATTCAATAGCAAATTTTTTTTGTAAGGTTAATAATTTCGTTTTATAGTTTTTAATTCTTAGATCATCGAAACTTGTACTTACGTGCTCTGCCGCGCAAATCTATTGCAAAGGATGGCCAATCCTTGAGGGGGCTTTCGCATTGTTCGACCATGTGTCGAAGAATTTCCACTTTTCGTGTATCGTATGGTTTGGGCATGAATTTACACATGATTATATCCGATTTTTCGTCGTGCACAATCCATTTGAATGGGATAATTTCAATTTCGATCTTTGTTTTGTTATTCACAAACACGACCAGGCGATATGGACAATCCATTTTTATGCGTCGCGAATAAACCGTGGTTAAGACAAAGCGTCACTGAGCGCGTCAAGACGTGTTTCGTGCGTGGTTCGTATATTGTGTACCTTTGTTGTTTCGCTCGCGCATGCCCACTTCAGCATGCATATACTGACATTAAACGCGCGATTTTGATAGAACAATTTGCTTTTGTTTCTTTATCATACATAAATAGAGTCGAATTTTTTTTTTCTTATCTTTCTGAATTACATCGCCTAATATGTGTTCGCTATATACACTTTTTAAATAATAATTCTTTAACATAAATCTAGAAATTTCTTTAATGTTGTTGGTACACTTTTTTAAATATTTTGTATTCTAACATTTATTTTCGATGTAAACTAAAATGAAAATTAGTTTTAAGTCTTCATTTTTTTTCAGTGAAGTAAAGGCAAAACAAACATTTTTTCCTCATTTTCCTCGAGAATTAAAAAATGTACCATTTTGTTATAAATATCTTGGAGATTAAATACTGCGGTAGGGTTTCTTCTTTTTGTAGAAACTCCCCACATCTTCAAAGATTGTGAATTGCTGGAATTTGTGAATATTGGACTTAACTTTTTCAGCTTTTTCCCTCTAATTTTAATGTGGTCAACGTGTTCGCCCGCAGGAATAAATATTTTCTCTCTTTGGAAGACTGAGTTATTTTTTAACAGAACTGTATTATTTGGATATTTGCTGGTGATTATGCTGTTATTATAAATCAGTCGCTTTACTGTAATGTTGCCGATGGGGTCCTGACGCAATTGTTTTTGAATTTCCCAATTTTTTCGTTTTCGTACGATAAAGGACACTGCATATTTCGAATGTCATCTGCGAGATGGAGGAGACTATGCATGTTTCCAGTCATACATTTTCTCCATAAAATGCAGGCGCGAATTTAACAAAATTTTGTAATAATAAGTTGTGCGTGTTGCCATTTGGTCATCGCGAGATCTTTCGAATTCAAAATTCGACATGCAATATGCAAAGAAAAAAATGCTTGTACAGGTGTGTTGGTAAGATTTTTTTCAAGACTGTGGGCACGACGTACAATAAAAAAAAATTCAAATTCCGTGGCTTTGAACTTTTTTACTTCCACTAGAGACCGAGTTGGTATTTGGAAATCGTGTGGGATTTGAAAATGAACTTCCATTAGTAGTTGAGATAACCGGGTTTTTGCTTTGTTACTTATCTTAACGTCTTTAACATCACCATACAACCAATATTCCAACAATTTTTTCATGATGCCTAAATAAACCAAGTGCATGGCATCCAGTACAAATATTTCTACCATATTAATCGGTGGCTGTATTTCCAGTAATGGACTTATGCCGTTGTGATGATATTGATTGCTTTGAGAACGAAAATCTCCATCGTTCCTTTGTACTGCGGAAGTAGCCGAATAGAGAGTCCGATTGTATTTTCGGTAACCTTCTACCATGCATCTTTCACACGCAAAAAATCCTCCGTGGTTTATTATGCACTTCAAAAAGGACCGCACGGGTCTGTTATAAATAAAGGCTTTTATTTGAACACTAAAAAATATTTCTTCAATGAAAATTCCGTTTTCCAATAATTCATTGATCTCTTCCACAAAATTTTTTTAATATTTTTGTACTTCGGTCAGTTTTCCATATCCACAGTATATCGCGATCGTATACATTGGGATCATTAAAAACTTTGCCTAAAATCGGCCACAATTGACATGAGCTTGATTTGAATAATGGTAAACCATCGACGTTAATAAGTAACTCGATACTGTTTGTTGGATGTAAACTCGTGTTCACGCACTTTATAAGATTTTCTCTAATGCCAAAATATATAAATTGACCCCTTCCGTCGACGCCGAGTTGTTCGATGATGCGATTCGTTTTATTCGTACCTAGGTTTTTACACTCTTCGGTAAATTCGGATAGTCCTTTTTTTTTTTTTAATATTGAGCAATAGTTGTAAGCGTGAGTGGAGGATTGCTGGGGTTTGTAAAGCCAAATTTTTTATATTCTCGAGTGTGTCGAATTCTCCATTCTGACTCGTTGCTTCTTCATCGTTATCATCTTCATGATGCCCAACATTATCATCACCGAAAAAGTTATCTTCATCACTGTTTTCCATTACTGCACGATTAAATTCCCCTCTTGGCTGTTCTACGGTTAGTTGATTGTCACTATGCCCAACCTCAAAATCACTGTCACTCTGCCTAGCCCAAAAATCTTCCGGTCTTTCATCATTCGACTGTTCTTCAGTCTCCCAATTAGATATTTCAATTGATAAGCGATTATTTTTTGCTGATAAACGCCGAAGGACACGATGTTTTCTTACTCGCAATCGAGTTAATTCTTTTTTTTGCTTGGCTCCCAACATTTTTTGCATACACTGATTCTCCGATCTTCCTCTATTATTGTACGGTGACCGATGTGGTGGTTTATTTTTGAGCGAAGTGTTGCTTCTGGTGTAGCCGTTTAGAGTGATCTTGCCAGATCGGTGACAAGAGCGTTTTCCCAACAAAAAGGAAGGGAGCGCGTTGCCACTTTTCGTTTTGCATCTAACGACAAAATGTGATTAGTAAATAAAATTAGACGACAAAGTAGGCGTATTTTCCTTGTCACCAATCGCGGAATGGTAAGGGTGAATATTGATGGAAAAACCCTTATTTTACCGCCGAGACATAATTGTTTGACGAAGTCTCGTTTTACTGTCGTAAAAAAAGGAATATTTACGGATGACTGGAGAGTCAAGCAGACGTCTGGTTAATTTCTTTTACAATATGTCGCGTCGTAAGGGTTTTTCCTAAGTGCGCAGTTTTATTCTTCTCGAAAGGTCTATGGATGAACAATTTTTTACGACCGTCCGGTCAAAGAAAACTTTTTTGACCTGGCGAGCCGTCTTACAATGATTATCAGACATGATAATTATGAATTGTGATGAGCCTCAGATATGTTGTAGAAGGACCCCCCCCCCCCCCCCCCAGTTCCCATGTACTGGCTTTTGTCATAATGGCATAATTAGTTTTCAAGAAAATTGATTTTGAAATGTTATGTGAAGCTACCGTACCCGTACCGTTATTCATATTTGAAATATGAACATATCCGAGGTTCATAAAAATCCATGATTATCGCGTCTGATGGTCTCCTTGTTAGGGTGACGTCATTATATCCTTTTTGTAAACGTAAATATATTTTTTGTATTAAATATCAAATCGATATAACTTTATGTGTTGTGCACGCAATACACAACAACTATATATACCGTTCAAAGTTTTCATCCCCACCTCCCCCAATCCACAGATAGGTAAGATAAAATTTCAAGGTACTGTTTACTTTTAAAACGAGGTACTACACAACAAAATAAAATGAAAAATTAATTTCCGAATAAAAATAAGAAAAGTTCTACAATGAAAAAAAATCTCATAATATCCACATATTGCAGTATCTATCAAAAATATATTTGTATCTCTATTTATTATTGCGAAATAAATAAGGTTTATCAATGAATGTTCACATACGACTCATATGGTTACCCCTAAATAAACATTGTTGGGACCTTACATCATTACCTTAACCAAACCCTAGATGGGATAACCCTATTAAAACGTTATAAGGACGTTATCGGTACTTCCCTATTTCCACCCTAGATGGGATAACCCTGTTCAACCATTATAAGGACGTTATCGGTACTTCCCTATTTCCATCCTAAATGGCATAACCCTGTTCAACCATTATAAGGACGTTATCGGTACTTCCCTATTCCCGGTTGATAAATTTCGTGTGTGACCGTGTAGATGGTTGTAGTTAGTCGTTTCGGCTCAATATCGGTCCAAGATTTTCAGCGGTAAAAGAAAAACAAACCAACGTTTTACGTTTCGATCCTCTGTTCGGATCCTCTTCAGAAATAATGATTTTATTGCAGCTAAAATAGTCACATTAGGATAATTATAATGATGTTCCGTGTAACAATTAGTTAAAATACATCGCATGGACCAAGATTGTTGACCAATTTTATAGGTTAAGTACTAGGGAATAGACGTACCTTCATATGTCACTAAGATATAAATCAAAAATGTATTTCTCTCGTCATAAATTGTTTGGGAAATATGTATGACAGGCGCGAGTGAATTTCTACAGTATTGAACATGGAGAATTTCTCAGTTCATCCATTTTGTGTGTTCGAGCACATGTGCGATTGAAATCTAACAGTTGATCGTCTGTTAGATATCATCTGTAAATTTCACATAAAAAGTTGAGTAATACCTTAATTAATAGAACACACAAGAGAAATTCGAGTAATTACCTGTGTCAATTCACGGGTGGTAATTTAATTGTTCGACATTCAATAAGTAGCCATACTAATTCACTCTTTCGAGTTTGAGAACGAGATCAAGATCGATGTTTCAGTTAGCATAAATACGAGTGTACTGGTGTCGAGAGATCTCTCGGTCTCATTGTATTACGCGACAGTGCCGTACATACTTAATTTCTGCATGTTAGGGGAGGCCATCACTTTCATTAAAGAGCCACGATGGGCTTCACTATTATATGAATTTAAGATCAATTAGGTGTAAAGTAGTCACAATATTCCAGTGTGTATGTTCATGAGGCTTATTCACTGCTAATGTTAATGATTGTATTCACCGTGGGCTCAGTTTTTATATCCTTCACATTCACCACAGTCAATCATAGGATGCTGTTGTATGTAGCACTCAATTTTTGAATATCTGTTCTGAAGTTAATGGAGGAAGAGTGAGACTTGATTTCAATCATTTCTAAAATGAGTCGTTTCTTTAACAATTCCTCATTCCCTAGGATTTTAACATCATCGAAGTTGAATTTGTGTTTTGTCTGAATGCTGTGTAATGCTAATGCAGTGTGAGATGCATCTGTGTGTTTTATGCTATTCTGGTGTTCACTCATTCTCGTTTTTAGGTATCTTTTTGTTTGTCCAATGTACACTGCGTTGCAGTCAGAACATTCTATTTTGTACACCACATTGGCTCTATTCATTAACTCAATTTTGTCTTTGGTAGTTCCCGTTATCAGTGCAATATTGTGTTTGTTATTCGTCACAAGTGTTATATTGTATTGTTGTAAAAGACGTACTAGTTCGTAGTGAATATTTTGAGTATAAGGTAGGTTTGTTAATCTCGACGAGTCAAAGCTGCTAGCGGTTTGTCGATCAGCTGCTAGTTCTCGTAGTCGTCGTTGAATGATTCGATCAGTGAAACTCTCAGGGTAACAATTTCGTATCATGGTCGTTCTAATGAGTGACAAGTTGCCATGGTGGAATGATTTATGGGCTAGTCTAATTGCTCGGTCAACTAGCATAATGATGATTCCCTTCTTTTGGCTTAGAGGATGATGTGAGAAGTAGTTAATGTACCTGCCGGACCAAGTCGGTTTTCTATACCAATTAGTGATAATGTTGTTATTGTTTCTAATTAAAAGGAGATCTAAAAACGGTATTTTATTGTGTAGTTCTATTTCACTTGTGAACTTAAGTTTAGTGTGGTATGCGTTAAAGATGTCCAACGTGGTATCGATTTCATTCGAAGGAAGAGTTAAGATTAAGTCATCAACGTATCGTTTGTAAAGCGGTAGCGTAAATTTCAATTTTTGCAGGCAATTCATTTCAAGGTCGGTCATCACTAAGTTCGAGAGTATTGGGGCTAAAGGAGATCCCATAGGGAGACCAAATATCTGTTAGTAAATTGTATTTTGGAAAGTAAAATATGTTGAGGACGTGATAAATTCAATTGACTTTATAAGTTCATCTATCGGAAATTGTTCCGTAAATAATGTAGATCTGTTTCTGAGGCTCTGAATTACTAATTCAAGTGGAATATTTGTGTATAGGGAAACAACATCAAACGAGACTAATCTGTAATTATCCGGTATTGTGATATTCGAGACCAATTTTTGTAGTGAAAAACTGTCTTTTATGTAGGAATCAGTAGTATTTATTATTTTCGATAGTTTTTCTTGAATGAAATAGGCTAATTTGTGCGTGGGACAGTTAATAGATGACACAATAGGGCGCAATGGGTAATTATTTTTGTGAATTTTTGGGAGGCAATAGAGACGAGACAGAGTGCAATTTTCTGCTTTTAAGTGTTTTTGTGTCATTTCATCAATAATCAGTAGTGCTCTCCATCTAGTCAAAATTTTATTCACTCCTTTCTGAAGACTGGTAATTGGATTCCTGTTTGCGAGTTTATAGGTTGTAGTGTCAGCGAGGAGATTTAAAGTTTTAGTGACGTAATCAGATCTGTTGAGAATCACCGTAGTATTCCCTTTATCAGCTCGTGTTATTAGTATTTGAGGGTTTCTTCGAAGAAAAGCCACTGTGTCAAGAATCACTTTTTTTGTAGTGTTGCAGTTAATAGGTCTATTCATTTTATTAATGATACTCGTGAACTTTGTCCTAATCTCATTGTGTATTTGTTGTTCCAATAAGTAACTAATTTTGTGTTCGAATTCAGTTATGGAGCGGTGAATATAAGATTTTGTGTCTGATCGTTTCAAGTAAGGGAAACAGAATTTATTTCCCAGCGATAGGAAGGTTAATATATGTGGTGGAATAGTAGTATCAGATAAGTTCTTAAGCCAATCATTGTTCATATTATTAATCTTGCCAAACTCTAAGTTCATCAGGGGATCAAGCCTTTCGAAGTTTTGTGAGATCTCAGTGACTGCCTGTGGTCGAGGATTCATATTCAATGTGTGAAAAAAATTATTATGTGTGGTTTCTGTGCAGTTTCGATGGATAGTGACAGTATCATTGCCTCGATTAATTAACTGTTGCGAGGAAATGGCGTTTAGAAAGTCATAGTATTGAGCCGAAACGACTAACTACAACCATCTGCACGGTCACACACGAAATTTATCAACCATAAACGATTGGCTATAAAATAGACGATGAAATCATTTTTTAACGACATCCTACACATCTATGGTTACATCGCGTGGATTTCCTTCAAGAATTGGACACGCAACGCAACAACAAAAACACGGCTGCATGAACAACTGCGCTTCTTACTAAAATGTAGAAGAGAAGGTCTGATACCGAAACATATCTCTACTCAAAATATCAACAACATCTCCATTAGAAATAACAAAGGAAAATGGCTTTTTAAAAAAATCCTACACAAAACGTACAAATCAATTCTGAACTTAGAGATTGATGATATTAATTACAGAATCAGGAATGTTAAGAGACTTATTGACAAAGACGTTTTAATGATCAAACTTACTCCTGAAAACATACACAAAAAGTTCTTTGAATTAGAACATATGAGACTTAATAGATTATCAAAACAATTATATGACAAGCATCGTAGGAAATTACATTTCCTTAGACTGCAACGAACACACCGCATTCATGATCACATTTTTAACCAGAATGACTTTCTAAACGCCATTTCCTCGCAACAGTTAATTAATCGAGGCAATGATACTGTCACTATCCATCGAAACTGCACAGAAACCACACATAATAATTTTTTTCACACATTGAATATGAATCCTCGACCACAGGCAGTCACTGAGATCTCACAAAACTTCGAAAGGCTTGATCCCCTGATGAACTTAGAGTTTGGCAAGATTAATAATATGAACAATGATTGGCTTAAGAACTTATCTGATACTACTATTCCACCACATATATTAACCTTCCTATCGCTGGGAAATAAATTCTGTTTCCCTTACTTGAAACGATCAGACACAAAATCTTATATTCACCGCTCCATAACTGAATTCGAACACAAAATTAGTTACTTATTGGAACAACAAATACACAATGAGATTAGGACAAAGTTCACGAGTATCATTAATAAAATGAATAGACCTATTAACTGCAACACTACAAAAAAAGTGATTCTTGACACAGTGGCTTTTCTTCGAAGAAACCCTCAAATACTAATAACACGAGCTGATAAAGGGAATACTACGGTGATTCTCAACAGATCTGATTACGTCACTAAAACTTTAAATCTCCTCGCTGACACTACAACCTATAAACTCGCAAACAGGAATCCAATTACCAGTCTTCAGAAAGGAGTGAATAAAATTTTGACTAGATGGAGAGCACTACTGATTATTGATGAAATGACACAAAAACACTTAAAAGCAGAAAATTGCACTCTGTCTCGTCTCTATTGCCTCCCAAAAATTCACAAAAATAATTACCCATTGCGCCCTATTGTGTCATCTATTAACTGTCCCACGCACAAATTAGCCTATTTCATTCAAGAAAAACTATCGAAAATAATAAATACTACTGATTCCTACATAAAAGACAGTTTTTCACTACAAAAATTGGTCTCGAATATCACAATACCGGATAATTACAGATTAGTCTCGTTTGATGTTGTTTCCCTATACACAAATATTCCACTTGAATTAGTAATTCAGAGCCTCAGAAACAGATCTACATTATTTACGGAACAATTTCCGATAGATGAACTTATAAAGTCAATTGAATTTATCATGTCCTCAACATATTTTACTTTCCAAAATACAATTTACTAACAGATATTTGGTCTCCCTATGGGATCTCCTTTAGCCCCAATACTCTCGAACTTAGTGATGACCGACCTTGAAATGAATTGCCTGCAAAAATTGAAATTTACGCTACCGCTTTACAAACGATACGTTGATGACTTAATCTTAACTCTTCCTTCGAATGAAATCGATACCACGTTGGACATCTTTAACGCATACCACACTAAACTTAAGTTCACAAGTGAAATAGAACTACACAATAAAATACCGTTTTTAGATCTCCTTTTAATTAGAAACAATAACAACATTATCACTAATTGGTATAGAAAACCGACTTGGTCCGGCAGGTACATTAACTACTTCTCACATCATCCTCTAAGCCAAAAGAAGGGAATCATCATTATGCTAGTTGACCGAGCAATTAGATTAGCCCATAAATCATTCCACCATGGCAACTTGTCACTCATTAGAACGACCATGATACGAAATTGTTACCCTGAGAGTTTCACTGATCGAATCATTCAACGACGACTACGAGAACTAGCAGCTGATCGACAAACCGCTAGCAGCTTTGACTCGTCGAGATTAACAAACCTACCTTATACTCAAAATATTCACTACGAACTAGTACGTCTTTTACAACAATACAATATAACACTTGTGACGAATAACAAACACAATATTGCACTGATAACGGGAACTACCAAAGACAAAATTGAGTTAATGAATAGAGCCAATGTGGTGTACAAAATAGAATGTTCTGACTGCAACGCAGTGTACATTGGACAAACAAAAAGATACCTAAAAACGAGAATGAGTGAACACCAGAATAGCATAAAACACACAGATGCATCTCACACTGCATTAGCATTACACAGCATTCAGACAAAACACAAATTCAACTTCGATGATGTTAAAATCCTAGGGAATGAGGAATTGTTAAAGAAACGACTCATTTTAGAAATGATTGAAATCAAGTCTCACTCTTCCTCCATTAACTTCAGAACAGATATTCAAAAATTGAGTGCTACATACAACAGCATCCTATGATTGACTGTGGTGAATGTGAAGGATATAAAAACTGAGCCCACGGTGAATACAATCATTAACATTAGCAGTGAATAAGCCTCATGAACATACACACTGGAATATTGTGACTACTTTACACCTAATTGATCTTAAATTCATATAATAGTGAAGCCCATCGTGGCTCTTTAATGAAAGTGATGGCCTCCCCTAACATGCAGAAATTAAGTATGTACGGCACTGTCGCGTAATACAATGAGACCGAGAGATCTCTCGACACCAGTACACTCGTATTTATGCTAACTGAAACATCGATCTTGATCTCGTTCTCAAACTCGAAAGAGTGAATTAGTATGGCTACTTATTGAATGTCGAACAATTAAATTACCACCCGTGAATTGACACAGGTAATTACTCGAATTTCTCTTGTGTGTTCTATTAATTAAGGTATTACTCAACTTTTTATGTGAAATTTACAGATGATATCTAACAGACGATCAACTGTTAGATTTCAATCGCACATGTGCTCGAACACACAAAATGGATGAACTGAGAAATTCTCCATGTTCAATACTGTAGAAATTCACTCGCGCCTGTCATACATATTTCCCAAACAATTTATGACGAGAGAAATACATTTTTGATTTATATCTTAGTGACATATGAAGGTACGTCTATTCCCTAGTACTTAACCTATAAAATTGGTCAACAATCTTGGTCCATGCGATGTATTTTAACTAATTGTTACACGGAACATCATTATAATTATCCTAATGTGACTATTTTAGCTGCAATAAAATCATTATTTCTGAAGAGGATCCGAACAGAGGATCGAAACGTAAAACGTTGGTTTGTTTTTCTTTTACCGCTGAAAATCTTGGACCGATATTGAGCCGAAACGACTAACTACAACTACTTCCCTATTCCCACCCTAGAAGGGATGACCCTGTTAAACCATTATAAGGACGTTATCGGTACTTCCCCATATTATCCTTATCAGGGTTATCCCTATACTATCTTTATCAGGACCTTGCGGGGTATTCCCTATGTGGGATTAACCTAATGCTGCCAGTAAGACATATAGGGTTGTCCCTATGAAAATTTCTAGTCGGGTTCTTCTAAGAATTTGCCTAGGACCCGACTAGAAATTTTCATACGGACAGCCCTATATGGCATAACGACCTTATCAGGTTAACCCTAAATAGGGAATCCGTCATCAGGTCCTGATAAAGATAGTATGGAGATAACCCTGCGACGGGAAGTGCCGATAACGCGCATAGAAATTATTGCAGGGCACTATCAGGCTGCCATACTGCCGTATTACGGCACTGATAAGGCAAGCTTATAGGGCTCCATAAGAAATTGTAACGCTTTGCCGTATTAGGACCGTATCAGGCTGACTGAGATGGCTATTCTTGGACTGCCCTCAGTACTGCCATAATTTTATTATACATTCAAAAAACGGCTCTTAAGAAATATCATACTTGTAAGAATTATTATATAATTATTGATACTCACGTTTGTATATATATTGTGACGAGCTCGACCTCATCAAAATTTCGCTAAAAGACGAGACGAGCTGCCAGCTCCAAATCACTTATGACGCCCAATGTGTTTGTCTTCGTTTTTTCCTGTTGAGCATTACGCGCTAAAATTCTCCGAAACGCAATATGGAGTCGTGCATCGGCGAGGGGCCCTACCTAGTAACAAGCGATGCGACGCCGTTCGGAAATCTTCGCGAAGCATCGGGCAGCAGCATCGGCCTTCCCCCGCTTGAGCCTCTCGCTGTGAGGCAGTCAGTCGATGAGCGAGCGCCAACCAGGAACCATTACCCTGTATTTTCTTTGTATTTTCAATAATAAACGATTAGCAAATTTAACTACTTTCTCAAAGTGAACCAGCGACAAACTGCACACGAAACATTGGTCCATTAGAGCCGAATAGGAAAGCTTACGGATAAAATACAGTCCACAAAGAAAGAGTCTAGCGCAACGAGAAGCAAGATGGAAGGTCTTCGCAGGTTACGCGGCACAATAAAAGCCAAACTAACAAGGTTTGTGCAAAAGATCGAAAGTGAGCTAAGTTTAGGACAATTAAGTTCGAAGGCACGTATCGAAGTGTATATCTCGAGATTGAGCGAAATTCACGGAGAATTCGTCGACGTGCAGCGGAGTATCGCTACGACACAAAGCAGTGAGCCGACAGTCGCCGAAACTACCGATGACGAGGAGTTCGAGGACAGATATATCAGATCGAGAATTGCATTGAAAGAAGCTTTGGCGAGTGTAACAATCCAAGAGCAGGGCGAGCATCAACAGCTCAATAGTGAAGCGCTCACAGGCATATTGCAGCAACAATCGGAAATCATGCAGCAATTTTCGAGTCATGGCGGTGAAGGTTGCAGTGGTGCTTCACAAGGTCTTTTAGCGAACAACGAAGCAATAACTGAGCTCGTCGCATAGCAAACCGAGCTGCTACGAAGATTTACGAACGTCGGCGGCGTCGCGCGAAGCAAGTCAAACGTGAAGTTGCCTGTCGTCAATCTTCCGACTTACGATGGTCGTATAGAGGAGTGGAAGCGATTTTCGGAAACATTTCAATCGCTCATCCACAGCAACGATAACATTCCTCCAATTCAAAAGTTCCAATACTTGATTACTTCACTCTCCGGTTCTGCCGCAAAGATTGTCGAATCGATCGAGCTGACCAATGAAAACTACGAGGTCGCTTGGAATTTATTGAAAAAACGGTACGATGATCCGAGAGCGATAAAAAAGAAACATATCCAGTGCTTATTTAACATGCCAAGCATTGAGAAGGAGTCTTCGAGTGTCATTCGAGAATTAGTCGACTACACGCTGAAACATTTGCGAATTCTTAAATCAATAGAATTACCGACGGATCCGTGGCATGAATTAATCATACATATGATCGAAGCAAAACTCGACATCGCGACGCTTCGGGCATGGGAACAGAGTGGGAAAGCGATCGACGCAAATCTTGACACTTTAACCGAATTTCTAGAGGCGCGTTGCCAAGCGCTCGAGCGTATCGAGGCGCGAGCAAGGCAAAGGGACGTCTCGAGCAAGAGTGAGACAGAAAGACAACAAACGAAGCCTCGCAACAAGGTGAGGAGCGGACAAAGCGAGAAGCCTACGAGTCTCGCGATCTCAACGTCTAGCGGCAAGTGTTATCTCTGCGACGGAGAGCATTTAATATATCGTTGCGAGAAATTTCTCGGAATGCCCGTCGACACAAGACTCAAAGAGGTTCAACGGTTGAAACTTTGTATCAACTGTCTACGGAACGATCATTTTGTCAAAGCATGCAAGATGGGATGCTGAAAAATATGTTCGGAGAGGCACAACACGTTGCTTCATATTAAGCAGGCAGCCATCGCCAAGCAAACAGAAACGAGTTCAAGCAGCACAGCGAGTACCAACATATCGATTCATCATACAGCGAATTGCACGAGGAAGCAGTACGTTATCATAGCGACGGCGGTGGTCAATGCAGCGCGGGCCAATGGAGAAAACGTCGCGATCCGTATCCTTTTAGATAGCGCAAGCGAATCAAACTTTGTCATGCAAGCGGCGTGTAGTAACTTAGGTAAAAGGAACAGGACGTCGCAAGTCATCACAGGTTTAAACGATATGGAGAGTCCAATTTCTCAAAGTTGCGATATAGTTATTCGGTCGAGACATTCGAATTATAAAGTAAACGTTCATCGTTTCATTGTACCAGCGATAACAAAAAGGTTGCCATCGGTAGAGATTGATCGAAACGCGTTGCGCGTTCCGTCAAACGTCAAGCTCGCGGACATTGAGTTTCACAAGCCAAGTGCGATCGACATGCTTGTAGGAGCGGAGTTTTTCTACGACCTGTTAGAAGTGGAAAAAATAGAGCTCGGCGAAAACCTTCCGATATTAAGAAATACAAAACTTGGATGGATAGCCGCGGGGCCTATTGCATTGAAGCACACAGCTAATCTAGCATGCATACGTAACGGTTTCGCGACCTTTCACTGTTCGGTAGGCGCATGCGAAACGTTGAATAAAACCCTCGAAAAATTCTGGGAAATCGAAAACGTGTATGTCGAGGCAGATCGCGACTTATCAGCGGATGAAAAACGATGCGAAGAATTTTTTGAGCAAACTACACAGCGAGACAGCAGTGGTCGCTTCATTGTACGATTACCGTTTCGCGAAAATCCAAGTCTCCTAGGTAAATCAAGGGAAATCGCGATGAGACGATTGACGCAGCTTGAGCGTCGTTTCGAGAAAGATGCAACGTTGAAAGAGCGATACACGGAATTCATGCGCGAGTATCAAGATCTCGGGCATATGTCAGTAGTAAAATCAGTCGCGCAAGAGAATGGGAAAACGACAGTTTATTTACCGCATCATGGCGTTATCAAAGATGCAAGTTCAAGCACAAAATTGCGAACCGTTTTCGACGCGTCTACCAAAACTGACTCGGGAGTATCACTGAACGAGATCCTTCATGTAGGCCCGACTTTGCAGAGTACTTTGGTAAATATCGTGATTCGCTTCCGATTTCACAACGTCGCGTTGACAGGAGATTTACGCAAAATGCATCGTCAAATAATTGTTCACGTCGACGATCGGGTTTATCAGCGTATTTTATGGAGGGAATCTACGAACGAGCACGTGAAGGAGTTCCAATTAAACACGGTTACGTACGGAGAAGCAAGCTCGGCGTATTTAGCTATTAAGTGCGTTCGCTGTCTTGCGGAACAAGCGAAAAATGACTATCCTAGATCCGCACGAGTAGTACTCGATGCAATGTACGTAGATGACATAACGACTGGAGCCAACGATGTCCAGGAAATCATTGAAATACAACAGCAACTCACTGCGTTGCTGCAAACCGGCGGATTTGAGATTCACAAATGGTGTTCGAACCTCTCTGAAGGGCTTTCGCACGTACCCGAGGAGTTGAGGGAAACCGTTTCTTCACGCAGCTTCGACGCTACAGAGACTGTCAAAACTCTTGGTCTCGAGTGGTGTCTTCAGGACGACAACTTTCAATTTGCAGTGCATCAAGTCGAGGCAGCCACAACAAAACGCCAAGTCTTATCCGCGATAAGCAAATTCTTCGATCCTCTTGGTTTGGTAGGACCGATCTTAACCTCAGCAAAGTTGTTGATGCAAGAAACGTGGAGAATGGATTGCAAGTGGGACGATCCGCTTCCAACGACGTTAATTGAGAAGTGGGAAACGTTTCGACAGCAGTTAAACACAGTACGAACGCTACTGATTCCCCGCCGAGTTGTTTCCTGCGACAAGCCCGCTCGATTGTTCCTACAAGGATTTTGTGACGCTTCGGAAGGCGCGTACGGTGCTTGCATCTATCTTCAAGCAGAGGACGAAAACGGGATTCTCACAAGAAGATTGCTGTGTTCCAAGTCCCGGGTTGCCCCTATCAAGACGACTTCAATACCAAGGCTAGAGTTGTGCAGCGCAGTCCTGCTGTCGCGATTAATTGCGAGCGTGCGAAAGGCTCTGCCAGCACCCATCGCATGGCTCCAAGCATGGACTGATTCAACAGTGGCGCTGTACTGGATTCGCGGTGACGTCGGTCGCTGGAAACCATTCGTTGCCAATCGAGTTTTCGAAATCGTCGAGACTACAGCTGCGGATCATTGGAACCACGTTAAAGGCGAAGAAAACCCGGCGGATTTGATTTCTCGCGGGACGAATCCACGCAATCTTCAGGATTCGAAGCTATGGTGGTTTGGGCCTGAATGGCTTAAGGAAAGACATCCAGCACCTCACGAGGATGCGACGTGCGAGCCGACGAACGAGATTCTCGAGATTATTGAAAAGGAGGAGCGACAAAGCGTTCTGAAATGCAATCTCACCGGTGCAGAAAATTCTGTACTGCAGGAAATCCTCGATAAATTTTCCTCGCTCACGAAGAGCGAACGCGTATTAGCGTACTATTCGAGATTCATCGCTAACTGCAAGAAGAAATCTTCCGAAAGGGCATTCGGTCGGTTGTCGGTAACAGAATTGCGAGATTCTCATTGAGCCTTCATCAAATACGTTCAGGCCACTCAGTTCACGGAAGAGAGTGCAGCCTTGAAGGATCATCGCAAGTTAAAGGCATCCAGCAAGTTGCTCCAACTGCATCTATTCCTCGACGAGACTGGAGTGCTCAGGGTGGGCGGACGCTTACAGTACGCGTCACTGCCATTCGATCGGAAGCATCCGATCGTCCTACCGGCCGGAAATCGATTCGCAAGGTTGCTGTTTGAACGAGAGCATCGGCGATTACTGCATGTTAGCCAGCTATTACTATTATCGTCAATTAAGGAAAAATATTGGCCGCTCAAGGGAAGAGACCTCGCACGGCAAGTGTGCCACGCCTGCGTTTGGTGCGCAAGGAACAAACCGCGAGACTCTCCACAAATCATGGGTCCGCTGCCGAGCGACATAGTTCAACCGAATCGAGCCTTTACTGTTACCGGCGTCGATTTCGCGGGTCCGATTACTACGCTTATGAATAGAGGCCGCAGACGTAAGACGTGCAAATCTTATATCGCACTGTTTATTTGCTACTCAACGAAAGCAATTCATTTGGAAGCGACGACAGAATTGACGACTGCCGCCTTTCTCGCCGCTCTGCGCCGATTTATCAGTCGCCGAGGAAGACCGCGAACCATGACTTCGTCCGATCGCAAGTTCAATAGACGATCGGAGATCTGTTCGTCAACGAAAGCATTGAATGGAGATTCCTTCCTCCCGGTTCTCCGCATATGGGCGGATTGTGGGAGGCCGGTGTGAAGTCTTGCAAGTACCATCTCAAGCGAATCATGGGGAACACTTTGTTCACGTGCGAAGAGCTGTCCACGGCTTTGACTCAAGTGGAAGCTTGCCTGAATTCGAGGCCACTCTCTGCGCTGTTCTCGGATCCCAACGATCTACAGCCATTGACACCCGCTCATTTTTTGGTCGGTGAATCTCTGACAAGTCTCCCAGATGCTGACCTTTCTGAAATTCCGATCACTCGACTGAGTCGATGGCAACTTATTCAGCGAACTCAACGAGATTTCTGGAAACGGTGGGCGGCAGAGTATTTAACCACTCTGCAAGGCCGCTCCAAGTGGAAAACCGAACAAGAGAGCTTGAAGGTCGACGACTTGATCATCGTGACGAAAATCTCCCTCCGCTTAAATGGAAGCTCGGCCGAGTCGTCGCGTTGCATCCGGGATCGGACGGTCTGGTCCGTGTCGCCACCGTTCGAATCGTGGGAGGAAACATCAAACGAGCCATCGCGAAGCTATGCAAACTGCCGGTGGCACCTGCACAAATTAGCTGTACTAATTTGGTGGGCGGAATGTTGAGCATTACGCGCTAAAATTCTCCGAAACGCAATATGGAGTCGTGCATCGGCGAGGGGCCCTGCCTAGTAACAAGCGATGCGACGCCGTTCGGGAATCTTCGCGAAGCATCGGGCAGCAGCATCAGCCTTCCCCCGCTTGAGCCTCTCGCTGCGAGGCAGTCAGTCGATGAGCGAGCGCCAACCAGGAACCATTACCCTGTATTTTCTTTGTATTTTCAATAATAAACGATTAGCAAATTTAGCTACTTTCTCAAAGTGAACCAGCGACAAACTACACACGAAACATTTCCTCTTTCTCAATTTACCGCTTAGGCGGCAGGTGTTTGTATCAGCCCCGAAACACCAAGGGAAAAATTGTTCTCTTGTCTCAATCTCAAATCACACGGCTAGCTATCGGGAATAGTGGGATTCGAAGGGCAAGCATTGACAATAAATCAAACAGAACAAAATAACAAAATCACGTGTGGGCATTCTTTTCATAACTTAACAATTGACAATTTCATTTATTCAATCCTGCGCTCGGGCATCAATAACAATACAATTTTCCGTTGCAATATCTCTTACTCTCTATTCGAGTTTTTCCAAATCTTGTCTCGAAATAATTAACGAAAACAGTCACGCGTCATACTACGATACACTCCGTGTCTCAGAGAGAGACACTGCTGGCTTCCGGAGACGCCGGAAGGCATAGCCAACGACTCGGGTATACGAGGGGGTACGAGACGGACACACTCTACCGCCTCGCGTACGACCATACGTAGGATTCGTACCGTCGATGAAAAGATTGCACCACGTGCACCTACCTTCTCTAATCGCCGGGAATTCGCTCACGACGTCCCACAGCGGTTCTCTCTGCGTCGTCTCTCTCTCTCTCGCTCTCGTGCTCCAGCCGCTCCTCGGTGTCTCGCTCCACACTCGCTCTTTCTCTTCTCTCTCTCTCAAACTCTAACTCGTTACTCTCCGAATTCGCACTCGCTAGTTATTCTTGTTCTCAAACTCGCACTCTCGCGTTCGTATCCAGACTCGCACTCTTTTCGTTCTCGTTCCCAAATTCGCACTCCCGCGTGAGCTCTTCGCTCACGCTTGCCGGCTTCGTCGTTGCTCTCTCTGGGGGAGGTGGAGGTCCTAACGACGATCGTCTCTCGATCGCCAGCACAGCCATCTCTCTCTCTCTCTCTCGCCGTCCGTCGTCTATCGCTCCCGTCCATCAATGTTGACGTTTCGCTAGCCGTGTCCCTGAAATGAACGAATTCTCGCCGACAGTGCTTGCTCTCTCATACAATTCCTTTTCGCTACGGGTGCGAGACGTCGCAACTCTGCTGGCTGTGTGTCTCAGTCTAATATTCCTTCGAATATTTCCTTTCAACGCGATCGCGAGGAGTGTAATGCCTCGTCACAAAATATACAAAATTAAAAAGTAAACAAGATTGTTTTGGAATTCGAGAAGTATTTACAGAATATATTATGTATACCATAGATGTATGTGAGGCATTTCGCATGAAGTCATCCAGCCTAAAACATAAAAGTTTTTTAATCGTCTTAAAATTTTTATGGTCGATAGTCCTATTGATAGTGAAGCTTCAGCAAAAATTTTAAGGCTCTAGCTCAAATAGTTGCCTAGCAATAGGGGCTCAAATTTGTACCATATTGGCCGTCGTGGCAACATTCCCAGGTTTGTATCTTCCCGACAAATATAGCGATTTTAAAAAGTAAGGAGTGATTTTTAAAGCATTTTCTGCGTACTTTAAGAATATATTTTTTATTTTTAATAAAATTAATAAGTTCATAACAATTTTTTAAGGTTAATGTCAAAAATGACTTTTTCTCAAAGATCGACATCTTCGATTTTTATAAAAAAAAATTTATAAAATAGTAGGGTTCTTTCTGAACAAAAAAGTATATAATGTCCAAGATGGGCCGGACCTTAGTTTCGGGGATACAGTAGGATGTACCGGCGAGCGGGCGCTTCGCGTAGTGTCGCGCGGCGACCCTCCAGGCTACGTTCGGGCCTGAGTTCGAATGTAGCCGAGAAATATTCCAATTTAAAAAATTCAGGACTGATTTTTAAAGCATTTTCTGCGTACTTTAAGAATATATTTTTATTTTTAATAAAATTAATAAGTTCATAACAATTTTTTAAGGTTAATGTTAAAAATGACTTTTTCTCAAAGATCGACACCTTCGATTTTTATAAAAAAAAATTATAAAATAGTAGGGTTCTTTCGGAACAAAAAAGTATATAATGTTCAAAATGGGCCGGACCTTAGTTTCGGAGATACAGTAGGATTTACCAGCGAGCGGGCGCTTCGTGTAGTGTCGCGCGGCGACCCTCCAGGCTACGTTCGGGCTTGAGCTCTACGTGAGCACTACGTGAAACGCCCGCTCGTTGGTAAATCCTACTGTATCTCCAAAACTAAGGTCCGGCCCATCTTGGACATTATATACTTTTTTGTTCAGAAAGAACCCTACTATTTTATAAATTTTTTTTATAAAAATCGAAGATGTCGATCTTTGAGAAAAAGTCATTTTTAACATTAACCTTAAAAAATTGTTATGAACTTATTAATTTTATTAAAAATAAAAAATATATTCTTAAAGTACGCAGAAAATGCTTTAAAAATCACTCCTGACTTTTTAAAATCGCTATATTTGTCGGGAAGATACAAACCTGGGAATGTTGCCACGACGGCCAATATGGTACAAATTTGAGCCCCTATTGCTAGGCAACTATTTGAGCTAGAGCCTTAAAATTTTTGCTGAAGCTTCACTATCAATAGGACTATCGACCATAAAAATTTCAAGACGATTAAAAAACTTTTATGTTTTAGGCTGGATGACTTCATGCGAAATGCCTCATGTATATAAAATATATTTCATATACTTCTGGAATTTCAAATGATTCTTATTCATTTTTTATTTTGTATGTACACATATATACGTGTGTATCAATAAATGCATAATACTACTGACATATGGTGTGATATTCCTTTAGAACACTTTTCAAATAGACAAAGAAACAATTTGCAGAAACATTAAATGTAAAGTCTATAGTGCATAGATATACTTCTTGAATTTCAAATATTTTTATTAACTGTGTTATTGTTTTTTTAATACACTTTTTGATACAAAATTAAAACAAACTTTTGATTATTTTGTTCCTTAATATAAAACTCCTTGGTTCTTAATACTTTTTTTTATGACTTAGTAAATGATTATTATTATATTAATCAGTCTTAGTCATCTGCTTCGATATTGTTTTTTTTCCGGAGCGAGCGATGCCCTTCCCAATCTTTAGCGTTGTTATTACTTTCCCAACAGCTTGTTCGAACTCTTTAAAGCTGCACTGTTAAAAATATCTGTATAAAAATTAATACACAAGTGTAGGAAGTTTTTATGCAGATACCGTTTATGAAATTTCAGTTATGCTTTTGAAAACCCAAAACAGGGTATTTTAAAAATCAAAGAGTAGTTCCGTAATATTAATATGCTTGTGCGTTTGAAAAATAATATACGTGCACAGAAATGTTCACATTCGAGTATATTGAAATCAAGAACCATTTGCTGATATCAATATACGAGCGTATATTAAATTCAAGAACCATTTGCTAATATCAACATACGGGTATGTATTAATTTTACAGAACCTAAGTATAACCTTTAATATACACTGTAGAAAGGTTCTGTATGAAAATTAATACACAAGTGTATGGCGCTTTTATGCGGACGCCGTTCATGAAATTTCTGATATGATTTTGAAAACTCAAAACAGGTTATTGTAAAAATGATAGTGCAGTCCTGCAATATTAATATACTTGTGCGTTTGAAAAATAATGCACGTGTACAGAAATGTTCTCATTCAAGTATATTGAAATCAAGAACTATTTGCTAATATCAACATACGGGTGTGTATTAAAATCACTGAACCCGAGTATTAAATTTAATTCAGAAATTAAGAATTGTCCGTACTTGTGTATCTATTTTTTCCGCAGCTTTATCTTATAATTCATATGGAATACTTGAACAATGATATTTTAATGTAGTGAAATCACTGCACGTATGTATTTGAAATTTATGTGATTTTGAGATAATGTTCGGGTCAATGTTTATGAAAATCAGGAAATGCTTCAATATTAATATACGAACGCATATTAAACTCAAGTTACCTATGATTTGTTTTTGACAAACATTTGTTATTTTCAGCAGCTTTCACAATACTTTATATGAATTTTTCACACAGGTGTAGGAAGTTTTCCTGCGGATTTTGCAAATAAAAAAAAGGGTATTTCAAGAATAAGAGTGTGGTCTCCTAATATTACTATACTTGAGTATAGGAAAATAAATGCATACATAAAAGTATTGTTTTATGTATATTGCAATGAAGGACCATCTCTATAGCATCAACGCACATGTTATGTTAAACGAACTGCATTTTTTCGTGAAAAACTATTTTACTCGTGCGGGGGCACATAATGATTTTGCATAATATTTATCACCGAGAGTATACTCATACATTTTGGTGTTATAGAATTCAAACGATTAAGTCATAACGGTCAAATCAAATTTTTGTATGGGGATTCGGAAAAAAGCGTGTCTATGGGTGAATTCAGAATAATTGATAAGGTTTAATTATTTGCGAATATATAAGGAACATTCTTTAATTATGTTAACTGGTTGAAAATACAATATTTTTATATTAAATGATATTAAATGATGTATATATATCATTTATGATTATAACACAGCTATTGATGCAACGATAAACAAGAAATACAAAAGAAAAAATACAGAAAATACAAAAAAAGGAATAAAATACAATGTGTACTGAAGTGCCAAAATACAAAGGTACTTGATACATATAAATCATCATGATGTATGTATTTATATTAAATGATGTATATATATATGTATATTTATGGCATATTATATTGTATTATGTTTAAAAGAAAAGATTTAGAATATCGATTTAATCTTCGTTGAAAGCTTCCAAATTATTGACGAGCTTCATAACGGCTCCATCGAAGGACAATGCTTTCCTCTTTTTAGAGTCTTTTCGTTTGTGGCCACTTTTCGGGTTGATTTGCAATAGTGCTCTGAAAATAGATCGAAAAATGGACTCTTAATATGGTCAATTAATCACCACACAATTGTCTACACTGCAATTACTCATAACATGATTAATTTATTAGTTATATATTTTTAATGGAATTAGAAACGCGTCTCTCAGCAGAAATTACACATCTGTATATATATTCATATTAAACCACTAAAACATGGCTAATTTTTTGTTTTATTATGCTCCTTTTACAAATACGATATGAAAATGGGCTATCTCGGGAAAATGCAATATTTTTGGCCCAAAAGGGGACGATACAAATTTTTTTCCTAGACCGTTCAGCTATTTTTGTTGTTGTAAACATCCTTAAATAACTCAGTCAAGTTATTATACAAATCTTGCTGTACGGCTATATTAGAATTGAGATTGAGTGAATTTACTGCATAAAAAAACCAAATTACCTTTGAATGAACTCCAAAGTTTTTTGAAGTTCGGGAAGATACACGTAGCCAAATACGTAGTAAGCGAGGAACGTCAATAAAAATCCGTCGAGTACGTCTCGTGCAGGAATTACTGCTTTCTTCTCCAATACGACGTCACACTTGGCGTTTTGGTCGAATAGGGATTTTCCTGTTGAATAAAGTACCATGATCTTAATAATTAATATTTCAATATTTTACGAATTTTTACGAATTAAATCGTTTTGCCACGAAGTACTTGCCTCTGACAATCAGAATAGGGGAGTCTTGTTCGGCGTACTCTGCGACTTCGGTGATCTGAACGTCCTCCTTTAAACAAATACACATTGATTAGCAGCAGTGAAAAATGTTGACAAAAGATTTGTTAAGCCACACAAAATTGAAGATCGTTCAATTTTTTACGGAATAATATTAAACTACTGCTTATAATACAGCTATTAATGCAGCCGTAAACAAGAAATACAAAATAGGGAATAAAATATAAAATATTAGTACTGAAGTGCCAAATTTCCATCAAAATATACTGCGTAGGTTAAAGGTACTCGATACATATAAGTAAATATTCGTGGGATCGAATAAAAACTGTAAAGTTTTACTATTAGCTATTAAATAAATAACTAAGCAATGGAAACCCACACTTACGTCTATGACTCGGAACAGATACTGTGACTTTTCCTTCATCTGGTGGACGCTTAGAGGAAAAGTGACGGCCAGCAACGGAACTTGATTCGTTGAAGCTGAACTCGTATCCTTTGCATCCGAGATCATTTTGAGGACTTCGTTGTGACATTCAGCTGGTTCTTTTTCGCTTGTCGATTGTCGAGATTTGATCATCTTTGATTTCTCAGTGAAGAGGGTATATTTTCGCAGTGGTTTAGCATTTGAAGTCAGGCCTTCTCCTCATATTATTGAGACCGATTTGCCGAGGAGTCGTGACGCATGGTTGATCAGATGCTTCGAAGTTTTAAGATAGGGCCAGTTTTCAAAAAGGTTGAGCAGATCCCTCGTTTTTTTATTTATATCCACTCGCTGAGTTGGATACGTTTCGTCCATCAATCGATCAATTTGTTCCGTGCTTTTTTCGTCAGACGCGAAACACTGAAGAAGTTGCTGCTTTTTTTCCAATTGGGATGTTGTTGTTTCGGTATCCGGCAAAAGTGGTTGGTACTCTACACAACCATACTCATCCTGTTGGCGTGTTTTCGATTTTTCGAGGCTGAGACCACCCACTGCGTCGTCCACTTCACTCAGCCGACTTTCTGCGCGTTGTTTCGTTTCCTTATCAATTTTTCGGTAATTGACGGCATTGTAAATTTGTTGTCTCAGACTTTCCATCCCAGATCCAACAATTTCTTGGTTGATCATGTCGTTGAAAGTTTTCGGATACTTGTCGGTGATGATTTTGGCAATCCTTTCGGCTGTTCGTCTTGAAAAGTCTTTTAAATCCTGCGACATGTAGTCGGCGATACCGGCTACCATGGACCGTCTGTCTGCTGCAAAGGCTCGTTGTTCAGTTCTGCAACATTCTGTTAAACGCTTTGGAAATTTGTTCCAAATGTTACTGCCCAATAGTTCGACTTCATGTGACGATGAATTTCCGGTATCATGACGGGTCGTGGAAGGAATCGTTGGAGTTGAAGTTTATGGCAAGCTTTCAGGCTCTGTTGTCGTTTGAGATTTTGCGCATGGTTGCCACGAAGCATTCTCTGGCAAAAGCATCAGATTTATTGGAGTTGATGAGTTTTTGGAGAGTTCCAATAGAATCTCATCGTCGTCGACTTCTGTCCCATCTTCTTCTAAAGCTACCTGAATGAGGGCATTGAAAAAATATATTACTGGCTTTTTTTGTTAAATATTCAACGCATCGACATTAAAAATGTTGGCCTCCTAATCGCAAGTAGAAAGAAAATTAAAAATATTTGATGTTTGTGTATGAAGTATTTAAGAGGTCGTGTAAAAATTTCACGACGATTAGGAAGCTCGTTATTGAACCATTAACATTGACAAATTCAATGTAGTCTGATGGGAACTAATATAGCTCTGCGATAAGTTTTTTTGACCTCTCCATTTTTTAATATCTACAATATACTGAAAACCATGGAAACAAAACGAAGTTTATTCATAAATATTTTTTTAAATTAGTTTGAAAAATTGTTCTTAACAAAAGGTTAATTTTTTAATAACGAGCTTCTTAATCGTCGTGAAATTTGTACAAGACCTCTTCATACTTCATACAAAAACTTATCAAATTTTCAGAATTTTCTTATCTTTTTTTTATTTCAACCCTAAAGGAGGTTGAAGTGATGATGATAGAATTTTGAAAATTTGGTACGTTGTTACATAAAGTATTCAAGAGGTCGTGTGAAAATTTCACGACGATTAAGAAGCTATTTATTGAACAATTAACATTGGCAAATTTCATTGGAACTCAACGTCCTTAGGGAAGAAATAAATACCACTGAGAAGGAACTGAAACGTTAAAAAAATGGCAACATTGTCGCAGTAGATTGCGGCCTTCAATAAATTCGTAAAATAAAATAAGTGTATTCATGCAATTTCTTATTGTATCGTGCAGTATAAAACAACAGTGAAATATCAGAAATTACAAAAAAAAGATCATATTAACCTTGTATACGCCGTCAGAAATTTTCAATTTGTTTTGAGATTTCTCAATCAAGTCTGTTAAAGTTTCAGCCTTCACCAAAATCTTTTTGCTTCGATCGAAAGGGCACACTTTAAACAAAGACATGCTTAGACAGATCTATGAATGAAACAATAAAAAAAACCAAGGCATAATCAGAAATGTCAGAAAAAAGATAAACAAAAAATTAGGCACAAGTTTTAGTAGAGAAGTAGAACGATTGTGCACGATAATATATAATCTTGGAGGATACCTCTATCATCTATCAAACATATAACTTTCAATAAATGTTTTTATGCCGTAGAAACCAACCTTTAGTGCTGGCTTCAATTTTCATATGGGGCGAGCGACCAATCCATAGTTCGGTTTTACGCAAATAATTGTTCCGATGTTGTAAATGTGCAGTTTTTCCGTACTTGGTAAATCATTTAATAACAAACATTCGTATTCCACAGATTTCCCGATTTGATATACACGAAGAGATGGAATAAAAAAGGTCTCCAAAACTTGAAATACTATGAATACAGAATGCTCGTCACACAAGAAAATAGACACTTTGCCTATTTCGATACCGTACTCATATCCTTTTTGTCGAATCACTAAGCAATCCCCTTTGCTGTAAACGACGCCTTTAACCGTTACTTCATTGCACTCCTGAATGTTGACCGGTAAATTGATTTTTCCCACTGCTGCTTGTATATCCTCGTGATAAATACATTTCATAAAATTTGAATTCCCCGCGATTTCAATTTCTTGCCTGATATCAGAGCCTAACCGGAGAAAACTCTGGAATAGCTCATGCTTCTCGCTTAAAGATTTGGTGACATTAATATAATTTCGGCTGAATCGAAGAACGCGCTTGAAATACGTGTGTTTACTTTCAAAACGTAGAGTCCAAACTTTCATCAGGGGGCCGAATTTCAAAATTAATTCAGGATAATGCCGCAAATAGTGATGCTTCGGACGAAGTTTTGAGTCTATTTTTTTTCGTAAGGCAATGTATTCATCGATAATAACTTGTAAGTAAAACAAACAAGATTTGTGAATAGTGGGAGCACAACCGATTTCGACAATTTCTTGAAGAAAAAGAACAGCTAACCAAACATCATGCATGGCATTGTTGATTTTATCTTCAACTAATAAGGGGAAAAGTTTTAAGAAGATGAATATTTGCCATGCCCCACCAACGATTCTCTTTTTATTTGAAGAAATTGGACATGGTTTGTCTCTCATATCCTGCCTCGAATAAGCAAAAAGTTCAATGCGATTATTCAGGAGAGATAATGAGAACCATTTTTCTTGAATGAAATAATCGATGTACATTTTTAAATCGAACGCAACCACTCCCTCCAACAAGTCATGGCCGAGACAAGGCGGCAATCCAGGGTTACAAACATGAAAGTTGTTTAATTCATTGAATTTAGAATTGAATTTGATGCCTTGGTGGTGAATGTCTTTTTCTCCTTTTTTTTGTAATGCGTCATTGTAATTGTCGATTGTTCGTCGTTCGTATATCATACACTGAATTTCGTCATTGTCAAATTCAGCCCGTGTTATCAAACAGTATCGACAGAAATACGTTGCTTTACTGAAATTTTCAACAAACCCACCGAGTGAAAGGCTTCCCAGATTATCTCCTGCGATAAAAACGAGAGATGCTTTTATTTTTTCCCGTGAAGGTAGCAGTAGTCCTTCTGATTCTATTGCTTTAAGATCATTTATGATTTTCCCGTAAACTTTATCGTGATCGAATTTTTTTTCGTTGCAGAGTGCAACAAGTTTAATTGAATTTACACGAGATCGTACGTGTTCCGGAAAATTACCGATTCCAACATAAATGCCAATCAGTTTGTGTTTATGAACAGCAGTTCCGATCGGATTGACAACTTCGAAAGCATCTTGGTATAAAATCAATTGCAAAGCATCAGGATTATGTTTGAAAAAATCAGAGTCTTTGAAAGCAGATCCATCGGTGAAATCTGTTAGAACATCTCGTTCGCAAATTTCGGGACTTTTACGGAGCTCGTTACTCAGCGATTTATCGGTAAAAAGTTCTTTTAAAGTCTCGTGAATTGGAACGTAGTGGAAAAATACTTTTTTACCGTGGTCAATGGATAGCACTACCTCGACAGGTTCTACAAAGGCGCAATGCTTTTTGTAGAAGAATTTACGTTTGTAATCAGTATTCAACTTTGTTACTGATGCGTGAAAAGGATCATCACTCAAAACTTCTTTGACAATAGCGACTATTTCATCGGAAAAAACATTTTCTGCGCATAAGCGTGTCACCAAACTAGACGTTACTACTTTCTGGCTTTCTTCGTGGACATTTGATATTCCGAGAACAATAGACTGAAGAGTTGATACCGGTACCAATAATTGGCACTCTAGTTTTAAAAACAATTGCGCGATGTTCAAATGCAATGAATCAATCTGATTTGACGGCTGTATATCGTCGTGTTCAACTCTTACAAGATCCAGTGAAGAACAAGACTCGATTGGATGCGGCCGTATGTCGACGGAGCTGTCATCGAGAGTTAAATTTACGCTGCTCGGAACACATTGACTTAGATCGCAAGATGCGCTACTAGCCACAGACTTTTTGTGCTTTTTCGACAAATGTCCGGTGAAGGAATGTAAAACATCGTACTCCTTGTCACAGTCATCAGCAAAGGGACACTTGATTCTCTCTTGTTTGCGGATATGCGATTTTAAATGTTTGACAATTGCTTTAATTGACTCGAATTCTTCCATACAAAGTGGCCTCGAGCAGGTCAATTTTGTATTCATAGTATGAGAAGTAGAGGGACTTTCAGTGTTCGCTCCATTCGAGACACATTCATGTTTTCGCAATAAATGAGATCGTAAGGATCCTTCTACACGAAACACTTTTTGGCATCCATTAAACCCGCAATGAAAGCTTTGAGATAGATTGAAATGCGATTTTCGATGTTCCAAGTACGGTGACAGTCGTTGAGACTGGTAGGGACAAAACTGACACATAAACATCGCGCCTAAAAAAAATAATTACAATAATGAACTCATCTCTGGTTAAATTTTATTTCGACTTAAAACTCTATTAGCACACATATCCGTGGAGAGAGGTTAACAAAGAGTCGTTTCGACAGCATATATCGCAAACACAAGTTCTGGTATAAAATAGGAAATAATTATTCCAAAATGTTGTATGTGGAAAACATACATTTAAAAATGGTGATAATTTAATAAAACTTGGTGAGTAAATTCTTCACTATTATATATGTCAATACAAATTTCTTCAGATTTTTTCGTTTTGCAGTCGAACTTCGAGGTTCGAGTGTATACGTGTAGCATTTTCATATACATATAGGTATATATTCAAGGTGTAAAAATAAAAGTTTGTGAATTATTTGTTTAAAAAAATGTAGAACGAAAAAATCTGTATTATTGAAATACCTAATACTAAAGAATATATTCACCAAATTTTATTAATTAACACCATTTTTATGAAGCTGACGTACCTGCTTAATACGAATCTCACACCACTGACGAACGCTCCACCCCTTCGTCTCCCTAAGCCCCCTACTTTCGCTGACGCGGCTTTATTCCTTGCAATTTCTCGTATCTCTTGTCGAGTCTTTTATGGACTTTTTCAAAATATTACGTATTAGTCGATTTATTTCAAATGTCCGTCTCGCGTTTGATCAATCTAGAACGAAATGTAATAATCGTTTTATGAACAAATTACATCGAAGCCCGTAAAAGTTACTTGTTTAATTTTGCAAATCCTTCATATCGACTAATGAGTACATTACAATATGACGTTCGCACAAGTCGATGAAAATATCCACGATAAAAAAAAACAAGTGCAGCCATAAATTATTTTTTTTTTTTAACTGAGTCATGCAAAATAACAACAAAACTAACCGTTTGATCGGTTTCAAATCGTCCAATAAAAATAAATGTATAGCCATTTTTATACTGCATAGAAGATGCGACTATTGTGTTGTTTAATCATTTCCTTTTTTCTTTTAATTTTTTTAACACTTTCTAAGAAAAAAGAACCATCTCAAGCGAATAAGTACAGTACATTCAGTAGCATTGTACAGATTTTTTTATTTTATTGATTTCATTTTTTTCGATTCATCAATTTTATTCAGCTGCAAGCAAAAAGACGTTCAATAGGCTGTCTAATAGATAATCTTTACTTGATATTTATTTTTATAAAATGTTAAAAAAAGACGGCTGTGGAAGTCGACCTTTTTTTACGTAAAAACAATAATACATCGAAACAATATGAAAAGTTCAATTATATGCGGATAAATTTCAAAACAAAAATGCGGAAAAATCTGTCGTCTACTTTTATAAACGAACAACACTCTTTCGCGACAGACCGTCGACTAACGTGCACGAGCCTTCGGACCGCAACGCTCTGCCCCGTCCCCTCGATTAATTTTTTCTCAATCTCGTTTTTTTAAGACTCTTCCAAAAATATTACTATTTTAAACGCTTAATAATACGCAAAAAAAAAGATTTAATGCGAATCCAGCTATATTTATGCCGTTTACATTTACGAACAAATCTCTCATTCGCGACAAACAACGGACTAACTTATAAAAACCTTTTGCACGGAACCCGCTACCCCCTTCTCGTTTTGCCCCGCCATGTTCACTCAGGGGACTTTGTTATCTCGATTTCTCGTATCCCGTTGTGGTTCTCTTTCAAAAATATTAATAATCGTATGTGGAAAAATGTTTCAATAAAAATTCGAAAATCACATATGTAATATGTTTGGTAGACGAATATCTCCCTTCCACCACACACCACCGACCAACGCACACGAGCCTTTCGAGCGGAACGCTCTACCCCTTCGTCTCCCCAAGTCCCCCTTACTTTCGCTCGCGCGTCTTTGTTCCTTGGGATTTCTTGCAACACTTTGTCGTTTTTCTTCTACATTTTTTAGAAATATTACACAGTAATCGATTTTTTGTTTCAAATGTCCGTCTCGCGCTCGATCAATCTCAAACGAGAATAATAATTTGTTAAAAATGTTTCAAACGAAGCTTGTAAAAATTACTTAACGTCTAATTTCCAAATTTTAATTACATCGCTTTTATTCTTTTTTCGACTTACCAATTTTATTCAGCTGCAAGCAAAGGGACACGTTTAATAAGCCGTCTGATAGACAGGTCAAAGCGCGAAATTTTTTAAACAAAATGATACATATAAACGGCTATGAAAGCCCACTTTTTTTACGTGAAAACAAAATAGCATTAAAATAATATTAAACGTTCAAATATATGCGGATAAATTTCGAAACAAAAATCGGAAGTATCTGTGTCGTCTAATTTTCTAAACGAACATCACTCTTTCGCGACACACCATCGACTAACGTGCACGAGCCCTCTGACCGACACGCTCGATCCCGTCTTTCTCCGAGCCGCCTTATGTCTGTTCCCTTCAATTTGTTTTTTCTCAATCTCGTTCTGTTTAAACTTTCCTAAAAGTATTTCTCTTAATTTTGCATTTAATAATTCTTCCGTGAATCTATTATGTGAAAAGAAACGGTTGATCCTACGTGAAATAATGATTTGATAAAAACCCGAAAATCGCACGTTTAGAATTAATTTTTTCAAGACGAATATCTCCCTTGTACGACACACCACCAGGTCCCTGACACTGGACCTAAATTCCTAACACTCGTAATACGCAACATGGTCTCTTAGCGTGGCCGTTGTAGTGTGGCGCTAGTAGTACTGCGCGTTTCCCCCGTTTCCCCTCGCCGCGTCGTCGACTCCCATAACCGTTCTGAACAGTCGTCACAGTCAGCGAATTGCATGAATACGAGCCTCGCGCAGTACTACTAGCGCCTCTAGCGGACGGCGACTCTAAGATACACAACAGGAAAGCTTAGTGCCAGGGACCTGCACACCACCGAACTACGCACACGAGCCTTTCGAGCGGAACGCTCTACCCCTTCCTCTCCCCAAGCCCCCCTTACTTTCGCTCGCGCGGCTTCGTACCTGGAAATTTCTTGCAACACTGTCGTTTTTTCCCCAAATTTTTTAGAAATATTACACAGTATTCGTCTTTTTTGTTTTAAATGTCCGTCTCACGCTTCATCTATCTTTGATGAGATAGAATAATCATTTGTGAAAAATATTTCAATCGAAGCTTGTACAAATTATTCGTCTCATTTGCAAAATTTAATTTAATCGCTTTCGTTCTTCTTTCGACTTACCAATTTTATTCAGCTGCAAGCAAAGGGACGTTTGATAGGCCGTCTGACAGATAGTCCAAAGCGCGATACTTTTTTTACAAAATGTAAAATAAAAACGGCTGTGGAAGCCAACTTTTTTCACGTAAAACAAAATGACATTTAGAGGATATATCAGGTCCAACTAGAGAGAGCCACCGCTCCCCTTGTGAGTATATCTATATTTGTGATAAATATAGGTATACTGAACAGAGGAGTGTAGAGGTCAACAATTACCGATTGATATATCCTCTGAAGGCCTTACATATACCTCGGGTGCGCGAAAAACGTCTCGATTTTTGAACATTTTTTTGCTACGTAGGCAGGGGCAATCTTTTTTTTTCTTTTTCTACATTGTTTGTTAACTGTTTAATTCTATTAAAAACCTTTCAAAGTTCTATTTTTCAAATTTTAAGAACCATATATTTAGTTTACAAGGTCGCGCGGCCGACGAGAATTGCGCCGCATGGTCGACATCAAAACGCCTACAATAATGATCCAATTTGAAAATAAAAAATCATGGTTATAGAATGATATTGTAGTTATGGTCTGGCGGGGTGATTTTGTTTCAAAATTCAAAAAAGAAAGAATCTTCCAAACTGTGTTGACATTTTCAAAAAAAAAAATCGTCTTTGATCATTAATAACAATTAGTGGAATCAAAAAATAAAAAAAGCCCTCGAATATATTGATTTTAAAATAAAAAAAATTTCTTGTAGAATTTAACAGTTAATCAACAATGTAGAAAAAAAAAGATATTTCTCCTTCCTCCATAAAAACAAATGTTCGAAAATTAAGACGCTTTGCGGGCACCCAAGGTATATGTAAGAAAATTAGAACAATTTGAAACGTTCAATTATATGCGAATACATTTCGAGACAAAAATTCGGAAATATCTATTCCGTATAATTTCATAAACACGTCACTCTTTCGCGACACACCACCGACCAACGTGTACGAGTCTGCCGACCTGCGAACGCTCTACCCCGTCGTTTCCCCAAGGCCCCTACGTTCGCTTGCGAGGCTTTTTTTCTTGATTTCTCCTATCTCGTATTTGATAAAACCCGTACACAAAAAAATCATAAATATACTTTTTTATATTCAACAAAGATATATTTAATTATCAATTTTTTATATTTCTTACCTTTTGCGTTGCTCAGAATATATCTGTAGCTTGATGATATTTTTGTTTAACTGCTTCAGCAAAATATTTGGGATTCACCATAACATATCACCACCACTTTTTATTCACTACACTTTCTGAAGAGCACGTATAAACAGCGCCATGCGTAAATGTATAAACCGCGTAGGCGCAGCTTAAAAATGTATACTTTGCGTACAAAGATTTGTCAAGAGTTTCATAATGTGTGTATACGAGGCATTTCATACCAATTCAAATCACTGTGAAAATTTACATTTTTCGTTGGGCTGCAATTTTGATATTTTTTCATGCTCTGTGAAAAAGAGCTCTATCACTTTTTTTCAAATTTTGTTATCGGACCGTTTACGAGATGCAAATAAAAAAAAATATAAGGCGTTTTTTTTCGAATGTTCATAACTTCTTCAAAAATGCATCAATTTAATTTTTTTTTTCAAGTTCTACATTTTTCACTACACATTTCATAAATTAAATGCAAAACGTATTAATCAATCGTGTTGTAAATCACGTTCTGTGATCGCCGTTGACTCTACATCTATATGTACTTGCGATACAGGTCCGAACAAGCGCGGTGTGCGGCGACTGCCGCACCCTATTCCTTTGTCCATCTTTTCTGTAACCGAGCGCGTCACGCGTCTTAGCATCAGTTGCTCGCTAACCATCAGACGAGCGTGTCACATGCGTTCATAATAAAACTACTTATAATAAAGACATTATTCCGACTGATTCGATCATCATTCTTTATCCTGCCGTACATATGCACTGCCATTCTACGACAAATCGATTACACGATTTTTTTTTTAATTTGTAGATTAAAACCTTGTTTTCAAAGCTGTATGGTTTTTTTAATAAATAAAAAGAAAACGAAAAGAATAAAAAGAAATAAGAAGAATTTACGTTCTCTAACGAATTCAACTATAGTTGTTGTCATGTACTTCACCTGGATAAATTTATTTAAACGAGGCGTATGCTGAACATATCACATACATTTCATGCATACTTTTCTTCAGCGTCCGTGGATTGTCCTTTCAATTCCTGTTTCGCATTTTTAAATAAATATGTTGTGATCACGAATTGTACGTATCGTAAAATTCAGGTTCACATGTATTGGATTTTTCAGGCAGCTGTCAATAAGTTTCAAACTTGTATTGTATTTTCAATACTCTGTTTTTTATAGTTAAATTAATATACAAATGTTCTAATTTTCAAATCAAGACACGGGTTACTGCAATACATTTGCCACAAATTTACAAACTCATCTTGGAAATTCCTTGTTGCATCTATTAAATTCTATATGCACGTTAGAACTTTACGTTCTTGTTTTAAATTTACCGTACAAGTGTCCCAAATTCAATTTCATCTACTCAGTTTGTAAAATTCATTTCCTTTTGTATTTTAAATGTCTTGTAAATTTCATATAATTTTTCCATCGTTTGGTCTGATTTTCATCAGCGTTTATGAATTTCTTTTTCAATTCCTGTTTCGCAGTTTTAAATAAATATGTTGTGATCGCGAATTGTACGTATCGTGAAATTCAGGTTCACATGTACTGTATTTTTCAGGCAGCTATAAATAAGTTTCAAACTCGTATTGTTTTTTCAATACTCTGTTTTTCATAGTTAAATTAATATAGAAATGTTGTAATTTTCAAATCAAGACACCGGTTACTGCAATATATTTGCCACAAATTTACAAACTCGTCTTGGAAAATCCTTGTTGCATCTATTAAATTCTATATGCACGTTAGAACTTTACGTTCTTGTTTTAAATTTACGTTACAAGTATCTCAAATTCAATTTCATCTACTGAGTTTGTAAAATTCAATTCCTTTTGTATCTGAAATGTCTTGTAAATTTCATATAATTTTTTACAGTGTGAAGGACCCGGCTTTATCATCTTTTTCAAATTTTTTTGAAAATAATTCCTAAAATACCGATACTACATTAGTTGCTATTGATAATATTTTTTCATGAGAATTCATACGATTTGTAATAATTACCTTGCATACAAGAAAAAAACTGCGTCTTGCTAAGAACAATTTAAGTGCTCGAATTTTTGACCGGCGTAAATTGCAAGGTGACATCTCGTCCCACGAATTTCCATATAATGTCTCGTATCCCGCGTGAAATACATGTGTGGATACTTGTGATTTGCCATATATGGGTCATCTGATGAAAAAAAGCATATGTATAAACTTTGAAATAAAAACGATTTAATCGGAAGCATAATTTATCTATCACGACATTTTTAAATATGTGACAAAAGCAGAGATATAAAAAACTTACAATATCATCGCGAAAATCCTGATCTGTGCTTAATTTGTTGTCGAATTTCATAAAGTCTCCCATATTTGTTATCGAAAGTTCGAGATTATATTTTTCAGTAGGATTTGAGAATGTTGTGCCCCGATAATCGAGCGTTAGTACAATAATGTAAGTAGTACGTATAACCGAGAAAGCCAACAATACGCTGAATCGGCATTGCGCGATTGAAGCCGCCTTCGATATTAGGCCATGCGAACGCCGACTCAGACAAAATTCTACGAAAAAAGGTTAACTTCCAAATCTGAGAAATAATGTAAACCAGATTTGGAGTACACAATAACAAAACAAAGCTGGTCAAGCTGTTCCAAATTATAACTGTATAAAAGGACCAGCTAGCAAACATTTAAACAGTCTTTAAGTAATCTTTAACCTGTACGTGCGGCTCGACGGATTCGCGCAAGAATCCGTCTTTCCTTTCTCTTATTCAAAGTGTCAATAAACTATTTATATTTTTCGTTTGTCTTTCATTTGGGTTCTAACCCTTTAGTAACAGATCCCTAAAAATATTAAAGTGCAGTGCGAAATCGTGCGGCACAACAAGAACAATGATATACAATCGGATACTTTATGACCAACGGTGCGTGGTCATAATAGCTTTAATCTCTGCGAGCTGACTTGCTATTTGCGTTATAGTACAGGCAATAGAGGATTTTTTTCTACATTTTGGGCCTGATGTTATTTTATTGTTTAAATATATTCAGTATGATCTACTGAACGTAATATACAAAATGCAACCTAATTAAGTTTCCGCACATGCCGCCATTTGCAAAAAACCGTTTCGGCCTATATCTCCGTAACCGTGCACTTGAGACTAAAAATGGTCATGATCTTTATTATAGATAATAAAATTTCCTGTCTTCTCTATTAAATAATTTTTTTTGTATCACTTACCGTTTACGACTTGTATGACTATTACTTTTTTTCTGACTTTTTTTTTATTCGCTCATATCTCTTCTAATAATTATTTAAACAATAAACGGCTAGTAACCAAACTTTTAAAGCGACAAATTTTCTACAACTTTTACTTTGAACTTATTTTTATAAAATCAATATTTTTGAAGTTATGACGCGTTCAATGTTGTACTACGGGGTGCAAGGTTAATAAAAACGAGGTATGCATGCAAGTATATATTATGATGAGAATTCAATAAATATGTAAAAATACGCATACTAGTGACAGAATCAGCAATAAATAATTTGCCTTCTTACCTTGAAAAACAGCGACTACCTGTTGTAATATTTGTTTAATTTATATTTTATTTGATATAGTTAAATAGTATTTTACCTCGAATCGCCCCTCGATTATTATCAAATAATTAATCATATACTAATGGCATAAGGAAACAAACAAATAATGAAACTGGAAATTTATTTAAAAATATATGTAATATGTATTTTGGAAAAAGGTACAAAATCACTCATCTTCGATTCTCGCCCGTTTCGCGAGCGGTGAAATTGCGAATATATCTACGTTTTCTTCGTCATTTTCGTCGGCATAAAAAGATACTACCTCCTCCGTTAATTTGTCATTATACAAATATTCATCTTCGTCGTTCGTTTTCGGCACCCGCAGGTTCTGCCACAGCCAGTCTTACATGTGCATGAAACATGTTAATATAAATAGCTTTTTCTTCTGAGGGAATAATGTGGAGGTTCAAAGAAGACAAGATCAGATATTGTATCTTTATTTTGTTTGCGTTACAAAGATGGCTCTCCTCTTATGCTCATAACGATACTAAGACTACGGTGGAAAACGTGCTTGCGCCACGACGCTTCGGCAATCGCCGAACAGTTCCGACATTTACCGGACGCACATGAGACCCGTTCACACCAGCGAAATATTATGTGCGCGTAAAACCTCATTCATACCAACACTACCGCCGTTTGAGTGCATTCTTTAAATTTCGCTTATACTAAGACTAGCTCTTAATTCGGTGAAACGCCTTTTCGGCAGTGCTTTTGTAAGAATATCTGCACGTTGTTTCACTAGGCACATATTGCACAGAAATCTCTTTGCTTTCATACTTTTCTCTAATGTAATGATATCTTATGTCTATGTGCTTTGTCCGCTTGTGGAATTCCGGGTTTCTCACAAGACGGATTGCGCTTTGGTTATCAACATAAAGCTTTGTTGCCTCGACACACGCGCGCCCAAGGTCTTTTAACAACTTTCTGACCCACATAGCTTCCCTTGTCGACGCGGCTGCTGCGACGTACTCGGACTCGGTGGTACTCAATGTTACGAGCTTTTGTTTCTGTGAACACCACGTAATTGGGCCGTTTGACAGATAAAACACGTACCCTGTCGTTGAGCATCTTGACTCTATGTCACTCGCAAAATCTGCGTCCGAGTATCCAACTAGACCCGAGTCTCTACCGCCGCTTCGATAGGTTATTCCCAAACGAACTGTACCGTTTATGTATGCAATTATTTTCTTAACAGCACGCCAGTGGGACTCGTTATGCTTGTTTGTGAATCTACTCGCTGCATTAACCGCGAATGCAATATCTGGCCTTGATACTATTGCTAGAAACATTAGCGAACCGATCGCTTCTCTGTACGGTACGTTAACTGTTTCATCGGTTTCATCAACTGGTAAGAAGGACGCATGCGGATCTGCCGGCATCCCGGCCGGTTTTGATTTGGTCATTCCGAATTTCTCAACAACTTTACGAGCGTATGCTTCTTGATGAATCAAGAGCAATCTTTTATTCCGATCTCTCTCTATTTGCAGCCCGACGAATATCTTTGCGTCACCTATCGTTATATTAAACGCGTTTTCTAACCCGCTCGATATTGTCTTTAATATGTCCATTGACGTAGCTGCTAACAAGCCATCGTCCACAAATAGCGCAAGATACACTTTCACGTTGTTAAGTTTTCCGACAAAAATACACTGATCCGCCTCGCCCGCTTTAAACTCAAATTGGCTCAAAAAATCTACGAACTTTTTGTTCCAACAACGTGGGGCTTGTTTAAGCCCGTACAGCGATTTCACCAGTTTGCACACAACATTTTCTTTCTTCGTTTTTCTCTCTTCCTCGACGTCGACTCCTTCAGGGATCTCCATATAGATGTCCTCATTCAGTTCCCCGTAAAGAAACGCAGTTTGAACGTCAAACTGTAAGAGTTCTAGATCTTCTTCCGCGACTATTGCCAGTAACGTTCGAAGTGAATCATAGCGAACTACTGGCGCAAACGTCTCTGTGAAGTCGATGCCCTCTCTCTGCATGAACCCCCTTGCACAGAGTCTCGCTTTGAATTTTTTTGTTTTATTTTCTGGATCCTCCTTGACTCGGAATACCCATTTTGAGTCGATAAGCCTTTGACTTGAGGATCTAGGAACGAGCTTCCACGTGTTGTTCGTTTCATGTGCTTGAAGTTCCTTTCGAACAGCATGTGCCCACTGTGCGGCATCGCTGCTGCTCATAGCTTCTTTGTACGACTCTGGAGCCCTATACTCGGCAATGTCAGCGTATCTCGCTGGCCTTCGAATATTGGCTCGGCTTCTCAAAACTCGTTGCTCACCTTCAATCACTAGCTGCGGCTCCGCTTGAATCGGAACTTCCTCGACTTCGTCTTCCGATTCGTTTTGTTCTTCGTTTTGCTCCGCGGGAACAACCTTTTGTTTTAGCAGAATCACGTCTTCATCTTCGTTTTCTTCGATCAGCTAAATTTTTCCGAACTCCTCGTTGAATGTCACATCACGTGACACTTCAACCTTCCTCGACTCCGGATCGTAAACTCTGTAGTTCGACGAGTCTTGCTCGTAACCAACGAATATCTTCTGTTTCGCTCGCGGATCGAATTTCTTAGTAAGATGCTTTGGCACATGTGCGAAAACGCGAGACCCGAATATCCGCAAATGTTCGATGTTTGGCTTCTTTCCGACCCATAGCTCGTAGGGTGTTGCATTTTTTTTTGAAGATGCCGATCGATTTAACACGTACACTGCCGTGTTGACAGCTTCAGCCCATAGAAATAGTGGTAAACCCTTTTCATGAAGCATCGATCGCGCACTTTCAACGATCGTTCTATTGTCCCGTTCCGCTCGGCCATTCTGTTCCGGGGTATACGGGGCGGTGTTTTCTTTTCTTATACCGTTTGTAGCTAAAAATTCTGTCATTTTTGCGTTTACGAACTCGCCTCCATTGTCAGATCGAAGCACTTTTATTTTCTTTTCAAACTTATTCTCGACGAGCCGTGCATACTCTTTGAACTTATCAAACACATCCGATTTGTGTTTGATGAAGTATATGTGGCGATATCTGGTTGAATCATCCTGGAACGTCAAAAAGAATCGCGCTCCACCTAGCGAGTCAACCGACATCGGTCCGCATACATCGGTATGTACTTTTTCACCAGGCTTTGTTTCGACCGCGTCGATACACTTTTTAAATGGTAAGCGATGTTGCTTACCAAGCTGACACGCTTCACAGAAAAAATCTTTTTCGTTTTTGATAGACGCGCCCTTGACTAGCCCCCTTTTGATTAAATCGCGTACCGCACTTTTCCCGACATGCCCCAGTCGCTCGTGCCAGACACGAAGACTTGCAGCGGTTACATTTGCTTCATTTTTCCACGGAAGAACTCTGAACAGCATGCGGTAAATACGATTTGCTTGGCTAACTCCCGACGCTACTATCGAATCATTTTTTGTTATATTTACATGGCCATTCCCGAACACTACTCGATAGCCTCTTTCCGTGCACGCTCCCACCGAAAACAAGTTTTTCTTTAATCTCGGCACGAAAAGAACGTTCTCGATTTTTGATCGTTGCCAATTTCCGTTTACAAATTTTTCAATTCTTACTGTCCCTCTGCCTGCGACATTGCATTCTTCGTTGTCGCCAAGCACAATAGTGCCTCCATGCGGGTCCTCGTGGTACTCTTCGAGCCACTCATGGCGCGATGTCATATGCGCAGACGCGCCACTGTCGGTAAGCCAGATGTCCTTCTGATCAGCCTCTAGCACTTCTCTTACCGATAAACACGGCGACACGCACTTGGCCCGCTCAGACTCCTTGACACCCATACTTTGCTCACCGATGAACGCATAGTCACACACATCCTTGTCCTTTGTCTCGTTTTTCCCGCGCTTTTCACCGCACTCGCTGGCAAAATGTCCTTTTTCATGACACTTCCAGCATTCGATATTCTTTTTTGAGCGTTTCTTTTTCTTTTCAGCATCTGTTTTATTTCCGGTTTTGACTTTTTTTGTACCGTCACTTTTCCTCACTCGATCCCATTTCGACGCAACAAGAGCACTCGCACTTTCGCCATTTTCAGCACTCAGTCTCGCTTCCTCAGCGACTAATCTTTCCAAGAGATTTTCGAGCGTCTGTCGGTTAGGGTCGACATTGTCCCATACTGATCGGAACACCGAGTATTTTGACGTTAAACTCCCGATTAATTTTGCAGCCACTGATTTGTTAGTCACTGTCTCCCCAGAGTCGATTAATTCAGCTGCCATATTTTGCACTGTTGCAATATGTTGCTCTATCGACTCACCGGCCGGCATCTTGTATTCATGATATTTTTGCCACATGTCCATTTTATTCGACTCTCTTCTCTGCTCGTGTAACAGACACAGTTTGTCCCACATCTCTTTGGCTGTATTACAGATCAATAATGGTTTTAATTTCTTCGTTTCCAACGATGATGAGATCAGATATCCCGCTTTTGCGTCTTCTTTTCTCCATTCTTTTCCTGCGGCCGAATTTCGATCCTCTGGCATCGTTCTCGTACCGTCCACGATGTCATCAACGCCTTTTGCGATAAATAACCTTTTGATCTGATACTTCCATTCTTGGAAATCATTTCCGTCGAATTTCCTGAGATTACGAGTTGAGATGTCGTCAGACATGATGGATAACAATTTTTTTTTTTTAACCGGCACTCGAGTATCCGTTACCACGCGGCACAAAACTCGATCCTCCCTTCTCTCACACCGAAAGATAGCACAGTGATCAGGTGTGGCCTGGGCCCATAACCTGTTAATATAAATAGCTTTTTCTTCTGAGGGAATAATGTGGAGGTTCAAAGAAGACAAGATCAGATATTGTATCTTTATTTTGTTTGCGTTACAAAGATGGCTCTCCTCTTATGCTCATAACGATACTAAGACTACGGTGGAAAACGTGCTTGCGCCACGACGCTTCGGCAATCGCCGAACAGTTCCGACATTTACCGGACGCACATGAGACCCGTTCACACCAGCGACATATTATGTGCGCGTAAAACCTCATTCATACCAACAAAACACACTCTAATAAACTGGTTGGTGTAATTGGCATTGTACACGTAATTGGTTGAAGCCCCTGCGGCGTGCGCGTCCAACCCCATTCTTCCGGGTCCGTAAAATTGCCAAGCCAGGATTGGACTTGGTGATATGTGCGGTATGAATGAAACTTTGCCGCATTTTCTGTCGGTGGCAAAGACGCTAAGTTTATGTGATTATTTCACGTTAAACGAACATAATTGCGATATCGCAAGTAATTTAATGTTATTTGATTTGGGTTCCCACCGTACAGCGCAATAAAGATATTTTTGCCGGCATTTTCTATTTCGATCGGTTGTTTTCGTTCTTTCTGCGAACACCTTTAGAATGTTGGATAAATATGTTTCTTTGCCAATAGTTGTAATAATTTTGGGTTTTCCAATATTATATGGTGAACGTAGATATATTGGCAATTTCACCGCTCGCGAAACGGGCGAGAATCGAAGATGAGTGATTTTGTACCTTTTTCCAAAATACATATTACATATATTTTTAAATAAATTTCCAGTTTCATTATTTGTTTGTTTCCTTATGCCATTAGTATATGATTAATTATTTGATAATAATCGAGGGGCGGTTCGAGGTAAAATACTATTTAACTATATCAAATAAAATATAAATTAAACAAATATTTCAACAGGTAGTCGCTGTTTTTCAAGGTAAGAAGGCAAATTATTTATTGCTGATTCTGTCACTAGTATGCGTATTTTTACATATTTATTGAATTCTCATCATAATATATACTTGCATGCATACCTCGTTTTTATTAACCTTGCACCCCGTAGTACAACATTGAACGCGTCATAACTCCAAAAATATTAATTTTATAAAAATAAGTTAAAAATAAAAGTTGTAGAAAATTTGTCGCTTTAAAAGTTTGGTTACTAGCAGTTTATTGTTTAAATAATTATTAGAAGAGATATGAGCGAATAAAAAAAAAAGTCAGAAAAAAAGTAATAGTCATATAAGTCGTAAACGGTAAGTGATACAAAAAAGTTATTTAACGAAAAAGATAGGAAATTTCATTATCTATAATAAAGATCATGACCATTTTTAGTCTCAAGTGCACGGTTACGGAGATATAGGCCGAAACGGTTTTTTGCAAATGGCGGCATGTGCGGAAACTTAATTAGGTTGCATTTTGTATATTTATGTTCAGTAGGTCATACTGAATCTATTTAAACAATAAAATAACACCAGGCCCAAAATGCATTATGGCCAAGAGTAACGGGGTCCTCTATTGCGTGTACTATTATGTGCACTTTCTGAGCCTCGAAACCTCCGGAGATCATGTCTTTGATTTCTGAGAAATCTGCAAACCGAGAAAGGAGTATATAAAATTCATTCAGTAATATATTTATCGAAGTGCATATATAAATCTGATAATGTTGTGAATTTATTTACTTTTTTTCGATTTTTCATTATAACATTTAAAAATATGAATGCTAGTTCTTAGCTTCATACGACAGGTTATTTTGTATAACGGATAACGTGTCATTGAACAAGACAGCCTCTTGTATATCGTTGCTATTAGTCACTTATCTATCTGCTGGTAACATCGCAGGTGGTTTTGAAATCTCTGCAAATATTAAATGTCCAAAGTTCTATAGTCACCATATGAATAATAACATACGTTAAAATTTATAAGTACAATAGTGACATACCATTTATTTCTCCCGCTTTTTTTTGATTTTATCAACTGACGAAGGGGTTGAATCTGTGTCGAACCGGTAACAGAGAATCGATTTGTTTAAAATCGATTTTCATGGTACAACCGGAAAGTAATATAATTAAAAAATACTTGATTAGAATATTCAATTTCAGTTTCATCAAACGCTATTACCCTTACAAACGATATTAATAGTCTTGTAATATTAAAAATATAAAATCGTCAATAATGACGTTAAATACAATAATTACGTGTTCACTATACTTACGTATATTCTGATTGAGATCTGGAACTTGACAAAGTTCTTCGCAAAGGTTTTTATTCTTTTTGTAAGTGTCTGTTGCGATGTCGGATTTACGTTGTGCGGTATAGTCATTATCAGAAGAATATGCGAATTCTTTGTGATTCGAAATTTTAAGTTTTTCCAAATCCATTTCGTATGTTTCTGTTTAACAAAATGTAAACAAAAATATCCAATGGGACAATGTATTACCAGTGAGACTGCAACTGTAATAAACCGACTTACTTGCTTTGCCGCGTATCGCTATTGGAAACGAGGGCGATAAATTCGGCGCAGGACCTCCACATTTGACGAGGGTATGCAACAAGGCAGTATTTTCGTCATTGTAACGAGGCACCATGAATTCTGATGTTAATGTGTTTATTTCGTAATCATATGATATCCAAGAAGACAGCACAAAATCTACACATTTTTGTTTTCCACATGTTTCTTCGATAAATTCAATAAGTTTGTAGGAAGCGTAGTCTACCATAGCTAAAACAACGAGTAACAGTAAGTACTGAAATATTTATTTATTCTTGAACAATATCTCACGTTGTACCTTGCATAATGTAAATGCCAAGCTAACGACGCACGCTTCACTGACGGGGTTATGTTCGCACACAGTGAACACTATCTGGTATTTTTCCACCTCAGCACTCTTAACTTATTATTGCAGAGAAAACTGATAAACAATTATTTTTCAGTACTAATATATGTAAATCCACATAATACACCGATACGACGAAATAATAAAACGAAAAACGCGGGAGCGACGGACAAAGAGCGCGATAAAGGGTATGGCATGGCTGCGGCTTTTGTTTTCGCCCAACGAGTATACACTGGCACAGCATCGAAAAATTGTGCGCATGCGCGCCTCCCAAATACCGATAAAACCAAGAAGTGCGGGAAGGTATATCAGATCATCCAAAATATATTATTAAACAACCTGAATCGCAAGGAAAAGACACGTTTCCCAACGTGTCTTCGTTCAACGTTTGAAGATTCCGTAAAATTCGCGACAAAATTCGTGAAGGGAATAAAAAAACACAAATGTGTATGTTAGGTATGTATAACCAAAAAACGTATCGAGAAATGCGTCGATGGCCATACTATGAAAGATATTAGATTTGTACTTGATGGATAGAATTAATTGTATTTCGCGCTTCTTCCTCAGAGCAATCGTAGTACCCCTTCCCCCCACAGGTGTCACCACAAGCTTTTACAGCTCATCTAGAGAGTTTCCCTCTCCATGGTTAGAGCTGTGCCCCCACGCTACCGCGGGATCTCATTCTTTTTCCTTGTGCGGGTGAAACCATGCGTGTTTTTTTGTTTTTTTCTTTCTCTTACGATTTTATTAAATATGAATCCAAAACGTACGAGGAGTACTTCAACGGACAGCGGGGGCAAGGAGAATTGTCTTGACAGAAGAGTCGAGAGAATAGAGAAATTGCTTCTCCGGAAGGAAAAGAGGAAGAAATGGAAGAAAGAGCGTAGTAAGTATTAGTTCGGGTTATGCGTATTTCAGGCGCCGAGAGGGAGGTGTCGGGAAGGAAAACATCAAGAGCGGTCGCGTGATTAGGCTCTAACCTTTTCACGCGAGTTACTACGGGAATCCAAGGCCATTCATGGACAGGGCCGAGATAAAAGTCGGCGGCCACCTGTGTAGGCTCTAACCTACACATTTTCTTTGTCGCTTAAAACACGAAATGGTTACCATGACAATAATGACATCCATCCGTATAGGCTCTAACCTATACGGTCGAGTTATACTCAGGCCAGAAAGCGTTGCCATGTTGTTCGAAAGGCTATAACCTTATCGGAGAAACAGATTTTGAATTGTCAAAATGAAATAGATTGAGAGTAAATGAATCCTAATGCAATGGGAATTATTATTTTCTTATTTATTAGGACACTGGCACAGCTCGAGAGAATCTCGATACTCTCTCTACGCGCGACATGGCCGCGACGGACGTCGGAGCATATCACCGTCTCAGTCTGAGGATGAGGAACTCGGCAGAGAGAATAATTCTGGACAAAACGAGGAACCAATCATCTTTCAGGACGTTCAGATGGTTCATGTAGCAACATCTGAAATACCCGAGCGGCAGAACGAAATGCAATCTGTCAAAGAGAGAGGAGAAACAGATCGTCTTGTACCTTCTCAAGCCCCAGATACTGGGGCGCACGAAGAGGAATTTATTATGGATCCCGAAATTTTCAAGGTCATGGGCAAACGGTTAATAGAAGATCGCACCTTGGAGGCCGCCATATCGAGAGATTTAAAAATTCGCTGGCAAGAGATTTTTTAAAGAGTGGCATACCATCGGAGGCCAGAGAGACATTAATGAAAAAATATCCACCGCCAAAGAATTGCTCTATTATTGATCGCCCAAAAATAAATTTTGAGGTTCGAGTGTCTCTGCAAGAGACAATAATTAAGAGGGATGAGCGTATCGAAGCCAAACAGGCAAAAATAACGGCTTGTCTGGCAGCGGTGGGAAAGATTTTTTCAATCTTTTTGCAGCGATACAATGGTCATGATAATCTCGATGTTCTCGAGCATCTGAGTGATATCGGGAGGTTGCTAGCGGATTTACAACATGACGAATCAAATATCAGGAAGAGCTTAATAATAGCAAATTTGAGCGCGCCGTTCAAAGATGTCTTGAATGCGACTACCCCGGACGAATTACTCTTTGGCAAGCAGCTGGAAGAAAAACTAAAGGAGGCAAAGGCGCTGGAAATATGCAAAAAAGATTTTAAAGCAACAGCAAAGCCTCAGAATAGCGGGTCAAAAAACTCGAGATTCCCGCCTCGTCAATCACAGGGAATCCAACGACAGGTTCCGTTGACGTTGGGCGGGAAGAAGCTACAAACGAGGTCTCAGCGTTCAGCGTATAGTCGTTGAGACAACCAGAGATACGAGAACGGGAAAACCAAACAGAAATATGACAACTATCGTCGGAAACGGTACTGAACAATGTAAGTTTGATTGCTGGCAGGCTTCGAAATTTCACTGTAAAATGGAAGAAGATAACTTCTGACCGATTTATCCTATCATGTATACATGATTTATGCTATCATGTATACATAATTTATGCTATTATCTATACAAGGATATAGAATACCATTTGAGTCTCGATCGATACAGGGTAACCGACTAACAGAACGCAATTTGAGTTTAAAGGAGCATTCAGAGATTTTTAAATTGATCTTGAGACTTTTAAGCAAGGGCGCTATAAGACGGTGCAGTGACAGCCAAGGTCAATTTTTATCGGACATTTTTTTAATGCCAAAGCAAGATGATATGAACCGGTTTATCCTTAACCTCAAAAATTTAAACGAATTAGTTTCGGCGGAGCATTTTAAGCTCGAAGACCGTAAAGCTATTGTAAATTTGATGAACGAAAACTGTTTTATGGCCACGATAGATTTGAAGAATGCATATTACGTGGTGCCAGTGGCGGAATCTGATCGGAAATTCTTGAGATTTCGATATAAGGATGAACTTTTCGAATTTACCTATTTGCGCTTCGGTCTTACGACAGCTCCTTATGTATTTACTAAAATACTATACTTAAACCGGTAATGTCAAACTTGAGACGTAGAGGACTTGTATCGCTTATCTATCTTGACGATTTATTACTATTTGGCAGATCTTACGAGGAATGTCAAGTAAATATTCGCTCTACTTGTTCATTGTTAGAGCAACTCGGGCTCGTCATCAATGAGAAGAAGTGTCAGTTAATACCGTCTAGAAAGTGCAGATTCTTCGGCTTTCTATTTGATTCTGAAAATATGATTATCGAGCTTACGCAAGATAAAAAAGATCGGATACGAAGAGAAATCAAGAAATATCGAGCAATGAAAGTATGCAAAATTCGTAAGTTTACCGAGTTTGTTGGGTTAATCGGGTCTGCTTGCCCCGCCGTTAAGTATAGGTTAAGTCACACTAAAGTGTTTGAGAGAGCTCGATATTTAGCTCTGGAAGCTAGCAATGGGTCATTTGTCAGCTCAATGACCTTGGGTAAGGAATTACAAACGGATTTTCAATGGTGGAGGAAGAGTATTTTTGCCGCGCATAAATCTAATAGGCCAGCGAAATTTTGTCGAGAGATTTTCACGGATGCTTCACTGTCAGGATGGGGAGTTGCTTGCGGACAGGACAGATCGCATGGGTTTTGGAATGAGGAACTACGAGAAATCCATATTAATGTTCTGGAGCTAACCACGGCATTTTTTGACCTCAAATGTTTGGCTAGCGATCTCAGGAATTGCGATATGTTATTACGATTGGACAATACAACAGCCATATCATACATAAACAGGATGGGAGGAGTTCGATTTGTGTGCTTAAGTAATTTAGCCAAACAAATCTGGGACTGGTGTGAAGAGCGCGGTATTTGGATTTTCGCGTCCTTCATTAGCTCCAAAGAAAATATAGAAGCCGATTTTGAATCTCGTAGATTGGAGCCAGAGACAGCTTGAGTTATCGCAGACAGCGTCGAGCCGTAAGTCGATTTATTTGCGAGCCGAGTAAATAAAAGAAGTGCGATAAATATTTATCCTGGTTGCGTGACCCAAATAGCATAGCGGTGGATGCTTTTACGGTACCTTGGAAGAATTTTTTTTTTATGCCTTTCTGCCTTTTATTCTCATTTTGCGCGTATTGTGGAAAATAAGAGATGAGAATGCACAAGGTATCCTGATAGTTCCTGAATGGCCGGCACAGCCGTGGTATCCACTATTTCGCGCTCTTCTTGTTGCAGAACCAATATATTTCAAACCCAACATACAATTGTTGTCTTCTTCAAACGGGGAACCGCATGCTCTTTGAAGAAAAACTACCCTGGTTGCCAGCCTTTTATCAGGAGATCGTTCGGGATGAGGGGTATCCCAGAAGAAGCAATGGAAATAATTACTGCCTCTCTTCGAGATTTGTCCCTCAAACAATATAACAGTTCGTTAAAGAAATGGCGGGATTTTTGTATTGGAAGAGATGCAAATCCCTTTCAGACCTCGATAGAGGACGTTATATTATTGCTCTCTAAAGAATGTAAGAACGGGGCCTCACGAGGTTTTCTTAATTGTTTGAGATCGGCGATAGACTTAATAATGGGACCGGAAATAGGCCAGAATTTCAGAATAAGGCGCCTATTTAAAGGAATATCCGAGTTACGGCCGTCCAAACCAAAATAGGAGCAAACATGGGATCCAAAAATCGTTTTCAACTACATAAGTTCGTTTGGGTCAAACGAGGATATGTCCTCGGAAATGATGTCGTTAAAACTCATCGTCTTACTCGCACTCGTGACTAGTCACCGAATGCAAACTTTTTCGTTGATAAAAATGCAAAATATTAAAAAACATGAGACGTACATACAAATAAAAATCCCGGATAAAATCAAGACGTCAGCAGCTAATAGGAAATAACCTCTGCTAGTGTTGCCCTATTATGATAAGGAGAAAACAATCTGTGCGGCTGCCACCTTGGAGTCGTACATGTCAATAACTAAGAGTCTGCGTGGTGCAGAAGAAAAGTTGTTTGTCGCGTTTAGAAAATCGCATAGAGCTGTCTCCAATCAAACCGTAGGGCGATGGACAAAGTGCATGTTGGCTAAAAGCGCATAGTACGCGACACGCATCAATGTCGACGACAAAAATGAAGGGTATATCAGTCGACGATATAAGAACTACTGCAGGATGGACGCATAACTCGTTGTCCTTCGCTCAATTTTACAATTTGCCTGTTATTAATGATAGGGAAGCATTTGGGCGAGCGATACTAGAGTAAGAGAACACATTGTAGTTAAAAAAAAAACACGAAATATGTTGCCGTAACTTTACACATCTACGATTGATCTGAGGAAGAGGCGCGAAATACAATTGAATGATTAAACGAACTTACCAAGTGAAGTTCAATCATAATTGTATGGAGCACCTCTTCCGAAGATCAGTCCCACCCCCTTTTAATCATTAACAAATTAAAAGGCTTCCCAAATCTACACTAGATATATACCCAGATATTTACGGCAACACTTTAAATACATCAGATCCGGTAGTAGCGTGGGGGCACGGCTGTAACCTTGGAGAGGGAAACTCTCTAGATGAGCTGTAAAAACTTGTGGTGACACCTGGGGGGGGGGGGGGGGGGGGGGGGGATACTATGATTGATCTTCGGAAGAGGTGCTCCATACAATTATGATTGAACTTCACTTGGTAAGTTCGTTTAATCATTCAATTAATAGAAGATTAAGAAATTATTTGTTTCTTTTTCCACTTCGTCCAATTCTTCGAAGTTGTATTGATGGTTCGTGCCGAGATTTATACATTTATTCATGATGACATGAATATCATCCAAGCATCAATTTAAAACAAAATTGTTAGATGTTAGATAGGAATTTGTAGAATAACACATGAAAGGATTAATACAATATTATATTATAAGTAGCACACTTCGGTTCTCTTTCTTCGGTGGCTCGATCGATTATAAAGTGTATAAAAAACCATGGTGGTTATTATGCCTGTGAAAGGTGTACCATAAAAGGTGAAAGGTGCAATATTCGCATAATATATTGAAACGGCAGAACGCTTCAATAAATTTATTTGAGTGCGATGGCTCGACGATTATATAGTTTATGAAGGTTTTTGGGTGAGGGAGAGTAATTGCTCTTTGAGACTAGGTTTTTGTATTGATAAACAAAATCGTTTATTCTTTTTGTTGCTGAGATTTTGTCTCTTTGGTTGCGGCGACTTCGCCTTTATTTCCTATATAAATTTGATTAAGGTCAAAATTCAATTGTTTCGATATTATTTGTTTTGAATTCGCTTCGTCGCGGGTCAATATTCCCGCTCTGCTTGGCCGTCTCTGTAGATCCTTGATGCGCCGCCCAAAATATCGATCACCGTCTCGATCGCGGTTCTTCTCCTCTCTCGTCAGCTGGGCCGGCGACGTAAACACAGGTGATCGCTCCTCTCCCCGCTTGTCCGTTGACAATGCGCGTCGTTGTGTTTGGGTTATAGGTCAATGCTCTTAGGCAGGACCTTTACTGCTCGTTCGATAGACTTTTCGTCGAGCAAGAATTCTTTTTCAGAATTCTTGAGTTAAATCGCCGTTTCGCTCTTATTCAGAGGTCAATGCCGCTTACCAGGTTTCGTCTCTTCTTCAGAGCACCCACCCGGGTAAGTGACCAGCTATTAACTGATGATTAATCGAGATTTTTCCGGCCTTTTATACTAATTAGGCTGCTCGCCTATAGGTCGAAGGATTTTCAGACGGACCAATCAGCTGTTTTGACATTGGTGCCGTGTGAATCTAAGTGCCGTGTGCACTGGCGACATTCGATCTCTCGGTGGTGGGGGGATTTTGCTCGGGTGTATGAGACAATATCGTCTCAATATCCTACCATTAATTGCGAAGAGAGAACAGACGATAATTTTCGTTGTCAACAACAACCTGAACATCACACAGGCATCTCGCCACTGACCTCAATTTTTCAAATTAATATGGTGACTGACACCAAGCATTTTATGCTTTCCTATGTAGGTTGCCGGATACTATTCTCGAAAGGTCTTGCATTAAGATTAATACAATAACCAAGCAGACATTTATTTAAAAGCATTTGTGAAATTAGCCCGTAATTTTTATGGGAATGAATCTTACGTTTTGAATATGCATTCTCTTATGCATTTGGCTAGTGACGCGAAAATATGGGCTGTCTATTGAGTAATATTACAGCGTTTCCATTTGAAAGTGCTTTGGGCTGCAACCTTATTATTAACGAAAGTAAAGTGACACTACCTCCGAAAATATTCATATTAAAAAAGAAAACACGAAGAGAGGTGTATTATTATTGAAAAAATTCAATACAATTCGTCGATTCTCACTAGTAAATCACCGGATAATATTGTACTGACTAAAAATAACGAAATTATAAAAATTAATATAATGTAACATACAGCCACTCCTACGAAGATGAAAATGCTGTATACGTCAGGAAAAACTTTTTATTAGAGAAAAGCCAATTTTTTAATATCCATGTAATTCAGGTAAGCTGAATATGTGGAAAGTTAAAGATACAAATCAAGAAAAAACATTTTCTTATAGTGACATCATATTAAAAATGTTATGTTTACAGTTCGTTGACGATTTAGGTATTAAAAAATGTATATAATGCATCTTCTTCATCAATAGAAATATTATATTTATACATAAGCAGTAAATATAAAGATTATTCAATAAATAATTTTTGTATTCAAAATTGCGTATGTGTTTTTTTCGTTGACCACTGACTTTATATAATTCTACCTACTCGTTATTGGAACTTGTTAATGTCGTCCCCCCCCCCCCCCCCCCCCCCCCCCCCAAAACACTTTTTGTTATTTTCATATACTTATATTTATGTTACGGTATGTCCTGGTAGAGTGGTATAAGGCGAGCGTTAATACAGCCGTGTTATGGCAAGCTTCTGATGCACGCTATGAGGCATTCATGAGTAGTGCGGTATTAGCGAACGCCTTTGCAGAGCCGTGTCCGGGCCACACAGATTTACCGTAATAAGGATGGCCGTAACTTTCCCTGATCAGGGCCTGATACCACATACGGCAAACCGTACAAAATTTCTACCCGGGAACATCCTTATAACGTTTTGACAGGGTCATCCTAGCTAGGGTTTGATTAGGGTAATGAAGTAAGGTTCCAACAATGTTTATTTAGGGGTAACCCCATGAGTCATAGGTGAACATTTATTTTTAAACCTTATATACTTCCCAATAATAAATACATATACAAATACACTTATGGTAGATACTGCAATAAGTAGATATATTATGATATTTTGTTTCATTGTAAAACTCGTTTTATTTTTTTATTCGGATCTTAACTTTTCATTTTATTTTATTGTGCGGTATTTTGTTTCAAAAGTAAACAATACCTTGAATGTTTATCTTCGCCGTTTATTAGCAAAAAAAACAATCACTTATCAAATGAAACATCCACGTAATTGGGAGATTGAAGAATTTTGAATTAGATGTATAAGTGTCGCGCTACCAGTGCCGCCAGACTCCGACAGATGGCTACGATTCTCGTGGACGGTATAGCGACCATAATTGTATATAACCAGCCTAAATAAGAATGGATCGATTAGACAGTGATAGTTCGAGAGAGATCAAGGATAGTCGGCGGTCGATCGACAGCATCTGAGCGAAAATTCGAGTATCCATCAGCAATTATCACCATCACCAATACAGGATCTAATCAGAGATTAGTGAAAAATAGAGGGAGACGTACACCCATCAACTAATGTAAAAATGTCTGACTGTGTTTCCGAATCTGTCACAATAAATAAAAGAAAAATTAAACGCAAAACTAAAAGGAAACTTAAAACTTAAAATAAAAAGCAGAAAGTGGCTAAGAATACAGATCTTAGTCTCTCAAAAGGCTATTTTAACTCGGAAGACAATGACAGTGACAAAAATCCAGTGCAAACTAAAATTGAAAAACCACCACCAATAATATTAAACACAATCAGTGTGCCAACTGAACATAATACCCAACTGATAACAGATGCACACAATAAATATAAAGGTACCACCTTAAGCTTTGCGAATAATAATATAACTATTAAACCACCATTTAATAAACTACATGAAGAAATAAAGTGCGAACTAACTGCCAAAACTATTGTTTTCATACTTACGCTATGAAAAGTGAGAAAAACAAAAAATATGTTATTAAGGGACTACACCAGTTAAACGTAGAGAATATAAACAACGATTTAATAAAACAAGGGATTAATGCGACAAAAATCGTGAAACAAAAAGTTGAATCTGTTAATAAAAATCCCTACTATTTTATATCAACCCAAAATACTGAAAATAACGTAAACGCAAATAAAATTAATTACATTTGCGCTATAAAAGTCAAATGGGAATAATACAAAAACGAGAAATTAATTACGCACTGCTACAGGTGCCAAGGATACGGCCATGGCACGGAATATTGCCATAACTCACCAAGATGCGTAAAATGTGTTGGAAGCCATCTAACAAAAAACTGTGTAAAAAACCCTGAGAAACCCCCTCAATGCACAAACTATAATGGAAATCATACCGCAATTGCAAATGTATGCCCTAAATATAAGGAATACATACAACAAATTGAAAAATACAAAAGTATATTAATAAACCGAGCAAATAAAAAAATCCAACCAATAGCATATACCTACAGTAAGGAAGACTATCCAAACATCACAATGGAACAACACCCCAGCTCAAAACAAGGACCTGATGACTACACAAGAGGAAGGACCAGTGGAAAAAAGGACAATAGCAGACCAAACCTCGACAACAGTTTCAACGCTGGATACGGTGAAAAGCACCAACCCCAGCACCAACATAAATCAACAAGACAGCAGTAGCAACTACAGTAGAAATCAAATACGAAATACGCAAAGTAAGTCACAACTTAACTCATACGCAGAAAGCGAACAAAACTTATATAAAAAATGATGACAAAGCAAATACAATAACTGATATCATTAAAGAAATCAAAGAAATTAGCGAAAAATGTAAGTTGAACATTGTGTTAAAAATGTTCAAGGAGCTAAATAAAAAATTAAATGAGTGCGACGACCATATATCAAAATGTACTGCTTTCTATAACGTCGTACTTAAATATGTCTAGAATAAACCCAAATACAAAAAACAAATTAAAGTAAGCTTTTTGGAATGCTAATGGATTGAGGAATAAATTGCAAGAAACCTCCGATTTCCTTTACAAACATAATATTGATATCTTTATGATAAATGAAACCAAATTAAGTAAAAAAATCAAATGCAACATTAGTGGCTATAAAAGCGTCAGGAAGGACTCCATCCGAAACAAAATAGCTGCCGGAGGCGTTGCCATTTACTATAAAACAAATGTGATTTTAAATGAAATGCAATTCAACACCAAAAACATAGATTCCATTGGCATTAAATTAGAAGGAGGTGCTGCTTTTGCAGCATTGTACTCCAACCCGGATGAATTGATAAATACAAATGATCTCAGAAAGATAATAAATAGCAATCAGAAAATATTAGCAGCTGGAGATTTAAATGCCAAATATAAATCTTGGAATTGTCAACATAATAATAGAAATGGCACTCAACTACTCAATTGCATGGCAAAAGATAACGTAAATTTGCTATCTCCTACTGAAAACATTTTATATCCCTTTGCAAATCCCTCTTCACCAAATATAGTCGACTTAGCATTGTAGGATATAGCGTATAATCAAAGTATGAATGGATATGCGTGTATGCGTGTGTGTGTGATGGAGGTCGGTAATGACGGTGGCGGTCGAGCGAGGCATTAAACTAGGCGTCTGGCGGGGTGTCGAGCCGAGCGGCGAGAAGAGGGAGTCGAGAACGTTCGATGAACTAAATTCCCACCATCACCCGATTATTATGGAAATAGGGAAAACATTTTTTGAAACAATCTCGCAAGAAAACCGAAAATACTCTAAGGCAAATTGGAAAGAATTCAGAGAATCAATTAATGCAAATATTCATGAAAAGGAAAAGTCCAATAGCACACCAGAAATAGATCAAGAAATAGAAAATTATACAAACTTTATCAAATCAGCAATTGAAACTTTCATACCAAAAGTAAGTTTTGCAAAAAACTCTCCCCTCACTCCTAAAATAAAAAATATGATAAAAAATCTCAAAATACAGGCATTAAAGAAATCTGGAGTAAATGTAGCTTATTAGTTAAAAACAAAATAAAAAATCACGTTAATGAGAAATGGAATGAAAAACTCTCAAAGCTAAGCACAAAAAATGGCTCACTATGGAAAATGACCAAAGCCTTAACTAAACCGAGATCAACAAACATACCAGTATTAAAAACACAAAACTTAAATTATACACAAATAAATAATGCACATGAACATAAAATAAACATACTCGCAGATTATTTCGAAACTGCACATACACAAACCCAGAGCATGGACAATACAGAAACTGGGAGCAAGGTACAAAGAACTTACAATGAAATAAATAAAAGCAAAATATAAGAAGAAGAAATAAATCTTACTAATATAAAAGAGTTAAAACAGATTATTAAATCCTTAAGGAGATATAAAGCTCCAGGAGAAGACACTATTAAAAATATTATTATTAAAAATTTACCAAGCAAAGCTCAAATACAACTATCACATATAATAAATGCGTGCTTTTTAAATAGCTATTTTCCTAAAAAATGGAAACATGCAGTGATATTGCCAATACACAAATCAAACAAAAGTAAATATGATCCAAAAAGCTACCGGCCTATTAGCCTCTTGCCTATACTGAGTAAAATCCTTGAGAAAATTCTAGTTAATCGAATATTAAAATTTGAGTATGAACAAAACATAATGATACATGAACAGTTCGGCTTCCGAACTGGTCGAAGTACAATTCAACAATTGGCCAGGATAACAAATCATATATCCACAAATTTTAATATCAAAAAATCCACAAAGGCAGCTTTACTCGTCATCGAAAAAACTTTCGATACCGTGTGGCACGAAGCTTTAATCTATAAGCTAAAAATATTGAAATTTCCTCTTTATATAATTAAAATACTAGTCAGCTACCTGAAAGATAGAACGTTCACAGTCATGAACGATATAAAAAATTCAGATGTAAAACATGTCAAAGCTGGGGTACCACAGGGGTCCATCCTTAGCCCCATCCTATTTTTATACTTCATAAATGATGTGCCAAAGCATGAAAAGACTGAATTAACAATATATGCGGATGATACTGTGGTGTACGCCAGCTCTTGGCAGTTAAATAATTCGCAAAAACATGTAAATGAACATGTTAACTAAATCATGAATTTACTTCCAAAATTGGAAAATTAAAATAAATACATCAAAAACCGAACTTATCCATTTCACACGAAAAAATAAACAGAAACAAAAGCACCTACTGCCCTTTAAACTAGTGTTATGGATCAGCTGCGCTGATCCGGCAAATGGGTAAAATTGCTGCCACCAACAGAGCGCAGAACGCGCCCTGTAATAATAAAGAAGACTGAACGAGAGAGAGAGAGATAAATCCAGATATAGCGTGCGGAAGCGTCGGAAGGACGTGGATCGCCGCTCGTCCCATACAGGCCCGTTATCCCTTCGGGACTTGGGGAGAGAGGAGGGTGTCGAGAGTTTGGCTTGAAACAGATTTAATATCTATATAAGTTTATTACGCCCAATTCTATGCATTAAGAAAGGTTCGGATACAGAAGAATATTAGTAATAATAATAGTCGCCGACTTACAATTGCCGGGGTTTCCTCGCAGGTTGACGCACTGTAGTCAAATCACTTATTAGCTACACTTAAAGTTTCTATTGTTTCGCAAAACACAAATTATTGATAGTAATAAAATATTGTCCAATAATATATAAACCAGATCGAATCGTAATATAGTAAGCCAATCAGATATACTGAACGATATAAGAGTGAATAATATCGATTAAATGATATAAGACAGATTATTGAAATTGCCTGACGCCGGGCGATTTATCCCCGGTTTCGAGTTGCCGCGGAGAGCCAGATTTCACCAACACTTTGGTTTTCTATTAAGAACTGCAGCCTATTCCCGGTCTAACTTCCCGACGTCGGGCTCGTGGCGGAGTTTTTCCCTGATCAGAGTCTAAATCAGAACTGCCTTGGTATCGATTCCGTATCGCGCGCCGAGGGTCCGCGGAACCTCGGTGGGGGGAACACGGAATTTTCCAGTAATCACGCGCATATTCGAGTATGGCGTGATTTCAGAAAAACTTCGCCGCGTTGGTCCTGCGTCAGCAGCGCGGGCATGGTTTTCGCTGACCCGGAGCGTTGACTCCTCGGAGGTGGTGGCGTGTGGTTCCGTGGTCAGCGACGTCGTTGTTACCATGCGGCGGCTCTCGCGAGAGTCGTCGCAGGGCCACAACAGTACTATATTGTGAAATGAAACATGAATAAATCCTTAATAATATAAATGAAAACAAGTAGTAATAACAATCAATCTTTAATATCTATAATTATACTAAAACCAAGACACAGCAGGGTTTGTTGAGCTCTTCACGAGGTCTTTGAACTTTGTTCGACCCAATTCCAAATTTTTTCAAAAGGCGGCTTGTGATTTGTCACCATGGGTTTTCCATTGACCTTTTGAGTAAGGAGCTGTATAATTCCAGCAGCCCCCGTCTCACGAAAAACTTCGCATAGAGAGTCAACTGTCATTGATACATAAGCGATTCTCTTGCAAATTGTTTCACCTACAACATTTTTGAGCGGCAGCACTTCCTTCAAAAAACGTTTAGCTTGTATTTCTCGAGCCCAAATATCTGCCTGCTCGTTCCACGTTTTCGCTGCATCGATAACATATGTTATATTTGTTGATTTCAGAATTTGTTCCAAAATGTGTACATCGTTTTGTGCACTATGCGCCCCAGCTATCAAAATATTCAATCAATTTCCTAAACCGGCGATAGTGCATTTGCCTTTGTTTTTTCGACCAGTGGGCCCTCGAATAACACACAATGTATCTATAAATCCCGAGACTACCTTCTGAAATTCATTGCATAAAGAACAAGAGACGATTGCATCGTAAAGTTTAGGGCCGTCGAAATTGAGATTGTGCGCGGCGGTGTAACAGGGTTTTCCAAACGAGGTTAACTATTTGTGCAGATTTACGATTGCCAATCTGAGAGGAATCGAGTGAACAATTATACCGTGATATACAAGATCCCCTTGGCAATTAGTAAGTCCATTAGCATTTGTTGTTGCTACAGATATCGGCTTTGTTGGTCGGATATACGTTGAAAACTCTGATTTTCCGCGTTTTGCAGCCATTTGCAAAATATCGCAGTCTCTTGAAAGATCCGATGTTTCGAGGTCAAGCAAAATTATCAGTTAATTTTTCCCATTGTTATTCTCACCATCGGAATTAGCTTCCTCTGGGAAATTATTATTGCAGTCAACAGCAGGTGCATTGAGTAGAGCACAGTTCGATTCATACGTGACGCCTTCACAATCTTCCTTCCTGTGACGCAAAGCCGTTCTCATTTTCTTCAGAGTCAAGTATCGTTTATTATACTCTTTGCTGTTTATCCGAATACGTCACCGCCGTAGCGTGCGCTGAACTCTGTTTGCATAGATCGAATAATGTTTTCCGGGTGATAGGGACACATTCTTAAGAACGTTTTGTGGAAATAATTCGCCTTCGTTCTTTGTTCCAACGACGTTTGCGAAACGGTAGTCCGAAGAAGCAGATAAACTGTAACACCTCAACTTCGGGGCCACGCTTGCCATGCTGGCATTTAAGCTTTCGTTGACGTTGCTTGAAGCTCCAGCGGAAAACTTTTCTGCATTTGCCGCTAAACGATCGAACGTTTCTTTCAGAGATTTAAATAGTTCTTGATTTTCAAAGCCTCCCGGGATTGTAGAGTGATCGTAATTCTCCGGATCCTTGCGATAACCATACCACGAATGATATGTACTATGATTGTTGAACGCATGATGGGGTATTGACCGAATATCAATTACAAAGGCTGCACTATTGCCCTTGTTAGTGGCCATCGCATAACAGAAGCATCGATGCAGATATACGATACCGTCTTTAGTTAGCTCTCGATATTTGCTGACATTTGTGATTCTGTAGAATTCTTTTGTAACACCACCTGATGCATGGTTCGTATCAGAAAATTTGGCGATAGGATCCGAGCTCATTGCACGACAAGCCGAAATCGTAGCACTATCGTCATCTCCAATTAAAACACCAACCTTAAGGTTTTGAGTCTTCAAGATTTTACTCGAATTTACCAACTTTTCTCCGACGTGAGCCTCCATAGCTTTAGACGAGCCCCAGAAATTTTTGCGGCAATCATGATTTCTAGGATCGTCTCCCATGTCGCATCGTTTACAATTTCTATTGCTCGTGGCATAATCGAGCAGTAAACCGGTTTTGTATCCAATCGTCGCTCCAAATCTGTTCAAGCTGTCGTAACTTCGACCGGTTCCTCTTCTACTCCAACCCATGCCATATGAGACCATAATCTGAACGACGTCATCGAATGTTACTTTATCATTCGTTTCATCTGCTGCGAACGGTAAAGATCTCATCATATCCTGATTTGGTGAAGTTGGTGAAGTCCCTTCCGCTGTAGCCGAAATCGGGTCTTTATCATTCGAAGATTTGCGTGTTATTATAAATCCCGTCTGCAAACTCTCTGGCACGTATAAAAATATGCATGAAATTGACGAATATGTCAATGAAATGAAAAACGACGGAATAATATACTGCAAAAGAATTTATTCTGTATTATTACAATTATATACGATGAAAATTTCAAGTGTTTTAAAAATTGTTAAGAATGAACAATTATTTTTACACAATTATTTGTTTTCATGATATTAATTAATTACTTTTTGCTTCCTCGTAAATGATGCATTATTTTCATTGAACAATGCTTCCTTTTAATTATATTTTTATGTCATGGAACTAAACACATTATACATAACAAAAAATGATATTTAGAAAAAGAAATGTACATGTTTGCAAAGCCATCTGGCACTGAAAAAAATATTCTCATGCGTAAATTTCAATTTCTAATTTTTCATTATTAGGAAGCAAAGTGTAAGTTTCAATTGATACAATTTTCACTTATTTCACAGTACAAGAGTTTTCGTAGAAGACATACCCCAATTTTTTTTTTATTATTTATTGCAAGGTGTTATATCTCTATTTATATTTATTCATAATTTTCACATGATCGATAGGCAATGTTGTATACGTACAGCATAAACGGCGCTATTTTTATTTCATTCCATTTTTTATTCATCGGTGCCAGACTTTTCAATTAAAATATTATTCTCTGCGATTTGTAAATAATCTGGATTCTGTAAATATTTGTACATTACTAAATGTTTCCATTTGATTCACAATTTTCTTACAGTAATTTTTCAATGTTCGGTGCACCGTCTATCGTTAGAGCTCTTTCCTGAGCAGCGGCTGCTTCGCAGCTTTTCCTGGCAACTTTTTCCATCGATATTCCCATTTCGTTTTCGTACCTCTTGTATGTGCGATAGGTAATTATGGGTATATTTAAGCATGCAAGTATTTTGTTCAAGTGCGTCCAACCTGAGCGAGCTCGCATGATACCTGCACACAAAAAGCATGTTCAAAAATTATTTTTACAATTTTACCACCGCAAGGAACATTCAAAGAATTAGTTTCCAGTTTGATGAAAGGCAAAGAATGAACAATTATCATCCTGAAGAATTGCAAAGCATACTGACCGCAATGGCAATAATTGATCGCTTCGACAAGCGAAGTCAATTTTATGTTATGGATATTATTGTATGTACATAACTAGCACTATTTTGGAGTTCATGTCAAATCGATTTTGATGTCCATCTGACGATTCATGTTTCTTGCCAGTATAAACACAGTTTAACAGCAAACACTTATGGCATCGCACTGTAAACATTGAACAGAGACCACGGCGAAATTCATTTTCAAAATTAGTTAATGATAGTACTTCCTTGCATGAGGCACACCACAAATTCCGTCCCAATTCGAATGATTCAACGATTCGCCATCCTTCGAAATAATTTGGTTTTGCGTCATTTGCCACGTTCTCATCGTGTGCATGCTGAGGCGACATATTTTTTTCCGCTTTTTTTTTCCAGTTTCAGACATTCTTAATTTGTGTTTATACACTTTTTCTGACACCCACGCACCCTTATAGCGATATTTGTTTTAATATGAAATGTTTCAAAAATCATAAACGTAGCCTTCGTAACCTCACTTTCGATCGCTTCGCAAGACGCAGAAAGAGTGACGCAGTATGTACTATATATTGTGACGAATTTACCGGAATCCTTCTGTCATCGTCACCTTCGGTTGCCTCTTTCGCCGCCGCACCCGCAATGTTGCCGGCAGGGCGCGAGTCGATTTTCGTGTCACCGGTATCGACAACCGGCACAACTTGGGGGTTGGGAGGGAACGGCCCGGCCTCTCCATCTTCACGAACTTACCGTCGTGGGTCACTTTTGTTTCGCCGGAGAGGACTATCCGGTCCACCTGTATGCGTCGACGAGATCGGCAAAACCGGTAGACGCTCGGCCGCTCAGGTTGTCGATTATGGTAGAGAGGGTCGGGGTAGGTCACTCCGAGATGGCACCAAAATATCGTTAATTTTTCCCGGGAGGCGAAGCCTCTGTCGGAAAACGAAAGCATAAATTTTCACAAATTCACTTCCGAAAACTCCTGAGATCGGGATCGTCACCACGAACACCAACAATCATAAACCATCCCGAGATAGATAACTTAACTTATATGTTGCGAGATCTAATTATTTAACGAGAGCAATCGAGAAAACACGAAGTTATTTCATCTATAGGGAGCCGGTTTGACACGGAACTCCCTATAGCACATACGCGAACTTACACCTCTCACCTCGGCGAGAGACGACCAACGACTCTAGAGCGAGCGCGTAGAGGGGGAAAGCGCGACTTACATATGACGCGTAAGCGAAAGCGAAACACTACTCGAGTGCGTACGTAGAGAGATAACTCAGCATACGCACGGCGCGTACGCGAGACAGTGACTCCTCGCTCTCTCTGATAAGCTTCGCGACACACCTCTGGTCTCGAGCGCGACACTGAACAACTCTGTGCACGATATCACGGGCATACTGCCTGTTAATAATCACGTATTGTATGTTAACGCTGTAATTGCTGCATATACAACAGCTCAGGCCCGGCTGAAACTTTACACCTATCTCGAACTGTTGGGTGAACGCGCCTTGTATTGTGACACCGATTTCGTTATTTAAACAACGAAAAATGATCCTAAAGAGTACGAGCCGACTACAGGTCAGCTTCTGGGTGATCTCACGGATGAGCTAAGCTCGTATGGTACCGGTAGCTATATTAAATCTTTCGTTTTGGGTGGCCCAAAATTTTATTCTTTCATAGTTCATACCATTGGTGGTGTAGAAAGCTAGGTTTGTAAAGTTAAAGGAATAACTCTTAATTATGCAAACACCTCTCTGATAAATTACAGATCGATACGCTCGTTCATAATAGGTGAAAGAGAGGAGCAAATTGTGCTACGGTTTGCTTCAATACGAAGCACGCCATTCCACCAGGTTGTTACACGGCCCGTAACGAAATCATTTATGCCGTTGAGCGTCAAGCGGAGACGTAATGGTGAATACGGTTCACTCCCTTATGGCTACAGGGTTTAATGTTGTGAAATATTGTTATTATTGTTATTATTGCAAAATATTATTATTATTGTAAAATATTGTTATTATTGTAAAATATTTATGCTGTTACTGCAAAATAAAAAATCCGTATACATATGAGGAGTGCTTTATATACACTGTTGTAAAGAAAATACATTCATTCGTGCAGATGGATACACGGTGGAAGCATCCCTGGACCTCCATGATCTGTGGCCCCACGGGCTGTGGTAAAACTTATTTTGTAAAAAAGTTTTTGAAATTCATTTCGCAAATGAACAGCGAGCCAGTCGAGAGAATTATTTTCTATTATTCCGAATGGCAACCAGCATACACAGAGTATGGTAAATCGATAGAATTTCATGAAGATCTGCCTCAGAGTGCCGATTGTGCGAACGATCCGCATGCAAAGCTCATAATAATCGATGATTTGATGCGCGAGACGTCGAACAATAGCGTCTTTTCACCAAAGGTAGTCATCATAAAAACCTGAGTGTTATTTTTATTGCTCAAAACTTGTTCCATCAAGGACACGGTCAGCGCGATATTTCATTGAATGCCAATTATATTGTAATTTTCAAAAGCCCTTATGATCGAGCCCAAATTCAGCATCTCACGCGTCAGGTATACCCGGAAAACCCGCAATTTCTGCAAGAGGCCTATCACGATGCAACGTCCAAACCGCATGGCTATTTGTTACTCGATTTGAAACAATCAACACCTGATAACTGTAGATATCGAACATGGATTTTTCCCGATGACACCCATCATTTTGTGTACATACCACGGAAAAAGTTAAAAAGCAATACCGGCACATGCGAATTACCAGTTCAACGCGCGTAATAACACCTAAAGCATCGTTGTTTCGTACTCTTCGTCCTGCGATGCGACTTTGTTTTGTAAGTCAGCCCAGGTTGTAAATCTGGGCCCCGCGAATATTTACCAGACACAATAGTCGAAGAATCTTCACGACAAATTAATGTGGTGAAGATGGTTTAAAATAAGGCACACGTTAATTCATACAACACTCAAACGATTTATTAACACTTTGTATATATGTTATGCCTTATTATTATTATTTGAAATGTATTGTTACACGCGATCGGAACGCCTACACCGCGCGCAGTCAATCACTGTTTTGCTCTTATAATGTGTGTACAAATGTCGAGATTATTGATGTTACGATTGAAGAATTGATGAAAGAATGTGACGACTTGTGCAAGACTGGTGAAATACTGATGAACGACTGATGAACGACCAACTATTGATCGGAGAGGACAGACGAGCAAGACTTAGAAAATCGGAGGTGGGAGGAGTTAAACAAACCATGAACTTTTCTGTCGCCTAATTTGATTGGTCTCAACACGTAAAGAAGGGATGACTACCCTTGCACCGCGAAGGAAAAACCCCTGAGTCCGCGGGTATGCAGCTCGCGGCCGATGGCAATTAACGCACATCTGCAAGGGAGTCGTAGTTTTCCAAAAAAATCCATTATAAGGACGAGTTTTTATAGAACTCTTCAGTACGTGATTTTTCTGAATTTCTGCGGCTTGCTAAATTGACCGCAATAAAAAATGTGTCGAACGAGTTTGGAAATCCCCACGACCGCGTTTGCAACGCTGTCTCTCCCTTTTTATGTTTTATTCAAAACATAGAATTTCTTCATCGTTTCGTTCGTGATGGAACATTCTCCCCCCTTTTGAGGGTACCGATCAAGTTAGAATATAATGAGGAATCCTTAATGTAGATTACAAGTGTTTGATAATGTCTAAGGGGCATCTATTGGCAGCGGCGCAAGTTTTCTCACGTTCCTTTCAACTGTCCCACTTGGTGTCTTCGCGCTGACGACCCGTATCACTCCATCAGCTCCAGGATGTGTCTTGACCACTCTGGCCATGAGTCATCTGAGTGGTGGAGTGTTTTCCTCCTTCAACAACACCATGGAGCCCTCCTGGATACTGTCGGATCCGTAAGACCATTTGTGACACATATTTAATTCGTTTAGATATTCCTTGTGCCACCATGTCTAGAAATCCTGTTTCATTTTCTGAATGTGCTGCCACAATGATAGTCGATTGGACTTAACGTCTGCAAAACTCAGTTCTGGTACGTTCGTTAAACTATTGCCAATCAGGAAATGACCAGGAGATATGAAATACCATCTAATGCCAGTGTCAGTGCAGTATTTGTATGTCTCGACTTGAAATTCCTTGGAATGTATGTGTTTGGTAATTTCTTGAATTTCATTGTTAGCGCCGACAAAATTGGTCCCATTGTCGGAGTATATGTTCTCGCACTTCCCTCGTCTTGCAATAAATCGTTTCAATGCTGCCAAAAATGTTTCAGTGGTCATATCACTGACCAGCTCGAGGTGAACTGCCTTTACGATGAGACAAACGTATACCTTGACCCTGTATCGATTTATTTCCTTCTTCTCCTTTATGAAGAAGGGCGCGCAATAATCAATGCCGACGTTCAAAAATGGACGGGCTTCAGTGATCCTCACCCCAGGTAGATTGCCCATAATATATTCGGCTGATGGGGGATTCGCCTTAGCGCACGCGACACATTTTCGTATCATTTTGCGTACGTGATTACGTCCATTTATAATCCAATACCTTTGCCGAAGTGCGTACAATGTTGTTTGCACTCCAGCATGGTGATTTTTCTCGTGATGTTATGTAATGAGAAGCACCGTAACGTGATGAGATCGTGGAAGTATGATCGGATGCTTCTCTTCAAATGAGCATTTGGCATTAATTAATCGGCCACCGACTCGAATTATGCCTGTTTTATCCAAAAAGGGCGTAAATGAGACAATTTTGCTTGTGGGATTGACCTTGCGTTCTTCTCTTAAATCTCTCATTTCTTGCGCGAATTCTGCCGCATGAATGAGCTCAATAATTTTGATGTTTGCAACACACAATTCATCGCAACTCAAAGGTCCTCGATAAGTCCGTGGTGGTTTGAATCTGAGCATGTATGCAATGATTCTTTGCAATTTTTGGAACGACGAATATTGCGTCAATAGGTCACTTCGGAATGGCGTCATGAGACGGCAGGACGAATCAACATGATTCGTCCTGCACAAGCCAAGCTGGTCCAGTCTTCCATCTTCTGTCTGCAATAAATGCTGCCGGAAGCTGCCCCCTCGAGATAGAGTCTGCTGGATTGTCTTGGGTACGCACGTGTCTAGGAGCACGGCCCCACATAGCTCTAGCTTGGGAATCGTCATCGTTGGAATGTTCTCAATTGTTGTTCTGAAATCTTAGTGGAGGCGCAGGCCTCATTGTTAAGACGCGCTATGCGTGATTTTGCACATAGTAACGTGGTTGTTACGTTTTTATGTTTATCCGTGGCTCTGATGTAAATGCACGCTCCATACGTCTTCTCACTTGCGTTACAGAATCCATGCAGCTGAATGCTTGGTGCGTTGGCTAGCATTATCCCTCTGTGGTAAGTGAGATTATTCAGAAGATTCAATTGGGATGCGTAGATGCACCATTGTGCATGTAATTGATTTGGAAGTGATTCATCCCAATCGAGTTTCTTCTTTCACAGCTGATGCATGATCAGCTTGGCGTGTGTTACGACTGGACCGAGCAATTCGAGTGGGTCGAAGATTCTGGCAATGTGTGACAGATGTTGCGTTTCGTTGCCCTCTCGGTTTGGACAATGGGACTAACCATGTAAATGATTGTGTCCTGTTCGGAGTTCCAGTGTATGCCAAGTGTTTTTATTGTAGGCTCTTCCTGAGCTTGTAATTTTAGATTTATGCTGTTTGGCGGAAGCCCTTGCAGGAGATGCGGATCAATCGATGCCCACTGCCTTAGGTGGAGACCCCCTTTTTTGAGAAGTTCGCTGACTTCTTCTCGAATGCGAAGAGCTTCCTCGAAGGTTGCGGCCCCTGTCAGTAGGTCATCGACGTAAAGGTCGCGTTGCACTATTGCGGCAGCGATAGGATGCGTGTCCCTTTCGTCGTCGGCTAATTGTTTCATGCATCGAATGGCCAGAAAAGGAGCCGGGGCTAGGCCGAACGTGACTGTGGTCACTTCATAAGTTGCGATGGCGCCGTCCTCCTCTCGCCATAGGATCCTTTAAAATTTGCGGTCCTCCTTACGGACCGTAAATTGTCTATACATTTTCTCTATATCTCCTGTAAGTACGAATTGGTGATTTCGAAATCTTAGCAGGAGAGAGAAAACGTCTTCTTGAATTGTTGGCCCCGATATTAGGGTGTCGTTGAGAGATACGCCTGTGCTCGATCGAGCGGAACCATCAAATACAACTCTGACCTTTGTGGTTGAACTGCAATCCTTAATTACGGCATGGTGCGGCAGGTAGAATCCTTCCTTGGATGCCCTATGATCATATGCCTTAGTCATGTATCCCAAGGTTATATACTGGTGATTCTACGATAAGTGGTAACTTGCGCGGCAATCCGTTTAAAACAGTTTTTTTATTCTATATGTTGCTATTTTCCATAATGAATCACATCATCTTAATATACTTTATTAAATAACATCAGGATTGAATGCCTAATTAAAACACATTTTTCTGAAATTTCTTACAAAGTCTAAAAAAGTCTCTACCCTGGCCTGTCCCTTTGCTGGTTTCAATTTAACTTTGAAACAAAACATATATTTTTTATATCAGAAGCTTAACTAAAGTATATTCAATCGGAATTTAAGTAATAATACTTAAGTATTATTAAATCAAAAATACAATAATTTTGTTAATTTTAAATCATTTTTAAAATTAACTTTCGTCCCGCTTTTTTTGTGTATCTACCCTGCTAAATTTCATTCCGCTAATACAAACATAAATTCAGGGACGGCCATATTGGAAGTAGCGCTCAAGGACATCTATCGGCGTGAAGTTAGCAATATTAAACGCGCAAGCTGTTTATGCGCCGTCATTTTTTCGTTGTTGCGATGCATTAGTGCGGTGTAGTGGTTTCGCAAGGTGATTGTGTCTCTCCACTGGTAAGTCATAAAACTTATAATATTCATTTAATTTATTTGCATTAACTGCCCTAAGTAAACAATACAGTAATAATTAAAGTGAGATATATAATTAATTAAAAAAATAATTCAATCAGTTAAAATAATTGAATTTGTCATGAAAACCTCTCTCCCCTGCCGTATTTCCCCTGTCAAGATAACTGCCAGGGGAGAGAGTAACTGACCATGGGAGATAATATTTATCATAAGGTGGTATCGCAAACGCAGATTTTGCTACCTTCTATCAACGTCAGTTTTAAATGACTTAAATGATTATTGCAAATGAAAACTGTTATGATAAAAAAATATTGTTATTATAATATTACTCAGTTACTGTCATTATTACAGATTATGGCGCCGCGGAAAAAGTTAACACGTGAAGAAAGATTACAGAAGAAACGTGAAGCAGAGAGGCTACGATATGAAAAGATTAAAAATGATCCAGAAAAGTATGAATTACAAAAGCAAAAAGAAAAGGAAAAATATTTAAAAAAGAAGGAGAAAGGAATCATCAAAACCGTCGAACAAATGACTCCTAGAGAGTATCGTAAGGCGAAAAAGATATGGAAAAGAAAAGCAAGAGACCGTAGGCAACGACGTACTTTCCAAAATATAACTATTATTCCGGCAACACCGTCAATTTTAGATGTTGATCATCAGATCCCACAAAGAAATTTCCGTAGAAGCATTACAGCTAAACTTAAATCAGACCGAGCTAGAAGACAAAGATATTTAATTAATAAAAAAAAAGATGAGACTATAAATAAACTAAAGACTAAATTAGCATACCACAAAAAAAGGTTAGAAAGATTACGAAAGCCTGAAAAACTTACACCTAACAGCAAAGTAGATCAAGCGATGAATACTCCAAGTGCCAGAGACACAGTGAAGAAAAATTTGCTGTTTGCAGAAGTGCTCACTCAACAATTAAAAGAAAATTATTCTGCTCTCCCAAACGAAAAAGAACAAAGAATTTTTAGAAGAGGCATAAGCGGAAAACTGGTGCAAAAATATGGTATACTACAGAACGAAAAGAATATGAAACCTTTGAGAAAATTTGGAAAAGTACAATTAACAGAAAATAAAAGGAAATCCAAAGCAAGTTATGAAGTAATGAAGAATAAAATTATATATTTTCTTGAAAATGACTGTAATACGCGATTATGTGCCGGCAAAAGAGATTATGTGACAAAGAAAAGATATATGATATGATATGATATTTATTGTTATGCCCTAGCAAGCTATGGGGCAAAAATAGTAACAATTTCCCGACTTGCAAGACATTTACAAACATTATGTTAATGCAAGCCGTGACATCTGAATAAGTTTATTATATACTTAGACTACTAAACCTTAACTACTATACTTAGACTACTAAACCTTAACTACAACTACAACCCTTCTCTCATTCCTAGAGGCCCAACCGGCACTGCGGCCTACGATGGCTTAACAAATCATACGCCTTCTTAACGCCTAATACAGAAATTAATACAGAAATTAAACTTAATACAGAAGAAGAAGAATATGGTACAATAAAATGAAACACAATAAAGTATAAGTAAAATATAAGTAAAATACTGCTAAGGAGTTTTGACGGAGCCTTCCCCCGAATTCACCCTAAGTCGACCTGGCCCCTTACCTCACTTGTAAGACTAAGCTGCACTCTCTGATTCCAATAAATAGGCATACAGCCGGCCCTTAAATACGTCAATTGACGACGATGTGCGAATTCTCACCGGCAGTGAGTGCCAGAGGAGAGGCCCGGCGATCTGGAAAGACCTGTGAAACGCCTCGGTACGGTGAATCGGAACGCGAAATGTACGTTCGAGACTCCTCTCAGAGCGCCTCATACCCGGGTCATTAGTAGATAGAAGTTCAGCCAGGTAAGGCGGCACACTAGCATATAGCGAACGATATATCATGGTGCCAAGGAAGTATTGGCGCCTGCCCTTAACCGAAAGCCAACGTAGTCTCCTCCTATACGGCGTAATTGATACATCCCTCCTCAGGTCGAATATAAATCGGATGGAGGTATTTAGCACTACTTCTAGCTTAGAATTCAGGGATTCCGTCAAATCGTGGTATACCAGACAGCAGTAGTCGAAGTGGGGTAGAATAAGTGTTTTTACCAGCAAAATCCGGACATCCCGGCTGAGCGAGGCTTTGTGGAATTTGAGCTTATGCAGCACGCAGTGGACACGCTGAGCAATATTCGCAACATGCTTGCTCCAAGAGAGGTCTGAGGAAAGAACTACCCCGAGATTTCTGGCATCCGCGACGAACGGCAGAATGGCGGAGCCTACCGTGATAGGATGAACAATCGATAGATCCATCTCCCTGACGTACGCCCTGCTACCGAGTATAAGCGCCTTCGATTTGTTTATGTTGAGTGACAGGCCGTTCGCGTCCGCAAACCTGGCAATGACATCGACATCACGAATGACCTTGGCAATGCCGTCATTCACTTCAGCCGGAGAACACTTCAGATAAATCTGAGTGTCATCCGCGAAGATAACGTAATCACAGTAAGCCAGGTTTGCTGCGATATCATTAATATATAGTGTGAATAGCAACGGACCCAGGACTGAGCCTTGCGGAACACCTGCGGATAACCTGACGGCGTCCGAAATGCCCCCCCCCCCGCCCATCCGTAACTACCTGTGATCTGCCCACCAAATAAAAATAAAACCATCTCAAGGCGTGGTCCGAGAACCCGAGGAGCCTCAATTTCCTGAGGAGGTTCAAATGCGGCACTGTGTCGAAAGCCTTGCTAAAATCGAAAGCCTTGCATCATCAGTGACCCTGAGGAGCGCCGTTTGAGTGCTGTACGCTCGTCGGTAAGCAGATTGCCTCGGATCTAGAGTGTTGTGAGATTGTAGATAGCGTGACAACTGCTCAAAAATGATTCTCTCAAATATTTTCGAGAACTCTGGTAGGATGGCAATAGGCCGTGTGTCCGAGGGCGATCGCGGGGTTTTTATCTTTAGATGCGGTCGAACAAACGCAAGTTTCCATTGCTGAGGAAAATGGCCAAGCTCGATAGACAAATTAAAGATACAAGTTAAGCGAGTGATCAGCCATGGGAGCGATTTTGCGATAATGAAGTTAGAGATGCCATCAGAGCCAGCGTGGAGCGAGGTTGACACCGAACGACTCATATGCCGCAAGACCATCTCACCCGTGATAGTTTGCAGAGAGAAGGGGTCTTCCACACAGGGGGTTTCGGCTAACATAGCAACCAAGAGATGATCTGCAATCGGCGGTGAGGAAGCCGAGACGGACCTATAGTGAGAGTTTAACTCGTTTAGTGAGAAGAAATGGAGCGGAGAAGAGAGAGATGGCCTAACTAGACCACAATGTCTCAATGCCGCCCACATAGACTTTTGGTCACGTGCAGAATTAAGTTTGGATAGAAGAAATTCACTCCTAGCCCTCCTGACATCCATCGTGACACGATCACGAACTAGTCTATACATTACAAACCCCAGAACATTGTTAGTCCTCTTGACACGCTTATACAATCTGTTCTTTTCCCTTATCTTGTCTTTCAGCTCACTCGTCAGCCACGGTGTCGGCGGTTTTTTGGCACGAAAGGTGGTGAGAGGCGCATGCATATCAAACGCAGCGCATAATGAATGCGTGACATCCACGGTGCGAGCGTCTAGTTGCGTGGCAGTATTGATCTCAACCACCTCGCTGGTAGCCCTCGTTGCAAATATAGAATCGACAGTCTCGAGAAAATCACGGTCGGAGAAGTTGGCCAGATTCCGCTTCGTTATCAGACGAGAGGAATTAGAGGACAAGTTGACAGCATATTTGAGAGACAGAAAATCATGGCCAGCAATAAAGGGGGAAGACGATTTGTTGTACGATATCAATTTGCACTCATCATCGAGAATTACAACATCCAACCACGAGTCAGAATGCGCCGTATGATGCGTCGCGCCCGAAGGTACAAGAAACATGGAATGAGAAAATATGAAGTTCTTGAGGTAGTTAGCGGTGCAATCGTTCAATAAAAGGTTGCAGTTTAGGTCGCCCACAATGATAATATTCTTGTAGAGGTGTGCAAACCGAGCGAAACTACTTTCGAATTTGTGGAAAAGTTGACCCTTCGGCCTTCTATACATAGTCGTGAGTAGAATGGACTCACCACGAGGGAGTGTTATCTGCAATATGATGAATTCAGGGGCATTAGAATACGTATTTGGAGATGCATCCAACACCTTTGCAGTCAGAGAGTTGTGAATATAGCATGCAACGCCACCACCACGCTTACCCTCCCGATCATTCCGTATGAGGAAATAATCATTGATATTGACTAATGTATCGTGAATGTGAGCGTGGAGCCACGTCTCAGTAACAGAGATAATATGATAGGCGTTAAGTTCTCAGTGCAACCGAACGAGGTCAATATGGCCCAGGAGCGAGTTAGCATTAAAATGCGCCACACTTAGATAAGAATCAGTGCCCCTACCCGGTAGTGCGCGCGAAGGGGACTGCAAGGAAACAGAGTGAGGAGAAGGCAGTCAGACCATCTTGGCGAGATCGTCAGCCGAACCGATAGCGACCACTGGTTGTCCGTTATCTTTTCTGACAAAGATTTTTGCATCCCTGACCCACACGTATTTATATGCCGCTCTAGCTGCCTGCACCTTTGCTAGTCGAAGTAATTTATAACATTCTGTTGACAGCATTTCATTGACAAATATTTTACCTCGCGTGTTGCTATTAAAAACATCCGAAATGTTTAGATCGCGTTTTGCTCTCTTTGCATTTATGATGGCGTCTCGAACGGCGGTGGATGTGAGTGTTACCGCTATAGAAAATGAGCGACGCGTGTCTTGAGCACTCGACGACCCTGGCGACTGACTATATGCCGATTGACTGTGTGCCGGCTGACCATTTATCGGAGTCTTACGCACCATTTTCCTAGCTCCTAGAACATGACTCGAGAATTCACCTAGCCCGAGGGCGGCCAAGACCTTAGATACTAAGATCCTCGGAGAATCCGTGAATGCGGCTGGTATTCCCGCCACTACGATCTCACTTGGATTAGAGTTACTTCCTATGCTTGAAGAATCCCGCTGACCCGCTTTCAATCTCTCAATTTCTCGCGATAGTTCTGCAATCTTTTCCGAATTAGCCGCGGTCACTTGTTGCAAGATAGGTATCTGCGCTATGACGGCATTCATCCTAGCCATAGATGCACGCATCTCGTCCGCAAGTCGTGCAGAGCTATCATTTGACTCACGCACGAGCGCAGTCAGCTTTTCGATCGCGGCAACCTGATCTTGGAGCACTTTTTGCCATTGACTAGATGTATCAGCTGACGCGGATGTATTTGTCAGATCAATATTCATAGTGCTGAGATGATCTCCACAACATTCATTCACCGACCTCGAACTAAAATAGTATTTAACGCAACCCGGATGAAACGATCGCTGACAGTGCGCGCAGACCTTCGGGTTATTCGCAATAGCTTTATTACACCTATAGCACACACACACCATGCGTACGGTAGTACTTGTATAGTTGAGAATCGGGATACCAAACAATAACAGTCGACCGACGTATACAATGACCTGCGAGCGTCGCGATATCGATAATGTGATTAGCTACACTCACGACCGATACACGCAGTTTTCGATTGAAGATCCCCGACTTGGTCACGCTCGCTTCGTCGGCAGTGTGGGGGTCATTCCACGAAGCAAGATGATGGTGGTGATAATGATAATGCGGATATCTGCCTATGCGCGCGAGACGAAGAAGCGAAGGTCCAACGTAGTCGTGCTCACGGTGGGCGCATGCGCTGTTAGTGTGATCGAGATAGCAACGTTCCTTCCACGCCGATCCGTTAGATTCCGAGAGTAGGGTTAGGAAAACCGTCAACGCTATTTCATCAATTTTCCTGAACGAGTTGACTCGCCGAGCCAAAGTGAAACGGAAAAAATGACGAAAAGCGTTTTGTGCTAGCTTTGGTACTAGAATGAAAAATGCCCGTGGGCAGCAACCCAACAGAAAATAGGCCTTTTGACAGAGCGATTCGGTACATGTAACGAGTACTCATCAGGCCAGAGAGAGAGAGAAGAAAAGAGACCGAAAACAAAAGAGAGTTCTTTTGGATACTTTAAGAAATCTCCACAAATCTTTCATGAAGAAGTATAATATCACGATCTCATATTCTCTATTCTGTCGCCTCAAGCCGTTTTGGATAGTACCTACACTCGTTTTGTGACAAACGTGACACTTGTTTATGCGTTACACATGCTAATATGGATCTGATTCTTACGGCTCTATTCCATGCCAAAGTTACATCTATATCAAGGCATAAAAATCTGCTTCATATAGTTTGTTGCAATAGATATAGCGAACAGTGTCTTTCCCGAGAATGTGCAACTTGTAAAAATAAAGGACTCGAATACAAAGAATTTGATAACAGTATTCAAATTGTCTACAGAACGTGGGAATCCATATCTACCAACATAACGGATCCGAAAACGTTTAAGGCAAAAAAGGTGCCTAAATATTTGAAAAAGTCGATTCAGATTTATCCTCGAGATTTGATAATGCAGTTAGAATGTAATTTGGAATATTTCCTTCACCATGAACTGAACATAGTCCACCAGTATTCTGCTTATAAAATTAAGAAGACAAGTTTAACAGAAAAGGAAGCTGTTATTCATATGGATTTCAGTCAGAATTATTTAACTAAATACGCAGAAGAGATTCAGGCATTCCATTTTGGAGGTTCGCGTCAATTGATAAGTCTGCACACAGTTGTAACTTGCACGAAAGAAGAGGCATCAGATGAAGTAAAGACTACATGCTATTGTTTGATGTCAGAAAATTTGTTACATTCGCCTCCAGCTATATAGGCACACTTACAGCCCATTTTGAACCGCTTACCACCCGAAGTAGAGATCCTCCAATTTTGGAGCGATGGACCCGAAACACAATATCGCAACAAATACATGTTTCACTTTCTTGTCAATCATTTAACAGAATTCTACCCAAACCTTAAACACTTTACTTGGAATTATCATGAAGCAGGACACGGTAAGGGGGCTCCTGATGGTGTCGGTGCTGTTTGCAAGAGGACAGCTGACCGATTGGTGGGTAGTGCAAGCGATGCTATATCCAGCAAGGATATAGCATCGCTAAGCGATTTGTCAGATGCTATTCAGAAAAACTGTCGGAGCATCAATGTTATTGTTATTGACGACAAAAATATCCAAGAAAAAGAAGCTTTGCTTGCTAGTGCTAAAGAACACATAAAGACTTTTCCCGGTACTTTGCGTGTCCATCAGGTGTCATGGAACACGGAAGATCAACGAAAAATGAAAATGAGGTCTTTAAGCTGCTTTTGCAATGAAAGTATAAGTTGTGATCATTTCAAAATTAGTGTCATGACATACTCGCCTAATAAAAAATCTCGCCTCCGGGTTGAGGATGTTTACGGACCAGATTCAGAGTACGAAAACGAGAATTCATCTGACAATGAACAAATTAATACACCAATAGGTGAGAAACAACAGACAAAGGATGAAGAACAACCGTCGACATCGAACAAAACATTCAAGAACGGCGACTTTATTCTAGTCAAACTATCAACAAAAACAACAGAATACCGTTACGTAGCTATGTGTACGGGTTTGGAAGAGGAGGGCGAGATACAGGTAGTTTTCTGTAAAATAGGGGACAGAATCGGAAAATAATTTAAAGTTGATGAACAAGATATTTCATTCATCTCAGAAGATCAGGTTATCCAGACACTCCCCATACCAAATCTTATTTTGAAAAGGCAGAGAAGGTTTTACTCCTTTAAAAAGTCGGTGAATGTGTTTGAAAAAGCTTAAGCGTTTTAATTTTATTTTGTGTTCATGTAGGCAAGAAAGTGCCTTTAATTTTTTAAGTTACTTTGATTTCATTTTTTGTTCATGTAGGCAAGAGAGTGCGTTTCATTATTTATGTTATTTTTCATTTTCTAATATGACTAAAAAACATGTTCATTTAATGAACCGTATACAGAATGTGACCGGAGCACATAGTTATAACCAATATGAAAATTATCCTGATTATTCAAGTCTAAATAACACTTAAGAAGAGCTAGTCTATTTAATTAGTATTAATAAAAGAATATTTTTTATTTGTTGAAGGTAAAATGTCAAGATAATTTACAATATATGTGTATTTTTGTAAATGAAACACTGTTGTTTTAGAAAAAAAAAGGCTGTAATATGATAGTCTGATTAATCCCCTGGGGAAATATGTATCTACCCTGGTATTGATGTCTCTCCCCTGCCGGACGTATTTACCCTGGTCTTCGAAAAAGTGAGAAAATATGTATAAAGTGACTTGCCCTTACGTGAAAAGGTAAATAAACGGGGCAAAAATCATAATATAAACGTTTCGTGAAAAAACTCCAACTTTTCTCCTTGGCCGTTTCCTCTATGTACTTGAAACCTCTTATCGTAGAATCACCCATACTCACGTAGGACTGCGTGATATTGTTCCTTAAGTTCAAGATTTTTATTAAGTCTTCTTTCGAGACCTATGAGGCGCTTAAGATCCATCGATCGCGTCTCTCCCAGCTGACCTTCTCTGCCGTTAAATGGCAAGGCGACTGTGTATCGGCCCTGCTTATCACGTTGTATATGTGTTTGAAAGTGAGCTTCGCAGCTCGACTCTTGTTGTGACCGAGGATGAACCGTAGGAATTTGTTCAATTTCCCAAAATTGGTTCATAATTCCCTCTAGTCGGGTGACGTGACATTGTCGTTTGTAAGACGACAGATTGTCCTTTGGGATGGCGCCACCAATGATCCACCCTAATCTTGTTTTTTGTAATATTAAATCTGGTCCAGTTGGTAGAGACAGATTTATTTGACCGACGCAGAAGGTCGACAATGTGCTTCCCGATCCGATAAGCATGTCGATTTCGGCTGGTCGATCGAAATCTGGATCGGCAAGTTTTATGTTTCGTGGTATATTTATGTTGTTTCGCGACAACCTTTCGTCCGTGACTAAACCTGCGATATCGTCTACTGTTAGAAATTCCAAATGTTTGTGAAAATTAGACACTCGATTTGATTATGGTAGCGACGAAATGCTGGGCGCCTGTCTTTATCTGGTTCATCGCTCCTATTTGCACTGTACAGTTCGCTTTAGGTAGTTCTAAAATGGATGCCAGTGCGTTTGTCATAAAATTTGCATTAGAGCAGGTATCGAGCAGGACTCAGCACGGTCGAAATTTGCCTGAGTTATCGCGCACGTTGATTTTTGCCGTGATGAGTAACTCGCGCATTGGAGCGCTAGCTACTAAGCTAGTGCACGCGGAGTTTAACGGTGGAGCTGCCTTGCGTTCTAGTCAGGCTTGACTCGGGGTCGCGACGGTTGCGTCCGACTCTCCCGTCGATGTCGGTTTTGGATCGAAATAATGAACCAGCGAGTTGTGCTTCCCGTTGCACGTCTTGCATGTGAAACAAGAATTGCATTGTTTTGTCGTGTGACTTGGCCGAAGACAATTTATACATAGCCGCGCCTTTAATATTGTTTGATATCTCTCCTTGGGGGTAAGTTTCTTGAAGTCCTCGCATTGATATATTATCTGCAAAGGTACGCATGAGTACCTTTGCAGATAATACATTCATTGCTGATGGTGGTCACGAAGGTCTTAGTAGGCTTCTGTCCCCTTTCATTAATGCCCAACTTGGCCTTGCATTCACTTGTTTCCCTTGGAGGATTGAAAAAAGGCGTCTCATCGACCGAATTCGCGGTTTGGTCGAGAAATTCGAAAAGTTCCTCGAAGGTGGGGATTTCTGTACCCTTGTGGGACCATAGCCACTCTCGACGCGTGGTTTTATCGATCTTGTTCATGGTCAGATACACGATCAGTGTGCCTCATTGATCAATGGGCTCTCCCAGTGTTTTGAGACCAGACATGCGATAATGTATTTTGTTGATCAAGTCTCTTAATTCTAGTGGCGATTCTCGTCGCAATTCTGGTACTTTTAGCATTCCTGTTACATGGTTCCACGTAATTCTGTTTTTTCGCTCAAACGTTGCTCTTAAAATTTCCCAGGCTGGGTCGTAATTTTCGTCGGTAACTTCGAAGCGTGAGATAATTCTTTCTGCTTCCCCACTCAAACATGACTGCAAATATTGTAATTTTTGGTTGTTTGCAAGGTCATTCCGTGGACCGATTAAACTTTTGACATTAGTGGAAGTTCATCCATTCTTCCCATTTGCCGTAGAATCGCGGAAGATTTTGCTCTGGTAGCCGCGCCTGTATGATTGGTGTGACAAAGGGATTTGGAGAGTCGCGGCTAGCCCCACTCACGCTCGGAGTCTTGTTTATACTGTTTATAAACTCTCTTTCGAGTTTCGTCGAGAGTGCCAGTAATTGAATATATTCTTCCTGCATTTGCGCTGAGACTTGATAGTGATCTGTCGCGGTATCTAGTTCCTGTAGATCACTCGTGATATTGGGCATCTCGGCGAAGTGTGTCTCTAACCAAACTCTGGCAATTTTTAAATAGTCTATGTTGGCATTGACATCTGTTGCGTCAAATGCTTCTACTATTTTTCGGAAGGTCGTTAGTTGACCCTTTATTGCGCCTCGTTTGCGGGTCAATCTTTCCTTTCTTTTATGGGTTTCTATCTCCACTGACATTTTGAATTATATTACCGATTTGCGACGGGAATGATATGTGGGAAAGGAGAATATCGTATTTGGCAATAATTATGATTTACGAGCTTACCCCTTTGTCGGTCTTCGATGCTCACTATCGTGTTGAATGATGCTTGGGTGATGCTTGCCTCGTCTCTTTGTTCCCAGCCTGAACGTTTGCTCGTTGGCTTGAATTTAAATGTCTATCCACCTTTGTTACACTTCGCGCACTGTATTTCAGATCCATCCGGCTCGAAGGACCAAATATGTTTCGTACTCTTCGTCCTGTGATGCGACTTTATTTTGTAAGTCAGACTAGGTCGTAAATCTGGGCCCCGCGAATATTTACTGGATACAACAGTCGAAGAATCTTCACGACGAATTAATGTTGTGAAGATGGTTTAAAATAAGGCACACGTTAATTCATAAAACACTCAAACGATTTATTAACACTTTGTACATATGTTATGCCTTATTATTATTATTTGAAATGTATTGTTACACGCGATCGGAACACCTACACCGCGCGCAGTCAATTACGGTTTTGCTCTTATAATGTGTGTACAAATGTCGAGATTATTGATGTTACGATTGAAGAATTGATGAAAGAATGTGACGATTTGTGAAAGACTGAAATACTGATGAACGACTGATGAACGACCAACTATTGATCGGAGAGGACAGACGAGCAAGACTTAGAAAATCGGAGGTGGGAGGAGTTAAACAAACCGTGAACTTTTCTGTCGCCTAATTTGATTGGTCTCAACATGTAAAGAAGGGATGACTACCCTTGCACCGTGATGGAAAACCCTCTGAGTCCGCGGGTATGCAGCTCGCGGCCGATGGCAATTAACGCACATCTGCAAGGGAGTTGTAGTTTTCCAAAAACCCCATTATAAGGACGATGTTTTATAGAACCGGAAAAATCACGTACTGAAGAGTACGTGATTTTTCTGAATTTGTGCGGCTTGCTAAATTGACCGCAATAAAAAATGTGCAGCGCAGATTTGTTGTCGAACGAGTTTGGAAATCCCCTTGACCGTATCTGCTCCTCTGTCTCTCCCTTTTTATGTGTTATTCAAAACATAGAATCTCTTCATCGTTTTGTTCGCGACGGAACAATCGTTGTGTCACGAAAAATGTATATCCATATTGAGCGCGTTTCAACAATCCTACACACCGTTTGCCTCTGTGTGCTGTACATTCTTGGGGCAACCCTGCCCCAAAGACATGTAGCGCAAGGGGTTTAAAAGGCGTGATACATCACGACGGTCTACAGTTCATCGGACGTAATGGCGCGTGGTGGTTCACTGCTGTTTTGTCTATTCTCGACTTCCGAACGGATATTCAACAGTCGTAGAATTACAGGTTACCGTATTTTCACCTGCGTAGTTTTGGATCCAGGAACTTCAGAGGGTACGAACGAACGTCATACGCATGTTTGCTGAACAAGTTTTAAATTGTTTATTTTACAATTTTACAAAAGTTTAATAACGAATCGATTAACAAATGTCTAGTTAGGTTGAGGAGCTCGATGTGGATGTTTCTCCTCTCACTGTGTCGTGTGAACTGATAAAGAAATTTTACATTTGTTACCTTGTAAGTTCGAAAATTTCTGGGGGTAGAAAGCCTGTGTCGGAGTGGGGATGACTCTCGCTTAATATTTTTATTTCGTACCGTTAAAGGTTCCGGAAAAATTGCGTGGGCAATCCAAAACAGCCTTTCGATTGGAAAAACCCGAAGTGGCAATAAAACATCTGGTGCACACTCGGTCAATCCTTTTTATTCGGCGCGAAATTTGCCTATGAGTTATCTTAACCACTCGAAACTTTCCGACTTAGGATTATAAAAAATAATTTATACTTTTAAGCTTAACAAATTCTAAAACACCACGTATTACTCAGCAACGGGCATTACTCAGAAAGGAACTCTATCTTTAACCTTTTTTTTCATTGAATTTTCTCTTGTTTGTCAAGACGCGACAACTGCTCTGCAAAAAGCACGTTGCGATATTGCGTGCTCTTCAAAACCTGAATAAGGAGCAGCGCGAGGCTGTTTTACGCAAAGCAGATCCAAGTATTATCCGCTGTGTTTGTGAGTATGCACTGAATGTTCTCTGCGGGAATGTACCACTGAAGATCGAACAAAGAAAAAATTACGTCAATATGCACGGGTCCTCCGTCGTTTAGCCTAAAAAAAAGCTGCTGGAAGAGTAAAAAACGGTTTGTTGTTCAAAGCGGTGGGTTTCTACCACTCCTATTAGCATCAATACTAGGTACTGTTCTATCGAATTTTATTGGCGGCCGTGGATAATGGAGCACGCAAGAAAAATGGTTCTCGTGCCAGAGGAGCATGTAACGCGACTGAGAACACAAAGTTATACGCAACCGTTTTTAAATATGGATGCGCCTCAAACACAGCCAGTGCGAGGTATTGATGCTACGCTAACTGCATTAGACACGGAGATGAATGAAATTTTGCATTCCAACGCATACAGGGATGAGAGGGAAAAGTGGATGGCGTACTTGACTGTACTACAACGTTATCTCCACTTCATCGATAATGAGAGAGCTCTGCAGTACCGCGACCTTATACAGAATAAACACTATGTAGAGTCTGATTATGAAAGAAAAAAGAAGAAGTCGAAACCGGTTACGGTATGAATGATACCGCCATACTTGAGAGTATACCAGCTAAATTTTGCGTGAACGCGAAACTACTTCTTCGCCGCTTGCGTGGCGCTCCACGATCTAATTTTTCTTGGGATTCTGATGGTGTCGTGTCGATCAACGAGAAACCAATAAAAGATTCAAATATTGTTGACCTCGTGAAAATGATGCTATGAGGGTTATGAAAATACCTAACCCTGCTATGCCCTAAGACGTAGTTCCTTTGTCAGAGTTCTGCGAGCGATGAAGGCATCTCGGGAATTTATTGGTAATGAGGAGTTGTGGGCGGAGTCTAGAGTTAACACACCACAGCGTCAATCGCGCACTGATGATGGTAGTACAAGCAACGAGGGATCACCCGATACGGACCAGTCAGCGTTTTTCAGCGGTGTTGAGAACAGATCACCAGCACGGCGGACACAGGGAGATAAGCAGAGAGGTGGCGGCTATCATAATAAGAAAAGACGTGTAATTTGGACTAACTTGAAATTATAATAATGAAAATCTTAGGAAACGCGTACTTTAATCCCTCCCATGAAGCATCGTTTTCAGGTGCTACCAAATTGTTATATTTCGCACGTCAGAAAAAAATTGCCCGTGTGAAGGCTGTACAGTGGCTTGAAGCACAGAATACTTATACAAAACACAGACCCGTGCGACGACATTATCCGCGTCGTTTTTATAATGCCCGAAATATTGATGACTTCTGGGAGGATGATCTCGTGGATCTTCGCTCGATTATAATGATGGTTATGTTTATCTCTTGGTCGTTATAGACGTTCTTAGTAAATTTGCATGGGTTCAGCCTTTACGTGACAAGTCTGCTGCATCTGTAGCCAATGCGTTTGATCTCATTTTATCTAAAAAAAATAGTAACGGTCGATCGCCCCTCTACCTACAGACGGACAGGGGTAAAGAATTTACCGGTGCTGTATTCCAGGCTCTCTTAAAGAAAAAGAACATACAGTTCCGTGTTGCGCGAAACCCTGATATAGAAGCGGCTATTGTCGAGAGATTCAATAGAACACCGAAAGAAAGAATGTGGAGGTATTTTACGTATTCTAGCAAAATACGTTACCTAGACGTTCTGCAGAACATCGTTTGTGCATACAATCACTCCATGCATAGCGATATAAAAATGGCTCCTGCCGCGGTGACACACGCTACAGCGGCTAGGGCCCGTAATAATCTGATACAGCGGTACAAAAGAACCGAGAATTGTTCGCCCAAACAGCGTGGGTGACATCGTGCGCATCAGTAGCGCGAAGGCTGCCTTCGTAAAAGGTTACGAGCGTAGTTGGACCAGCGAGTTATTTAAGATTGTCCGTGTATCGCACAGTATTTGTCCTGTGATATACATACTGCGTGATGTCCACGGCGAGGATATCGATGGTATATTTTACGAGCCTGAGTTATCGAGAGGACAAACGAAGGAGTCTAAACAGTCGTCAGCAAAATGAAGGAGGAGTTTTACATGGTTTTACCTAGTAATAGTAGTATGAATTATTATCCCGATAATGTGACAACAAGGTATACCACGCATTTACGCCAATGTATCTCTCTTCACGGCAGCTGGGCTGTTTTTCTAGCTGAAATACACATACAGACGACAATTTTGCATGTACCGCCCGATGGTGAGCGGGACTTTATGAATGTCATAACGAACACAGTAGCACCCGGTAGCATGGCAAGCACCGACTTTAAGGAAGAACGCGTCTGCGTACCACCGGGTGTGTACCTCAGCATAGACACATTACTCGAGGCTATTAACGAGGCATCGTGTGTTACGGGTCATCTGAAATTTAAGCATTGTCGCAACGGATATGTGGCGGTCACGCGTATCTGTGAATCGTGTAAGAATGTAGAACACTCATTCTACTTCTCCGATGTGTTGAACGAGATTTTAGCATACACCGAGCCTAAGGATGTGGTGGTCCAGAGCGAGTAAACTGCTCAGAGACCTGCCAACCTGGCCCATGGGACCCCAAATATGATGTACGTTTATATGCTACGTGTTGTGCCAATCATTGCCGCTGATAATCGTAATTACGGATCGTTGAAGATAAGAAGCTTCTCACCACCACGCTATATTCCCCTATTATGTACTAGTTTTCAAACAATAACGATTGATATAAGGGATGAGTTTGGCAGGCCGATACCATTCGAGTACCGGACGTTGACAGTGTTACAGACTGTTACAGGTCAAACGTACAGATTAACCTGAACCAATCTTAAATGGTTTACCATGACGAGTACTTTGATATGCAAACGGGTGGGCGTGGTGGTCGAACCGGCTATGGTGGTATCAGTCACGTGTATATAGTGTCACCGAATAAAAGGGGTCACAGTATTGGATGTTTCCTCGGTGGTCTCTTCCGACGAATAATACCTCTCTTGAAAGAACGAGCTCGGGTTGTTGGTAAAGAGGCGCTTTGCTCGGTCATGAACGTGGCTACGGAAATCATGGATTCTGGTATTCACTCGCGACAAGCATTCAAAGCACGTCTGCGCGAATCAGGGGAGAATCCGAAGCGTAAGGCTGAAGAAAAAATTAGTACGCTCATGAAGGGTTCGGGGCATAAAAACGATAAAATCAATAAACCGATCCATTCTTTTGCCGGGAACGCATCACGACGTACCAGTATGAAAAAACGGAAGAAGACCGTGAACTCGCGAAAACGTTCGGGCTCTGTGAAAAAGAGGCAGGGGAAGAAGAAGACTGTGAAAAGAAGAGCAACAAAACAGACAACTACGAATCGTTACAAGAAATCAAGAACAGTGGCGGATATTTTTGCCTAACACAATCGTGGAAAATGGCTTTCTTACACGCACACTCGTGCAAGTGCCTTAAGTCGGAGCTTGAGCTATTTACACTACCACCGACCCAGACAACAATCGAGGGAACGCATACAGTGTGTTACAAGCCAATCTCATCATTGACGGATGATGCACCGATAAAGTTTGTCATACCGGTTTAGGGTGATGAGTACATTGATCTTGCACACACCATGCTCAGTATGCGTGTTAAGATAGAAACCCCTGACAAAGCAGATGCACCGTCTCCGAAAGTAGGACCAGTCAATAACCTATTACACTCAATGTTCAATCAGATCGATGTATTTTAAAATCAGAAACTGATATCACCTCCTAACAATATTTAGGCGTATAGGGCATACATTGAAACCCTCTTGAATTACGGGTCTGGTGCTAAGAGTTCGCATCCCACGAGTACTTTATGGTATAATAATTTGCCTGGTAAAATGGATGATACAGAAAATAATAATACCGGCCTTGCAAGCAGGCGAAACGTATTAGGTAAAAATCGAACGATCGATCTCCTTGGTCATTTATATTGCGATATCTTCAATCAAGAGAGATTTTTGCTAAACGACGTTGAAATGCGTTTACGTCTCGTACGGTCCAATAACGCTTTTTGTCTCATGAGTTTTTCGAAAGATTGTAACATCCGTATTACGGAGGCATCGCTACTTGTACGGCGTGTTAAGGTAGCACCGGGTATACTGTTGGCCCATACACGCTCTTTGTCTAAATCTACAGCGAAATATCCTTTGACGCGAGTCGAGGTTAAAGCGATATCGCTGCATGCGGGGATACACGGTGAGACTCTTGATAATGTCATACTTGGCCAGCTACCTAAACGTATAGTCGTCGGTTTTGTCGATAATAAGGCTTTTAATGGTGACTGTAAAATGAACCCTTTCAATTTTCAGAATTACAATATAAATTATTTTTCTTTGTATGCCGATGAATTGCAAATACCGTCAAAACCCCTACAGCCAGACTTCGCAGATGCTGAAATGTATGTTGAGGCATACCACACACTATCCTCGAGTACAGACATACTCTTTCTCAACTAGGCTAATTGTATCGCACGTACAACCTCCCCTGTTGGTTATTGTCTCTTTGCATTTGATCTTACAGCCGATCTCTCGGCCAATAAATAGTAGCGCTCATTGGAATCTTGTGAGGCATGGTAGTGTGCGAATAGAAGTACGGTTCGCGTCTGCTCTAACATCAACGATTAATTGCCTTGTGTATTCAGAATATGATAAAGTGTTGGAGATCGACTCCTCCAGACAAGTAATAGTGGATTTTAGTGGCTAGGTCGCAAGGCTTATAGAGAGGGAAGTGTCATATATCCGCAGAAGGTGTGTAATATTTATCGTTAGTCTGTATTCAAAAGACACCGTGTTACGACGATCGAGAAGCGCCATGAACATCTTCATTGATATACAGGGTCTGAAGGATAAATATAATCATTTTATACCTAAAGAAATTGCCGTGGTCTCTATAAAGACATCGTACTTAGCCCACTGGATTATATCGCCGCCCTACGATTATAATGCTCTACCACCTAGCGTAAAACGTCAAAACACCTGGTTACAAACCAATCATCGTGGTATAGAGTGGTCCGAGGGCGAGATGCATTTACATGCAATCGAAGCTTTGTTGAAGCAAATTGCAGCGCGGTCTGATCGTCTGTTTATAACAGGAGCTGATAAAACGGCTTATTTGACGCAGCTAACGGATTGCTACGTCATAAATCTAAAGGAAGAAGAAGACGACGGTTCGTCGCTGCGTAATCTTCCTGAGAGCAATACTCGTTGTGTATAGCATGGTTTACTGCGTAAAAATTTCTCGGTCACGTGTGCCCTCAACAATGGTGTGAGAATAAAAAAGTGGCTTTCTCATAACGACCGCTCCATCTCCTTGTGGGAGTACAGAACCACCACAGCCTGGAACATCAGCTTACTAGATGCGGAGCGCCGCGACGAGGGAAAAACAACCGATATTAAACAGCTCTATTGTCCCTATAATTGCTGTCTATTGTGAACACCGGGCGGCTTATGCACGCCCTACGCAGTATAAAGAGCCGCACTGTAGGCGCATACTCGACAGACCGCACCCCTAAGGTGTGGGCGAAAGAAGCAGCGATTATCGCCAATACCAATGGCCACAAGCAGTCCGGGGCCGACGGGGTCGCCATATACGTCGATCGAGATGGACGAGGATGGTACTTCGATAGCTACGGCCTACCACCAATCATCCCGTAGCATTTCCAGCATCACCGACAGAACTGCAGATTCTTTAACTACAACACTATACAGCATCAGGGTCCTGAATTAATGTGTTATGATTCTGCATTTCTTGTCTACAGGCCTTTGTATTGATATGTTTAGGAGTGCATTTTCAACCGATTTAATACGAAACGATGAAATAGTGTATGAGTACTACAATGAGTATATGAATAAGTGTAATAAATCTAAGCCCTTGAATAATCCGCTGAACAACAGTGCCTGTGTGGGGAGAGGTTACCGTTATAATAATCTCAATACATTAAGTGTTAAAACTCTGCCTTGTATACATGGTTGCTATTCTCGCACCCGCTAACTGTACCATAATTGTGGGTTAAAAATAAAATATATTTTTTCAAATGTGTGTGTTCTTTGTCTCAATATTCTTGAACTTTGTACGACAATGATTATAATCCACATATTTTAGTGATGAACTGTTGAATTCTCAGAACTCATTGAAGTGGTAATTGACGCAAACGCACGCGCCGTCACGAATTCGATCCTTACGTATCACAGATTTTATAAAATGCTGATGTCTATAAACGATACCTGGTGATACGGTAAACTATTGCCACCACCAAGATGGCTCACTATTTTTCCAAAATAAGCAAACGTTGCATCAATTACATCTGTTTCTCTTTGTATACAGAGGAGGGGAGTTAGGCTGCTTGAAAGGAGGTACTTCGACAGCTACGGACTACCACCAATCATCCCGCAGCATCTCCAGCGTCTCCGGCAGAGCAGCAGATTCTTTACCTACAACGCTATACAGCTTCAGGGTCCTGAATCACAGACTTGTGGACATTATTGTGTTATGTTTCTGCATTTCTTGTCTACAGGCCTTGGTATTAATATGTTTAGGAATGCATTTTCAACCGATTGAACACGGAACGATAAAATAGTGTATGACTACTACAATGAGTATATGAATAAGTGTAATAAATCTAAGCCCTGGAATAATGCGCTCAACAAGGGTGCTTGGACGGGGGGGGGGGTTACCGTTATAATAATCTCAATACATTTAGTGTTATAACTCTACCTTGTGTACAAGGCTGCTGTTCTCGCTCCCGCTAATGGAGTGGTTTAAAAAATAAAGTATATTTTTTAAATGTGTGTGTTCTTTGTCTCAATATTCTTGAACTTCTCATGACAATAGTTATAATCTACATATTTTAGTAATGAGCCGTTTCTCAGAACTCCTTGAAATGGTAATTCGCGCAAAGGCACGCGCCGTCACGAATTCGATCCTCGTGTATCACGGATTTCATAAAATGCTGATGTCTGTAAGCGATATCTGGTGATACGGTAAACTAATTTTACCACCACTGCCGCTGCGGCTACCGCCAAGATGGTTTGCTGTTTTTACAAAATAAGCAAATATTGCACCAATTTAATTCTGACTGCTTCTCTCTGTATACAGAGTAGGGGAATGGGGCTGCTTGATAGGGGGTCTGATGTATCTCCGTTCCTTGATAGACAGACATTGTCATCGATACTTCACAGAAGTAAGCACAGCCGATTGAAAGTACGTTTATACGTTTTTTTGAGAGATATTATAACAATTAAAGCAAAAATACACGCAATATCAGAGTTTCGTGCTTTAACAAAAAAACTGAGGCAACTGAAGTTGGGTAATGGATTTCACACGAATCAACCAAGTGGGACGTTTGGAGACGTTTCTTCCCTTCAAAAGATTGTCCGAGCTGGAGCTCCAAAAAGACCATAATATTACCGGTATCAAAATCGTCCAAACGAAATGGGGCGCATGAGTTGTCGTGATCGTAGATGGTGAATTTTCGTGTTATCTGCCAACGAGATTCGTCAAGGCTTTCGAAGAAGTGGACGAGCTATTTCAACAAATGAACGATGCCGCGAGTAACAAAAATCTGACTATGCAGTATTACGGCACGAAGTTCAATAAGCTCGAGTTCAAAGCTGCTGAGGGATAATTATAAACAGGTATGTACTAAAAATCATGTATAAAGTGCCTGTGTTACGATACGCATATACGACCCTCTCTCAGGCTATATATTTATCTCTATCTTCCATAGCTGAACTATTGAAGAAGAAGAAGAAGAAAAGAAAAAGATGCTAACAATTGAAATTCTAATCTATATTACCGCTTTATTGGATATTTATTGTAAAAATATATATAACGCATAATTAATTAATATGTATAATGGTTTATTGGTTCCCGATAGGGTTACAGTGACTTTCGTTTCCTTTCTCGTTTGTACATTTTCTTACAGTCTTTGTTTCGTATTTACAGGTTTTTCCTTATTCTACTTTTTACATTGTCCTTATTCTATCTTATTTTATCTTATTCTACCTTATTTTCTAGTTTCTCTCGTCCCTGCTCTTACTCTCATGTTTATTTGTTTATCTCTTTGCCGCTTTCTTGTTTCTTTGTTCTTTCTGTGTGCCTTCTTAGCCTCCTTTTCTCTCTCTTCCCTCTCTCTCATTATTCTGTAGCTCTTACATTACATTACCTTTATCGCTCGCCTTTTTTCGTCAACAGTTTTTTTTTTCTACTTCTTTCTCCCGCTTTCGTCGACTTCCGTTTCCGCTTCATTCATTCCTTCCTACTCCTCTCTCGCTTCTTTCTACCTCTCTTTTTTCCTCTTGTCCTCCACTTCCTTCATCCACCCTTCCCCTCCTCCTTTCTCGTCTAGAATTTCCCTTATTCTTTCTCCTATTCCTCTCTCCTCCTCCCCTTCTCCTCCGCATCTGTCTAGCACAGTGGTTCCCAACCCGTAGATGTCTACGGACCACTCAGCCTGATAGTAAATTACCACGGACCGTCCACCACACATTACATTATTAATACATCTTATGAGTTGTAACCAAATTGAAAGGTGATGAAATACAACAATTTTTTAAAAACAAACTATTATTAATTAAGAAACTATTATAATTAACAATAATACAAATATATAAATGGTAATTTTCAGAAGGTAGGCTATATTGTATCATGTTGAAAACTCATTCTCTACATGATACAAACATTATTATGATTGTGTTAGTTATGGTATGTTCTAATAATTTTATTATGTTACAGATAATTCAATAAATATCTGATATTCATCAGAACGAATGTATTTACTTAATCTTGTTCAACGAAAATCGCAATTTTGATTTAATCACGGGGAAATATTACTTTTTTATAAGTAGTCACCGGACTCTCCCGCGGACCACCCCCTAGGCTCTCACGGACCACCTTTGGTCCGCGGACCACCGGTTGGGAAACACTGGTGTAGCATGTGCTCCCACGTCTCCTCCTCTTCCCCGAATATCCTGCACGTTTTCTCTTCTGTTCCCCAATACTGTCCTCCTTTCATACCGGTGATATAATAGTCTTTTTGGAGCTCCAATTTGCACAATCTTTTGACGAGAAGAAACGTCTCCAAACGACCCACCTGGTTGATTCGTGTGAAATCCATTGCCCAACTTGAGTTTTCTCAGTTTTATTGTTAGAGCACAAAACTCCGGTATCGCATGTATTTTTGCTTTAATTGTTGCAATATCTCACAAAAAAAAACGTCTAAACGTAATTTCAATCGGCGGTGCTTACTTCTTTGAAGACTTGAGAACAATGTCTGTCTGTCAAGGACCTGAGATACATCGAACCTCCTTTCAAGCAGCCCAATTCCCCTCCTCTGTATACAAAGAGAAACAGTATGAATGTAATTGGTGCAACGTTTGCTTATTTTGCAAAAATAGTAAGTCATCTTGGTGGTGGCATTTGTTTACCGTATCACCAGGTATCGTATACAGACATCAGCATTTTATAAAATCTGTGATACGTAAGGATCGAATTCGTGTTGTTAACTAAATGCCATTGACAAAATAAAAAATGAATGTGTTCTTAAAAAACAATGTAAACGTAACATTTGTTAAAATATCTTAAAACCGACTAAGTGATAAAATGAAAATCTGATCCATAAGAAAATAAAAAATGTAGAGAGCTCCACGAAATGAAATAAGACAGTATTAAAATATTTTTCATACTCTCCCCCATTTTAACCCTTTCGCTACGGGGCGGATCTCCGCCGCGGTACTCCCGCAGTACGGCGCGCTACACCGAAACAGTGCACGGCGCACGCAACCGTTCGCATCAACGCCTTATTGTAACCTGCGTTCTTGGCTGATGCTTTCGACGAAAAAACTTGTTTCAAAACAGAGTATTTATAGAGTATTTAAAATTTATTAACATGCACACGTTTAATTACTGAGATCAAATGATATTACACAATATAATATTATTATACAACATGATATAAGCGTATGATTAGAATTGATTTTAATAGTGATACTGCGTGTGGTACTTTTCAAAACACGGTGTTGCGCATAGGCCAACATCACAAATCTTACATTGATATCGTGATTACCTCCTCTTATCATTTTTAGTACAGACTACACATTTTCGTAACGGGTGTTTACGTTTTGTTGATTCATTTGTGTACAGTGACATGAAGTGCCTTCCAATCAAGCGAAGCCGATTCGTTTGTCCTGATTTCGTTTCGACATTTTTCTTATAGTTTGATAAATAATGATGTAAAAGTTGGCGAATTAACTCCAGGTGAAATTTTGCCATATAGATTTGTTTGCGAGTTTATAATTTGTACAGGCAATGAGCGTTCCAAACGCACATATCGATTAAATGGAAGAAATATTTTTTATACCACTTCAAGGATTTGCGTTGGGAGTGTATGGTGCTAATAATCATATCTGCTTTATCCACACTTCCCATCAAACGATTGTAGTCGACAATACACTTTGGTTTCTTTATCATTTCTCGCGTTCGGTAATGGAGTTTTGTATTAACAAATACATGATTGTGGCAAGAAGATCGCATATACACTTCCCTCTTGTCACACCATTTCATTGCTAGCAAATGCTTAGAAGAGCGGAAACTCGCTTCACCAGCATTTAATTTATCCTGGAAAATCGACATGCCTTTTCGTCTTTTTCAGATAGTTCCACATGCGTTAGTTGCGTTTTTATGTAAAAGAATGAAAAGTGCCGGGCTAGTATACCAATTATCCACATATAATGGGTGGCCTTTACCTAAATACGGTTTTAATAATTCCATTACTATATTGCCCGATTTTCCGATAAATTCATTTTCAAAGTTTAGTATAGTCAGTGATCCATTATAAATAATAAAATCTTGCACAAACCCTGAATGGGTATCACACAAAATGAACGATTTAAGTCCAAATCTACTTCTCTTGGAAGGAATGTATTGTTTGAACGATAATCTGCCTTTGTAAAGGAGTAGACTTTCATCATTACAAAGGTTTTTGAATGGATAAAATACATGCTGAAAACTTTGTCGGAGCTTATCGCAAATTTCCCGTATTTTATATAATTCGTCAGTATCCGCAGTTACATTATTTGTGTTAAAATGTACGATTTTTAACAAATATTGAAATCTATCCCTACTCATAACTTCTCCAAAAATGTTGCTCTTCAACAATATGTCGTTAGACCAGTACTCGGAAAATGTCAATTTTTTATTTCGCGACATTAATAATTTGACGGCGAGATAGCAATACATCTCAGGGACAGAAGTGCTTTGATAATTTACGTTATTAGTATTCTCATCAAGGTTATTCCGATAATCGTGTGTTGTGGTGACAATGAAATTTATAAAGTTTTCAGAGCAAAGTAATTGAAAAAACTCTAAAATCGATGCTGAATTGCTAATCGATGCTTTTATTCCCGAATGTTTGGAACTAAACTTATGAATAGTTGGCCGGAATAATTCTTTCGTCCATGTAATTTCTGTGAGATTCCTGCCAGATTCCGTTGAAGTATCTTCTTCGTATTTAGACGTGCTGGATATGATTTGCCGAAATCTTTTACAATTTTGCGTGCGTCTTTCCCGTATCAAATTTGAATTTATTTGCTCATCGTCTAACAGATCCAAAAAATTCTGACTTATGTCAATTCGTCTTTTTCTGTTATTCGACATCTTTTTGAGGGGTGGATAAAATCTGTTTATAAATAATATAAATAATTTAATCTCAATAGAGCTACCCAAATTTGACAAACAAAACATACCTTTTTATATGTTCTTGGAAGAAAACTTAAATTTATTATATTCCTGCAGTAAGCACTAACGTAATTCGCACAGACCGTTCGAGCCGGTGTAGTAAGACTGATGATCGAGGCATTGTTTTATTATTGAAGCCCGTAAAAAACAAATGATGCAAAACAAAAGACTCACGCGGTACGTCCAGAGTGAGATACTCTGTGCATAGCAACTGCAGGCGCTTATCATATATACAATTACGCGATATCTTTAGCGGGAGCGACTATAGTCGCTCGTAGTATCTCAGCGGCATCACATGAAAAGCGACTATAGTCGCCCGTAGTACCTGAATAGCATCACATGGAGAGCGACTATAGTCGCTCGTAGTAGCGAAAGGGTTAAATTAACGAAATAAAAACAACAAATGGACTACTTCAAAATTAAAAACCACAAAAATATTACTGTTTCGGCGACATCGAAATTATGTTTAAGTTTGCCGCGCTCGATTTATACTCGTAATCGATAGAGGAGTGAGCGTTGCTCGATACAAGCCACTTCCCCCTCTACGAGGCTCTCTCGTCTCGTGTCTCGCCGGAAAGACGCTCGAATGAATATTTGGAGAGTACTTATCGAGTGACCACGCGTTTAACTTGTCCTTTCGCACCTTTCTATTTCTCGTCTTGTTCTATGACCGCGGCTCGACTCGTTTTATTCTTGACCATTGCTGTATTTTCGATAAGTTCAACGCTCAACGATATTCGCGAACCGCTCGATAAGGTGTAGCAGCTCTATGTCAGGAGCAGCTCTGTATTTAGGGTGGGTTGTTCCAACCTCTAGGTAAAGTGTCGAGTAGCCTACTCGGCGGATAAACTCCTAACTGCCGGTTTTCCAACTCCCGGGTAGCTCTACTCGGCGTCTACTCGGAAGTTAATTTATACCATCCAAAAAGTACCGAGTAGGCTGTCTAACCACTGGGTAAACGAGTGAAAAGCATTGGTGGGGGTAGAAAGATGGTCGAAATTGTCTACATAACCTGATTCGCACTTGCATTGCTTGTCGTGTTTTGACAGCCAAACAAACTTTTAAGCAACAATGAACATAGCATATTTGTGCGAGAATCCGTTCATGTCTAGTGAAGAAGATGACGATGATGCTGATATTGAAGTGATAGTGCGATTTCGGAAACCTTATACAATACGACCACGTCCAGATTTATTTAATGGTTATGACGATGAAGAATTTCTGCGACGATTTCGATTTCGCAAAAGAACGTTTTACACGATACTTGGTATGATTGAAGAAAGGGTTAAAAACAGAACCGATAAGTAAGTACGCAGATTGATGTTATACAGTTTGCAAGCATACGTTCTTTTACAAGGATGTATATTTATGTTATAGAAATCATAGTGTACCTCCAAACCTACAACTATTATTAGCACTCCGATATTATGCCACTGGAGCATTTCAAGCCGTTATCGGTGACTTGGGTGGCATTCACAAGTCAACAACTTGTAGAATAATAAAAAAAGTGACAGAAGCCATAGCTTCCTTACGACCGTTGTATATTGACTTTCCAACTACATGCAACGGTCAAAAACGCATCCAAGTAGATTTTTACAGAATTGCACGTTTTCCACGAGTCATGGGTGCAATCGATTGTACACATGTTCGACTCAAATCACCAGGTATGTTGTATACTTTATAAAAAAAATTAATTCAAGATTATACAGAATTCAGAATAGTATTTCCAAACACATATGTTTATAGGAGGACAATATGCTGAGGTATTTCGAAATAGAAAAGGAATATTTTCTCTAAATGTACAAGCAATTTGTGATAGCAATATGAAATTTATGGACATTGTCGCACGATGGCCAGGATCTAGCCATGATTCCACAATTTTCAACGCCAGCCGAGTACGAGCGCGGTTCCTTGACAGGCAAATGGGGCATGGATTACTGCTCGGTGACAATGGATATGCATGCTCGAGTATTATCTTGACCCCACTGTTACACACGAATAATCGGGCTGAAGAATTATACAATGAATCGCACATTCGAACACGCAACGTTATCGAAAGGTCTTTCGGAGTGTGGAAACGTAGATTCCCGGTCTTGGCGTTTGGGTTAAGAACGCAACCCGAATTTGCTCAAGCAGTAATAGTCGCTACAGCAGTACTTCACAATATTGCACTGAATGCGGCAGAACCTGAAGCGCCCATTGACCTGGATGTAGTAAACGCTTTGGAAGAATTGGAGATGCATGGAGAAAATGTTCGTAATGCAGTTGAGAATGCCAATGTGCGCGGTTCATTAATTGAGACCCATTTTTCGAGGTTATACGGAATGTAAAATGTACGCTATATTTATCTAATGAACATTCTTTCAGAATACTTTTTTTTACAGACTGGCTCAATAGCACCTGCCTGCTACACATTTTTTTAACAATGGCTTCTTCGGGTTTGCTTCCTCATAAAGGAAGCTTTGTTTTCGGCGAAAAAAATGTGTTTCGAAATGTTCAATTTTTAGAAATCTACAAAAACAATTTTTTTAATGTTGCGGTTTTTGCATTTTTATAAGTATCGAGTTGAAATTTTTTGTACAAATACATTAGATAACAAAAATAGTTGATGTTGAAGTTGGTGAAAATAACTCATGTCATAACGATGAGAAAGGAAATGCTAATAAAGGAGGCTTGACGAACGACGGAAACAAATGAGGCAGTCATGTGCAAATTTTTAATTTGAACGTTTTTTATATTTATTTATAAAATTACAAAACACGATTGTAAACTTCAAACATTTGAAACTCGTAATAAAATTTAATTTAACGAATTTATCGCAGTTGTAATAAAAATATTATCATAAAAAACACTTATTATTGCAACAGATTTCTCAGACGCATCTCTTCGACATCTTTTTGAACCCGTTTTATCTCAACATCAAGTTCAGCAGCTAGCAAGCGACTCTCGTTAATTTGTAATTCTTTGCGAAGTACGGCCATTCGCATCTCGTGTAGCTCTTCTTTCTTATCTGCATCGGAATTGTCTTGTGAAATTTTTCGTGACTTTTTTTTCTTCAACGTAGACTTTAATTCGGGCGCCATTGGTTTTCTTAAAAGATTGACCCCTTTTTCAGCAATTTTCTTGTCCACATTTTTTTCATGTGTTGCCAACGTCGCTTCAGAATTTTCATAATCTTCCAAATACTCAGTGTTTTCAAACGCGTCCGATTGTGCCAAATCTTCCTGTTCAACATAAAATAGTTTTTATTAGTCATAGTACATTAGTCTCCTCTTTGCGTTTCATTTGTTTTATATGTACCTGCATTTCCTGGTCATTATCGATATCATTCATATCGTCATCGTCAATACTTGAAATGTTTCTCGTCTCTATTCAAATAGAATAAGATATTTCAATATTCAAATTCAATAACAAAACTCAAAAAACAACTTCAGTAGCAGCTATAAAGGTAAATAAAAAAAATTTTACTTGGTATGCTGTCACTATCCCAAATAGAAGGTTGTCCATCTATCGTAGATCCCATTATTTCAGCTATGGCTTCCTCAGTAGCTGTCAACTTCTGCATTTCAGGAACTCCGCCACCAGTTTTGAACAGTTCCATTTTATTATGGGCGCATTTTTTGCGGATCCTTTTTTTAATATCTTCGTATTTCGTTCTTAGTGCCTTCTTAGAGCGGATAGTTGCGGAACATGAATTGAACGAATCCGTGACAATATCCCACACTTTATTTTTCATTTGCCACGTCGCAGCATCCGTTTTCTTGCATTCAATAATGTCTTTGTTTTCGGAAATGATTGAAACAAGATTGTTTATTTCATCGTACGAAAAATTTGACCCTCTTTCCCTTTTGGTTTTTGATTTATCAGCCATCTATTTACAATAAAAATTATGTAGATAATTGCACATCCTACGAACGTCTACATATTTAAAAGTAAAAATACTTACCGTTATTCAGAGAAATAAAACTTTTCTTTGGATGCATACTGATGCGTAGAAATTGGGTTATGTTTTTCACAAACTGTTTACACGCGAACATAGCCGTCGATACTCCCGGAAGTAAGAAACTATACATTTCGTTGGGTAACTAACATCGGGGTAAAAAACGGTGGAACAACGCTCGCGCAGTTAACTGACGGGTAAGCTTTACTCGGCCGTTAGCTACCGGGTAGTTTACCTAGAGGTTGGAACAACCCACCCTTAACCGTGTAACGTATGCTCCGACGACTCTTGCATTCGCGCTAAATAACGACCATCTCTAGAACACGGATACTTAAAATCAGAAGACTCGCCATTTTGTACATCGACGTTCGATCAGACGCTGTTCTCTCGTCCTTTATCCGCGCGGTGAGGGTACTGCTCTGCTCCGTTTCCAATAACCGTCTATTCGTTTATGCGTCGGTTCAGTGATAGGAATCATTCTCATGCGATTTATTACTGTGAACAACAGCCGACCGTATTTTGCTCTCCTTTGGATGATCGAGTACGTGTTACGCGCTCAGCTCTTGTATAAAGAAAGGTTGGCTCTATTCATTGCTCTGCGTTGCGATTAGCCGGCTCTTATTTTGTTTGTCAGGTGACGCTGAAAATAAAGTGGCGACCAACGAATGTTGTAAACGCAGTGCTCGAAGTGCACTATTTATTATTTTTCCTCGCTCTCCTTTATCCGCTAAGCAGGTCCTCGCGCAAACAATTACAAAACTGCCAACGAAGTAATAAAATAAAAATTTGAAACAAAACGAATAAAAAATATAGATGGCGCAACGAATACAATGAAATAGTATTAAAATTCCTTTGGTACTCTCTCACTTCAAATTAACGAAATAAAAACAATAAATGGATTAGTTCAAAATTAAAAACCAAAAAGTATTATAGTAAAACATAAAATGCGATTTACTCTTTTAGCATTCAAATTAAGAATCAAGTCATTTATATTTCGGTGGAATATTTTTACTAGACTTCTAGACTAAAATCCAATATCACAGTGAATAGAATAAGTAGTGATTATATTTACTCATACTTACATATGTACATAGAGTACTGGCCAAAAAAAAGTAGGCACCGTTCAAATTTCCATAATGCACTATTCTCGTTCGAAATATCATCAATAAACCAGCCCTTGAGCAGTCTCTACGATAGTTCGTCGGTTTGACTTTACCCTTCCATTAAAGCAATGTTACAAATATTCGAAACCAAAAAGAGAAGGATTTTAGCACGTAGAGTGACCGTTCTATGCTGGACAAAAAAAAAGTACGCTCTCCAATGTTTACAAATTGTCATCATGATAACAACACGATTGTTCCTCAACGAAGCTTGGGAAGGCAAACGGAATGTAAATATAGTTATTGTTTGCCTGTAATCGATCACAGTAGTAACAAATACGCGATGCCGAAAATTTCAATTCCAGTGCGAGAACTCGTAATTAAAGATCGTAAAAAAGGTGTTTCTAAAAGAGAAACCGGTCGAAAATATTGTGATGTCGCGAGTTATTTATTAATTTGTGTATTGTGATTGGGGCTACCGACTCGGCTACGGAACGCGGTAGTTGAAAAGTAAAACGCGGTAGACACTTAATCGAGAAGCACAAGACTTTATTTTCAGTGTTACAACGGACAGCGTAACGTTGCTGCTTGGATGATCGGAAAACTACTAACTCGCTAGCCTAAGGAGAGGGTGGTTTTTATAACATTGACTCGTGGGAAAGTCGCGGTTTGGTAGGGAGAGAATTTGGGAGTTAGAACATTCTGGAGGCGGAAATGTCTTGGAAGATTCTAGGAATGGCAGCTGTTTCGAGCTTGAGGCGGGTCAGGCCATAAAGATAGATGTTTTATGGCGGGATCGTGGAAAATGGAAAAGATGTAGTTTTGGGTCTTTATCGGGAAACAGAGATTATTTGTATTTCGAAGGTGAGATGCCCCTGCGATAGCGAGGGTGCAGCTGCAGGAAGTCACGCAGGCAAAAAGGGAATGCGAGAAACGCGTGGCAAAGAGAAAAAAAGGTAGATGAAAGTTGGCCATCGTCACAATATACAATAAGTGAAGGTGCAGTAAAGAAAATATGTGAAAAGTTTAAAGAGCTTGGTGTAGTTACTGACAAAGTCGGGCGCGGTAGGAAAAGAAAAACAAATGTATTAAACAATCGTCTAATTATCAGGGAAGTAAAGAAAAATCCGACGATTACTTGCCGTATAATTCAAGAAAACACAGGATTAAACATTTCCGACCGAACAGTTCGAAGGAGACTTCGAGAAGCAAGCTTCAAGAATAGTTTTGCACAACGTCGCCCTTTAATTCGTAAAGCAAATAAAATTAAGCGCCTTGAGTTCGCAAAAAAGTACGTCCATAGGTCGATTGCATTCTGGAAAAAAGTAATTTGGAGTGATGAGACTAAGTTCGACATATTTGGTCAAAAACAACGATCTCGTGTTCGGTTTAAGCCAGGAGAACAGGTTCTTGAAAAAAATGTACAGAAAACTGTGAAACACGGAGGAGGAAGTGTATTAGTGTAGGGGTGTTGCGCGTCGTCGGGAGTGGGAAATTTGGCTCGAATCAATGGTACTATGACAGTGTTGTACGCCGCTTCTCGGCACACACAGTTTCCGTCGAATATTTTATCCCCAACCTTTCTGTACCATAGCAATACTTACAACCGCCGCGCCAATCAGCGCTCGCGGCCGTCTCCTCCCCATAGCGTATCTAGCGGCCGACCGCGCGAACAACCGCCGCGCCAATCAGCGCTCGAGCGCGGTCTACTACACGGCGTATATATCTATACCACGCTCAACGGTCGAGTCGCGCGCTGATTGGCGCGCCGCTTGTGCTCCGACGGGTATATAAGCGGCTCAGCCGTGAGCCCTACGACCAGTCGTCTGGACGAGCGCGCCGAACCAGGTGCCTCTCCCCCTACTTCCGACTTTACTGGAAAGCACGCTGTACAGTTTATTTCAAATTAAATTCTCCTGTCAAAAAACCAACACTACCTCGCTGTCTCGGATCACCACTCAATTCTACGACCCACCTCCTCATCCCCGACGCCAAGGAAGCGACGCCGGACCTCCTCGTATTATCGCCGCTTGGACCATCGCGCCGAGGCTCGACGGGCGGAAAAAGAAACCAACGGACCTTCTCAGGTCCATCCCAACGTTATCAACTTCTCTCGCCCCGCTCTCGCAAAGGGAACGACCGAGGCCCCTCAGCCGACACCCCGCCGCGCTATCCCACCACCAGCGGACCGACCACGCGCCGCCGTCATAACCCACGAGGTCGTAGCCCAATTCCTGGGGCGGAGGGCCACCAGACCCGCAAAGCCGGCAGCTATCACAGCGGGGGTTGCTGCTAAGGAGGCTTTCCGGCTCTCGCCGAAGAAGCCCCTCCGCCCCACCGAGAGGGCCGATCCGCGGGCTCTACAGGAGGTGGTAAACCGGATCGGGAAGCCTGCGGACCCGCGTCCCCGAATTTGCCTCCTCGAAGGACCCCTCCCACGGGACCATCGGTCATAGGCGCTCCCCGGATCCCGGCGGGCCTAGTCGTCTCGAAACCGCTCTTGTCAGAGCGACCAGATCAGCCTAACCCTCCACCCCCCCCCCCCCCCATCTCCCTGTCCATCCGACTCTGGAAGTGGGTGTTGGCAGTCCGAACCTGCAAAGGCCACCCCCCCCCCCCCCCCCCCCCTCGGGACCGAGCTCCCTCCTACCCTGCCTCTCCGACCCTCGGGGTTACCAGGGGCTCAGAAGTCGGAACCTGAAAAGGCCACCTGACCCCCCCCCCCCCCGACGGTCCGCGGTCCTCCCCCTGAAATTGTGGTAATAAACGGCTACCCGCCATCTCGATTACTTAACAACAGCAGATGTGTACATTGACATTATCAATGAAAATTTGGAAGAATTGCTGCTGAAGGTCGGTGTTTGATAAATAATTGTATAGTTTGTTGTACCGCGCTATCGTGATCAATTTCAGGCAACATAAAATGATAAACTAGTGAGACTGGTGCTCATAAAAAAAGGAACGCTTGACGAGGCGACTAGCGAGCGTACGCGGGATAAAAAGGAAAGAACAGTTAGTTGTCATTAGACAGACCAAAGGAACGTACGAAATATATATAACAAACGAAGTTATCAAAGGTGGTGACTAAATAGATCGTGAGAACGACAACGGCCAGTGATTCTCGGATCTCGTAGAATCGTTATTTTTACGCCAAGGACGGCCACAGCCCAAGAACCTGATTTTTAAAATAACGAAACCCATAGGTTACGTAATCACGAAAGCTTCATGCGATCACGGTAGTGCGAACCTTATATATCTTGTACAAATCCTGTATTCTACACATTTTCACGTGGGTTTTTATGCCGGCAAGGCTTTTCCCACACGAGCCGATAAAATGCACTCTCGTGTTCTATGGCTCAATCCGAGTAGTTATTTATTGACAAAAGGTGAAATTAGCACATATTGATCCGCTCCAAATTCAAAAATACGAAGGACCTTCATAAAGGATGCTATTCTGAACTTTCGACCGAACAGTCAGTCTGCAGGATGAATTTATTTTTCAACAAGATAATGACCCGAAGCATACGGCTCGCAAATCATCGGCTTTTTTCGTTCTTCGGCGATTAAACTTCTGGATTGGCCAGCACAATCGCCAGATCTAAATTCTATCGAGAATATGTGGTCTATTTTGGACTAGAATGTTAATAAAGGCGAAGTAACAAACAAAGAAAAACTTTTTGGTGCTTTGCGGGAGACCTGGGACAAAATCGATGAATAGCATATTCACAACCTTGACGAAAGTATGCTTTGGCGTTTACAAGCTGTTATTCAGGCAAAAGGTGGTCACACACAATAGTAGATGAGAGATGCGATCACATATTTTTTTATCGCGTGCGTACTTTTTTTTGTCCAGCATAAAATTGACACCCCCACGCGTTAAAATTGTTTTCGTTCAGATTTCCAATAATTGTGATAATGTTTCCGTGAAAATATAAGACTAAATTAATAAACCTTTCTTGAGACTGCTTTGAAAGTACTTCATTAACGATTTTCGTAACTATAATAGCACTTTATACAGCATTTACACAGCAATGATTATAATTTCAAAGATTGGATTTAATACTTACGGGGAAATAAATTTCATATTACTTTCACACTAATAAGGTGGTTCGCCCCTTAATTTTTTGTTCGGACGAGGGATAGTTACAAACATGCACGCGAACGTGAATATTGACGTGAATTTAGGCCGAAACTTCGATATGCTAGGTGACTATACGATGCTCTTGCCTAAAAAATCGAAGGGCAGTTACAACCCCTTAATTGCGAGATATCAGAAAAATAAAAAACATGCATCTGCTAGTTTTCCATCTTCCACATAATGTACATGCGGGTAAAAAGGCGTAGCTAAGGGAAATTTGAAATAAAACAAAAAATAATCATTCGAATCAACAGATAATAATGTTATTCAGTTTCAAATATTCGTTCTTATAAAATATAAATATATATAAATAAAATATAAACAGGTAACTGCCGTTAATGAAAGCAATATTAAACATTTTCAAAAACACTGCCAATACGCCTTATTTTACGCCAGTGGGGTAATAAGGCCTAAAACTTTAGCTTCCTTAAATAATCGAAATAAACCTGGCATATGAGGCATTTCGCATGACGTCATCCAGGCTAAAACATAAAAGTTTCTTAATCGTCTTGAAATTTTTACGATCGATAGTCCTACTGATAGTGAAGCCTCAGTACAAGTTTGAAGACTCTAGCTTAAGGGGTTGCCTAGCAATAGGGGTTCAAATTTCTACCATGTTGGCCGTCGTGACTACATTCCGAAGTATTTATCTTCCCGATAAATACACCGATTGTACAAAGTAAGAACTGATTTTGAAAGGATCGTTTTTATTATTTCTTTAATTCAGGCTTACAGAGGTATTTTATATTCGATAAATATTAACAACAAAAAAATAAGAAAAATACTAGAAATTTCAATCTACTTGTTCGTGCCCACTCTTAGCTAATTTTAGTTCACGCCTTGCAATTAATTTATAATATTGTCCTGTAACGATCGTAATTTATAAAACGTGCGTGAGCTAACATTACTCGATGGAAACCACGCGAAGGTGGTGGACGTCTTCCATCGGGAGGGGAAGGATGTAATGAAGAGCAGGAGGGTTGGGAACAGGATTGTAGCGAAATAAAAAAAGCAGATTCAAATGCCTGAGAAGCATGCAAAATTAAAGTTAAATGTTCCTTTAAGTAACCATGTATGAATTAGTATCTGCATGCACCCAATGGTTTATGTTATCTGCAGCGTATGGACTTGAAAAGAGTTAGTAATGTACATCGTGGGAAGTATTAGTTTATATGAAAATCGTTTGTATATAATCTATTATAGTGCAACATGGTCAATAATTGGAACATTATCCTCTCCAATATTTCGTTAAATCTAAAAAATGCATATTTACAGCGTGTACGCGCATGCATGCACGTCACGTACAAAATCGAGGACCACGAGGCGCGTTATTTCCTCAGTAATTTAAGACTCCAAACCCTGTCTTATATGTATGGGTATATGCATGCGCGTTTCTTTTTACAAATGCACCACTCATTGATGAGTAAGTTTTAAAAAATTTCTATTTGGCTGGGTCGCGGTACCCTTGAGACTGCGTTTGCAATTTATCGTATCGCGGATATCTCGCGATTGCCATTTTAAATAAATGAACAAATGCACACGGACGAAGAATTTTTAAATGTATTCCCGGTGGAGTGCGCAATCTCTCGTAATTGACCAGAAGTCGAGGTGTGTTTGAAATACAGTATTACTGATACTAGTTTCGAGGTACTTTGAAATGCTATTAACGTGGCAAGCACGATGAAATTCTGAATTGAAACATTTATACGCTGTTATTACCACGTCAAGAAATTGATCACACGGAACCTGCAAAGAGCCAAGCTCATCATTTGCATGATTTTTGTATGCTTTCCAAAAACTGAGGAGATCATTCGTTTTTTCAAAATACTGATGACCCCTCGTCAACATATCTGTACAACATTGGCAGTTGAATTTACTTGTGCATTTATAGATGAGGTACCCTGCAACGTACTTCATCGAGCATTCTTCGAGGGGATGTATTATTTCGAATTTGCTATCAATATTAAAACTTTCCCCCATCTCATCTGATTTCGTAGTCGCATCGACTTCTGGTCCATTTTGAAAAATGTCGATATCTCGAGTAACGTCGGACGTTTCTCGGATTCGAGTAATTTCACACTGCTCGTCCATCTCGAAAGCGAGGAATGCTATCGAAACGTCGGGTTCGCAGTTCGTTGCTGCCTGTTGTTCAGAGCGGCTGATATATAAGTCCACACAGATGTTTGTCGATGAAAAGGTTTATTAGATGGCAGAAACAAAGCGAAAAAGTAACAGAACGTGGTTTTTGGTACAGGCAGGAAACTGAGAAGTGAAGTGAACAACAAAAGAGCATGAGGGGATAATTTAAACCCTATCCCGCGCATGCGCACATCGCTGCTGTATTCAGTGCGCGCAATTCAATTAAACTAAGAATACATATTGCATCTTTATGTTGAACACTGCTGGTGGTTTTATCAAATGTGCGGTCATCGCATACTGCAGATTCCGACGGAAGCACATTGCTGACTAGATTTTCTATTGGATCTTGATTTAATCTGGAAGTGATTAAATAAAGATCCCCGCCATTCCTCATATCGTCCCACAATCCGAGCACGCTCCTAATGGTCAGTCGGAAACCCTCGAAGTACGGTGGGTTTTTTCCGACTGAAACGGTCCATTTTTCTAGCCACTTGAGGGACGTATGGAGATAATCTTCAACCTGAAGTTGCACACTCGATACACACTCGCGTCTCAACGAGTTCGGATCTGTGCAACACCGGCTATTCAAACAATCGAACAGATCATTTAATTTTTGGATGAAATTTGCGGTTGGAACACAGTCCGGATGCTGCAACTCGCCCGTCAATTTACCTTTTTTTTTTTTTTTTTTTTTTTTTGACGGAGGGAAAATCCTGCATGGATGTCCTTCGCTCTGGGGTGAGCGAAGGGGTCTGTCGGACTCCTACCGACTAAAAACCCCCCGGTGTTCCGACTCACACCTGCGCCGGGGATGGCGGGGACAGCCTATGCGACCGCCATGTTCCCCGACTGGTGCCGGCCCGCCCCTGCGGGCCCCGACCTGTCAGAGGGGGGAGTGAGGTGTTAGAAACTCCCCCCTCGACGTCATAATGAGAGGCGCGCGGGAACACCTCGCGCCACCATCTCGGGTCCGGTACCTTTACGGGCGGCAGTCGACCCCATGTCTGACGCCCCCGGACCCATCTTAGGGGGGCAGGAAGAGGGCAGCATACGCCCTCCTCCTACGCCCGGTGCGTCCGCCGCGGGCGGGATTCGAGCCCGAACGCTCTCTTTCCCGTCCCGCAGCCTCCTTCTGCAACATCACCTCCTCGCAGAAGGACACCACTGCGTCCCAGGACTCTTCGCTGTCGACCATACTTCTGACGACGGCCGGCAGCGAGAGATCACTGCCTACAACAGACTCGAGGGCACGGCGCGGCCCCTCCCAAGCGGCACACTCTGCCAGCGTGTGCCGCGCCGTATCCTCCCGACAGTCGACGCAGTGGTGACACCGAGCGTCCGGCTCCTTCCGGATACGACACAGGAACTTCCCAAAGCTACCATCCCCGGTCAGAACCTGCGTCGCCCTATACGTTAAGGAGCCGTGCCCTCGCCCGAGCCAGCGGTCGAGCACTGGTCGGATCGCCTCGATGGACATGAGGCCGGTGGTAGGGCGTTGAAGCCTTTCCCGCCATTCCGCCACCAGGACCTCGCGGAGCTCCGACCGGCGCACAGCCATCTGCTGTGGCGCCAGTCGCACGTCGCGAGCGCGCGCTTCCTCGCGCCACTGGTACAGTGCCGCGAGTACTTTTGCCTCCTGGTCCCAGGGCGGGGATCCGGCCAGTACACAAGCCGCCTCGTAGGATATCGTGCGATACCCCCTTATGACTCTGACGGCCATCACCCTCTGCGGTCTACGCAGAACTGCAATGGTTCCGGCCGTCAGGTCAGCCGCCCAGATCGGGGCCCCATACAGGGCCATCGATCGCACGATTCCCACGAACAACCGTCTGCAGACGGTGCTCGGGCCCCTAAGATTGGGGAGCAGCGCTGATAGGGCTCCTGCCGCGCCCAGCAATTTGGACACCAGCCGCACGAAGTGGGGGCCGAAGTCCCATCGGCTGTCGAGCACCAACCCCAAGTATTTCAGGGTGGTCCCGACATCAATCCGCCCCCCCCCCCCCGACCACAATGTGCAGGTCGGGCGGCGGCACCTTCCGGGGGCCGTGGAAAACCATGGCCTCCGTCTTGCTGAGCGCCACGTCCAGTCCCAGACGACGTATGCGGTTCACCACCTGTGACACCGCAGCCGTCGCCAACAACGCTGCATCCCTGTGCGTTCTTCGCCGGGCAGTGACCAGCGTGTCATCCGCGTAACACGACAGGCCCACCCCCGGGAGAAGCTCGCCCCTCAGCACCCAGTCGTACCCGGTGTTCCACAGTAGCGGGCCCAGAACCGATCCCTGCGGAACACCGCACGACATGGAGTGCTGGTGTTCGCCGTCGCGTCCCAAATAGGTGACAGACCTCTCCGCCAGGTAGTCCCCAACGAGGCGGCGGAGATAGGAAGGCACCCGATGGTATCGCAATGCCTCCCGTATGCAGCTCCAGGGCAGGGTGTTGAAGGCGTTGGAAATGTCCAACGACACTGCCAACATCACCCCGCCATCGGAGACTGCTTCCTCCGCCAGGACTCTAACTCTCGAAATTGCCGCCACGGTGGAGCGCCCCTGCCGAAAGCCAAACTGGCAGTCGGCCAGGTCCGGCCCCTCGCTGCTCAAGTGCCTGACAAGGCGGGCAGCCACGATGCGTTCAAGCAGCTTGCCCGCCTCGTCCAACAGCACTATGGGCCGGTACGCGGACGGGGAGTCCGCAGGGCGCCCCTCCTTCCGGAGCAGCACCAGCTGGCCGGTCTTCCACTGTGCGGGAAACCGGTCCTGCTCCCGGCACGCAGAGTAGAGTCCTCTCAGCTGGGGCTCCAGCTCTTTGAGGGCTGAGGCCAGCACGCAGCCGTGTATTCCATCGGGCCCCGGAGCGGTGTTCTTCGCCCGGAGCCGCAACACGGCCGCCCTCAGCTCTGCTTCTGTCACCTCCGGGACGCTGGCGTCCTCTATAGGCTCCGAAGCTGTGGCCAATGCCATCGGCGGTGGCGCATGTTCGCCACGTGCCGGGAAGAGTGCTGCGACCACTTCCTGCAGCAACTCAGGTTGGAGACTCTCGGTAATCGGGGGCCCCCGTTGGGCGAGTTTCCCTCGAGCCCAGCGGTACGGGCGCCCCCACGGATCCCTATCGAGAGTCCCCAAGAACTCTTCCCAGCTCCGAATTTTCGCCTCGCCGATGGCCAGCTTCAGAGCCTCCTTCGCCGCGCCGTACACCTCATACAGCGCGGCTTCTTCGTCCGGTACCCGTCGAGCTCTACGTCGGTAACGGGTGTACTGGCGTCTCGCCGCCACGCACGATACGCGCAGCCGCGTGATCTCGGCAGACCACCAGCACACCCGGCGCCTTCTGGGGACTTTAGTGACGCGGGGCATGCACGCATCACTGATGTCCGGCATCGCCCTGCGAAACCATTGCGCCTCCTCCTCGACGTCGACGGGACCGGACGATGCCGACTCCCGGATCCAGGCCTGGAAGATCGCAGCCTCCTCGAGCGATTCCCCGTCGAGCCGCGTTCGCGCCCAGCGCGGACCGCCCCTTTGCAGGGCCGAAGGGCGGCGGTCGCCAGCGGTCTGGGCGGAGACGCTGAACCGGATGTAGCGATGATCCGACAACGTCTCCGCCTCCACTACGACACGCCAATCGTGCACTCGCCTAGCGATGGCAGGGGAAGCGAACGTGATGTCCACTATCGAACTACCCTGCCACCGCACGCACGTCCACTCCGAACCCCGATTGAGGACGGTCAAACCGAGCGCAACCAACCACTCCACCAAGAACTCACCCCTATTATCCGTGATCGGAGATCTCCACGCTGCAGACTTGGCGTTGAAATCCCCGAGCACTAAAACAGGGTGAGGGTGAAGCCGGTTCACGACGGCTCCCAACTCGACAAGGTAATCCTCGAAGTCGGCGAGGCTCTTGTTGGGGGAGAAATACACCCCAACAATGGCGCTGCCGTCCACAAGGGCGGCTGACCAGCCGTGTCCTCGGGACGGGTTGGCTAGAGCCCCGCCGATAATGGCCACCGAGTCATCGAGATCGCCCACCCAGTCCTGTCTGGGGGGGGGACGTAGTAAGGCTCGGCGACCACGGCCACGTCAATCAACCACTCCGCCATGCTCTGGAGCAGGAGATCCTGAGCCCTGGCGCAGTGGTTGATGTTGCCCTGGAGGAAATGGAGTTGTGCCATTATGCACAATCCATTTCCTCGGCATCCTTCCTAGGCCGGGAGTCGGCCGGAGAGCAGCTAGGCTGTGGGGGGTGTAAAGGGCCCCCGACAGCCTCAGTCGCTCTCGTCTTCCTGCCCTTTTTGGGGGCAGGCGCCTTGCAGGCCTTTCCGCCTGCCCTGTGCTCCGCGGGCTTTCCTGCAGCCGTGCAGAGACTGCATTTCGGCGTCGCGGAGCACGCGGCCGCCTTGTGGCCACTTCGACCGCAGCGGAAGCAGAGCTCGCTGCGGTCAACGTCCGCGGTGCACCGTGCCTTAACGTGGCCCACGTTCAGGCAACGGTAGCACCGCATTGGCCTGGGCTGCAGCAACACAACTCTTGCTGAGACCCACCCCACCAGAAGGCGGCCTGCTTGGGCGACTTTATTGGCCGCCGCCACCGGGCACTTGAGCCACACGCTGCCCAGCCCAGAGGCGTCGGTGCGAATGGCGCCTGCCCGCACGTCCTCAGGCGGACATCCCCCGCTCCGGGCGACCGCCGCCACAACCTCTTCCGTCGTCGTCGCGTCGTCCAGGCCATCGACGCGCAAATCCGTCGTTTTGATTGGCCTGGACACGCGAACGTCCTCAGGGCTGAGGACCTCGCGAAGTCGACCCGCCAGGAGGTCCGCCTTCTCAGCACCTGACGCGCCGGGCACCTCAAACAGCCGCGCCCCTGTGGCCGCCGTCTTCATTTTGCAGCCTTCAGGGATGCCGAGGTCCTCAAAAACAACCCCGGCCTTCGCCTGCTGCAAGACCGTCCTGTACGTGAGGCCCCTCTCCACCGCACTAGGCTGCAGCGTGATCACCACAGCTGCGGTGTTTGGGGCCCGGCCTTTGCGCGGCTTCCGTGCCCTCTTCTTCTTTTTGGGCACGGGGGCAGGCGCGGCAGGTGCCGACGTGGTCGCCTTTTTCTTGCGACCCCTCTTGACAACGGTCGTCCAGGCCTCCGTCAGGGGACCTGGCGCGGGCGCTGGGGTCACGGCGACTGGGACGACGGTAAGGGAAGGGGGCGCGGCTGCACCCTCCGCGGGCATTTTCGGCCCCTCCGCGGGCTTTTTCCCCCCCTTTCCCTTTGCTGCGGCCACCGGCTTCGATGGCCCTGGCTTGGCGGCCTGAGCCGCAGCCTTGGCTGTCTCCTCTCTCCGCCTGTCCGCTTGAAGCGGTGGCCGGATGTTTTGTGCTGGAAGCAGCCGCGACTCGAGGCCTTCCAGGCGGGCATTCAGCATGCCCCCGCACTGCAGCATGCACTGACGGACGATCTCGTCCATCGCCGTGTTCGCCGCAGGTACGGGGGCTGGTGGCCGGGCCGGCGCTGAGGAGGCCGCAGGAGGGCCGGGGCCAGTGGCAACGGGATCCTCCCGTTGTCGCTCCGCCCTCTGCGCGGCAACCTCCATCTTGAGGTCCTCCAACTCGGACCTGAGACGGCCGTTCTCCTCCCAGAGTCTTGCCGTCTCTTCGTTAGTCGTCCGAGCTAGGAGGACCCCATTTGCCTCCTTGATGGTCGCCGCCGCCTCCTTCAGGGCGCGGATGCACTGGGTCCTTAGGTTGCCCGATTTCGAGGCAACCTTTAGGACCACATCCAGCGCGTCTGAGACCCGGCGACCGAGCGCCTCCGGCTGACTAGCTGCCACAGCAGCCAGCCTCGCGCTACGCCGCTCCTGCATCTCGCTGGCTATCACGCCCACCTCCGCCGCCACAAGCTCGCGCCTCTGCGCCCGCTTTGCTGCTCTCTCCTCCGCCCTGTTTTTAGGCAGGCGCAGAGGCGCGGCCGAGTCGCAGCTCATTTCGCCGCAGGTCGTGTCCCCATCCCGGGAGACAACCGCGGCGGGTGTTCTCTTTGCCGGCCGCTTGAAGCGGCTGGCCCCTCCCTCCTTCGCAGGCACCTTCGCGGCCGACTGTTCTTCGTCACTGGATGACGTGTGTGACAGAACAGTCGAACCGGAGTCTCCGCCCGCACTTCCTCTTCGCACGCGCTTCCGCTTCCAGAGCTTGGAAGCGATGCCGTGCTCCGCCAATGTTGGCGCCACCAGATGTTTGGCCGTTGCTGGCCCCGCAACTTCCTGCGCCGTTGCTGGCTCCACTACCTCCGTCATTGCTGGCCCTTCGCTCACCGCCATTGCTGGCCCATCATCTTGGTTTGGGTTTTTTAAAAGAATATCCATATGAATCCCACGAGAATTGGAGGAACTAAATTTCACCTCAGGCAGTGCCCCATGCCGTCGGAAGCCTAATACTGTAGAGGGTCGGCCGGTACTCTACAGGGGAAGCGCTAATGACTGGACTCCCTCCAGCCATTCATCCTCTCGCCGCGCTTCAGAACTTAGGATTGGGTTAGTTTTTTTAATGAGGTGTCCTTCCTCGGGGCCAGGCGGTTAAGCCAAGCCCCTCGACGGCGGCATTAAATATGCCTCCGTCCGCAGTCCGGCCTTTCGGTCCGGATCAACGGACCCGTCGTAAGCTGTCCTCAAGAGATTATTCTCTGAGGAGAGCACGCCAGCCGCATTGGTGGTGCGCCTGCACCGCTGCGGCTCCTGGCCGCGACCTTCAGTCAATGGACAGCTGTCGATCGACGAGGCGCGGCCCCATCCCGATGCCCCTCTTGGTCCGGCCTCTCCCCTGGATTCCAGGTTCGAGGCCCTCAAGCCCCACCACGACGACAACGTGGAGGCATCCCCGGTGGGGCGTCAATTTACCTACATTGATCGCGGCCGAAACCGAACGGCTGAAAACTTGAGTCGCGAGGCTCACTTTCATTTTTTGAAACGAGTTCGGTTCTGTGTGCAGATCTGTGAGTTTTGGGGCCGCTTTGCACATCCGATGCCGTTCGGCATTGCGTAGTTCGCAAATTACCTGCCACAAAACGCGATCATTATCGATTCTGAAATCTCTCGTGAGCAAATTATTGCGGACGCTTTTTATTAGATGTGGTACATCGTACCCGAAAGAGATTTTGTGCCCGGCACATTCAATGTATGGCTTCGTCTCACTGACCCCCATGGACGCTATCGCCGTACGATTATTGGATCCCTGATCGCAACCCATATAGCGAACATTAAATCCAATTGAGAAAAGAGAATTTAAAACCATTTCTACTAGTGATTTTAAAACAACGTTTCGCACGTTTCCGTGTGAAACGACGTACGACAGCGGCTGCTTCCAAGAAAATTTAAGCCCGCGAATCATGAAAACGAATGCGTAATTCGCAATTTCGTTAGTTTGACCGAGTTCGCCGAAGTCTTGAAAACCTTCGACCAAATCGTCTTTCGAATTATATTCTAAAAGCCGCTTGATCGACATTTCGTCCCACATTAGAACACACTGCGCCTCAAGTCCCGTCATTGCTTTAGCTTTCGTCGCTAATTTTGCAAAAATGCCGGGACTGATTCCAAGCGACAGATGGAGGTTGTTCACCCACGTGCGAATAGCTTTTACACACGGCAACGCAAAATTGTAATTATCTTTCAAATGAGAATATGCGTTCGGCGATTTATAATATAGCGATAAAGCAAATTGCTTTTCCTCTTCTGTAAATGGCAGTTTCTTGACGTGATTCAATTGCATATTAAAGAATTTAAGCTGGTTTTCGGTTAACAATTTCGATGCCTTAGCAATTGTGACAGCCTGAGTAGTATTTTTTAACGCTGTCTACAATCGCCGAATCTTCCGATCTTGTTTTTTTTTATTTGTTTGCGCAAAGAGATCACTAATCGTCCCAGTTTTAGTTCGACAGGCAGGGGTGCTGGATTTGCCTTTTAATTTCGCGTATTTATCCCGTTTCGCGTTTAATGGCCGGCGGATGGGATTTGCGGTCGCGATGTTGTCCGGTACAGCTCTATTAATCCCGAGGGCGTTTTTCGGGTTACTTTTATCATTTTCTACCGTCGCGATATCTGCACCAATAGGCAGTGCACCACGCTTTATAAAAACTCTACCTTTCACACCACACGATACTTTATCAGTGTCCGAAAAATGCACGCCACAAATCCTGACATCATTCATTTGTTTCGGCGTCAGCTGTTCTAATGCAGTATTTTGGGATCGAATGATCCATTGCCGTCGACTGTTAAAAAGCCAAACAAAATAATCACTGAATAAAGGCAGAGCCACACCAAATTGCAAAAACACGATTTTTTTCTGATGGAAGAGAAGACATGACCTCGTTCATCGGCGTTGCGTACAATGTTGCGAGATACACATAAAGAGGACTTACGTGTTCTCCTCTCGTGGAAAACGATGAAAACTAATATTTGGATATTTCCGTTTTGTCACTGAACACCCACTGTATGCACACACATTTTTTGCGGCATTCTAAATTTCGTTAACGTAAAAAACGCGCCAATGTAAACAAAACAGCCGCACGTGCTTGCATGCCGGCTCGGACTGGGGATTTGCCAAAGAGAAAAAGAGAGACAGAGCGACAACACTGAGCGCCTCTAGCCACTGAAGAGCACACCCGAGTATCCCTGCGTAACTCGCCCGGTTGTGTGAGTTCTAGAGATATTCATCTGTGTATCTAACACATGTTTGCAGGGACGCCGGTGACTATGTTATTCCACGGGCGAGGTGGTATAATTTGTTCCCGTTAAAACATTGCAAGCGGGGAATACGTTTGTGGGAGGCCCTCGGCCGTCGGGGGGGGGGGGGGGGGGATCAGGTGGCCTTTTCAGGTTCCTACTGCTGGTCTCCTGGTAACCCCGAGGTCGGAGGCGAAGGATGCTGAGAGAGGCAGGGAGAGAGAGAGAGAGAGAGGGAGCTCAGTCCGAGGGGTGGGAGTTGGGTGGCCTTCTCAGGTTCCGACTACCAACGCCCTATCATCCCCTTTTTCGGAGCCATCGGGGTAGGTACGAGCGGGTTTGGGGAATCCCGGGTCGCCCTGACAAGAGCGGGTTGCCCTTAAAAGGGCGGTTGAGGGGGTTAAGACCCCGGTGACTCGAGGCGGTGTCCCCGGCGGGTGGCTGCGGAGGAGGTGGCCCCTCGATGAGGCCGATCCGTGGTCGAGTTTCCGCCGGTCTCCCGATCCGGTGTATCAACTCCTTCAGCGCCTGAGGGTCGGCCTGCTGGGTGGGTCGGAGCGGCTTCTTTGGGGAGAGCCGGAAAGCCTCCTTGGCCGCAACCCCCGAAGCGACTGTGGCCGGCTTGGTGGGCCTGGTTGCTCGCCGCTCCAAGGCCTTCTCCACAACCTCGTGAGTGGAGGCGGTGGCACGTGGACGGTGGGCCGGGTGAGGGTTAGCCAGGTGGGGCGTCGTCCGAGTGGCCCCGGTGGTGGCCTTGGCGGGAGGGTGAGGAGCGCGGTTCTGTACGTTAGTGGGAACCTGAGAAGGTCCGTGGGTCCGGCTAATTGCGGAGTTGGTCGGGGCAGCGTGTCGAGCTTCGGCGCGACGGTCCAGGCGGCGGTAATATGAGGAGGTACGATGTCGCTTCCCAGTCATCGATGGCGAGGAGGTGGGTCGTGATAAGAAGATTGGTTCGAGACGGAGAGTGTTCGTTGAATTAAAGAGTTTTATTTTATATTAACTTTGCTACGGTGAGTACAAGTGATATCTGGAGTTCTTGTCGGGGCACCTAGTTCGGCGCTCTCGCCGAGACGACTGACCTCGAGGCCCGTGGCTGGGCCGCTTATATACCCATCGGGTCTCAAGCGGCGCACCAATCAGCGCGCGACTTGAGCGTTGCGCCGGGTATAGGTATACAGCGTGTACTCGACCGAGCGCGAGCGCTGATTGGTGCGGCGGTTATTCGTTCGGTCGGCCGCTAGGCTCGATATAGATATACTTCGGGCGCTGGGCGCTGATTGGCGCGGCGGTTGTACGCTTAGTTTGCGGGTAAAATACTCGACGAAAAAATGTGACGCGAAGCGGCGTGTAACAACTAGTGTGTCGTTTCGCGTCTTCTTTTCACCACGTTATTAAAACTATCTTCGTTATTTCGAACCCAGTATGCAGATCTCGGCATTAAAAATCACCGGTTCTCACGATCCAATTTATCTCTGTATTGAGACGTCACTGCCTCAATTCTATTTCTTTTTGGGAGGTGCCGACGATCGTGTTACTTTTAGGAGGGTGAGGGTGAAATTGTTGAGAACCAAATTTAACAAAAACAATTATTAAAGATTTATTGACCTAACTAAAGACTAGAGGCTAAATGTTAAGATTATTTCCTCGTTTAAAGAGATAGGAATTTACGAGCCAAATGCTTTTATTCTTTTCTTTGTTTGTATGAATTCGGATTTCCCGAGTGGTATTTAATTCAAATCAATAGACGGACTGTTGCTGGCCCCTCCTAGTTCTGGAAGAGATCTTTCCTAGGTCCTCCTCCTGCTGCCACGAGTCTCGCGATTTGGCGATAGGCGTGATCGAGTCCTAGGTCCGTTGAAAAACACGAAGTGTGCGCTGCCGAGCTCCGGCGTGTGTTGGTATCGCGATGTGTGTGCGCTTTGTTGATTTTCGCGCGACCTGGCGATGTCTCCCTCGATAGTTCTCCTCTCCGTCCCTCTCCTTGATTTGATACGCCGTGCGGGTAAACACGGGTCGTTGACCCTCGTCGACTGTTCGTCAGGCCAGAGTGAATTATAATATTTCCACTCTGGTTTAAATCTACGCCGTCCAGCTGATCGCTAGAACTAGCGGTGATTTAATTGCAGCACCCTCGTGCTACTTCTCGGGCCCTTGCGTCCCGGTCCTCTCGGCCCAGCCAAGGTCTGCTGTTGCAGGTTGAGGAACATCTGATTTACTGAGCGAAATTTTGGCCTTTTATACCAAAATTTCGTCTGTCCTTGTCCGTTTTCGCGAGTTACCTTCCTCGTGATAGGTCGATGCCCGCCCAATCAGCTGATCTTTGACTGACCGACTCAAGGATTTAACTGTCGCCGGCCAGTCTAGGTGGGGGTTATGTGGCGGTTGTGGCGGTGTGAGACGATACCCGTCTCAGTATATTGTTTTAAATATTTTTATGAAACAACATACACCACTCACAAAAAATTGAAAATTTTGTTTTCCCTAATCAACATTGGCAATATTTGACAGCTACTTCGTTTGTATTCATCGTATGGGGATGAAAACAAGCATTTTGAAGATTGATTGATCTCTTCTTTAACATCCTTCGACAGATTTTTTTGTCATTGAGAGCCTACCTAGCTACATGTCAACAAGTAGTAGAAACAAAATTTTTACATTTTCTTCATCCACGTTATGGCTCATACTTTTTACAAACCCGTTTCTGCCGAAAGTCTTTGCCGAAATTAAAGATTACACAGACTTCGCTACAAAAATTTGTTTTATAGCTGCATTACGATTTTTTTCACTCATGTGAATTATGCTTCCTTAAATCAAAACTCGTGCTTTTTACTTTAGAGTTGCATGTCTTTTAAATAATTAGACTTACAGGGATTTGAAAAAACGAAATTGAAAGTAAAACACTAAGCTTTTCAATGACGCATACTTTGTCTGCTGATTGTTTTATATTTGCACGGCACTATAACAAAGGGAAAAAAATTGGCTTCTATTACAACAAAACCAGTCAAAAGCTTAGTATTGCAGCTTCTTTTTCAAGTTTTTAAAATTTCTGTAAGACCATCTTTAGGAGATATGAAACTTTAAAACGAAAAGTAGAACTTTTCATCCAAGTACTCATAACTCAATGAAAATTTTTTTATTGCAAATATCAGAAAACACTTTTAGAGCCGAATCTCAAAACTTTTTACTGAAATAAAAAAATTCGAGCAAATCAATTGTTATAAAAAGTATTAGCCAAAGTTAGACGAAGAAAGTTTAAGGTATTTCCTTCCCCATCATTTTTTGACTTGCAACTCATGTAGGATTGCAATGAAAAAAATATCTCGAAGAATGTTGAAGAAGAGACTTCAAACTTCAAATTGTTTTTATTCGTTCTTGTGCAACATCCATAACCAAACTTATATACTATCGCATACTGACAGTTTTATTGAGGGAACAAAAAATTCCTGTAATTTCTGGAGCCGTATATATACATTTTTTTGGCTTATCAATTCATAATTCAAAAAGTAAAGATCACATATTTTTTGCAATTCGTTGAAATTGTACTTATTAAAAGTACGATCTACCGAGTTTGGATTCATATTGCGCACTTCGTTTTTGAAGAATATTTATTTGCCATTTGATATCGTTTATTCTTTACTACATTAAATTTTCCACATGCAAAAGTTAATAACTTATTAGAAAAAAAGGAGGGAAGCCAGTTTGTAATGTAACTTGTAACTGTAGTACCAACTCGAGGATTCTTCTTTCGTTTTATACGGAGTATCTAACAAAATATATTATCAGACATTAGCTAAGTTGGTTGAGTTCTGTGATTCAACCGACAAGTTCGCGTGATCAAACCCTGTATACTATCCTTTTTTTTAAATTTTTTATGACGTACAAAATGAATTTTTACGGCTTATTACTTTATAATACAAATTCAATTAAAAAGATAGTTTATTTCTTACTATTATCTAAATTTATATTATACTATTAGCATTTTTAGAGTCGATATTATATACGTTGGATCAGTGGGGTACGGCAGTAGCAGCTGGGGAAACGAGAAAGTCGGCATGAATACCCCACTGTATACCTCGCCTTAGAGAAAGGGAGAAGGAGCTACTGACGCGTTATTGTAGAAAAAGAGAGAGACGGCATGCGTACCCCATCGTACACCTCGCATGAGAGAAAGCGAGAAGGAGCTACGTCGTGCCAGTACAGAAAAACAGAGAGTCGGCATGAGTACCCCACTGTATACCTCGCCTTAGAGAAAGCGAGAAGGAGCTACTGCCGCGCTACTGCGGAAAAAGAGAGAGTCGGCATGCGTACTCCGTCGTATACCTCGCATTAGAGAAAGCGAGAAGGAGCTACGCCGTGCTAGTGCAGAAAAAGAGAGAGTCGGCATGAGTACCCCACTGGATACCTCGCATTAGATTAAGCGAGAAAACGCGCTTGCTCGTCCGTGATTGGTTAGAGAGGAGGCGGAGCTACGTCTGAAGTTGTGTAAGGTATACGTGAACGCGTCTGTGCGACCTAATGCATTCTTGTAGCGACGCCAGCGCCGCCTGTACTTGGGGTACCAAAGTTCGATGGGGTTCTGAATTTCTGGGGACAATCCAAGCCTAAGCAAGTCCCTTCTATATTCGTCTGAATTCGTTGGCTAGCGAGGGTATCGCATATGCGCAAGGTTGAGGCGCCATCTACGTTCTTTAGGCGCGTTTCAGTATGGTCTTGAGCGATGGCGCTCATTTAAACTGATATTTTTGTGACTTAGGCCTTATTAACCGACAGGCTTTATTACCCGCAGGTACCTTATATGCAAATTTACATCTCAATCGATACAAACTTCTCGGAGATACGTATGAAAAAAATTCGATTTTTGCAATAAAGAATATGAAATTTATTGTTATCTGCATCGATCCCATCTGCAATGTGTAGTACGTGAAAAAATAAAGGTTGCTTCAATTTGATTTTTTTAAATATCTCGTACCGTTAAAAAGTTGTCGCCGGCAAATGAAAAAAAAAAACATTTTTGAGGGTGTGTTTCACCCTCTAAAACCGTTTTTACGCCCATAAAAAAAATACGTGTCGATTAGTCTTCGATCGTCTACCACATACCAAAGTTTAAACGAAATCGGAGGGGGGCACTTAAGTAATGTTCCTTGCAAGTTTGATAGAATACACGTTGCACTCAAATCGATGTGGTCACTTTATACCGTATTTAAAAACTACTAGCAACATTCATTAATTCCGTTCGGTAGTTGCCAAGGAAAATGCGTTTACGTTCGGTGGCCTGTGTTGGGTTTGTTCTCACATCGTGCGGACGTATACCGCTATTTGTGTATTTATAGCCATGTGTCCTGGACTGGCTACGGGCTCTTTCTGTAAATCATCATATTTCTGTCAGCCTCCGTTCGTTTTTCGGTAATATGCAATAAAATGGTTCGCCTTGTACTCAATAACACCAGCCAATCTGCAACGACGTGATGGAACAGGGTAATCAAGTATTTCGTGTACAACAAAAGTGGAATGTCGAATATAAAATTTAAAGGTTACCTATATTCATAGTGAGCTTCCAAGCTGTCATCGTATTGTTGACTTCAAGTATATGAAACAGACAATAAACTCTTCGTGAACATAACAATCCGCGAACCGAATTAATTAAGCAACAATTTATACATGACTGGATTTACCTGTTTTCTGTCAGTCTGATGGTGTATGGTAAGGCTCCAAGCTAACATTTCAGTGGATCTGTTGACTGGGTGAGTGAGCGTATATCCAATTCTATGAATAGATTAATGTTAGGTTGTCTTCTTAATGTGAAGCTTCTTTCGTCATAATTGATTCCACAATTCATCTTGTAGATAGGAGAAAGGTAATGAAGTGATTTTTCCACAGCCTCAAATCCTCTCTGACCAATTATTCTATGATCTGGCGCAAGCAACATTGTACTGTAGCTAGATTCATTGCAATGTGAACATTCCTCCGTATTTCTAATACTTGGCTCGGATTCCATAATCTTTTCAATTGTGTAGACAACACTTGATGTACTCTATCGTGTACGATATCGTCCTTTATTGGGTTTCCATTGTAGTCTTGGGTTTGAAGACCTGTCTTAAAATCTGTGCCCTTTCTTCAAATATTTCTTTCTTTATTCCATTTTGGATGACGGCATATCCTAATCTTGCAGTTGCATTAGTCGATTCCTGTAAAAATTCACCATAGCGAATGTTGTCCACTCCAGCTATTGCAAGGATGTGTATAACTGCGTCGAAGGCACACGTGTTTGTCATGAAATAATGAATCTTCTTTCCATCGTATTCTTTTAATCCGACTGGAGGACAAAGCGAGCCATTTGGTAGTTTATCTGCTTTCTTCTTTACAGACATCAGATCATTTACATGCTGAATTTCTGGATACTTTTTGAAAAATTTACTTTCTTTTTCCAGCTTTGTCCTTTCACGTCGATGTGTTTTCTTTTCGAGTACTAATACTCCTTTCGATTCTTTCGCAATTTCTGTATCCGCTTGATCCTTGAGGCCTATTTTCTTTGCGAGTGCTGACGTTTTTCCATATTCCTGCATGACTCTTATCTCATCTCGGTCCTTGAAATCTGTGGCTTTTACGTACAAATGATATAAATTGCTTGTCGATTCCATTACTGCTCCAAGTGTTATCTGTAATTTTATTAATTTTCAAATCGTTCTTACCTCTCCAGTTTTCACAGGCCAGCAGATAAAAATCATCCATGCGAACATCAGCATCGTCCGATACTTCGACAATACATGAAATACTCTGTGTACCGAAATCCGTCATTGCATCTTGATATTCCATTTCCGGTGTAATTTCATCATTGTCGACCAGTCAACTGCGATATGTGTCTGTAAATACTTCTTTATGTTCGGATATTGTTTTTGTTTGTCTCTTACTTTCATCGTAGCGAAGCATCTTTGATTCTATGAGAAGCGTTGCAACATTTATATCTTATTGGTGCTTTATCAAAAGTTTATCGATCCTCAACGATCTGTTTGAATTTTTCAACACTCGCGTTTTCAAATCATTGAAATAGCTTTCAACATAAGCGGAAGTAGCATGTTCCTTATTATCCATCCCAACATTGGTCCAAGGCGGAAATTCCATCGCTCGCTGAGTCAGTGCTGGGATGAATTCAGGTATGTAAAACAGATTTAAGTCATTCCTAGTGCTTATAGCTTTTGTAGCTTTTGTTATTCTCGAGCGCATCCATTCATTTATTTCAAAGTCCTTTTCTGAGAGACTTTCTTCATCAAAAATCGCATCGATTTCTTTCTTCTTTGCTTTAGTGTCTTCTTCCGCTGGTGAGCTATCGATGTTTATGGGAATACCTCGGTTGGCGATAAAGTCTTCAAGTTGCTTTCTTGCTTCTTTGGTCGTCTTCAGACATGAGTAACTTACAATGCTGTCTTTGTGCGATTTCTGTCCTACGACACACGCCAAATAAAAAATTTCTTTGAACTCATCTAGTTCGGTGCATTCCACCATCAAGGCGATACATCGCGAGAAGAAGTCTTTAATGCAGGGTTGGCGAATTCTGCGCCAACATTTCCACCTGCATACTGCGAGGATAAAATGAGCTATATCAAGCCGGATTCTCGTTGATGGTTTCCTCTTCTTTCCAGTCAAAATATCTTTGCTAATCGCGTTTATGTGAGTTTTATTGTTCCGTTATTAAATGCTAAGCTTATGGCATAAAACAAAGCCCTAAAATAATCGCAAATGACTTCTCTAGGTCTTAGAGCTCCCATTCTTTGCCAATGTCGGAGCCAGGAGAAAATGATTTCTACCGTATGTTTTTTTGAAATCATTGCATGGACACATCGTTGTTTTTTCGAAATTGATGACGATGGTGTATAAAAAGATATGTCTGGACTCGCCATTTCCACGTTGAATGCTTCTGGCGACGCTTCCATTAGCATCAATATTGATTACCGATTTCTTCGTTACCCGGCAGTACTCTTTATACGCGTGTAATGGCGCAGGATCACTGTAGAAAACGAAAAATGGATCGTGTCCAATGTCATGAATTGACCCGCAATATTTCGGTTTTCGTTTCATATTGGTGATTGCTATGCTTGCAACTCGTATATCGGTTATTGTAATTCCTCTGTTTCTATCCATGCCTTCTTGGCGTGCTTGATTGAGGACATTGTTACTCGGTATTATTGGTGGTTCTACCTCTCCTGGTTGCATGTGCGTGCTTGCTGACTTCTTACGCCATAACGCACTTCCTTATGATTTCAGATCCTTCTGCACATCTGTACGCCACTTGCCACGGAGTGGTCTCTTCACATCTTCGTGACTTGTTTTCTTTGATGTATCACGAGTAATCATTTTGAATACAATTCTTTGCGATGACACTGCTTTGTGCGCATGTTCTTGGATTTTATTCCTGCATGCCGGGCTTTTGCATTGGTCAAGAAATTTACCGTTATACTGAAAATCATCAACAGTTGTTATTTCCGCTCATTTGAAAACGAAGGCACGTGCGATTCGGTATTGATTCCAGAAATAGAAAGCAATAACATTGGTCCAAACACCTTTCCTCACTCTGCGTTTATTGTTTGTGTCTGGCCTCATTTTACCCCAGTCTTCTTCACTGAGGATCAGCTCAAATTTCTTGTTCTTGTCTTCATTTCCATCTGTATTCTCAACAGGGTCATAATAATCTTCGGATGCTGCACCAGTCGAGATGAAGCTGGGACTGCCGCAATTATCAACGTCGCTGTAATGTTCCTGCGTACTCGCACTTAAGTGACACGCTGGGATATCGATACCCTTCTCTTGCTGAGCTTTCGTCAGTACGTTATTTCGATTCTGTGCAACATTAAGATGTCACGCCATGGGGGACCATCTGCGGTCTACGGCTGCTGACATCGTCTTCCAAATCTCGTAAGACCACGCAGGTAGTTGGTTCGTTGTTAAAAAACCAATATAATTTGTTAAACCCCTACCGCTTCGGCGGGAGGAACTGCACTTTTTCTGGGCATTTTTTAGGTGCGAGGATATCGTAAATTTAAATAAAATCTAATTTTAATAGAATCTAGGTCCAATAAACAATGTAAGTAATATAACAATGTAAGTACTATAACAATGTAAGTCAAATTTTTTGAAATGTATAAATTGCAAACCTGAATGCTGAAATATCTCTTAATACTGAAATAAAATATTGTCTAAATTCGATTGGTTGTTGCGAGCATTCTCAGAAATGTGTAAGTTGCTGATTGAGCAGCGCGTGAAGTTTGGAAATTTCCATCGCGGGTCGGTGCATTTAGGTAAAGTGATGACAAGGCTGCGCGTGCATCGGTGGATCGTTCAGCCAGGTTGTTGCTAGGCTGATCGGTCCGTAACAGTGTAAATTATTTAGTAAATATTAGTATCTTAAATTTTCCAAACAAATAACGAACGGCTGAGTCCGAATATAAAGAAAATTCGGCAGCGTCTCGACAAAATTAAAAAAAACACTGTCATGAACAACAACACGTTGCGACTCTTTGTACTCCACGATGAGCTTCAGCAGCGAAAACTTGGAGACGGATCGAAAATCTAATGACACAATGAAATGTTATTTTTTCCTGTCGATTTTAATTGGGTTATTTTTCGATTGATCTACTCAATCTTCACATCTCATAATATTCGACAAATCTGCGCGCGCATTTTTGGCCACAAAAATTCTTCGAAAATCCGAGCCAGACTCATCGGTTTTCTCCGGCGTACCGATATTGTGCAGGTGCGTCGTACCGAAATTGCACTGATAGAAAAAATAAAGCGATTTTCTTTTTCATTAGGAAGCACATTTAAGGGCTTAACATACATATTTCAAATAATTAACGAGTATCCAATTAATTAGGCATCCACACTAGTTATTATTATTTTTATAATTATTAGTCAATCGCACCCCGAATGAAACGAGTATTTGAATTATGCGCGGGCGCTCGTCATTTCCTGTATTCCTCCACCATGACGGCATGGGATGGTCAGACCAGGAATAGTAGATAAAGCCCGATGATAAAACCCGATGCTTACTAGAATTTGCCGCGGCGTTCAAAGTTGGCTGTAATGCCGGGAGCATCTCCATCAAGTTAGTCGACCAAAATGGAATTCTTTATTTTTTTTTAATGTCAATCGACTGTCAATCTAAAATAAATTTTTGTTGGATAGTGTTTTGATGAGAAAATAAAAAAATAAAAATGAGTGTGAAGATAACCGAATTGATACGTACAAGGGCCGATAAGTACTTAGCCTATAAAAGAAAAACGAAAATTTTGGAAAACTGGCTATTTATTTCTCAACAAAGTCTCCTTTTAGCAAGATACACTTGAGCCAGTGATGTTCCAACTTCTTTAACCCGTCTGAAAAATACCTTTTTGTGGAGGTCTGCCAAGTAGTCGTCCGTGGCGGCGATAACTTCCTCATTCGACTGACATTTCTGCCCAGCGAGTGACTTTTTCAAGTTGGGAAACAAAAAGAACTCGCACGGAGCCAAATCTGGAGAATACGGTGGGGCAGTAGTTCGTAGTCTGATTCGACCAATTTGGTCGCGGCGATGGCGGAGGTGTCAGCCGGTGCGTTGTCATGATGGAAGAACACTTTTTTCTTCGCCAAATAGGGCCGTTTTTTCTGCAATTCGGCGTCGAACCGGCCGAATAATTCGGCATTGTGGAGCCCTGTGATCGTTTTGCCCTTCTCCAGATAGTCGATGTAGATCACGCTTTGTGATTCCCAGGAAACGGTGCCCATCACCTTTCTGGCCGATAGGACAGTCTTCTCGTCTTCTTCGGAGCACGTTCACCGGGTGAAGTCCACTGTTTGGACTGTTCCTTGGTCTCTGGTGTGTACTAGTGGATCTATGTTTCATCAACGATCATGAAATGACGCAGAAACTCTTTCGAATTGCGCTTAAACAGCGTCAAACACTGCTCTGAAGTGGTCTCGCGAGTGGACTTGCTGTTCGGAGTAAGCAAACGCGGCACCCATCACGACGACAGCTTTCTCGTGCCCAATATTTCATGCAGGATATGACACACGCGGTTTTTGAGATGCCTACTCTCTCAGCTATCTCGCGCACCTTAAATCGGCGGCGGTCTGCCAATACGAGATCGTGCATTTTTATCACCTTATCCTCCGTGGTAGCCCTTTTCGGGGCACCTGGGCATGGCTCATCAAAAACCGATGTGCGACCACGTTGAAACTCGTTAAACCAATTTTTGACGGCCGCCATCGAAGGACATGCGTTACCGTACACAGCATCCAATCGCTCTGTGATTTGGCTGCGCGATTTCCCTTCCAAAAACAAGAATCGAATCACCGACCGATATTGCTCTATTTTTCTAAAACCAGCGGAAACGCTTGCTTCCATACGCAGTCAAAAGAAATGTACGAGTCCGATTCGGCTGAAATTTTGACGGTAGCGGTCTAACAAGGAACATCACTTAGGTGTCCCCCTCCGATTTTATTGATACTTTGGTAGGTGGTAGAGTATCGAAAACTGAGCGACACGTATTTTTTTTATCGGTGAAAAAACGGTTTTAGGGGGTGAAACACACCCTCAAAAATGTTTTTTTTTTCATTTTTCAGTGATAACGTTTTAACGGTACAAGATATTTAAAAAATTGAAATTGTAACAACTCTTATTTTTTTACGTACTATACATTGGAGATGAGAGCCATACCAATAACAATAAACTTCATATTGTTTTTTTGCAAAATTCGATTTTTTCTATACGTATGAGAGGTTTTCCTTCGAAAATTTTAAATCGATTTAGATTTTAATTTGCATACACGTGGAGAATAGAAAATTAGCGAAGGCATATTTTTTGTTTTTCCGATATCTGGCAATTAAGGGGTTGTGACTACCCTTCGATTTTTGAGGCAAGAGCATCGTATACTCAGTTAGCATTATACAATTCCGGGGTAAATTCACGTTATTATTGACGTTTGTGTGCATGTTTGTAAATACTCCCGCCCTCGCCACCCCCCGAGGGTAATCGAACCCCTCTCTATTTTGCTTCTCGAACCATCCTTGTATCTTTCCCCCACCCTCTATGAGAACGAGGTGGATGCAATTGAAGTAAACCTGTTCTATTTTGATGGTAACAGAAAAATCTATAATAGTTGAGGTGTTTTTGCATCTACCCTCTATTTTACGATATCAATTGCGAAAACGCATTCAATGAACTATAAAACTAGTTCGGCGCATAGATATCAAGTCATATCACGTTATGGCTGAGCGATCGGATTCGCGCAAATTCCACAAGAATGACGCAAACGTCTAATATAAACACCGGGAATGCATCTCAATGTGTGCTTTTTTTTCTTTAAATGAAAAATATTATCTCATTAAAAAAAGGAAGTGGAAAAAGTATTTATCCGTGCACGTATAGAAAACATGTTTCTGATAAACATTAGAAAACTGAGGAGTAAGAGGCAAATCTCGACGTCTCCCTTCACCGGCTCCTGTTGAGATTAATGTAAAATGCCCATTAGAGATTAATAATGATTAATCTATTAGAGACTAATACGAAATATCCACAGGTAACCAAAACCATTTTCATCAAATTAGCGTGGCAACTTTTTAAATCGCCAATGGAAAGGAAAATAGAGAGCGGTTCGATTATCCTCTCACGATCAGGGTCTCATATTGAGTTCGCAACATGAGAAAACGTCGATTCGAAGTTGTTAGAAATATTTTTAATTGGTCAAGACGTGTTAAATGGGAGAAGACCACCTTGGTAAGAAAGTTCGAGTAGAGGGTAGTTTGCCCCCTTAAGGTTGCTATTTGGAAAAAATGCAAGAACACCCCAACTAAATGTTTGTGTTCCTATCAAAATAGAACAGCTTTCCTTCACTTAGATTCGCCTCGTTCTCATAGAGGGTGGGGGAAAGATAAACACAAGGGAGGTTCGCCCCTTAATTTTTTGTTGGGGGGGGGGGGGCGGAGGTATTTACAAACATGCACACAAACGTCAACAATGACGTGAATTTACCCCGGAATTCCATAATGCAAGCTGAGTATACGATGCTCTTGCATCCTCAACCTCAAAAATCGAAGGATAAAACAAAAAACATGTATTCGCTCATTTCCCATCCTCCACGTGTATGCAAATTTACATCTCAACCGATTAAGAATTCTCGGAGGAATAACTTTTATACGTAGGAAAAAATTCGAATTTTGCAATAAACAATATGAAATTTATTGTTATTTGTATGGCTCTCAATGTATAGTACGTAAAAACATAAGGGTTGCTGCAATTTAAATTATTTTTATATCTCGTATCGTTAAAAAGTTATCGCCGAAAAATGAAAAAAAAAAAAAACATTTTTCAGGGTGTGTTTCACCCCCTAAAACCGTTTTTCCGCCGATAAAAAAATACGTTTCGCTTAGTTTTCGATACTCTACCACATACCAAAGGTTCAACAGAAATTGAGGGGGACACCTAAGTGATGTTCCTTGTGAGGCGGGGCTAATCGAGCAGTTTTCGATGGGGCTAGTTGAACGATGCTCACCTGTCCTCATCGGCTGGCACGCATCGCATGGCGGAGGTGAATACATCACGCTATCGCCGGTTCTCCTTGTTCATTTAAGAAAAAACATTTCACAGTTTGTTGCAGTTAATGTTCATGATTCAAAATGTAGCTAATTAATGTAGCTATTGGTTTATTACTGCATTGCATCAAATGGTCTTGCATGTGTCTGATTTGTTGATGGAATTATTACCTTGCTCAACTTACCTCATACCCTTGCTCAACTTACTCCACCTATGGGGCAGGTTGAGCAGCTCTACACTCTCTCACATTTACGATAATATCTCCTAAATCAGACCTCAATTGGATAATGTTTCTGAAGACGTTTTTAGCTGGAGAATTTGCGTATCTAACGGTGCAAGAATCAAGAAAATCGGATGTATTTTTTAAGAGTTATGACCGATTAAGCCAGAAACTGCTCAACTATCCCCGCTCTACCCTATAACTTTTTTTCCTGGTCATGTTACAAAAAAATATCATCAGAGCTTTTTGATAGAGGTTTTTTTTAAAAATAATTTACATTACAAACGTTTTTCAAATTTTATTTATTTTGAGTTTTACAGCGCTGCGAAATTAACACTATTTTCCAGTACTCGTAAGTATACATGAATATGAATAATTAAAAATACGTTTATCTCATCTTTCCATCATTTTTATAAGAGTTGATGCAAGAGTAAGCAACAGTATGCAAGTTGGTTATTGCTACATATTTTTCGTAATGAAAATGTGAATCTAGATTTATAGCTTCGTGTCACAACTCTTATTATTAAATGATATGAAATTATTTCGTGGTAGGGAAACGCTATCGTTTCCATACCACCTCGAGGTAGATAGCTTGGCGTGTTTTTTTATAGTGGTTTCCCCAGTAGGCCTAATCCACTCTGAAAAGTTAATTTAATAATTGTTCGAAGTGCCTTCCTCGTGCTTGTAAGCAGAGTTCGGCCCTTCGTGTTATCTGTTGCGTCGCACGGTGCGCCATGTCAGGCATGATGGTATTGAAGGCCGCCAAAATTTCGCCGCGTACTTCATTTTCAGTACCTTCACGCCTGTGTTCAACTAAACTTTTAATATATCCCCAAACGAAATAATCTAAAACATTCAAATCTGGCGACCGTGCCAGCCAGAGGATTGGGCCACCTCGACCCATCCATCTGTCCGGAAAACGCATATCTAGAATTTCCCGCACTATACGTGTAAAGTGTGCGGGAGCCCCGTCATGTTGAAACATTAGGTTTTCCCGCGCCTGGACAGAAACGTCTTCTAAAAGTACGGGTAATTCGTTTTGTACGAATTCCGCGTACCTCTCTCCGTTTACACGTGCCGGTAGAAAATACGGACCGATCTGAAAAGTAGATTTATGATGAGAATGTACGCAAGATTTCTTAATTTGCAAGAATACTTACAACTTTGTGCGCAATTACTCCCGCCCACACATTTATCGACCAGCGATGTTGGAAAGACGTTTCGCGTATGGCATGAGGATTTTCCTCTTGCCATAACACGAAATTGTGCGCATGGAATACCCCGTTCGGGGTAAATGTCGCCTCGTCTGTCCACAAAATCTTGTCAGTAAATGCAGGATTCCGCTGGCATTGTGCGAGAAATCCTGCGCATATTTTATTAATGATTATTATTATATGACAAAACAGCCATAATTATGGAAGAAGCGGAATGAAAAATAAAAATACCTTCGCAAAAGTTGACTAGCGGTATTTCGTCCCGGGAAAGAAGCTGTTGCACCCTTTGATAATGAAAAGGGCGTATCCCATTCTCACGTAAAATGCGACACACCGTGCCTTGCGATATGTTCAACGCACGAGCTACATTTCGTGTGATGCTATTGGGGTCCTCTTCAAAATGATGCAAAACCGCTTCCTCGATATCTATACCGCGACGTACCACTTTTTCGCGATGCGTTTTCGGAAGAAGTGATCCCGTCTGTCTTGCGCGTTGATCACAGTTTATAATAGTTTTACGCGACGGATGCCGATCACGGTGGGGAAACCGTTCCGCGTATAAGCGTTTCGCGGATCGCCCATTTCCCATGCACATCCCATAACAAAATAACATGTCAGTGTATTCTTGAGCTGTATATGACATTGTTAATGGCAAAAATGAAGTGCACACGTCAAAATATTTCACCCGCTGTTCTGGTGTTGCTCGTTCGCTATGGGTTCTTATAGAAATTATCGTACTACTCTCTTTTCTGACTTTTTCTTTATTTATTTTACAGACATATTTTTTTTTTTTTTTTTTTTTTTTTTAACTTATTCTACTCTGATGTTACGGACATCACATCCTCCTCTTCTTCCTCTTCTTCTTGCCTCTCTTCTTCCTCTCTCCTTCCCCATATTCCGTCGAACCGGTGGTCGGGGGTCACCTCTGTCTCCTCCTCGCTGTCCTCCGGGTCTTCCCACCAGCCTTCCGGTACTTCGTCCAGTACGCTTAGGTTGATACTTCGCCACCACTCATCGTTGTCGTTGGTGGCTGACGTACTTGGTATTTCCTCCTGTTGGCTCGTGTCCCGGTGTTCGTATTGTTGTAGTTTTCGGAGATTTTCCTGCGCGCTACTTAGTTGGGGTCCCTCGCAGTACCACCTGAATGACTGTAATTCCCATGTTCGATGGGCTAACCCAAAGTGGGTGACGATACTCCTATAGTCTTGTCCAGTCTGGCTGTGGGTTAACCGACCCCAGATTGCATCCGTCCCGGTGACAGTTGGGTCCTTCACCAACCTCCATTTCTCCCCCACTATCCATTCCCTTAGGAATCGGATGCCCTCTATGTCGTACTCTTCACGGATCGGGCTGATTCCTCTAATCCCGCATGGTATCGTGAGGAACGGGGTGTCCCTCATCCATTGCGGTGCTGTATATAGCTGCTCCACTTTGTAACTGAATTCGCCGCCGTAGTCCCCCAGCCATGCGTAGGTCCATCCGTCACTCACTTCCGTGATTGTTCCCCGGTAAAATTTGTGGTCTTGTCTGCACAAGACGCCTTTACCGGGGAACACCTCCTCCTCCACGCATGGTTTGACCTCCTAGTGGTCTCGAGGTGTTCGTTCGATCACCTCCAGGTGCGCGTGTACATTGTAGCCTGGCAAGTTAAATCGCAGGTAAACTTGGTCCGGAGAGAGTAGTCCAATTATTTCCACGTCGTCGTATGTTTCCGCAAGAAGGTCGATTGGAAAATTTTTGAAATCCATGGTCGTCGTATAGGTTGCTTGTTGTTGAGATGTATCTTAGTTGCCTGGTTGGTTGCTACTGTTCGGTTTTCCGTTGGTATCGTCCTCCCCACTTCGATTTTCGGGAGTTTCCCCTGGACACCAAATTTTGATATTTTCGTCTGTGGTTGTTCTTATTTCGTATTCGTCCTTAATTTGTCTCCATGCTTTTGTTACTTTGTCCTGTACCGCTTTGATGGCTCTTGTTGCTCTCCTTCGTCTCACCCGTCTGCTTTGCTCTCGTTTTTGTTGCCTTCGACCTCTGCTGGCCATGTCACCGGATTTTGGTGGTTCCATGCTTTTGTTGTTGCCCGTGGACGACTGATGTGTTGTCTAGTGCTCCACTCGTATGCTCTGATCGTCCAGTATTTCCACGCACTTTTTTTTTTTTTTTTTTTTTTTTTCGCGAGATTTTCCGTTTATTTCCCCTTCTCCTTCGTGTACTTATATTATTGTTTTATTATTATTATTATATTTACTCTTATTATTATTATTTGTTTTTATTATATTTACTCCGACTATTATTATTATTCTTATTTGTTTTTATTATATTTACTCCTATTATTATTATTATTCTTATTTGTTTTTATTATATTTACTCCTATTCTTATTATTATTATTTTTTTCTTTCCGTGCTGCTGTTCGTCTCTTTGTCATTTTTGTAATGTCTTAGCAGGCATGCGTGAAATTTACCTCTTTCTTTATTTGTTACAGGGTCTTCTAGGAGGTACGTAGCGAGCCCTACGCATTTTTTGATGGTGTACGGACCTTCGTACAGCGGCAGGAATTTGGCTGTTATCTTGTTCTTTGGATCTGATACGTTGAGCGCGCGTACTAGCACTTTTTCCCCTGGTTCGAATACGGTCGTCCGGTGTGTTTTGTCGAACCTGTCTGCGTTTCTTCGCCCCTTTCGTTCTATTCTAGTCTTTACAATTTCTATCTTTTCCTCGTATTTTAGCTTTTCGAATCTTTCTTCATTGAGCGCTAGAACCCACTCTTTCCAGATTCGTTGTGGTTTCTTTCTTGTTTGTAACTCCATTGGCGTCATTTCCGTTGTTTCATGGTGGGTTTCGTTTATGCACGTCTCTATGACCGGTATCCATTTTACCCACCCATTATGTTCTTTTTCGAGAAATGTCCGGAAGAATCTAGCTAGCTCCCTGTTGACCCTTTCAACCATATTTCCTTGTGGGTGCCTAATCGAAGAGAATATTCCTTTCACTCCTTCCTTTTCCAGGTGTTCGATCCATTTCTTTGAGGTAAATTGTGTTCCGTGGTCAAATTGTATCTTCTTTGGTTTGCCAAACTGTCGAGCATATTCGCCGAATATTTTCCGGATGGTGGTTTCCGTATTCGCTTTTCTTAGGGCGTATAATTTTACGTATTTCGTAAAAGTATCAATGGTGACCAGGATATGCTTTACACCGCCGGCCGCTGTCGGTAGTGGTCCGTAGAAATCTATGGACAAGAGGTCCCCCGGGCCCTCTGGCACTATAGTCTGCATTTTGGCGTAATTTGTTTGATTTGGCACTTTATTTCTCTGACATGTGTCGCATTGTACAGTTAATTGTCGTACCCTTCTTGCCAATTGGGGGTGTGTGAAATCTTCGTCCAGCAGCCGCCACAGTTTCCGTGCCCCTAAGTGACCGTACATCTCGTGGCACTCTTGTATCAATCGTCCGATGATTTTCTTCGGGATTAGTACCTTCCATGCCCCGCTACTGGTTTGCTTTTGTAGGCATGTCTCTTTTACGCGGTATCTTGTACAGCCCTTGCTGCTTTCCATTTGATTCCATAGTTTTGTTAAATCAGGATCCTCCCTCTGTAGTTTGCCAATTTCTTTGAGACCGTTTTCTAACTCCTCACTTGCTGGCTTTGCTAGCATGGTCGCGATGACTATGGCCTTTGTTCTTTGTGTGTTTTCGTTTCCCTGTCGGCTCAGAGCATCCGCTACTTTATTCTCCGCACCTGGGCAGTGTTCTACTTCTAGGTCGTAGTCTTGTATAAGTAGAGCCCATCGTAAGAGTCGGTCTCCGGCGAATCTACATTTTCTTAGAAAGGTCAACGCCTTATGGTCCGTGACGACTTTTATTTTTGCGCCCAGTATATATGTTCTAAACTTCTGGAGCGCCCATACAATCGCGAGTAATTCTTTCTCGGTGGTTATGTATCCCAATTCGGCTCCTTTTAACGTTCTGCTCGCAAATGCGATTACTCCCACCTCGCCATTCTCATCTTCCTGCCCAAGTATCGCGCCTAGTGCGTAATCGCTTGCATCCGTTGTGAGAGTGTATCCTTTTCTGGGGTCCGCGTGCCGCAACATTATCTCGTTTACGAACAGTTGTTTCGTCTCCTCAAAGGCTTTCTGGTGTTGTTCTGTCCACTGCCATTTGTGACCTTTTCGGAGTAGCGCCAGCAGAGGTACTGTGGCCTCTGCGTGTTTGTTTGTGAATTTCGAGTAGAAGTTTATAAGTCCGAGGAACCCTCTCAACTGTTTCAAGTTGGCGGGCTGCGGGAAATTCTTTATCGCGCTTATCTTTTCTGGTTTGGGCCTGATCCCCTGTGCTGATAGGATATGGCCCAGAAACTTGATTTCTTTCTTGAAGAAGGCCGATTTACGGAAGTTTAGCGTCATGCCGTGTTCTTCGATTCGATGTAGAATGCCCTCTAAATGTTTCAGATGTTCCCCTGGATCTGCTGATACGCACAGGAGATCATCCACAAAGTTAATCACCGACTTTCCCAAGTCCTGCAGGACAATCTCAAGGCCTTTGATGAGGCTGGCCGTGCTTGTCTTCAGCCCAAACGGCGTTACGGTGAATTGGTAGCATTTGCCCTCATGTAAGAATGCCGTGTATTTCCTCGAGTCTTCGTCTAAGGGTATTTGCCAGAAGTTGCTGGTCATGTCGAGACTAGACATTACTCGTATGTCTCCGCATTGTTGTAGGATTTCCTCCGTTGGTGGTGCCGAGTCGTGGTCTTCGACTAGGTATCCGTTAAGTTGTCTCGCGTCGAGGCATAGCCTTACGGATCCGTCCTTTTTTATCACTGTGACCATCGGGTTTATGTATTGGCTTGTCGCTCTTTCAATTACTCCGTGCGCTAACATTCGTTGGATCTCTGTTCTTACTGCGTCGCGGTGCTGCATGGGTATCGGGTATGATCTTCTCATGTATGGTTCTGGTTCCTTTAAGACCAGTTTATGTATGTACGCTTTCATTCTGCCCGGCCTTTTGGTGAATAGGTGTCTGTATCGGTAGATTAGGGCCTTGAAGTCGTCCCTGACCTCATGCGGCATTTCTTCGCTCTCTTGGATTTTCTGGTCGACCTCTTCTTCTGCTAACTCCCCATCTTCTTTATTCGACTCGATTGTTGTTACTTCTTTTACCGCTTCTTTTCCTTCTCCTTGCCACCGTCCTTCCGTTAGACGTAGAAGTGGTCCCCCCCCCCCCCCCCCCCCCCCCCCCCCGCCTCCATCGTGCCAGTTTGTCCATCTATTTTTATCTTCAGTTGTACAATACCGTCGATGCCCAAGATGCCTTCTCTCCGCAATTTCGGCGTTATCAGCAATTGTAGGACCGCTTTCTCCTCTCCAACTGTGACCTCCGCCCATATCGACCTCTTGACTCGACAAGTATCACCACCGAACGCCCCCCTCACCGCTCCTCCTTTGACTGGCAACACCGGACACCTTGACAGACCTTCCTTGCGTCTCTCAAAACACTCCTCCGATAGACAGGATATTTCGCTGCCACTGTCTATCAGCATCGTGATCTGCTCCTCTTCCACTCCGATCTTTATCTGTGGACACTCTAGGTCGGTTTTGTTTTCGGTAACTATTTCCTTCTCCTCGGTCAAATACTCCCTCGGGCTCTCATATGTATCACTGTCCTGACCCGTTTTGCCGATATCTTGTTGTTTAGTGATATGTTCAACGTACTCTCGCGACCATCCGGGAATTTTGTGCTTTTTCTCTGGCTCCTCTTCTTTACCGGCAGAACGTACGAGTTTATTGTTCGTCTTTTGCCGCTCTTTGCGTTCCTTCTTTTTTTTGTTTCTTTTTTGTCGCTTCTCCACCTCTTCTAGAGCCCACTCGATTTCTTGGTCCTGCGTTGCGCCTCGTGCTTCTTCTTTCTCCGTGGTCACTACGGGCGCAACGCTTACGCGTTTCCCGACTCCGTTGCCGTACTGGTACTCGGTTTGCTTTCGGGATTGTTAGCCGTCTGGTTTGTTGCTTGCGACTGCGGGTTCTGTGCTCCCCATGGTCGGTGGTTTGGCTCCTGCGTCCGTCCCCCAGCGTATGGTGCTTGGTTGTTCCGGGCCCATGGGTTTGTACCCCATCGCTGTGCTGGCGTTTGAGACCTCTGTGGTCTTCTGCTCGCGTTTAACGGTCCCGCCACATCCATACTCTCGAGGAGTTCGATGAGTTCGTCGATCGTTTGCACGGTTTTTATTTGTACTGCTGATCGGACCGTTTCATTGAAATGATTACTTAGGTATCGGACGATCTCGCTATTACTTAATTGTTTGCTCAAATCTTTAGCGTTGCCGAAGATCCGTGTTGCGTACTCGGCTCTCGTCACTTTCTGTTCATCTAACTCGTACGCGCCAAACTCCAGGTTCCTGCTCACTTTGTCCTGTATCTGTCGGCTCCAGTATCTTGCCTGGAATTTTCGTGAGAAGTCTTCTATACAGTGCACGTCGTCTTCCACGACCCTCCACCAGTCTTTTGCGGCGCCTTTTAGTGACTGCCCTATGAGATAGTGCAGGTCCATATTTCCTGTAATTTTCCAGAATTGCTCAAGTTCTCGTAGATATCTCATCGGGCGTCCTTGACCATCTCCGCTGAACGATGGTGGCTGTTGTTTGGCCACATACATCTGGCTCATATTCATTCCACTTTGCGCTAGATTTATCGTTTGTGATAGTCGCGTTCGTAATTCGTCCTCATATGCATCTATTCGGTCTCGATTTTCTTGGACCACTGTCGCGGTCTTCTTCAGATTTTCATTGACCTGCGACATGCTCGTCATTGTTCGCTGTAGTTTTTTTTCGACGGCGTCGAAGTCGGCTTTTCTTTCTCTATCCATCGCTTCGAGATTTGCAGCTATTGTGTCTTGTGCGATCGTTATTTTTCTGTCTGTTTGTGCTACGACGCGATCTAACTCTTCCTGGCATTCCAACCGGGCGAATTCCTGGGTCTGTCTGCAGCGAAGGACGCATTTCTCGTCCTGATCCTTGATATTCTCTGCCCTTAAGATTCGCTCGCGGTTCTGGTTGTTTGTCAGTTCTTTGATTTGTCGCGTCAGGAGTTTAATTGATTCCTCTAACTCGAGGTGCATTTCGTCTGTGAAATTGGTAACATCTTCCTCGATGTCGTGGTCCGCTGTTGGATCACCCTCTCCCATTTCCGGGCTAGTTTCGCGCATATTTCGACTTTCGTCCATTCTTTTGGATTACCTCGTCGTCTCTTAACTTTGCTCGCGTCCCTGTTCGGGCGCCAAATGAAACGTAGTTCGTGTGAGGACGCGAGGAAAGTCCAGTAGTCGAGACGAAGGAAGGTGTTGGTAAATTAGATTTTATTACTTCTTATCGATACACGAAATATGTCGCGTGAGCCGTAGCGTGTACTCTCGCTAAATACCCACGGTTCACTTAATTAGCCGCGATAAGCACCCCGGCGCTGTGATCACAGCGAGTTCCCGGTCAATGCTGATACGTTAATCGATGGCGTATCTGAAATCAATATGGCCGCGGCCGTGACATGTGCGCGCGAGTGTTATTACTGTTTTATACGGATTTTTGGTTTTTAGTGCGTTTAAAGGTGTTCTTCCTCGTCCTTTCGGGATACTTAAATTGGTAAGTATTATTCTGGTGCGCGCGTTCGCTTGGGTCGTTTATTTTATCTCCTTTTTTGTCTTTTCAGGTGTTGGCACGCCGTCTGGTTTGTCAACGGTCTTTCTTCCTTCTTGCTTGAATTTGAGATGACCGTGCTCTTGCCTTTGGATCATAAGTGAGTTATTTTCTGATTTGTGTTGTGAGTTTTTTCTTTTTTGTTGATTGCGTTGCCGTTTTCAGGTGATTATCAAGGATACCGTGCTACGTGACTGCGCTTTGCCGATCCTGCGCTCCAGCTTAGGTCTGCGCCTCCTGGTTCTTTCTCCGCCTGATAGTGATTGGTGGGTCTCTTAATTCTTGCTGCGCCTCCTGATTCTTGCTGCGCCTCCTGATTCTTCTTCGACCCCGGTAGGTTAATCTGATTCGAGTTTGCCCTAGAGGTTGCTCACCCGCTGACTCCGCTGTCACAATACCGAGGTATTGTGCTGCTCCGCCAGGGTTATTGCTTCCTACTAGTGGTTCGCTCTTATCAAAGCAGATTTGAGAGGTACCATTCTCTTTTGTTAGTTGTCAATTTATGTTCTCGCAAACATTACTTTGTTTGCGAGATTTGTTCTTGTTGTTCGCCATCTGACGGTTGTTTATTTAACTCACCATTGTTTATTTTATTTATAGGTCACGTGGTTGGTCGTCGTTGGACCGTTATAATATATATGTATGTGTGTGTGTGTGTGTGTGTGTGTTTTTTTTTTTTTTTTTTTTTTTATCGTGGGCGGGGAAATGCATTTACGCACCTGGGGCGTACCCCGTGTGTCGGACTCGCTACGTGCCCTACCGACTAAAACCCCCCCACGCCTCCATTGGCCAGTTCAAAGCCCTCGCGGCACCGCCGCGAGGCATTACTTCGCGAGGGCGGCCTCAGCACAACGGCTTTTCCACTACTTTCCTTTCTGCTTCCTTCTCTACGATTTAGGTCACACTTCTACTGCCCGTCTCTCCTCCTTTTCTGCTCTTCCTCACGAAGCTGCCTCAGGATGACTGTGACGATTGTGTTCGCAGCAGACCAGTTTGCTTCGCTCCTCATCATCAGCTCGACTAAAGTTTCGGGCTCAATTCTTCTTCCCAAAGTCCTTGCTAGTTCGCTTCTTTCATCTACGAATTGTCGACATGAAAACAGCACGTGTTCTGCGTCCTCGGGAACTCCACATCCTGCTGGGCATAACGGGGAGTTCTCATGTCCAAAACGGAACAAGTATGCCCTAAAGCATCCATGTCCGCTGAGCACTTGCGTCAGATAGTAGTTTACCTCGCCATGTTTTCGGTTTAACCAACTTTCGAGTTGTGGTATCAGCCGATGGGTCCACCTCCCTTTGTCCGAGGTATCCCACTTGTCCTGCCAGGATTGGAGGCTTTCTCGCCGGGTGGCTCGCTCTAGCTCTTCACGGGCTTCTGCCTCAATATGCCTACATTCGTAGAGTCCTTTCCGTTCGAGAGCAAGGACTTCAATTGGCATCATGCCTGCAATAGCACACGCAGCATCCTCCGAAACAGTGCGGTAGGCGCAAATCACGCGTAGGGCGCTGAGCCTGTACGGTGCTGCAACTTTCCGACAGAGTTCCTTAATTTTCAGTGCCTCACCCCACTTTGTTATCCCGTACGTAAGGACGGATGTCACCACGGAAGCAAGGAGTCTTCTTCTAGGTTGTCTGGGACCACCCATATTTGGCATAAGGCGGGCCAATGTAGCAGCCACTTTTGAGGCTTTTACGGCTACCTTCTCTACCTGGTCTCTATAATTTAGTCTCGAGTCAATCATTACTCCAAGATATCTCATTGCAGGTAATGACCTGATGGTATGGGCTCCTACCGCCAGGTCGACTCTCTCGAGCAGCTTCCTTGAGGTTATAAGGACCGCTTCGGTCTTGTGGTCTGCTAACTGCAGTCCCTGATGGGACATCCATTGCTCGATCTTCTCATAGGAGTCTCTGAATATTCGAGTGATTTCCTCCAGGAACTTGGCCACGATCACCAATGCTGCGTCGTCTGCGAACGTCACAATTTCCGCGCCATGCGGAAGTTTTGCTTTCAGCAGGTCGTTGTACATCACGTTCCACAGGAGAGGACCCAGAACAGATCCCTGGGGGACTCCCCCAGTGATTTCGTATTCACATGGTCCGTCTTCCGTGTCGTATGTCAATTTCCGGTCCTGGAAGTAGCTCCGAATAATCTTCCTCAGGTAAGCCGGCACTTCCATTCTGTCGAGTGCGGCACATATGTGGTCCCATCGCGCAGAATTGAAGGCGTTCTTTACATCCAAGGCTGCTACCAAGCAATACTTTTTCCCTCCACGTTTCCATCGTTTCCCAGCTACGGCCTCTGCCGCTATGTCAGTGACTCGATTAATTGCGTCAACTGTGCATCTTCCCTTCCTGAAGCCATACTGGTTATTCTCTAAGGAATTTTCAATAGTGGCCTCGATCCGGTTGTGCACGATCCGTTCGAGGATCTTCCCCGCTGTGTCAAGCATGCAGAGGGGGCGGTGCGATGATGGGTCTTCGGGTGGTTTTCCAGTGTTGGGCAGGAGCACAAGTCTCTGCCGTTTCCATTGTTTCGGAAATGTTCTTTCTCTAAGGCACGAATTGTACATTGCAAGAAAGATATCAGGGAATCGCCGTATTGCTGTTTTCAGAGCAACATTCGGTATGCTGTCCATTCCTGGAGCTTTGTTATTCTTTACTTTTCCGCTAACACGGA